>JALXJV020000003.1:5374732-6020010 GCA_024633595.2 Lepomis macrochirus
AGTTATGTGTCAAAAAAATCCTAAAAAAATCTTCACATTTCTGCTGGAGTGTGACAATGGTGAAAAGAAGAGAGAAGGGAAGGGAAAGACAAGAGCAACAGATGGGTGCTTAACCAAACGCAAACATCGTCTTCGTTTTCTTGTTTGCCTGCCGTGATGTTGTCCATGACGACTTTTACTTATTTGGCTCCCTCCCCTGTCAAAAGGCTATAAAATGGTACTAACGTCATAACGCTAGCAGAAATAAAGCACCCAGATGGCCAGTGTGTATCTATCTTTAGGGCAGCAAATTTCTCAAACAATCTGGTCATTCCTCACTGGCTTGATGGGATTTGATTCCGAGCTGTCATTCTTTTCAGGATTCAGTGTCACATCTACACTGACTGCTGTAGTCACTTAAACCTGCTGGTTTAGTACACAGCTTTAGGGAAGCAATGTTCAATGAAACTGCTGTGTTCTCCATCATTTATTTTTGAAAATAATAGATTTCATGTCATCTAAATGCTAGACATCCTGACATTTTGGGAAAAAAGACTATTTTACCACCAAATCTTTACCCCTTTCCAATCCCTCATTCCCAGTTTCCTATGAAGGTGTATGCATAATCAAACAGCCATCTGCTACCTACAAAATCTGCTATATGTCAAACTTTACACAAAGGAACTTACATTTCCATAGTGTTTCCACCATTCTTCACCACCTGCCCTTCTGTTCAGGAATAGTGCCATTTGGTAAGTCCGTTGACCCTGATAGGTTGTTTTATTGTTCACTTCCTCGCTGGTTTGGGATGGCCTTTAATATGGTGTACTCCCCATGTGAATGTCCAGAGGTGAAGTGGATAAGGCAAGTGAAAAAAAACACTGGATAAGGCAAGTTAAAAAACCTGTCCTGGACCCAGGTGATCCAAACCACTACCACCCAATCTCCAACCTACCTTTCACATGCAAGTTATTGAAAAGAGCTGTGGCTGCCCAACTCAACTACCATATGCTACATCACAACCTCTTCGGGCTATTTCAATCTGGTTTCAGGCCACATCATAACACAGAAACTGCCCTCATTAAAATCACAAATGACCTTCTCATGGCAGCTGACTCTGTCCATGTCAGCATCTTAATTCTTCTTGACCTCTCTGCAGCCTTCGACATAGTCTCCCACTCCATTCTTCTTACTCGCCTCGCCAAACTCATTGGCCTCACTGGTTCTGTATATTCTTGGTTTCAATCCTATCTTACCAACAGGCAGCAATACATCACCCTTAAGGGCATCTGCTCTGAATTGTCGCCAGTCTCACACGGCATGCCTCAAGGATCAGTGCTTGGCCCACTACTATTTAATATCTACATGCTACCTCTTGGGATGATCATCTGGAAACATGGACTACACTTCCACAGCTACGCTGATGACGCCCAGTTCTACATCAGCACTAAATCTCCCATTCCCCTTCCACCAGTTCCGCCTATCAATTGCCTGAAGGACATAAAGAACTGGATGAACAGTAACCTCCTCAAACTGAACAAAAACAAAACAGAACTCATGGTGTTTGCCCTGTAGTCACTTCTCAGAAAGGTTGGTGACATCCCACTAGACGTGGATGGCTTCTCAATCTCTGCAAGTATGCAACCCGGGCGTCATTATTGACTCCACCCTCTCCTTCCAAAAGTACATAAAAAACACTATTAAAACTGCCTTTTTCCATCTTAAGAACATCTCCAGACTCCGACAGCGCCTCTCCAACTCTGTAGCTGAGACCCTCATCCACTCCTTCATCACATCCCGACTTGACTACTGTAACAGTATCCAGTTCGGTCTGCCCAGTAAGGCTACTGACAGACTCCAGTATGTCCAGAACTCTGTGGCTAGGATGCTCACCCACACAAAACCTGGACAGCACATCACTCCCATCCTGAAGAAGCTTCACTGGCAGCTAGTTAAGTCCCGGATCAAATAAAAAATCCTCCTTCTGACGTACAAATCTGTCCATAGACTACCTCAGTACCTCACAGATCTACTCCATCCCTACACTCAGTCACAGTCCCTGCGGTCCTCTGACAGGGACCTGCTCGCTGTCCCTAATTCCAGGCTTTGGACATTTGGTGACAGGGCGTTCTGTGTCGGTGCACTATCACTCTGGAACAAGCTTCCTCTGCTTCTTCCGCTCTGCCTCCTTTCTAATAACCTTTAAAAACCAGCTTAAAACACACCTCTTCATTGAAGCCTATGGGCTTTAATTTGAAATGAAAAAATTCTTGTTATCTTCTAACTTATTTTGTGTGGTTTGTTTGTTATAACAAAATGTAATAAATAAATAAAAAATGTTTAAATTCAGAAGTTTAGACTCATGGCCGAATTCATTGTTTCCTCATGAAGTTACAATCCCATCACACTATTCTGTGCATCTTATAAGAAACCTGCACTCTCTGGTGGAGATCTGCACTTGAGTGCACTCTTCTAGTTAGCAAATGTAGCCATGCTAACACTTGAGCTACATAGCTTCAGCCTGTTTTCCTCCATCCATCAGACTGAGAAGCCCCTCCCATGGCCAGTGCTTAGACATTGTTATCTCTTTTTATTGATGTTTACCCATATTTATGGAGCAGAGTGCTCCTTTGGCATGGATTCCCCACTGAGTATGTGTGTTTACTTACGCATCTCTCTCTCTCTCCACTGCATCTATTTTTCTTTCTTTTCCATTTATATCCCCTAACTCTTCCTCCATTTCCTTTATTTCTCTCATACCTCACCTCATATCTTCAGTGCTGTATATTGTATTCCACTCTGTTAAAGCCTTCTAATTGATAAAAATGTTTCACATCACTGTATATATATATACATATATATATAATTCACTTTGCACTATTCTCCTCTCTGTTTCTCTCTGAAACACACACGACATGTAGTGTACAAAGCTTTGACCTCATAGCCTGGATGATGTATAAGCCACAACTCTAGTTGGTGAAGTAGTTATGGAGTAATTATGGGCGACCTCTAATCCCCTGACTCTTTCCCAGCAGCCTCAGCTAGCAGCCTCCCTCCTTCATTTAGTTCTAACTTAATTTTTTTTTAAACCAGCGATTGGGTCCCAATATTTAGCAAATGTTTTGATCCTGCAGGAGAGGAGTATATACTTGGTGCCAGTCCATCGGCATGCTAAGAAAACCTTTTCTATAACTGCTCTTTACAGTGTTTTACTTTTTACCAGTCTAATCATACACACATACTAGGGCCCTATGAAATCCATGCTAATTTTTGCCAGATTCCATTTAAATTTTTTCCCACATTTCGTGTTTTCCATTTTAATTTTTACTGAATTCTGTGTTTTACAATTTAAACAGATTTCATCATCAGAAAGAGTGTGTAATCATGTGGTGGATGAATTCAATTTCAACAACTCAATAAGAAAATATTACAAACTTAATCAATAAATTTGATGTATCAAACCAAATGGGCATAAAGAAATGTTCAAATGTATGTATAATGTGTGTAGACAATGTGAATGTGTGTCACCTATTGTGTGTGTGTCATGTGATCCTGTATGCAGTGATAAGCAGTTGACAATGGATGGATGGAACTAGTTTTTCTGTCCATACAGCCACAAAGTGCTGTCAATGAGCATGTGTGTGTATTTATGTGTGATGTGCATGTATCCGATCACCAAGATGCGGAGTGTGTTTGTGCAGAATACGTTGTTTCAGACTTCAGTATCGACGCTACCTCCGATCAGTGACTCGGATATAAATGTATACAGCTGCGGTATTTTAAGTTGAGGTGCTATTTGCTTTATCTTAGACTTTTATAGTTACTGTGCACTAAAGTCCAAAAGTGAAGAATTCGTTATTTATTACTTGATTGTTCAACCTACCACAGAAGTGCTCTGTTTGTTAACAGAGTTGTTGAATGAAAAATAAGTGAATTAAATATAATAAGGAACATCCTGATCGTTTCTTTATTCTTTTTTTTTTTAAGTGTTATAGAAGTATCAGATCAGGACTTGGTATCGGTAGATACTCAACATCAAATGACTTGAACTCGAGGGCAAAAAAACCTGATCGGAACATCCCTACTTACAATGCTCGGGAAAACCGTGACGTTTATAAATTACAACCACATTTTAGCAGATTCCGCAAAATTCCACATTTAACAGTTGATTCCATTTTTATGAATTTATTCAGGAGAGAAACATTCTGCACTTTCACTGGTCACTGGGACAATAAAACTACATGTATAGAATCAGCAGTAAAATCTGATAAAAATTGCTGAAAACGTTTGATGACTTTGCCCCAAAATAAGGTTTAAAAAGCATTTTTCCCCACCAGTTATACTTCTTCTACACACACGCAGTCGTGCGTGTGAAAAAAAAAGTAACTTTTTAAAGAATTTTTGTTAATCAGTCACCTTTCTATGTGTTTTAAATGACTTCACATGAAAATGTACTGTTTTAGCATATGTATTGGCATATTTAGCATTGCTGTGGTATATTCAGGTGTGCCACTGCCAACATATACAGTTACATGATTATATTGTAGCTGTTACAGTTTTGATGATAATGTCTAATAGCTGACATGCAGTACATCCACGTACAGTATAGAATGTATGTAAGCAAATGATTGCAAAGTCAGCATTAACAACTGTTTACGGTCAGTTTCAGACGGTTATGTTGGGTAGTGAGATGCTTTCATACAGGGCAGCAGAGCTCACTCAATGTTTTGATGAGTATAAAAATGATCTCAGCCCAGTGGAACATCTATGGGAGATTTTGGAGCAAAATGTTAGACAGCAGTCTGCAACCATCATCAGCAAAACATCAAATCAGGAAGGAAATAACTTAAGGAAGATGTTCATTACGCCAGATATAGAGTTTCATAGACTTGGTGAATCTATGCAAAGGAGCAATAAAGCTGTTCTGGAGGTTGGCTGTTGACCTATTAAAGGATAAGTTTGCGCAACTGTTCCTCCCCTCCACATATCTTCTGAAGAGATCCTTTCATAAATTTATTTCAATGTAAGTGATGGGGGACAAAATCCAAAGTCCTTGTTCTGTGTAATAATGCATTCAAGTTTAGCGAAAGGTAATATGAGGCTTCAGCAGAGAGATAAGAGAGATATCTTCCAGGCCTTTCTAGCAAAAAAACCCTTTTTAATACAAATTAAGACATGCTTTGTGTTGGTTTTTACCTTACTATATCACCTAAAAGAATCATTTTTGAGCTTAATCACTTTAACCTACTATATATATGGCTCAGGTGCTAATGCTGTATTTTCTCCTTCAAAAAGATAAAGCTGCTCCTTAACTAGGGAGCCAGAAAATTACTTACATACATACATGCATACATACATGCATATATAAAGTGATACATATTGTTATGTGTTATACAATATGTTATGCTCACATATGATTAAGTCCCACAGAATCTTGACTTCCTTAGTTTTTTTTTTTGGCTTTTAAATTTGAGGAATCCACCTGGCAATGTTGCTTTCTCAAGGAGCTGTGGGGGACAAATATGGTCTGCATAAAGCAGCAGTTAACAGTCCAGGGGTGTCACGATCCCTCTCTTACACACACACAAACTCTTCCGGACACGTTGTTTAACATGTTACGTTATTTAAATAAGCATCCAGACATGCTTTTTTGAGCGGTGGCTGGTGTCACCAAGAGGGTACAAATTTGGGTCCTGTGCAATGTTGTGTGTGGCCACTCAATGATATAGTCCCATCACTTCCTCTGACCACAAACACAGACAGAGATGGAAGGAGAGAGGGAGATGTAGAGAGCCTGGTCAACCCAAGCAGAATGCATTCTCATTAAAGTTTAATGCTGGGGAGGTCTGGGAGCACTAAAGAGGCTACTCACTGAGGCTCACTCAGGTCTTGCTCTCTGTTTTTGTCTGCCTTGCTCTCTCTCTCTCTCTCTCTCTCAACATACTCACTCAGAGTCCCACCCAGCCAAACAGTGCCAGCTACCATCTCTTCCCGTCCTCTGTGCATGTGAAAGACCGTGTCCTGGTTCTCTGTCACACTTTGTTCCCTACGTCTTTGCTTCTGTAGCTAATGATTAACCAAATCAGGCCAGCTGTATCAACAAACAAGGCTGTTTCCTAAATCGTACAAGATAGTAAAACATCAAAGATAGCTCAAAGGCTTAAGGTAATGTTCTCTTGTATTCTTTTACAAAAGAGGAAGAACAAGAGCAGCTTTAGACCATGCAGATATGACACACACACACACACACACACACTGCATAGCAAAAAGCAAGTGGACACCAAGCATCTCAACCTATATGATAGCTGAACTCATTATTATTATTCATTTGGTTAGTGATCTTGTCCCTCATGCATATAAGTAGCTGCAGTGCTGTTACACAGCAGTTAAAGTGTTGCTACTGTACAACAGCCTCCACTCTTCTGTTATCATGCTTTCCACCAGATTCTGGAGACAGCATTACTGATGCAGGGAGATAAGGTGTTGCTTAATGAGGCAGAGGACAAGGCTTTTTGCAGGCCAGTCAACTTCTTCCCACATCAAAACTGGGAATGCAATTTCTTTATGGACTTAAAATGTCACTATTTGCAAATGTTTGGGAACCGCTGGTTTATACAGCCCCCTGTAAGACATGCAACAGAGATGACAGATGTGTAAACAAACTCACAGGAACATGTACAAACACAGACACAGACACACACAAACACTGATGTCCCACAAATCATGTACAAACGCACAAACACAGACATTGTCACCCCCATCCCCCTCTGGTGTCCATTTATCCAGGTGTTGCAGACACACCTGACTGCCTTTGAGTTCTTTTAATTAAAAGCAAAGTGTGTAGAGCCGATCCAGCATTACCACACACACACACACACACACACAAACACACACACATACAAAGCAAATGAATTCACACTCTCTCCAGCTGTTTGGAAAAAGAGTGAAGGCTGGCTGAAAAGCAACCAAACAAAGTACAGTGTACAGTGACAAAGGCAATCCGTCTTCACAAGAGCGTACTTTCCTTCTGCAAGCTTTCATCCGCAGACCGAGACTGAGGGTTTACGGTGCATTCTGTGTCCTGCCTCTCAGAAGTAGCACGCTACATGTGCTCTCAGACAAACTGTCTAGATGCTGTGTGTATGTGAAGTGTGTGTGAGCCTATGTTTGTGAGAAAGAGTATAGCTTGTTTGGGTGCATGCATTCACCTAAAATAGGAATTAACAGACAGTACACTTTCTTTCTTATTTACATTCAAATATATCATCATACATACACACACACACGGCCCACGCACACAAACCCACATCTGCACACACGGACAGAGCGCAAACATTTTTCGAAGTAATTAGTGGATTTCAACAGTCGGCCAAAACTGAAACAGGTTAACAAGAAAAAAAAAAGGTTCAGAACATCAACAGCAGCCAGTGAAGTGAATATTTAAATATTTCAGGAACCGCTTCCAAGTGTGTGCTATTTTCAGACCAGATCCATAATTCAACATTAGCATTTTTCTCACAGAAACCTTGAAACTCTGCTCGTGGAAATGTTTCTCTTTATCTCAGCTTAAAGATACCAAATTGGGTTTAGTGCATTTTTTTTCACTCTAGAGACAACATTTGGTAACTTGACATAATGCTAGCTGGTACGGTTTTCAACTAGCCACAGTGCAAACTAACTAAAACTATCGTAGCAAGGAGAAGGATATCTATTTTAAAGATGGGATAGAAATAATACAAGTCATTTATGAAACAACTGTAAGTTTATATTTAACATTACAAAAATAAATGCAGTTTTGGCTTTTAAGATAAAACTGCTGTAAATCAACGTTATATTTGTAGAATGAATGAAGTTCACGTTTCTTTTTAGATGACATATTTCTTAAAGAGGGGAAAAGGAATTTTATGAGAGGGACTTTAACGAGAATATGAGTAACACCTGGGTACTGGTGGTTATTAGCCCTATGTTGATCAACAACTGGAGGCTGTGCCCACCATGTTGTGTCACTACATCAATATATACTTTAAATATATCAATGAAAAGCAGCAACAAAGAGCTATCTACAACAAGTATACAAAAAGTACCCATTTCTATAAGGTGAACTAGATTGTCCATGTCTGAATGTTTGAAATAACTTTTAAAGTCAGTCTATATGCAGTATGAGCAAGAACTAGAAAACATGTTCTAGCTCAACTTACTTCAGTTCAGCTTCAAATCTGGCCCCAACAAATGTGTTTCACTGGTTAAATAGTACATCAACGCTAAATCAAATCAATCAAAAACTGCTGCAACACTGCTTTCTATGGCTTTAAATTTTCAAGCATGTTACGCTTCTGTAAACAACTAATGTGACATCACTAATTAGGTTGTGGCCAGCGATGAAACCATCAAACCATGACCGCACAAACTAACCTTCATCGTGGTGAACTGGTCAGATTTATCACGAGAAAGTTGTTGCTCTCAAACATTGTTAAGAGAATCAGCTGAGTCAGGGCGCTGGTTAACGGACTAGATCAAATAGACCATTAGATAGAAGGTCTGCAAAGTGATTTCATAGTACCTTTGAAAAGTACAGTACAGTAGTTTATTACATTTAAACATACATTTAAAATTTGGTATCTTATTTTACAAATAACATTGCAATGTACTGTTGCCCTTTTGCAACATCCATTAGACATGGAGCAACATTAGAATTAATTTGGAGTCGTGTTTCTGGCCACCTGATGAATTTAAGTCCAATATTTGCTCTCCTTTTATCTCTGCTCCTTTGAAAAAAATTTGTTTCTTTAGCTTCTTGCTGTGGTTAAAAATGAGTCTGATGAGAGTAGTGGGAATGAATCAAAACAGTAAAGTTGTGGGCCTTAAAAACCAAAACAATAAGCTAACAGACACTAAAGCAGTCATTGGAGCTGAATTTCCAGTGATATTTCTCTGTGGGTTTTTTACTATGAGCAACTCGTTTCACATTACATTGTTTATGTGAAAAAATATTGATTAGGGCAGCAGCTTTAAGTGCAAATAGTCAAATCCACCAGAAACAAAACACTTACTTTTAGGTCTCACATTAAAACAGGCAGGCTGTTTCTCCTAGAAACGAAAGCCTAGTCTTGACCTTCACCATCAAACTACAATTGACCACTTCGTGGACAGTAGCAGCCATATCAGACAGCAGACAGGGAGAGGGGCTTTGCTGCCCTCTAGAAGCACCCTGCAGCCCTGGGGCGCCCGGTGAAGAGATTAGCTGTGTGTGTGTGTGTGTGTGTGTGTGTGTGTGTGTGTGTGTGTGTGTGTGTGTCTGTGTGGAACCCCTTACAGAAGCTCTTCCAATTCTTTCTGTCTCCCCCTTTTCTCTCTCTTTGCACCGCTCTAATCCTTAAAACCGCTAAATCCTCCCTCCTCTCCCTCTGTCTCTGCCCCGGGTCCTGATTTATTCGTCTGTCCATCTGGTGTCAGCGCACAAACTCCAGCCAAACAGCACCTAGTACTGTGCCATAGGTCAGAAAAGTGTTGAAGAATTTCATAATTGCCATTAAAATAACACTAATGCCAGATGGTGGGTTCCAGTAAATTCAAGGAGTACTAATACTAATAGCATTTCAAAGTACTCTAGCTCTGATTCAACATCAAGACAAGTGGGGGACTCCATTGACCACACCCACCACTCCAGCCTCAAGGCCCTGCATTGTGCATTCACCCCTGTCTGATATGTGTACAATCTCTCTGCTGAGCACATCAATATTTTACACATTATTTCTATATTTACATTTTGGAAACGTCAAAAGCTCCCATGTGTGCATGGCAACTTGGACTTGGACTGCAGAAAAAATAACTCCTGTTGTGCTAGGAGAAGGCTTTTTTAACTTTTTCACAGCATCGGAGAGGTTGGTCACTGCCCACTCCTCACAACATGACAGCTCCCCTCCACTAACATCCTCTGGATTAGGGAGTCAATGGAGGGTTTAGCAAGTCAATGGAGGGAGTCTCTGAGGTGTATAGTGTATTAGACGTGGACAAAGTGTTCGTTAGCGCTGTGAATCAGTGAAGTAAAGCTCAGGTGCTTACGTCTCACAATCTGACCAGAGCAAATTATTAGCCCAGAACCAGGTGTTCTGGCTCAGCAGCAGATCGGGACACTTCAGCTTCTCTCAGGCTGGAGGTTGAACTCATGACAGATAAAGTCCAGTATCAGTTGAACCTTATCTCTGCCAGCTGCTCAGGTCTCAGGCAACTCTGCAATCAGTTGGACAGTGCTATCCAGGTGAATAGTCTTGACGTAAGGTGCAGAATGTTCTTTTTGGATATCATTTCTCACTGGACATATCTAACAGCACCGTCAGCTGTTAGATATGTCCACCTCTGCCAATGAATGGCAGCATGTAATGCTTTGAATTACATGGTGTCAAAGCACATACGTTTGGCTACAGCGAAATTATTCAGAATGAAGATCCACAATGATCAACAACATAAATGGATAGATGAACTTAATTATAGCAAAGTCGGGTTCACATTTTTGCTATTTTTATCGGCATTGAGACTGAATTACTGTTTCATTCCACTTCATTTATTTGACCCAAATGTTGTGTTTCTGTTTTGACAACGAAGCTGTGGTGGTGGTAAGCATTTTTCAATGAAAACACATGCCAATTTAAGGTATCAGCTATGTAGAAAGGTGATATCCCGTCTACAAAGCTCTAATAAAAAGACAAAAAAAATAGTAGAAACTTGATTAAGCCTTATCGGATAGTTTTACTTGATATATAAAGTCCTCTATGTATAATTCTAATGATTACATTCTAATGAAACCACTACAGAGCTTGTCTTTTCCTTTAAAAACAGTAAGAATACAATCCATTAACAATAACCCATCTACTCTACAATATGCTCATTCTATTGCTTGTACCTTTAAACCACTCTAAATGCTGTCTACGAAAAGATAACTGAAAAAGTTGGATGGTTGTCACTGGCATCTAGAAGCATGCTTTAATTTACAAGGCATTGCTTTAAATGTAAAAAAAATGGCCTAATTGTCCGTACCTTCTTTTCTTCCCTGATTAATTTACTCTTCCCTGTATAGGCCAACTCTAAAGGAAGACTCTTCTATGTCTGTCTTTCTAACTTAACTCTACACTTTTACATACTTGAATTACATGTTGTAGTAGTTTCATTTCTATGACTTTTTGTAAGCATGTGCTCGCTGGAAAAGTCAGTGATCTAGGAATTAAAACTTATTTACATATTCCAATTGCAAGCCAAGTG
Source organism: Lepomis macrochirus (assembly GCA_024633595.2). NCBI lineage: Eukaryota > Metazoa > Chordata > Actinopteri > Centrarchiformes > Centrarchidae > Lepomis > Lepomis macrochirus. Next base: position 5,385,968 of record JALXJV020000003.1, read on the forward strand.
TAAAGTATAGTAAAGTAATAACAAGAGCCCATAGGTCTTCTGTCTCTCTATTTATTTGTCTTGTGATATTGTTCTAGTTAGCAAGACAAATGGTAACTCTTGTTTAGTATTTGTCAGCGGTATATAAATATTTGAGAAATTGTTTATAACACTATAATGTAGCTATAAGTAGGGGTGGGAATCACCAGAGGACCCATGATACGATATTATCTATGTCACGATGTGATATTGCAATTTAATACCTTTTTTCCAACTTCAAATTGTGTCCCCAAAGGAAAACTCTTTTTCTTGTGGACTGATTTTATAAATTATAGCAAGAAAAAGTAAAGTTCACATGTACAATTTATATAATAAAAGACTGATACTTGACCTCTGTGTATCAACAATATTGCCACGGAAAATATCACGATACTATGCTGTATCGATTTTTCCCCCCACCCCTAGTTGTAAGCAGCTTCAACGGTGTATTAATGTCACCAACTCTTCCTGTGGGCACCCATAAGTGGAGGCTGATTTATGAACATATAATGACTAGCAATAAAAAACACTGTACTGTAGGCCTACTGTAAAATATACATTTATTTAAAGGTGTCCATTTCTCTGCTTGCATTACAGTGTGAAAAGTGTAAGCATTTGTCTTGCTAACAATCATCATATGCATTCAGCATCTTGCATAACAATCTTGCAAAATACACTGTAAACATTAAACACTGCCTGACTATTGCTCACTAACCGTTATTCCCATATTTCTCTAAAATCCCATTCCTCCTTTTGTCCATGGTGTGTTGGTCCCATCAATGATTAGCCAGATGATGAAGCCATTATTGACTGAACCTGAGCCTGTGCCTCATGGAACATTAAATACATCACTTCCTCTCAAGGGGCCTACAGCAGCTCTCACCCGGTTTCCCTTCAGGCTGCAGTCAGGAAATGAAAACAGCCATTAGAATAGAAGCAAGCCAGAGTGCTATAGGATGCTGCACGCCTGCTACGGCAACCTCCTTCATTAGAAACAGGACCCTTGCATGTTTCAGTGCAGGTGTGGGTACAGCTCGCTATAGGCTCTGGTGATTCAAATTGGCATTGCTTGTGATGGAAACCCCTGAGGCATCAGACTACAATGTAACCAACCATTTGTAAGAGGTAGATGTAGCACACCAGCCCTCATGACAAAACACTGTAATCTCTCGAACATCTCTTAGTGTCTGTGCAGACTGTTTAAAGTGACATATAGCCAGCTCCTATCATTTCTCCTTAATGCCATGATGTTCCTTTAGTGGTTTACAGTCTCTGTGTAGCCTCATAATTCTGTAATGCATCACTGGTTATTCTTTTCCATGCACAGCTTAGATTCATAGTTGGCATTTGATCAATATACAGAGGGTTTGCAAAGGTGTAAAAATACATTTGGTCTGTTTTCTAATCTGTAACGTGTCTGGTTAAGGCCTGCTAAGATTCCCAACCACACCCCATATTCTCCTTTCCGCCGAGGGGAGCACAAATGACCGTACACACCGCCTCACCAGCGTCCGTCTGTCGGGCTTATAAAACGGTTTGTGTCGCTCCAAGCCTAAGAGCTATAATGTCATTGTTATTCCCATTTTTGTCAAAACGATGCCCCCCCCCCCCCTCTCTCTCTCTCTTCCTCCCTCTCTCCCTCTCTCTCTCTCTCACACACACACACACAGACGTGCGCGCACACACACAGATAAAGACACTCCAGCCTGCATGCGTGCGTAAAAAGGAAAATCAGAGCGCTGTTGGAGGTGTAAACTGAGGGATGGGGTGCAGTCCCCATTGATGAAAACGAGTGGGTGAAATACGGATAATGCTATGATTCATCACCAGCACCCCTCCCCCACAACCACCATCACCACCACCTCCACCAACTCTGTCACACCCTATCCACGCGGCCGTCTCTACACCTGTACGTTTGACCCTGATTCGGGTCATCTCCAGTGACTGTGACGGTAGCCTACATTGTTTCCATGTATTGATTTATTCCAGCAGCATCCCGCCTCATAACGCACGCTGTATTTCTGGTGATGCTGACCAGCTTTAGTAACCCACCCTGAGCTGTTACTAGGCTGCTGTGTCTTTATGCTGGTGGGTTTCTGTTTAGGGAACACGCCACCACCGCTACAAGTGCACAATGATGGCAGAGCATCGGCTAATGGTTACTGAATGTGATGGGTGTGTGATGGTGACCACTACAATGGTAACACTGGGTTGTAACGGGCAGCTCAGTGTACAAGGGACATCTTTCTAACGGGGGTTGCTCTGCGTTACGCGTTCTAACTTCCACGGAAGGGGAAAAATGTTGCCCTTACTTTAGCATGGCTTGTTCTTTCTCCTCTTCCTCCTTTTGCCGAGCCATCACTGCCATGATGATCTTCCTCTCCTCCTCGGTGAGATGGCTGAGGTCCGGCAGATCCGGCATGGATGGCGGCACGGTGGGTGGGCGAGGGCCACCCTGGGGCCCCACCGAGGCGGACATCTTTTCCACCACCACCACCACCCCACCTCCTCCTCCTCCTCCTCCTCGGCGAGTCGTTTCGGCTGACAGGTTCCCCGGAGCGATTCCGAGCCACACCTCACGACGTGGTCCGCGTGCAGAGCGGCAGCTGCAGCCGCAGCTCTGGCGAATAGCGCAAGCCGCTCATGGTTGCAGGCACCCTCGGTTGTGCTTTTGTTTGTCCTCTCTGGGTGTTTCTTCCACCACACTCTAGTCGTCGTACCCCCCCACCCCCCGCCTTCCCGCCTCTCCCCTCCACCGCCCGGATTCACGAGGAGCCCATCTCCGTTTTCCAACCCGGTAGTTGAGTCGAGCTGAGGGGGGCCCCTGGATCTCTCGGCTGGGCTGTGGTTCCTGCGCTGTCTCGGACTGGAGCTGGATGTTAGGGCGGTATCGGCGGTGTCCGTGCGACTTCTTAGCTCTCTCGCTCTCTCTCCCTTTCTTACTCTATCTCTCTCCGTGTCGTTCTCGCTCTCCCTCTCCCTCTCCCTCTCTCTCTCGCTCTCTCTTACTCTCTCTCTCAGTCAATGAGCATGCAGCCCTCCTTCCTCTCCTCTTTTTTTTTGCGGAGGAGCGCTTACTCATGTGAGAATGGGGTCCATCATCATCACATGCACGCGCAGCCTTTCCAGTGGCTACTACACGCACACACACACACACACACACCCTAGTGACAACAACACGCACAGATACGAGTGACACAAGTGGCACACAAAGTTACGAAGATCACAAGGGGTACAACCGACCTTAATATCCGATTCTCGCGATATTTGCTCATTTTTTATTATTTTGCTAATTTGAAATAAACCTATTAAAGATTGTTTTATAAGCTATGTGTAGCCTTCCCTATGTTACAGCGCAAACACACACGAAAGCTGTCGTCTTTTAGCCATTTGTTCCTTTCAGCACCATGGACAGCAGCTCTCCTTCACACTTCTCTGGTTTTTCTTCAGAACCTTCTGCTATCGGCCTCATGGATTTTTGGTAATCATCTAATTATCCTCCATTAGGCTACTAGCACGAGCAGTTGTTGCTCACATTTTGATTATTTTATTTTATTAAACATATTGTTATTAATGAACTCGTGCTGTATCTACATCTTGTCACTTGATGCATATTGCATTTTTATGTGAGGAAGTGTGGTGGCTTTTACTAAATGTTTTCCATGTTTTATTCATTTTATGTAGGCTAACTTGTGTTTAGCCTAGTCTGTGTTTCACCCGGCTACAATACAGATTTTCTCTAAGAAACAACATAGGCTATAGCCTAATATTGTATCTTTTCTTCTTTTTAATGGGTTAACCGAAGTAAACAAGAACCCATTACTTTTTATTTCAATTGCACAACTTTATATTCCTATTTGCCACACTGGATAAGCCAAACACATTTGAAGTTTAAAGTATAAGAGAATATCTCCTTTTCCAGAGAAACTGTAGAGATGTGTACACTTTTGTCAGCTAATCTTAGAGCGCTTTAAGCTCTTTGCTGTATCAAGCTGATTCTCTAACAGCCCCCCCAAATCTCGTTTTGCATGCAGATCCAGACTCTCAGGCTATACCGATCCGGAGCTGACACCGGTTTCTCCCCGATGACGTAATTCTGGGTGACTGGCTGATTCCATCCAGCAGATGGCATTAACCCCGGCTGCTGCCACCCAGCCTCCGTCAAGTGACGTCACCGAGGTGGTGACTCTACCGCGGTGACGTCAACTTCCCCTGGTGCAGAATTTTGTCATCATTTAGGTCGTGACTAGGGACCACCAGCCCCGAGTGACACAGTCCTGCCACAGCAGGGCAGATGTTTGGTGCAGACCTCAGACTACAGTACTACCCTGAGGAGTCTGTAGCAGAACAGAAAGCCCTGCTCTTTTCTTTACATTTAGCTCCAATAAGGCTTCCAATCGGTAAACTCAAACACATATTCAAAGAATAACAATTGTGAAATATGAAATGCCATGAAAGGCATTATGCAAGGCCAGGTTTTAACTGAGACTAATGCAGTTGGAGGGGGTCGGGTGAAACCACATGAAACTATACCTTATGTTTCAAAAGTTTTCCACACATCCAAGTGTCTGGTCAGGGACAGACATGCAGTGAAAATAGCCCTGAATCACAGAAGCCCATGAAAACACTCTAACACTATCTCATAGTTAAATAATGAATGGAATACAGAGGGGCAAATGTAGAGTATGGAAAATAATTCACATAGGTCTAAACACTTTAACGGCTGCAAATTAGGATAGACCTTATTGCTCAATACATGGGTAGAATAACCTGTCATCAGTACAAAAACCCCACATTTTACAGCCTTCCCCCCACCACTGTATATCAATGACTATTATGCCTCTATCAAAATCAAAATGTATTTATATCAATATAGTGAGCATTTCTGATTACAAGGAGTATTGAGCAATGTTATGTTATGTTTAAATAAGGTTTGATTTGTTGTAACATTTAGAACATTTGCTGCTATAATCCATATATTTGTCTTGAATATTATCGCCAATAGTTAAGCTAATAAAAAAATGGTACTCTGTTGTTAGTGAGTATTGGATCTAATTTTTACAATATTCAGTCACGGATAGCAAATCGTTTTTAGCTACTGTATGAAGAAAATATTGCCACAGGTGGACGTCTCCATACCAAGACTTTAATAAAGGGAATATACTGACATCTAGTGGACAGATATAAGCGCTGCATGTACAGGGAGTAAATATGAACGTCCTCACCACTCAAGAGTGCCATCACTTGTTGAAGAATTATTGTGAGCCAGGTTGAAATCAACACACGGTGTGTGTCCTTCAAGCCACATGCAACCCTTTCTACACAGCAATGCTCAATGTCAGTCTGCAATGAAACAAAGATAATCTAGACCTTGGGTTACCTAACAAATGTTTAACAGTGCATCCTTATAAACTCAGCTGTGTCAGTCAGTCAACAAGCAGGCAGAGAAGAGAGAAAGTGTCACCTTTGGCTTACTTTAAGCTAAGCGACTGACCCGATTATGACCTGGGGAAACCTGTTTCATAGTACCCCTGATTTATTCCTTTGATTTATTCCTTCACACAGTACACATTCCTACATTCTAGCTTGGAGTTTTCTAACAATAGCTAACATTTAGCAACCAAAAGCTTTTGATCCTGCCAGAACATGTAAAGGCATGTTAAGACACCGTCCCCCACCAATTTTCTCAACTAAACCCTCATTTCAAGTTCAATATGTTAATAAGACTTTTTTCTTAATATTTTTTAAGTTGCAAGTTGTAAGTGAAATTAGCAATTCCTCCCCCCTGGTCATTTATGTACAGTCCCTAAGGCATAGCCACAAAACCAGTGTTCAAATTTATATATCTGTGTGTTAAAATAGCAGTGCAGCAGCACAACTGGAACAACCTTATTACCTTTTTGTTATCTTCATTTGAACTGAAATTGGACACAATAGCCTCTATATCATTTTCATATTTTTGTGCAATGGGAGATGAAACAAGTGGAGGGCAGATGTTTATTCCCATGAGAAATATAAAGTTAAAAATCAAAGATCCCAACAACAGAATACAGGAAGATTTATGGGAAGTGTCTTAATTTAGATAAATACGTTGCATCACAGAGACCGCTGATTCTTTTGACAATGGACTGATTTAATTTTGGTAATTGTACTAGGACATTTATTTTGACAACGTTTCCTTAAAAATGCTTCATGTAACACCTTTACCATTGTTAAAGTGAGAAAAACATCACTATGCACAAATATTTTCTATTACTTTTCACCCATGGCCACATTACTGCAAAAGTGCATTTCCTTTCTCACGGTGCCATCCTCGTTTTGTTCTTCAGGAGGCAGATTGGAGGACAGTTGGTATAACTGTTTTCAGTGGAGTTAAGATAAATGGTGGTGACAGAAAAAATAAATATGTAATTCAGACACAGTATATAATCTCTTTTCCCCACCAATGCTTTCACATTCTCCATACATATTTTTAATCATTCGATTGGCTTTTTTTAAAAAGCAATAGATCAGAACTAATATTTTCTGACAACAAAATCCATCAGCACTTCACAAATATTTGGAGAGAGACCTGGGGGCAACATATTGCCGTTTTTTTTTTAAGACAAACATAAGATGGGTGTGAGAAACAGAAAAATTATATTAGGGCCTTTTGAAGCACATTCATCCCTCCTTTTTTTGAACCCAGATCTGTTGGGATCCAGTCTGTCTACTTCTTGATGACCTCTGAGTCCATATCTTCTGTGCGGGACACCACTTTTCCATCAACAATTTCCTCAATCACCACCCTCCTCCTCTGCGTTATGACTGGTTGAGCTGCAGGCAAAAAAATAAAGAACATTTTATCTGTAGTTTATCTGATATTGCATTTTTACAATCAAAGAGCAAAAAATATACAGTGAGGATTTAAACTTACGTTTGACTTCCGTCTTGACTTCCGTCTTTTGTACAGTGGTAACAGTTTTTCTAGAAGACAGATAAAAGTTTTGTACACATTTTTCACATTTTTCTCCCATTGGACAGGGCCAGACGAGCTGTTCCCTGTTTCCAGTCTTTATGCTAAGCTAAAAACAGTCTCCTGACTGAAGCTTCCTAGTTATTGTAAAGACATGGGAGTGGTATCAATCCTTAATCATCTAACTCTCAAACCAAAAAAAAAAAAAAATTCCTAAGGTGCTGAACTATTTGTTCTGTTTGTTATACCTGCCATATACAGATGAATCACATGGTAAGTTGGACTTTTTGTGACAAACATGTGACTAAAGAATCCCCTTACGTTTGATCCTCTCCATCCAGCAGTCTTCTGTACTCAGCGATCTCCAGCTCCAGCCTGGTCTTAATGTCGAGCAGCACCTTGTAGTCTGTGGCCTGCCTCTCGATGTCCACCTTCACCCGACTGAGCTCGTCCTCCAGGGCGTTGACCATGGCCTGGAGCTGGTTCAGCTGCTGGCTGTAGCGTGACTCTGTCTCTGCCAGTTGGCCCTCCAAGGCAGATTTCTGCATGGAACAAAAAACACAGGAGAGTTTACTGACTGACTGATTATTTATCGTTTATAGTCAACCATGTTGTAAAATGTATTACTACAGTAAGATCAGTAAGATCACATACTTTTTCCGAGCAACGCAACAGGTTGGAAACATTTATGTTGTATTGTAGTGCAAAACTATTGCATGAAAATGTGTATTGTAGTATTCACATATGTTGTATATGGGATCTAAATTACCAGGCTGTGCTGAGACTGTAGCTCAATCTGCAGGGCCTGCAGGGTCCTCTTGAGATCGTTGATCTGACTTCGGGAGGTCTGGAGGGTCTCTGTGCTTGATGCCACTTGCTTGTTCAGTTCGTCAAACTGGAAGACATGAGATTGGAAATTGTCCAAAAGCTGCTCAGGCCATTTGGTAATTGATATTTAGGACACATTTTCAGTTAAATGCTGGCATGAGATGAGATAGGTTGACAAGATATCGCCTCGTTCCCCTCACCTTGACCTTGTACCAGGCCTCCATTTCGCGGCGGTTCTTCTCAGCGATGCCCTCATACTGAGACCTGATCTCCTCCAGCATCTTAGTAATGTTCTCCTGAGGCCCGCCGTCCACCTCCACGTTCACAGAGCTGGCTTTAACTTGGCCACGCAAGCCTGCAAGCTCCTACAGGGGGGACAACCGGGACAAAAGGTCAGGTAAGGTCAAAGACAATACGATCATGAAAAAAAGGACAGGACCACAGTTAAAGAGAGACAATGTAACCTTTGAAAGATAAAATAACACATACCCTTACTCAATTTGGTAAATGTCGATGTTTGGCTGCCCCAGCCTGAATTGGTCTGGTCTGTATCTTGTGGTGGCTTATATTAGCTAACATTAGCAAACTTGGTTTTAAAAATGGCTATCTTGCAATCTCCTTCTATTCTTATGTATTATATTGCATTACCTCTGTGCTTTGTGTGGCCCCGTGCACAAATAAAATTTGAAGTATGTTAGTCATGTTGATACTATGGTGGCCATCATGTGAGATGTCAAGTTGTCAGATGAGTCATTGTTTTCTGGCAGGTTTCATTATAAACTATTTTGTTTTGATCTTTAACAGTAAGACTTTCTAAAAGCTATGATTGGAACGGATCCGTCATATTTCGATTTGGTCATGTAAAGAAACAAGAACAAGATTGATCTTTTGTTTTGCAGTGCAGACACTTGATAGCCGTGAATTATATTGAGGAGAATTGGGCACCTGGTCTTATATATATATTCCCAACAGCAGAACTCTCACCTCTGCATGGTTCTTCTTCAGGTATACCAGCTCCTCCTTCAGGCCCTCCACCTGCATCTCCAGGCTAGACCGGGTTGTGGTCAGGTCATCCAAAACCCTGCGCAGTCCGGCGATGTCCGACTCCACTGACGTGCGCATTGCCATCTCATTCTCAAACCTGTCGAGAGAAACGCAGCACAGTGGTTTATGTTGCTGTTCCTACTATCAAAAAAAGGCAAACCAGTTCCACGAGTTTTATCGCTCCGTGGATAACTACACCCCTGTGACACTATGTCCACGTGGACTGGATCTACTGAACAAACATGTGATGTCAAGCTGCAATTATAAAAAACAGTAATGCCAATTAGGTTTCTCACCACACAGGGCTGAAAACATCTGACATAACATTTCCACTCACTTTATTCTGAAGTCCTCTGCTGCCAATCTGGCGTTGTCAATCTGTAACATCAGCCTGGCATTGTCCTGTGAGGCAACACTGATCTAAAAAAAGAAGAGCAAAAAAAAAAAAAAAGCATTGTCAGCGGGTTTTTTTAAATCTACGTTTAGTACAACCAGAAAGGCGTGTTTGTGATTCGTTATGTAGGATGTGGGCTGGCAGTGTTTCGTTGATCAGCAGAATAGTTTGCCTTGCGCCTGACTTGCATTCCACTGGAACGCCTTTTAATCTGGATGGCATCAGACAGTCATCACATTTGCTCATCAAGTGTGGAACAGCCCTCTTGGCAGTGCTTGTGGATGATTAGAGCGATACCAAAATAAAGAATAAGAAGCTTTACTTTTAAAGTCTAGTGGTACAGCGAACTTGTCCTTTCTGACTTTAACTCTCACATGCAGTACATCCTGTTTGTTGTTCCTGATATTTTATAACTGAGAATTATGCTGCTGACTTTAATGAGTTATTCATAATCCAGTATGTCAATATGGTGGGAAAAGAATAAAAGGCTTTCTATGGGTTGTAGTCTAATCCCACATAAATTCTCTTTCTTGGTGAAGTATCTTAAGTCTTATGTTATGTTATTCCCAAAAACGACATGCTTTATATTATATGTTTTATTAAATCACATTATTTTAGGTTATCATTTTATTATTATGATAATTTCACACATGTTTTTAAAGTAGTAAAATAGAATGTATATAATTAAAGACATCTTGGTTCATGTTTCTGAGACTGCAGGCAGGGGAAAGCTTACCTTTTTACGCAAGTCGTTGATGATTGCCTCATACTTGCTGTAGTCCCTCGTGGTGGGGGTCTGCTTCTCGTACCACTCGCGGATTTGACGCTCCAGCTGCGCATTGGCGGACTCCAGAGAGCGCACTTTTCCCAGGTAGGCGGCCAGGCGGTCGTTCAGGTTCTGCATGGTCGCTTTCTCGCTGCCTGAACTGTTCACGTTACCTCCGGAAGGGTCCATCGCGTCTGCCAGGTCAAAGCCAGACCTGAGGCCGTTGGAGGCGTAGGACACCCTGACGTTTTCACCACCTGCACCGCCATAAACGCTTGTACCCCGCCTGGAGCCCGTCACTGTGGGCAGAGAGTACAGGGACAGGGCGGATAACCCAGAGCGGTTCATGGTGACTTCTGGTCTGATTCAGGAGCAGTCGAAGAGAGACGCGGACTGGAGACAGTGCTGAGGAGGACTGGAGGATGGATTTTTATACCCTCCTTCCTGAAGGCGGGCGCGGCTGAACAGGTAGGAGGAAAGATGCTGCTCGCAACCATCACAGGTGTGACCACAGGGCGTGGTGGGTTGGCATTCAGGTTTACTGCCCCGCGATATCTAGCCTACCTAACGGCTGTCACGGCAATTTCAGTTCAGGTGAGTTAGGCGTGAGAGTCATTGTTCATTCCAATTGTCACCTTTAATTAAGCCTGATGCACTTAACCTCATGGGGAAATACAGAATTAACATTCCTTTATAAGCAGTCACTGGCTATTTATCCCAGCCTTAAACTATGCATGTCTTAAACAACTGCCCCAAAACTTAATAAACCTTAATAAAACTTAATAAATAATTAAATAAAAAGGGCCACGTGTCAATGTAACTGCACTAAACTATTTTTTTAAACTACAAACAGACCAACATTTGTTTTTGAGATTACTTATCTTATTAGTTGTAGGTACAATCACAGTTAGGTGCTGAGAGAATGTATTGTTCCAGTGTTTTGCTGCCCCAGGCTGCTGCTGCTGCTGCTGCTGTCGCATAAGCAAACACAGGTGAGCTTGATCGTTTTAGGTTTATGCTTGTATGTGAATAAACATAAACTTCAAAGGAGGTGAGCAGTTTGCTAAACTTTAGAAATTAATCATACTCATTCAGAGCAGTGCTAACATAAGCTTGTAAAACAGTGGCCATGTGTACAATGGATTTTTAAGAATGGCCTATACTGATACTGAATTCACATTTTCATGTGCATGCAACCACTTGTGGTGTGTGATGACAGAAATGTGCTTGAAGCTCTACAGACAGCAATAATCATTTTTTAGTATCAGACGGCAGAACAATGCCTGAGGACGCCTCTTGTCATAATCAAATTATGTTTTCTTTGATGTATAGTATTTCTTATTAGTGATAAGTAAAATAGTTTTTTTCTGACCTTTCCAACATAAAGTATCTTTCTAACCAAAATCTGACCTGGGATTGGATTAAAAACATGAATAGTTTCAGCGCTTCTTCCACAACCCTCCTTTACGAAAAGGACACAGGTCTGCAATTCTCTTTCAGGAAATAATAATTCCATGCCGAGTTGTGGTTTGATTATATCCGGGCACGTCCGTGTTGGCCAGTCTGTCAGCACATTTTAATTCAAGTGACCTCTACACGCAACATGTGTATCGCAGAAGCTAGTCACAGAAAAAGCATGTTGTCTGATCCCCCAGTGGCAGATACACAAGGCTGGAAAGTTGTATTGGGATCCAGGTTGACTGACTACAACAGTATTTTTGATGTTATGATATGACCCTCCAAATGTTCAGGAATCCTTCCCTTTCTCTCTGCCAGCAAACATTAATGCCTATCCACTGTGCAAAATACATTTTGAAGTGGAGCGAAAAGTTGATCTTGGCAGCCATAGTGGAATACTCCCGAAGAAACAAGGACACTATGAAAACCTTATTTATTTTTCCCAACAACTGCCAAGCAGCCTTGTTTTGAGTACTGACAGTCACTCCGAAACTGAATAGGCTCCAATTCCCAAGAAACAAGTTTGTTCTCATAACTGCTGACATTTATAAAAACATTTCCATGTATCATTTAAATTATATAATTACTAGTATGGACGATGTGAATTGGATCAATTAGAAGTGACTGGCAGGCGTCTTACTGTAGTTAATGGGTGGACTAGTGGGTGCTGCTCTTTAATCAGGTGTTTTTAATGTGCGTGTGTTTTTTTTTGTTAGCTTTCATGAGAAATTTTGGAAACTGCCAGTAAACCAGTCTTATGAGGCAATGTTCACTCTTACGTACTAAGCCACATTTCTCTACAAGCAATTCTTAAGAAATGATTTGAGTACTGACATGTAAATGCCCCTCAAGTCAAATAGAAAATTAATCAGATAAGCTTCTTTTACATAGCGAAATTGTGTAAACTAGATCTAAACTGACAAAGGAGATTACCTAACGGGGGTTAGCGTTAGACCAACACATAATTTGAAACTATGAACTCTGAAACTAGGGTTATAAAAATAAAAATCAATATTTTTATTTTTACAATGGATCAAATTACTATTTATAATGTGACAGGTCGCTTGTATTGACAAACCCAGAGAGAATTATTACACAACAGATACACAGCTGTTGCCTTAAGTTGTAGAGAGTGTTTTAGTTAATTTCAGCAGATTGATTTGGTTTTATAGCCAGGTTTTACAGTTTTTATTCACTGACAAAGGTAGTGTCTGGCAGGTGAACATGGTTTAGCATTTTGCAACTAAAGAGAAAAACATGTTTCTCCGGAGTTTGTGGGGAACAGAGCTAAAAGTAAAATATTGGACTTTCCTTGTCAAGTGGCTAGAAACATGACTCCAAATGAAAGTTAATTTTGCTCCATATCTGAAGAACTTTATTCTAATACAATCAAAATACCAACTTTATGACATGGTAGTATATCAATGGTCTGTTTTTAGCTTATGCTGTCCCCAGGAGGCCCAGAAAACGATTAATGCTGGTATGAAACTGATCTAGACAGACAGGTGTTTAAACTAAAGATAACCATCCATTTCTTTTTGTTAGATTAATGTTATTCTGCTTTGGGTTTTTTTGAAAATTCAGAGTTCTGTTGCACTTTGTGGTTTGTCCACTTTCCTCTAGGGGCTACATTCAGAAAGCTATGTAAACATTGCCAATTGCTGCTTATGCTTATTTTGAGGAGAGTTGACCACCCTGCTGGCTGTGAGCAAAAATGAAACTAAAACTGACAAATTGTCAAGTTTTGATTGGAACAAGTTAACTTATTGCATCCTTTCACTAAACTGTCCCGATTGGAATGTACTAAAATGTCAGGCCTAAATGATGCAACTAAGGACAATGGCATGAACTGTCTGAACTTGAGTGAGGTTGGAAGGCTAATAGTAAAAAGGTTAGAAAAGTTTAGGCGTGGGGCTCAGGACAGATTTATTTAGTTGCTTGTTTTGTTTATTTCAACAATATTTTATATAAAATAAGGAAGAAGAAATAATTTCTTAATTAACTTCTAACAGGCAGCTCTAGCATCCCAATTTGGGTTTCATCACGTTGTCACATTGTCACGTTGCCAGGTTCGATCAAACCAGACTGAGTTTACCTCGTCACCTACCGACCCCACCAACCACCAGGAACAACAAGTACACGTTGGAAATATTTGCCCATCCTTGTTCTACATACAACTGAATAACAGCGTGTCACTACTAATCTAATTGTTTTGTGAAAGCAAGTATTGTATAACCTTGAGGTGCTTGGCAAAATGTCAAACAAATTGTGAAAAGGATAACAGTTATTCAGGCCCTGCTGAGGTACTTATTTATTAAATATTTAAAGATACTGACATTAATGTAATTGTTTTAGAGTTTCCTCAGGCTAAGAAGGGAAATACTCAAACTTTTAGGCCATTGGTCATAAAGGTTTGTTTTTCTGTTGCTTTTTCTTGCTGTAGTCCCTTATTATTATATAAGAACCAGAGTGGGATGGCACAGACCAGCATTCATGATGGACGTAAAAGACACATTGTCATTAACTCGGTTTCCTCCATTGCATAGGTAAAGCACCTTAAAAGGAATTTTCTTCCTCTGTCATGATTGTTTTCTAGCCTATAAACTGTGAAATGTATGGAATGAGGTGTGTCTGATAGTCTTTTAAGACCGCAACCACATAATTGTTCATCCTCACGGGTATGATCAGCATTAAAGGCGTGGATTGTGTGGTTGATAGAATTAATGTTCTGATACTGGCTGAGCTAACATTAGGATGGGCCTATTGATTCTTGGTAATTTTATGGTGAATACATTAGCAAACCCTTGCCAATTTACACATCAGCAGAAGCAGCAGCAGCAGCAGCACACACAGCGGCATTAGCACGTACTTGGAGATGTTTTTCTGCCGCCCTGATAAATGAAAGTCCAATATTCACTCAGTGGTGGTCTTAGCCACGCTTCAGCCGTTTCAATTGAAAAAGTGCAAAAATGCTAAAATTGTAATATTCCAAAAATTCTACCTCTTTTAAAATAAACATGTTTCACTCCATGTGTAGAGGCATGTACATGATGTAGAGGTGCTAAAGGGGTTGCAGCACGCCCCGAAAACCAGGCAATTATGTAAAAAAAAATATTATTATACTTATTATAAATAAAACTGTGATGCAGAGTCGCAGGGGAGAGAGAGAAGGAGAGCGAGAGAGAGAGAGATCATGTGGATGAGCAAGAGAGAGGGAGCATGCGAGTATGGACAAAAAAAAAAAATTGACGTTACATAAAGACTTTGTTTGATCACGTGGCCTAATGTTCCTCTACAGCTCTGTGGTTTATCACTGAGGTGTATGAACTACACTGCAGACTGGAGTCTTTGTTAACAGTGACATCCCTGTTGTTGATGGTGTAGCTGCTGTGGCTGCTTTGACAGACAGTATGTGTTTGGTGGAGTTTGTAGTCTGCTGCGGTTTAAATTGTTGTTCATAACTATTAAGTCGTCTTGGCCATTCAAATTACCGGATAAATTAGAATATCTTGCACCATTTAGTTTGCCTTCATTATATGGTATGCGTCCCTGTGTAGGGAAGACCGGGGTTGGGCGGCACACTTTTCACTCTCTGACGTATTTCTCTGGCTTACTTTATGAATATGCAAATGTTTGATTTTTGCAAATTGATGATTTGTAATTAAAGTCATGTGTATTTGTGCCAACCATCCCAATCATAGGATTAGGTAGGGCCCCTACATTTTCTCTTGTATTTGCTCTGTATTCTCTCTCCCTGTAGCTCATTTTTAGTCACCAACCTGAGGAATAAAACTGGCTGTTGAGCTACAAAACACACCATTGTGCTCACCAGTCTATTTTTGCTTAGAGACAAATCTAACAACTTTATCAGACCTGGAGTCCTCTCCCTTGAAGAGAGTTGCCAGTGTTTGTCATTGCAAGTGCAATGTCACATAATTGAGCCATTGTTGAAATAAAAACATGTATTAGTGCAGCTTTAAATGGTGCCATAATTATTATGATTATTTTCGGTTGAAGCATAAGTAATGAGCACGTGAATGAGCGCTTTACAGGTTTGAATAAGCCCTGAGGATCACAGGTTGAAGGATGTGGTATCTTAAAAACATCTGTTAATATAAAAGCACATGAAACATGCTTTAGCTGAACATAACCCCTACAGCAGAGTCTGGTAAATAGTTTATGTGAAGATAATCCCTTCTGCAGTTCTGGATTTAAACCACAATACCTTCCAATCCAGAACTCAAGTGGCTTGTGTAATGATATCATGTACAGACAAAAACCTCCTGGCCTGGGGTTTGTTTTATAATTGCTAGAGAATGGATCAAAGCCATTGTATGTTTTTATAACAGGTGTTCCTCTTTTCCTCGTCTGTCAAACAGTAAAAAACTTCTTGTACAGAAAATGTGGGATCACATGAGAAAGATCAAAGAACCCCTAGGCGCCCACCCGGGTGGGGAACAGAGGCAAAGGAATGTCAAGTCACAGAGGTCAGGAACATGAGGGAGCTGTTAAGACTGTTCATTGTTAAACCTGTAATCTGAGACCGACTTGTTTATTTTCTGTCTTGTAGGCAGCGTCCACCTCTGAAGCCTCCAGCTCTGCTCCTGAACTTGACTCGCTCTCGCCCTCAGTTATGTGGATTCCCGTGACCAACCAATCCTGCAAATGCCGTGTGACTATTTCTTTGTGGGAGAAACATGACAACTAAAAACAGGCTCGGTGGCATTCCCTGTTTGTACTCAGCAGAAATCATCTGTCCCACTTGTTCAGAACAAAGCCGCCCACAACGCCCTGACGGGTGTCGTTTTTCCAGGATTTTAATTAACGACAGTAATAATCGCCGTCATCGTCATTGCTGTTCAGGAGGCCTCCTTGCTGAGAGGGTGTGGGAGTGTGATGACATTAAGTATCCTGGCAGTCCTGTCTGCCACTATTTGGTTAGTCAGCATGCTTTGTGTGTGTGTGTGTGTGTGTGTGTGTTTAATTATTAAAATTTACATTAACATTTTTTCCTCTTCCCACACACTTTCCTGCTTTGCCGTCCTATAAATTTTCTCCCGCTCTGGCTCCATACCTGTCATTCTATCACTCTCTGTCAGTCCATCTCTCTCTCTCTTTATGACCAACGCAGATGGATCAAAACCACAACCAAACCCACAAGAGAAAGTCAGCTGGCTGCTGATCCTTTGTCGTTTCTCCGCGCAAAGAATAGAAGTCTAAGCACGGACAATATTTGCACAGCGGTTGTAGCAGATGGAAGTGCGGGGTCAGTTGTCTGCACATCCCCACATCCTGCTAACAGGCAGGATGTGGGGATAAAAGTGTCTAAAGTATACAGCAGGCTTGTCTTTTGTAAACTGTTAAAGTGAGACTGTTTAACTTACTAAATCAAAAGCTGAATGCATAAGCAATAAAACGCACTATGCCGCTGGTGCTGGCGATGTGTCCGTGATGTGTCGGCGAGCTGTTTTTATGTGTGATTGATGTGCGAGTAGTTCACACGAAGATATTAGCGAGCGCCAATTGATCGCTGATTTCCCCCCGATCACAGCCCAATGGCAAAACGGGTTTTGAATCGTGTGAACTAGGCTTTACATCATCAATAACTTAAATTCAGATGCTGCATGTATGTGCTATGCCGCGCTTTAAAAATGATCTGTCTATCAACTGGGGAGCCACACCAGGTTACAATTTTGTGTTGTTGTTTTGTTTTTTTTTGTGGTACTTTGTTTACTCTTGGATCCCAGACTTCCTTCAAACATTCAAAGGAGTCTTTAAATACCACACCCCTTGCTTAATCAAACACATCTTATCATAACGCCTATAAAATTTTCAGCACTCTGTGACGATGTCATACAGTCTGCTGGTTGTAGAAGACAGCTATGAAAATATATCAGAATTCCTGAAGCACCAAAGCCATAACGTGTCTCTGCTGAAAGCCAGGGCTGTAGCTGTGGCATGTCAGGTCAGTAAACAGGGTATCCAAGGAAATATTGAAGCCACATTATAATATTAAGAAATGAAACCTTTGGCCCAGACAGACACAAACACTCAGTTATTGTCTAAAACCAGCCAAGACTGTTATTGAGCAAGATGTAGTAACTCTGCACAAAGTGTGTGTTGCTTGACCTCAGAGCAGCTTCACATTAATTATAGTAGGCTACATGTAAAGGTTCCCTCTTATTAAAGCGCAACTCAAATACGCACATGCACTCACACACAGGTCCCGTCACTGCATCTCCCTGAACATTCCCCCCGCAGCTTGTGTTGCTGCCTGTGTGAAAGCGGCTCAGTAATCCTGGATCAGAGAGGACAAAGGGCCCCAGAGTGCTGGTGATGTAAGCACCGTGTCCAGTCAGTGCTTACCCCACTGCTCTCGCCTCTCCCACACGCTGCCTCGGGAGGTGAGGTGGGACGGAGAGGAACATCCCTGGCGTGGCCGACCCTCAAGACTACAAACTGGCACACACACACACACACACACACAGAGCGATACTGGCAGACTAATGGCAGCCTGTCTGCTCTGTCACAGGGCCCCGCTGCTGCTGACCTGGGACACAGTGGGAAGCGGAACGTGCTGACCAGCTCTCTGTAGAGGAATGTAGCTAAGCTGTAGGGAGTGGTGGATCGGCTCAGTGTGACCAGGTGAACAGACTGAGGGACTTTTGCTGTCTCGTTACTACACTTACTGTGCCTTATTTCGTGGAAGGCCACGTTGCCTCAGGTGGGTAAACATTTACCTAGTAAACGCCCCTGGCAGCGTGTGATCTGAAGTGGGTGGCAGACTGGTGCTTGTTGTAACTTTATAACTCCGTGTATGCATTCTGCAAGAAGCATAGTAAGTTGGTTAGTCGCGTGCTATCTGAATGTTTTGGCTATCAGCTGTGTTGCGCCATTTGACTGTATGGAAATATCAGCGGCTCGTGTTGTGTGTCTGTAAACATTTGGGTTTGCTCTCTCTCTCAGGTCTCCATGGACTCCAGTCATACCATGTGGGGTTTGAACACCCGCTTGAAGAGCTTTCTGGAGCAGGTGAACAGGCTACAGGAGGCTAACTGGCAACTTGAGGCCCAGATAGCTGACTGGGGTGTCAGGAGCACCTCACGCACCCGGGACTGGTCCCAGCAGGAACAGACCGTCAATGAGCTCCGTGCCCAGGTCAGGCTCAGTTTTGCTGAGATTTTTAAATATCAGGTGATGATTTGGAATGACTTAGGCCAGAGGTTTTCAACGTGGGAAGCAGGCCTCCGCAGGGAAGCCCCAAACTATTTAATGGGAGGCTCAATGAACTGAATTAGTTTGAATTAGCATCAAAAGAAGATCACAGAATAGCCTAAATGCGGGTGATTTGGTTTAAGAGATTGTTCAGAGACATGGTAGTAGGGGATTTTTACTGACTCCTGGAGTCAGGAACTAAAACATGCCAGGAGACCTACCTTTTTTATTCATTTGTTCAGTCTGAAGGTATGTCAAACAGTGATATTGACCTATCATGGCTCAATTGTTGAGTGTCTGTGGGCTCAAATAACATAATCATGATCCCAAAGGAGTAAAACTAAGCAAGTAAGCTAAGGGAGTCTGGGGAGGCACATTTCCCCAAGCTTTGTCTTACTTTGAAAACCCCTGACTTGGACATTTCACATCTGTTTGACAGACAAAGGTATAATAGTGTTGCAGATGTGCCACTGTCTTATTTCCACTCAGGCTTTATGATTATGCTCCATTACATCAGCTCAAGACAGCCAGAAGCAAGTGTCTATGATCAAACAGCAGTCAAAACAGAGACATTATCATGTGAACTGCTTCATGGAAATGTTCACCAGGTAAAGTGGCTTAAGGGCAGTGCTGGCTGGGAAACAGCTGCATTGAATAAAACTATCATCAACTTCAAGTTTCTGTTGGAACTTTATACAAAGACTGAGAGTTTATTGTGGCTAAACAAAGGTTTGAGTCTATAGAAGTTGTAAATTGCTGTTGATTAGTGATAATTATCATGTTTGTTCTCCTGGCAGTTAGCCAGCGACCTCTTCATGAACCTTTTCAAAAACCAGCTGGATCCTCATTGGTTGACAGAAATTGGTGTAGGATCAGTACTTTGAAGGATCTTTGTTAGAGATAACTCATTAAACTAACTTGCCGAGGACTAGAAAGTAATATGTGTCACTGTGCCTGGATGAGAGCCAAAGAGACACAACAAGAACCTTGCTGTCACACACAAAAAGAATGCGGAAAACTTTTTATTATTTTAAATGCCCTTCCACTTACAGTAGTAGAACATTAACGCCAACGGCTATGGTTATCTCACATGTCCCGACTTGATGGTTTTCAACTGCTTTCTGTCACTGACTGACATTTTAATCTCTTGTTTCTCATTGCGCACCCCGTCATCCAGCTCAGCTCCAATGTTTGGCTGATGTGCTCATCACTGTGACAGACACAAGAGCAACCTCTGCATGTGTCATTGTTCCACTGATCCAGGCAGTGGTTTCATGTCAGCATATAGGATTACTTTGTAATTGATCTTCTTAAGAAGTGCTTAGATTATCTTATTATTTACAGCAGGGATTTTATGATGAGTAAGTAAGACAGTAGTGAAATCTTGTCAGTACTCATACATTCATCTCACAGGGGCTCAAAAATGGGGAGGCACTGAAACATCCACATAATGAGTGTTTTATATGTTTTACGTTATCTTTGGCGTTCGTTCAACATGGGTGTGTCTTGTTCTGAAGGTGTTGTATTCGTAAGTCAACAAAGGGTATAAGGGTGTGTTAACATTTTAATGTGTATGATAAAAGAAAAGGAGACACCTTTTTGAAGGCTACTGGGATTCCTCCATTGGAACATTTTAACCTAAACAATGAGAATCAAATGAATCAGCAAAGAATTGCACATTTTGGTCATTTATATACAAGCGTCTGTACAATTCAGCCACTGCTAATGCTCAACTAATAAATCCAGTAGTTTGTTTGCTGTGTTGTGTAAGATGTTGGCTTTACTCCAAGTACAGTATGTAAGCAGTACGTACTTCAGCACTGATTGATCCCAGAAGTGAGGTGAGGAGAGATAAAAATATTGCAACAGATGTTACTTGTTACACATTCATTTTAAGTTTCCAGCAAGAATTAAAGAAACAATTCCAGTTGTAACAGCCAAGTTGACGTGCTATAAACCACAATAATTATTATCCAAAGATTATTTTAGTATTTCATAAAAGATGAACAGGTTATATTCTCCAGATTACACAGGGACATGCATGTCAGACATGATTGTACAGAAACATCATAATTTATTCATCTTAGTGTGAAAATAAAAATATGATGTATTCTTGATATATTCGGGAGATTCCAGTTTTTCAAAAATACTGGAATGATGTCCTCAGCTCATCACGAGGCATGTAAACTTGATTTTAATACAAAAGTTGTGGTTTGTGCAAAATCTTGGCTCTATGTAGCTTATTTGTGAGTGGAGACATTTAGTGAGATGAAGTATATGAATTTTTTTAAAAATTGTGCATTTTCCTGGTTTTAATTTGGACTGAATTTGGCTTTCCATTTTCCACAATGACTCCATTTCATTATGGAGGCTGTACCAGGAAAATAGCTTGAAGCTAATGAGCCAATATTAGTTTAGTTTTGATCCTGGTATAGTCTTTCATGACTATACCTTGAATCGCCAAGACAGGAAATGGATTGCTTGTCCAGATATGTACAAAGTTACTAACTCAGTTCTTACAGGACAAACATTTTACTTTATGTATGGGCATCAAAGCATACTATCATACAAAAATGAGAGACATAAAGGTTATTCCTCCAGTAATCCTTTTGCACAAAAGACATATTAACACATTTGTTTATTAAGTTCTCTACATGTAGGTGGTAGTGCAAAGTAACACAACATAATAAGACAGGACATAATGTTATCAAAGTCTTTTACTCTGACAAGACCTCTACCAAATGCCTCAGCCCAAACTAACTTTACCAACTTCACTGTGACAGCAGTAGACCCAAACAGCTGTACTCTAATCTTATATTATTGTATTTTTTATTGTTTTTGTCAGGTTGGTAAACTACTGATGGAGAATGCCCAACTGGCATTACAGTCTGACAGCATGAAGTCCAGAGCTGCTGCCATCCAGGCCAGGTCAGCTGTATTTGACTATAGTTTTCCTGAAAGGTCTAATGCCTCTCTCTCCCTTGATCAATACAGTCTAGGGCTTATTAAATAGTAAATTAGGTGTGCGATTGCATACCATAAGCACATTACACACAATCATACCAAAGTGATCAGGTAGGTAGGAGAAAAAAAAATGTTTCTGAATTGGTATAGTAACACATGCTGGGATAGAATGTCATCATTACTGGCATCACAATATACTAAGCATAGGTGTAGAATAACTAAGAAGGACTTCCTCTTCATCCTGCTGCAATGCTTTTCCAGGCCTCTGTTATCTAAAACCTATCTCAGGCCAGTTCCTGCTCTTGTGAGCCAACTGGCCTGATTTTGTATGCATCCAGCCCGGGCTTTGTGCTGCGTCAGCACTTTCACTTATGTATTGATGCAGAGTGACACCGAGCCCCCCCACCCCTCCCTCAACACACACACACACACACAAACACACTACCTATCCACTGTCAGCCATTAACCCCTGAAGGACAGTTCCAACATTCTGCAGCTTGAAATAAATACACCAGTTCTATTTATAGCTCCAGCTGAGGTTTCTACGAGAGTCTGGACTGTTTATGGCACACTTAAATTATGTCAAGGTCTTTTTTTCACTTTCATGTATGGAGGGTTTTAAGGGCAGAAACTAAATATATAAATACATAAATAATTATATTATAAAAATGCTTAAAGGTTTGGTGTGTAAGTTTTAGTGGCATCTTGTGGTGAGGATTGCAAACTGCAACCAGTG
The DNA here is from genome assembly GCA_024633595.2 of Lepomis macrochirus. Taxonomy (NCBI): domain Eukaryota; kingdom Metazoa; phylum Chordata; class Actinopteri; order Centrarchiformes; family Centrarchidae; genus Lepomis; species Lepomis macrochirus. Next base: position 5,408,346 of record JALXJV020000003.1, read on the forward strand.
GCTCACTGTGCATTCACGTGCTCCTCGGATGGTTGTGAAGTCGTTCCTTCGACTTCACTGTGTGTTCATGTGCTCTTAAGTCTGACTGTGGTATCAACAAGGATGCTACTACAAAGATGCGTTGATGCGTGTTAACACAACCTCTGAGTTTTGATGGATGAAGCTGACAAATTTAAGTACACCTTGCCAGTACCGGGCTGGACCCGCTTTTACCGTCAGACCTGCCTTAATTCTTCGTGGCATACTTTCATCAACGTGTTGGAAACATTCCTCAGAGACTTTGGTGACAACCATGCCATGTTCAAAGTCACTTAAATCCCCTTTCTTCCACATTCTGATGCTTTGGACTTTTACGCTTGCTATGGGATTGGCTGATTAGCTTTTTGTGAACAGGTGTACCTAATAGTAAGTTACACTATGGATAAATTAAAATATATAAATAAACAAAATTCTAAAAGGATAATATAAATAAGGGGGAAATCAAGAAGCACCTTTATAAATGAATACACAATACAATTTCATACAATGAATGCGATACATTAAATACATTTAATTAAATTACTTTTTATTAATTTATTTAAGCATTTAATGATATAATTATTTATGTATTTATATATTTAGTTTTAACTCTTAAACCCTCCATATAATGCACCAAAATAGAGTCTTTCAGCTAAAATCACGATCTTTAACCCCTTAGTGGATACTCACTAGCTATTGTTGGAATCCCCTTTTAAGTTAAGTTAAACTTGATATATGGCAAAACTTGACTTTGATCAATTGCCCTCGATTTGAATCAATATATTTTCTCTGGCCATTTCACCCTTTACTTCCTGTGTTTATATGAAGTGTTACTGCATTATTGCATTTGATGTATCCCATGTATACATGAGCAACAAAAAATACTGAATTGGACCAATTAACCTTCGCTGTTGACATCACATCATAGGTGTGAGACGGAGGAGAGGAACACCATGCATCTGGAGCAACAGGTGGCTCTGCTCAGGGAGTCAAAGAGGAAGGCAGATCAGAGCAGCTTGACGCTGCAGGCGGAGATTCGGCACTCTGTGACAGAACTGCAGGAGATGCACCAGGAGTTTGAGGTCACTACGTGTATTGCAAATATCTGTTATGACTGCTGTTTTTCTTTCTTACCCCATAACCTTTTTAATTGTAATGTACCTTTTATTAATCCAGGCCAAAATGTAACTTAACAATGACAGTGACAGTGGGAGTACACGTCTCTTCATCAGAGTGGAACATCTGCTTGGTGGAGAATTGGTGTGACTCCTTGGGAGCAATGTTGTGAGGATCCTAAGCTCTTGGTACAGTCACAGAAGGCAAAATGGTCTTTAATTGGTTCTTTAAGATCAGAGAGAACCTCAAAAGCAAACATCCGGTGGCTGAAAAGCCTGGCAACCGGAAAGCAAAGATTAGGGGTCAAACATAGTTTCTTCGTGGCAAGAGATAGTGGCAGGAAAGAGAGGTTGTGGATATTAAAGGAAACTACCTGTATAATTGGAAGGGAGGTGAACATGAATGTTTGCAGTGATTGGGACACATAGAGAAAAGTGATTGAGAGGAATTATGTCCAGGCTAAAATATTTTGACAGCTATTGGGTGGATTGACATGGAATTTATGTTCACCTCAGGGTTAACTGTAATTATTTCAGTGATCCCCTAATTTTTCATCTGTCACCATCATCAGGTCCAATTTTCAGTTTGCCTAAGAGTTTATTTGGTTTAGGACCAAATATGTTAAATACACAAATGAGATTCCCATGAGCCTCTGCTGTATTTTCGTGTTTTGTTCCAATTAGCATTCGAACACGATAAACTGAAGATGAAAACATTGGCCCTGCTTAACATCAGCAGGTTTGCATTGTCATTTATGTTAGTATGCTAACATTAGCAAGTAGCTCAAAAGCAGCCTCACAGAACAGACTTGATTTGCTTTGTGTCCGGTTGACCAGAAGCTATGTAAGATCTGTGAGGATCGTTTGTCACCTTACATTTTGCCTGCTTAGTATTTGTACTAAATTTGACCACAGAGATTGAGGGTAAGGATATTTCAGATCCTCTTTTTTACACTATCAGTGGTTCTCAAAGTGGGGTCTGGTGACCCCTAGCGGGTCTTTGAGGGGGGCCCAGGGGGTACCAAGCAAAAAGGGAAATAATTTAATTTTAATTTTAATTTTCACTACAATTCCATCCTTCCAAACTTAGTGCTTTTACACAAGAAGAGTAGATTACATATTAAACTATGTGGAAGATGCTGTATGTTATTATGGGAATTATGTCATCGTTATTAGAACAGGATCATTGTAAGTAGCCTGTACTTTCACATCCAACCCTGACATTATAGTCATGTCATGTTTGTCTGTGTGCATGTGTGTGTGTGTGTTTGACTTGTGAGAGTGACGTTTCACAGTATCTAACAATTCCTCGTCCCTCTACCCTGACCTCATCCAGCCCTCCTCTCTCCTTGCTCCCTTTCTTACCTCCTTCTTTTCTTCTCATTCCTGCTGACTAATACCCCCTCCACACACACACACACACACACACACACATAGGACTATTCATATTGCACTGATTCTCCTTTTCCCTCTTACCTCTGCATTGCGTGGACAGCCCCCCCCCACACACACACACACATTGCTCTTGCCTCTTTATCTCCTTTGGATTCATTCACAAACTGGATTCATCTCCCTCGTTATCTTGTTTCTCTTGTATTTCTCACTCTTTAATCACTCACTCTCTTCTCACCCTTTCTCTCTCTCTCTCTCTCTCCCCCTGTCTCTCTCTCTCTCTCCCTCTTCCTCCCTCTGGTTGGCTGTTTGCAGGCAGCCCGGGCTCTACAGCTGCAGCGGGCCGACTCCTGCGATGCTCTGTTAGAGACGGCAACAGAAGCAGCAGCAGCAGCGAGAGGGGAGGAGGATGGCACAGGGATGGAGCTCACCCAGCTCCTCGACCGAATCAGAGCGCAGTGCAATCAGAGCAGACTTCCCGGCCCGGGTGAGAGACACCTTGGCCTGGGTGCCGTGTCTAATCCACTCCCTGGCTTGGTTGGGCCCAGCCGCTCTGGAGCAGCAGCAGCATCCAGAACACACGGAGGAGCTCTCAGTCAGGTACGCATCCACTCCTGCATCTTCACTCGCATCTTTTTTTTCCCCTGTGACTCTCTCGTGTTGCCCTGGCCCTCTGCCAGCCAGACACACCCTCAGGACCAACTCCAGGCGGTAACATAGGCAAGGCAGACTGATGTATTTGCTGGGCTGGAGTTAAATGCTTAGCAGAGTGTTTGCTGACGGTGGTGAAAGGCTTAGGACTCACTATGCCTCTCCCTCTTTTTTTGTGAAAGTGTGTGTCTGGATATGCCTTCATGCAGCTTTGTGTATGTTTTTGTGTGATGGTCTCTGTCCTCTGTTTTTGTTATTACGGTAAAAAGCACAGTGTGGGTGCCTTTTATTATCCCAATGCTCCTGTGCCACAGCACAATGACTTTGGTCTGACAGTGACAATAAAGTGCCTTCGCCAAGGGCTGCAAGCTACCACGGTGAGAAAATGGAGCAGGTTTGATGAAATGCCCGTTGTTTACATCAGACCTTCTCTGTCTGTCCTACTGAATTAATGGTTAGACAATGCTGCTGCCAAAAGCCTGCGTAATGTCCATAATTATATTTAAATTAAAAACAACTCCCAATCATCTAAGCATTATATTGGTATTACATTGTTTTTATATTGCACATGTTGCATTGTTGGCACTAGACGACATCTATCATCATTTTCAGTGGCCTTTTTAATCTTAAAGATGCTCTGTGGAGGTTTTTTTAAACTAACAAAAGCTATATTTACAATTGGGGTATCCTTGAGGTCTCGAGTGACTTGAATGAATTTCCCCCCTCATAAAACATTTTCAAAGTGTTTACATCTATGTTTACTAGCATCCCTGCCTTTGTTGGCACATTTTTGCATTGCTTAACTGCCAACCGTCGTTCCTGTAGAATAGTGTAAAACCATGGTAGGATGTGTGTTGCGACCTAAAGCATGTACAGTACATGTACAAAGCACTTGTAAAAACATTGTTCCATAGCATCACAAGTGGTCACAGAGTACTTTTAAATTGCTCGTTTAGACTCTCTTTAATGGTTTATGATATAAACTAGACATCAACAACAAGATGTACATGAACCAGTAGTTTGTCAAAATCAGACCAGTGAAGCCTGAAATAAGATTGTGGAGTGATTTTCTGAGATAAATTGTGGAGTAACTAAGTACGAGTACACAATTTCTGTACAATTTAAAGGTACTTCCACTCAATGATACTTCTACTTTACTGCATTTCAGAGAGAAATATTGTACTTTTTACTCCACTAAATTCATTTGACAGCTATAGTTACTGGTTAAGATTTTACATACGAAACACAAGATCAACAAATAACATGATAATTATGATGAACAGTATATAAAGTAGTTTTAATGAACTCTATCTCAACTGCATTAACTACAAGTAGCAATAGTAAAACAGTAGTAATACAAGTACGAGTCATGCAATATATAATAACATAACACTGTGTTACAGAAGCCATTCTGTATAATAAGTACTGGGAATACTGTACTTCTGAACTTTTACATTAGTGCATTAACCTTTATTATTTCTTATTATTAGTAGTGTTTTTACATTGTGGTATTGCTCCTTTTAGTGGATAAGTTTCAGTTAGAAAGCTCCTTTCCCATCACTGCCTGAGATGACAGATCTTTATCTGAGATCTTCTTGTTGGCCAGTGTTATCAGTAACGAACTGGAACTGATGTAGGATAATCCAAATTTTGCTTATTACATAATTTCCCTATTAATTAAGCTTACATAACTTGAGTAATCTTCTTTTGTTTTTACTGTGAAAATATTGTCATTGACATTGCTGAGACAGCTTCACCGCTTCACTACATTTGAAGGTGGGTGAGGACGGAGGGTGTGAAACACCTAACATCTGTACGGTGTGTCAACACGGCTTGTACAACTGTGTGCACACGCAGGCCTGGGTGTCTGCTCGACTGTCTGTTTACCTAAACGGAAACACACACAACTAACTCCTCTATCTAACTATCTGACTGCGTGCCAGTGGGAAAGAGCTGTTACCACAAGGTGTGTCTCTGTGTGTTAGGTGCTTATGTTTTCTTCTCATCAGGCTTGTTTTGTTTATCTAGTAGGCTTACAGATATTTTATTCCAAGAATCCACATACCATCAGCTACTGCACCGTAACGTGTTCAATCCACGTTTATGTGGGCTAAAAAAAACAGTTCCTCCATACTGTCCCAAGTGTGTATATGTGTGTTTGTGTTTCAGAAGGTGGCAGGGTGTTTTAGAGTTCTTGTAGCTTTTTTATTGTCTGATCCATGTCACCTCATCCAGGAGGAGGCAGCATGGGCGCAGGTGAGCCTCGGCGGCGCTGCCCTGAGGGAGGCCCGGGCTGAGCTAGCTGAGGCCAGGAAGCAGTGGCACTCCCTGCAGGTGGAGATTGAGACCCTACATGCCTTGGTAAGAAAACAAACATTATCACATAGCACAACGGCCAACTCCTTAACTCTAACACTGATAACACAGATTGTGTTGACTTTGTAGAAGTGATATGATAATGATAATTTAAGAAAAAACATACCTGTCAACAGGATCTGTGAGGCAGAACACTGGCATGACCGTGCTTTGAGCTTGATGCTAACACAAGTATGCTAAAATGTTTAGCAGGTATAATGTTTACTGAAACAGCAACCTCCAAGGCTGAAAAATGAAGCCAACCCAGAAGTGCAAAAAACTGCAATTCCTTGAATGGCCACTTAAGGCTGCCGTCAAAACAAGTAAATCCCCATAAAATGCCCAGCTATACAGCAGAAATAAATACATTTAAAAAACAGTTTTGGTCTCTATTGCTTATTACCCCCTTAATGACAACTGTGTAGGGGTGATTTTTTATATAATTCACTCATTTAAATTATATTAAAGCTTTGCATGATTAAGGGCAAGGCTGCTTTTACGAGTTGGTGCCTTCTCAGTTTCAGCAACCAGGCTTTATTTAGTCCTCTTCAGCTCCACCTCTTAGTCCATTTATTGAAGCAGCCAGAGCTAAGAACTGAAAAGATGGCGATGGCCAGTGCCACCAAGCTTCACAACAGCTATTCAGAAACTTATGGGTGACGTCACAGACATTACGTCCATGGTTTAACACAGCCCTTTACCACGTTTTCCATGGTAGTTCCCATTTTAGTTTAGTGTGTTAGCATGCCTCCTTTTGCTAACTAGTACCAAACACAAAAGTACATCTGAGACTGATGGGAATCTCACTTGCACCTATTTGGTGACACACCAAACAAGAAACTTAACAAATAAAACTTTTTATTTGTGATGACAGTAGATGAAATGTCACCAAAGTTATTTCATTAAAGACACATTTTATCCTTAGAGGGATGTAAATATGTGGAGCACATTACATTCCAAACCATCCACAGTTTGTTGAGCTATTTCAAAAAACACAATGTCATCCTCATGGTGGCGCTAGCAGAAAAGCCATAGGATCACCAAAGTCATTAGGACTCATTCTTTGGGAATGTGTATTCAGTAGTTGAAATATTTCAATCTGGATGGAAATGGTGGTCCGACTGGCCAGCATTACCATTCCCAGATTCAGGCCGCTAACGTGGCTAAAACCTGCCTGTAATAAAATGTACATAATGTAACAATCATTTGCGTATATTGTGATGTCATAAAATTCTGTGATGCATATTGTATATATATTTTGGTGGCAATTGAGATATGGTATATCAACAAACTAATATAATAAGAACTTGATTGTACGGTGACAACTGGGGGGGACAACTGCAACTTTTTTCCAGGTCTAAAAAGGAAACCCAGTACAGCGCAGGTGCGGGCTTCAGGGAACTAAAATCTTACAAAGCTTACAATATCCTTGCTTATTTAACTAATTTTATCAGTCTGTAGATGATGATGAATCAAATTCATTACACCAGTTGATGGGTGCCCCATACCACGAGAGTAAGTATTCTAGAGCAAAACTGCCAGCAAGTCAGACAATAGCAGACCATCATGACCACTCAAACACAGACCCACACAGTGCTGAACCAGAACCTAAGATACTATCATAAAATATAGTCTGCACTATCATCTCTAATTCCTAATTTTTTATCATTCTCATCAAATGTAAAGTTTCTTTAGCAGTTTTTTTATTTTTTTAGCAAAAAAACTGTGTATGATGTAATCTGTGTCCAATAAAGCAGCAGATATACTGTTGTTGGAGCATTGGGAACTTTTGAGAATTCCAGAGTTAAAACAAATGCCATGTTTATTGCGAAAGGACAATTACATAAAATATGAAATTAGTTAATTAATAATGAAATGACAGGGCTCTCAGTTAGCTAACATCAGATAGCTCATTTTAAGTGAAAGAAATGCCATTTCGAAACTCTGAAGGTAGGAAAAATAAGTGTATTAAATCAGCTAGATAGTTAACTACTGTCATTAATCTGCAGCTTCTCCACTGGCGTGTGTTGTACAGGACTGGAGCATCTGCCCCACCCCCACCCCCCCTGTAATTCAAACCATGGTAACGCACACAAAATAAAACCCCTCCAAAACAAAGAAGAGTTGACAAAGATGAGACCAAACTTTTCTTTGGATGATTTTTGAGCCACGACAACAGACTAGTTAAGCCATGTTTTTAGCCAAGATGATTGCTAGGATTGCCTCTTGCTGTGTCATTACACATATTGTACAATAGGGACTACTGCTGAAAAGACAGACAGACAAGTCTAAGAAACATTGTAGCATTTCACACCCACAAACATCAGCTTGTACACCTAAAACTATTGCAGTGTCCTTGTGGCTCAACACTGCAGAGACCAGTGTTCAGTTCCCAGCTGCAAAGCCTAGGGCTTGACCCGACCTAGCTAACATACACAAATGGCACTGTACGCTATGCACAAATATAACACTATTAGTTTCTACATGGTTCTTGAAATTCAATGAGGAGTTATTGAAAAAAAATTAAAGATAAGTGTCCAGTCATTGTCTTAAAAGCTCCATGCCTCTTTCTTTTCAGGAGAAAGGCTTGGAGGGCTCCCTTCAGAACACCCAGAGGCTGTACTCCAGCCAGCTGCAGGACCTTTCCCAGGTGATCGCGGGGTTAGAGAGTGAGCTGGAGCAGGTAAGGAGCGGCCTGGCCACCCAACGTCAGCGCCACAGCCAACTCCTCAACACCAAGATGAGGCTGGAGCGAGAGATCACCACTTACCGACGTCTGCTGGAGCGGGAAGAGGGCAGGTGAGGGCAGGATGACAGAGACAGGAATGGAAACATTAGAAGAACCAGGAAGTATTCGTTCCGCTGGAATTTTGTGGTTTCTGTGTTTGCCAGGAAGGAAGTTTTTACATTTTAATTAAAAGGTTTTCCCAGAACACTGGAGCAGCTTCATCTACAAAAACTGTGAAACGGAACAGTGCTGAACAACACAAAATAAATGGTACAGATATATACATTTTTTGTAGCATGCATGTAAAAAGCAGACTTGAAACACACACACTCATTCACTGACATGACCAGACAGACGGTTCTTCCTCAGCTCTTACAGACAAAGTGAACAAAACAATTTCATATCCATTATATATCTGTCAAACAGATAATTTCCTGTGTTCAGTCTGGTTAAAGCCTACTATTCTGTCAAGGATTATGTAGAATCTCTCTGTATGGAAACAGAAAATTCAAAGTGACGGCATGTTGAGACATACACTGTATGGCTATAGAATATGGCCAAGCACCATAGTGACATGTCACAACAGTGGTTGGAATTTGGCCAGAAATTTCTTCTTGCAGAGAGCACAAATGATAAATTAAGCCAAGATTACAAACTTTCTACCAATGATTCATATCATGATGACATGATAGAATCCAGACAGTCGACTCATCATTGTCTGGTCTCTTAACTTGATCCCTGCAAGCTGTTTTACAAGGGAATCTTCAGGTCTTTTGGAACGGCCTTTAATTATCTTTTGGACCAACGATAGTCATCTCACATCGAGCTCCTTTGCAGTGTAACACATTTGCTGCGTCAACCACGTGATTGTTATAATGTAGTTTGAGTATAGTAATTTTATGACTCTTGTAGGGTTACAGGCAGATTGGCGTGCCGCCTTGAAGTGGTTTTCCTCTTTTATTTAGATTGCCTTTGACTGATGTCATTGCTGCAAGGAGAGACAGGACATGTCATCTGAAATATCCATCTGTTTGTTAATATTTGAGAAGGGTGGCGACTGAGTGGGTGAGCAAGCTGAGGCTCAAAGGCCTGTGGGACAAAAAAAGAGATGAGAACATCCTCATACAGTGAAAACGACTGAAGCAGCTGAACACATAAAACCCCAAAGGTTTCTGAGATGGTTATGTCTGCAATTTAAACAAATAAAAGGCACAAAAGATAATACTGAAAGGTAAGCGCACAATACTTTTATATCATGTTTTAACAATTATTGTTTAATCTGTGCAAAGATAGTTCATATGTATTTGTGGTTGAAACGCTCTTTTGCACAATATGAAGACTCACATTAGCGCTAATGATAAAAGTGCAGTCCTTCAGCTAAATGCTAAATATTCACATGCAATGTCTGAACCAAATTCCGTGGCAACCCATCCAATAGTTGAGACGTTTCACTAAAAACCACAAATGTCAATCTCACGGTGGTGCTTAAGTAAAAGTAAGGGATTAACAAAGCCATTAAGATTCACCCTCTACGGACCATGAATGTCTGTGCAGTAGTTTTAAAAAAGTTCATAATCCCCCCCAGATGTCGGCCATAAGCAGCAACCTCTGAGGCTGAAAAATTAGGCACACCCTGTAGTGCCAAAAACTCCAGTTCCTCGAATGGCCACTAATTATCTCAGCCTGTGATCAGCTAGGGTTGCTGTTTTCTTTTTCAAATTAAGTCACTAACAGGCAGACTGCGGTCCGGATCCAGAGCACCCGCCGTCCTCTCTGGACGTCCGACCTACAGCCGATTTATTATTAAGAATTTCTTCCTTGTGACGGAGCGTTTCTGTTTTAACCCGTACAGCTTTTCTAGCATTTATTGACTGGCCAGGTAGCTCACAGACAAACTGCATGTGCTCCAGTCATCTCATGTGATAATGCTCATGAGTAAGCGAATCTAGTCCGCGAGTGAGATAGGCCTACACCAGAGACATTTTGGAAACACACAGGGAGAGAGAAGACGAAAGAGAAAAGAGATCTGACATGGCTTTTAATCAAGAATGTACAGATTCTTCCATGTACATTCTTCCCATGGGCAGTCATAAACCAGAATCTCATATATCTCCAGTCCTAGCCAGAGCTCACGTTTCCCACTGAATAAGAGAGAGTAGGGTATATAAGTGGTAATGAAGGAGAAGAGGAAACCTAAAGCTTTTCATTTTTTTTTAAAGATGTGTTAAGTGTTTATTATAAAATTGTTTAAGACTGCACTTCATCACTAGGCTACACTTCCTATTTTATTTTTTTCTGAAATTAAGCACTTTATTTTAGTTTAATTAAATTTAGAATGTATTATTAGTATTTATTATTTATTTTCCCTCAGTTTGATGTGGGTTGTTGACTAAAAACACAGGTTGATACGACTATACTTTATGGCACTGAATGATAACGCATTCAGTGCCATAGTGTTACGGACCTTTGGAAATCTTCTCAAACTGGACTCCTTTGAGTTTTAATTGAATTCCCCTGATCTGGTGTTTCAGGGATTTTGTGGACATATGTCTGTTCTCCTCCCATCCATTTGCATCCTGGTCTGACCTTGGATTGAGTATTACATCTCTTCGCCTGGTCTTCTTAGACCTTTTACAAGTCTACTGCTAACCGCTGTGCAGGTCCGTCTGTCTTGGGGCATCCTTGACAAGCCCTTGCCAGGATGTTGGATGGTTATTGTCATAAAACTCTTGCAGTTGGTTTTAGCATGCAGTTAGATATGAGGCACCCACCTCTGCCAGGTAATTTCACTGATGCTTTGCAGTGGATGTGGGTGGTCCAAGCTTCACTGCTGTAAAGGATCGTGCCTATAAATACAGCAAGGTAGACACCGTGGGAAATTATAGTGCTATTGTCAGAGGATTATGGTACCAGTGGAGACAGGAGTGGAGGCCGAAACTTCTCTGACAGACCACCTCTGTTAGGGCGGTGTTGCGGCAGCTCAAGAACCTCCACCCTTGGTGATTAGTTAGCTAGAGCTTAATCTCCTGGTGCTGTATAGGTCACCATACGTCATGTTAAAGGAATAAAAATAATAATAATAAATAAATAAATGAATGTCCAATTACGAATCTGCACGCTGCCTTTCTGCCTCCAGGTACATGGGTCGTAATGGGCAGCCAGTGGGCCTGCGGCCCTGGAGGTCTTCCTTGGACGAACCAAAGGAGAATGGGCTAGAGAACGGCTTCAGTGATCCTGCTGTTACTCCGGACGAACCCAAGTCTGAGCCCCTTCCTGAAATACCTTCACTCCTCTCAGCAGACAATGGGCTAAAGAAAAGCATACTGCATAGACAGCAAAGCCTTGTGATACTCACAGGTAAGACACACCAGAGATGCTCACAAGTCTTTGAGCTTTGAGTCCATGTCAAGCCTCAAGTCACTCGTGGTTACAATGAATGTTGTGTCACCCAGACTCTCAAACCGAGTGTAACATTAACTAAATACAACTGTAACGTTGCATGATCAACAATAAATCTGTCACCTGTTTTTCACTTACAGAGCACGACCATGTAATGTGCACTGCCACAACAATCACTGCTTATAAACTACTGTAAATCAACACACCCCCCAGACTCTCAAACCCAGTTTAACGTTATAACTAAATAAAACTGTAACGTTAAATAAACAATAAACCTGTCACCTGTTTGCAGCCATCGTTAATAATTAACGTGATGGCAGCCAGCGGGACGGAAATGACTACGTTATTCGACCACCGCAAGTTTGACAAGTAAACAAACGCTCATTCATTTTTTTCAGAACGAACGACAGTCGGAGGAAACCCCTTGTAGGTCGTAGCTAAAGCAAGAAGCAAGCTAACATTAGATGGCCAATGCTGAGCTAAACATGTTTACTAACCTCAGGTTACTATTTTGCGTTTAGCATCTTGTTTTTTTGTCCTCTCTCACGTGCGGCCGCGCACAGCAGATGCTTACGTGTTACGTAGGCAGGTTATAACAGAGGGAGAGGAATAACAGCATGCTCATCAGATGTTTCCTAAAAATAAACATTGTTCACAAGTCCCGCAGCTCGAGTCCGAGTCAGGTCTGAAGTCTTTTGAGGACGAGTCTCAAGTCGAGTCTCAAGTCACTGTGTGTGCGAGTTAAATCGGACTCGAGTCCGAGTGTTGAAGTCGAGTCCCCATCTCCTAGACACACACACAAACTCTTACTACAGTCATAATCTTATTATGATTTGTCATCACTGTCATCTCACAGAGCCAGAGCAAGATAAAGACTTGCCAATCTCCACTGTGAAGACTCAAGAGATTCTCCAGGGCAATGTGGTGCGAGAGAGTGCAGAGGGTCACGGCACCATTGAGTAAGTATTGATCTTTTGGCCCCCCATTGACCTGTAGTCAGCACGTTTGGTTCAGTCTGAAATGTAGGCATTTTCTAGTAGCAAGCACTAACAGCATCACTTCAAAGCACACTGTTCTACATTACCCTGATAAATTCCTTTATGACTGCAAAAAAAACATAGTTTCTTGCTTGCTTAATCACCTAAAGCTTTTACACCTCTCAGGCTTTAACTAAGTAAGGTTTTTAATGACTCATCACTTTATAATGACACAATCATCCACATCCTCCCGGCCCCGGCGACGTCTGGTCCAGCAGAACAGATGCACAAACTCTCAAAGGAATTACCTTTACACGTCAAGCAAGTTCAGAAGCATAAAACGTTCAGTCGGCTGCACAGGTTCCCATGAGTAACTCATCATAGCGCTGCATGGGAATATTCCTCCTTTAATGGCTTGTGTTTGATGTGGAGAAACCCGCCTGGTGTAGAGTCTCCAGGGTGTGGCACCTGTTATTGTTGGACGCAACATGGGTGGAATTCTTTGTTCATGCTTCAGGTGTTACCAGCCACATACATACACATCATATCTGCAGACAGCTACACACAAATCTGCCTCCTGCCAGAATATTTGCTTTGTCTTCTAGCTGTCATCACAGATAGTTTAACTCACTCTGTCACTTGATTGATTCTTTACTTAATGTTTTTGAAGCCTTCACTAATGTTTTTTAACCCACAGCCCGGGGGCGGGGGGAGGGGGGGATTATAATTTGACTGTATGATACCTGCCCAGCACCAAACAGCAGGCAGACACAGTTAGCAAGTGTTAGCCGGTGAACATACTGCCACATTTAGCTGATGTATGCTGACTTTGTGTCTGCTGGTTTTGTAAATAGACAGCAGCCATATCCACTTTTTTAATGTGAACCTACTGTCTGTCAGTGGTGTGTTTGTAACAGGCCAAACCAGGTGGCCAAAAAAATGATTAGTCCCAAAGTAACCAACATCTCCTACATTAATTAACTCAAGGCCTAGCCTCACATGTCTTTTGGTACATTTATTGCAACTCACCTTCTAAGAACAAATATATGGTACAGATGCTCAAGAGTTCCCTTTTTCCAGCCACAATCTCGGACCAGGTTATTTCTAAGCCATTAAAATATTCTCTCTTGCTGCCCCCTGGTGTTACTTTGGTGTATCATACATAAATGAATAAATCATTTTTATGGGATTATATGATACACAATAATACTACACCTAAATAAATAGACATCCAGCAGTTCATCGACATTCTGTTGGAGATAAAAAAAAATCCTCAGACTGGGCCAGAGACCTAACGGGCCCCCCACTCTCACTTCAGTCTCTTGGATGTAACTGTAACTTAGACTTCGATCAACTGTTGTCCTTTCAATATAAATGGGATTCTTGTCAGTGAGACACAGATTCCGGTAAAGTTCAAATTAACTCAAGTTTAGTGGTGTGTGTGTGTGTGTGTGTGTGTGTGTGTTCTTGTGAAGTCTTAAGTCTGTGTCTTCCTACAAAGATGTGAAGGCCGCAGCCTGAAAGTAAAAGGCATGATGCATCTTACATTATTCTAATAAACATGCTAAACATCATCCTAATCAAGCGAGGTGTTTAAAATATTGAATTTCAATCATCATAGTTAAATAAATATCCTTAACAAAACAAAGTAAATACAAATCATTACTGCATAACATTATAAATGTTCCTGAACAAAAGAAAACATAAATAGAATAGAAACCTATGACAAAAATCATGCATCATCATTACTTTTTGTTGCCAAGACTTCTAACCTCTTTCCTAATAGGACAGAGAAGATTGACAAGGTGATTAAGCAGTGGGAGGGCTCCTTCTTCAGAGGGAATCCCAAGCTACGTAAGAAGTCTGTGTCGCTACGCTTCGACCTGCACATGGCTGCAGCAGACGAGGGGTGCGCCCAGACTAAACAGGACAGCCTCCCTGACGTGGAGGTGCGTCTCATCATGAAGAGATCTCGCAGCATCCCAACTATCACACAGTAACTCAGTCACAAGTATGTTTGTGGTAACACCGGTGATGTTGAAGTTACAGAGATAACATCTCTGTCATTGACATTTGGAATATTACCATCCATTATACCATCAAGCTTAATATGAATTTTAAATTACAGCATTCATTGATCTTCGCATCACAACTGATATTTCTCTCATCCAATCCTGACTCTGGCAGAATAAGCATTACATTTGTGCTGATCTAATAGGGGCCATTTTCATAGAGCCAGAAAACTACATCAAATATATCGGACCTACATTCAGTACAAAACAGAGGATAACAATGAAAACACGTCATCATTGTAGGCGAAAAAGTGTCTCTCAATACTGTCATTATTTCAGTATTCAGGTTGTCACTGGACAAAAGAGATTATATCAACCATATGGCGGCTTAACTACAGCAGTGAAGAGTAATTAACACCTGGTGCAGGAGGCTTAGTGCACATGGAGATAAATGGAGGTGTGGACAGCTGCTGTGAACTATCTATGGGTGGATTTTTATGTTTGCTTTTCTTTAAGAGACTATATAAAAATGATTGGGGAAGGGGGCCTCATAAAAGGGGGAGGATTGTGTGTGTGTGTGTGTGTGTGTGTGTGTGTGTGTGTGTGTGTGTGTGTAGAGGGGGGGAGCTCCCAGCTTCACTTTAGTCTGCATCTACACAGAAAGCAGAACAGTAAAATAAATAAAAAAATATATATATATATATATATGTGTATATATATGTATATATGTATGTATATATATATATATATATATATATATATATATATATATATATATATATATATATATATATACATATATATATGCAGGAGGCTGAGCTCACATGGATAGATATATATGAAAATCTTTATAACATTAATGCTGGAGAGGGTCATTACTTTCACCTCCCTTCTCACCCCAATAATTTCTGTAAAGTCCCTATGTGTTTGCACTGCAGACATATACAGCACTTAGATAAACATCAGCACTGAGTGGTATCCAGGATGTGTGTACTCCTACAGTCTTTTGTCATTGCAGTTCATGCTCTATGTGGAGAGAAAAAAATCTTGCAAATCAAACTTATAATGCAGCTATATTTTACAATGCATTATCTGGAAGAGAAAAAAAAACTGCTCACTGTGATCTCAGCAGCAGCGGGGCTCTTAATACTCACCTTGTGTCTCAGAGAATTTAGATTCCCTGTCTTAACCAGAGGAGGGCAGTATTTGTAAATAGTTAACACAGCAGTGTATCTTCAATGCTCAGCTCTGGGTGTGTAGCACATCTGTTACACCTTAGATTAAAGAGTTTTTATGCTAAGATTTGAGTTGGCACCAAAGATATTAAAAACAACAAAAGGGCCACTGTGCATTGCGTTGTGCATTAAGGTGCCTCCGAATATGTTGAAAATATTTAAAGATATTACCTATGCAGTTCTGTGCTTGATTTTGCTTTGCTTCATGAAGCACATTCTTCATTTTGGGAGCTCTGTAACTTCACAATGAAGCATTTTGCTTTTATCTAACAATTTAACATTTAAAATAAAAAAAAGGAATATGTGCAGACAGTTGTGTTTTCTTTGTCATGTGTATCATCATAATCTTATTTTGATTTACTAGAAGACACAAAGCTCTGAACCACAATGTCTTCCTTCATGTTTACAGAATGCTTTGATGGTGAGTTAAAGGAAAAGATAAAGCTGTGTTTTTCACACATAGTCTCTCAGACATAAACACCAAGCATGCCCATACACAAGTGCAACAGTTCAACATGCTCATTTTTTATCGTAATAATGTGAAAAAAAATCATGAATAGAGAACAAGTAGTTTACAGTGCGGTTTAATAAATACATTCTGAACTATAAAACTAGGCTTCTGTTTGAAATGAAATGAAACTAGGTTTCTGTTTAAAATGAAAGGACACGTCAGTATGTTGTGGTTGTTTTTCTTCGAGCCTGTTAAGAAAACTTCAAAATCTCTCATCACAATATTTTATAGCATCAGCTGGTGCAGATTTTCCCCCCAAATAACATGGGGATCATTCTACACTAAGAAATAAGAAACATCAACTACTGTAGCATGTCCCAAAGTGTTGGATGCTGACAATTTATACAATAATATTTTACACTGAAATTATTTTTTGTGTGCTTCATATATTAGGTTTTACATCAGTATTGTTTAGTTTGTTTTAGCATACAAAATACAAATTCCTTGGATCCTTTAAAAGTAGTAGCATGTCATTTAATCACAATCCTATATTGCTGGTTCCTTGTCTGGTATGTTCTTGCGTGACAGCTGTTCAGTCTTGTCTGTCTTCATATATGCCACAGTTACACCTGTCTTTTCAATATGACTTTTATCATCTGACCATGCAAAGAGTCTGGATAGTCCTAAGCACTTCTAGATCCAGTGTAACAACAGCAGTAGTGGCACTTAACGATGACCACGGTATTGGATAGGTTACTTAAGAAAAGTACAGCGTAAGACAGGCAGGTAGGTAGTGCCTTAAGACCTAAGGCTTGGCTATGGCGGCCTGAATAACCTCGATGACTTTGTTGGACGGCTGCAGGGGGTCATATTCTGCAAAGACGTGGCATACATTCTCCGTACCAGCCTCTATACCTTTTGCCACAAAGCCAAACATTCTGTTGGGACAAAGAAACAATAGATTTGATTAGATTCAATTGGTATTCAGGATCTGAATTGCAGGTCAGTTTGAACCCTGGGAGGGTTTACTATGGATCATGTTGACATTGCATGCAATGAAAAATTACCTTGCACTGAAACTGGAACCTTTCACCCAGCTGTAAGGGTATAACAGACAAAGTTTAAGATTAAAAGATGGGGTTTACTCTCAAGCGTTCTGTTAACATAAATGTTTGTTTTTTTCCCCTGCTGATATTTTGACATCATAGCAGGAAAAGTAGGTATAATTAATAACATTAATGAATTCATTAATCCATTCCAACACCCTGATATTGTGCGTTCTGGCTCGCAAAATGGAACTACATCACACATTCAATCATGTGGGTGTGTTTTTATGTTGTGAAAGGTATATTATCAGCTTGTTACAAACACTTTCCAACATGGACACTTCATAACATGTTGGCGATTACTCACAGTCGATTTTCTGGATCTTCACCACTGTAGCTAAGCAGGTGAGCAGGGTAATGGCGCCTGAAGAAGAGCCTGTGAAGAATTGATTATGGCTGTTAGAGATGATCAACAAAATGTTGCACACAAACCACCGTTGAGTTTGTTTGTGTGCTTTAAATAGCAGCAGGTTGACAGGATGAGTGTTTTCTTACTTCCTGTTGATATCTGTCAGTGTAACGCCCTTCAAAGACACCTTCAGGTTGACTATGGCTGGTGTGAAGGAACCTGGGGCCTTCTCAAGTGTGGTGGACACCGCCCTCTGCACTGCACAGGGGCCTGTCAGCATCTCGATGGAGACAGCATTCAAGTAGACGAAATTGCAAGCTATGGAAAAGACAAGCATTGTGATTAGAAATAGAGGTTGAACATTAAAGATGTAGGCAGTAACATGTAAAGTGAAGCACCCTCCAACTCTCTCCTTGATTGTTAGTGGATTTATCACATTTTTTTCATTCTCCAAGGCAAAATAGACATATTTTATAGTTATATTTTACAAATAATTTCAAATATGATTTGGCCCAAATTGACTTTTTCTCAATGCAGTTCCAATATACAGCGATATTTTGTAGTTTTTTTCCAGAATATATATAAAACATATAAAATATAGACAAATGTATTTCCTCAGATTCGTAACATCTAAAAGACGTGTGTGTGTGTGTGTGTGTATAGTATATATAGTTTTTCTTAAAAGCTCCAGAGGAGCCCTGAAGACATACAGTTAGCTTCCAATATGAACTAAGTAGCTAGCTAGCTTTTTTTTTAACCTCAGTTAGCAAGCTGTTTGGGAAAAGCTACTGTTAGCATTTCCTACATTCCCGCAAAGCAATAATGTTTATGAGTAACGTTACAGACGAAGAAAAGGTAAGACCATATCTTATATATAGGATAACTGAATGTAGTTTAAAACTACTTGTGTCACTTAGTAATGTCTTATTAGATTTCAAGTTGTTCCTTTGTTATCCCTTAGCCCGCTGACATCTGTTCCTTGTTTTTGTTTTTTTTACCAGAAGTTAGCAGTTTGTATTGTAAGCTTTGCTTGAAGATAAGTGCTAGCAAATGCAATAGGCTACATAACCTTGTATAACATGCTAATGTAAACGCATAGGGTTTATATTTTCCACTGCATTGTCCCACCTGTTGTACTCTTGTCCACTGATGATGGTTTGTCAATTGTCCTCCCTTCTGTTGCACCCAGAACTGTGCAGGAAAATAAGAGATTAGGTTTTAGGTTTTTTTCCATTTCTCTCTCTCTCTCTCTCTCTCTCTCTCTCTCTCTCTCTCTCACACACACACACACACACACACACACACACACACACACACACAACCAATGCTATAAAGGCCTACCTTCGGAGTGGAGCAGTAATCTGCAGGGTAAAGCATAAGCAGAAATTGTGTGCTGGTAGACCAGGGCAGAGAGACTACCTGCAATGATAAGACAAAATTAAAACTTTGGTTAAACTCAAGAATGAATGATAAATTCTTTGTCTTATATGGGACCACAAAAGCTCATAAAACTTTAGATGTTTAATTTATAGCATCAATGAGGTGAGGTAAATGAGGGCAGCATAGTATTTTCTGTAAGTTATTTTCTAGTTTGAATGTGGTAATTTTGCATTTTAAATGTATCTTAATCCATTGGCCCACTCCAGGATCAGTTGCAGTTTAAAAAAGTCTGGATATTGTCCTGATATCAAGACTTTAGGTATTAAATTATGGACTGAGTAAATCTGGTTCATTGCCCCCTTTTTGCCATGTGGAAATTTTTCTAAGCCACCACAGTTACAACACAGGTAGAATTCCATAGAGGCAGATATATCACTGCATGTGTCTTATCCCTCACGCCCACAGGCGTGATAAGAAAAGGGAAGGCTCACAATACACCTTGATAATAGCTCGTGGGCGTGAGAACACACCCCATGATCTCAAACCATTGAATAAGAACGAGATACACCCACATCCCAAGAGGCCAACTTGGCTGACTCAGTTCTGGTGTTGCATCATTAGCCCGACCAGGACGTGCATTCATATAGAGTAGGCGAGTGCATTTTGGGTTTAGAAGGAAACTGATATGCAAAACAATGTAATGTTGTGGTTGACTTTGACTTACCAAAGTATGGTTCCTGAGAAGAACCTTTGATGCGTACGCCTTTAGCTGATGATTCAATGAGGAAGTGTCTGACAAGATCTGAACTACTCTCTCCTGTTTTGATGAAAAGACAGATGTCAGGAAAAAGAAGATGTGCGTGTGGTCAGTGGAGTTAACACACAATGTTAATGTACATATCACCTCCAGACAACCAACATGTAAGGATTCTTTAAATACATTTTTCAAATACTGACTCCTGCCAGTTTGTGAACTTCATTCTTAACAACACCAAGATCATTTAAAACATATCAACACTGCTCTCAAGAAGGGCTTTCTATCTGTCCATGCCATGGGCCACAGATAAGGTAGCAGCTTGTAATAAGCACATAAGCCCTCACTTATAAATTATATTTAATTTGAAGTAATATTCTCAAGCTTTGACCTACAGTATGTCACCTCTTCTTCCAACGTTGCTTACAAATCATTTCGTTTCACTATGTCTATATATTAATAATTACATGACGCTTTTATTCAAAGCGACTATCAATTGCTATATATGTGGGAGGTCGCACACCTCTGGAGGAACTAGAGGTTAAGTGTCTTGCTCAGGGACACAATGGTGGATGTGTCACAGCGGGGAGTTCAACCATGGTCTCTCACGCCAAAGCCGTCTAATGCACTGCGCCATCATCACCACCGCAATAATAACTTTATTTTTATAGCACTTTGACTGCAAATTGTTCCATGGAAGTCAGAAAAAAGAAAATATTGTAGCGAGATCTCTCCCCCGAGGATGATTCCGTTCTCTAATTATCCTTGGTTGAGGGATAATTCAGTAGAGGGATACATGCTCTGAGCCTGCACACTGACATGCTCTCGGTGCACGACACAGAGCTCACATGTCTTTCGTATCCTGCATTCCTACGAAAGTTGCACGAATACAAATCCGCGAATGACGTCAAGCCTCATAATTGTTTTGTGAGCGAGGTCGATTCTTTCCTCCTTGATTGCTTACAGTGCCATAAACAGCTGGTTTTCATTTGTGTTTATACAGTGTCTACTGTGGGTGGAAAAAATAACAGCACTGTCTCCTGCCTCGCCACAGATAGCTGGATGTCATCAGATATGCCCATTGACATCAGCGGAGTTGTGTAAGTAATTCCCTGCGCCCCCAGGTCTCTGGTATAGACAAATGACGACAGAAACACTGTGCTACACTATGCTCACGTTGTTGGTCTGTGATAGTGGTAGTTGTGGCATTCAAGGCCTTCTCTGTATCTGACCTAAAACTGCTGTGGCTTTTTCTAGTAGCGCATGGTTCAAAAGGGAGCATGAGGTCAGGCTGCTGCACTGACTAGTAATGGTTACCTGGGTAGGCGCTGGCAGTGATGTTAGCGGATGTTTGGTCCACCTTCATGGCCAGACCAAAACTGCCTCTGTATGAGGTGCTGTCCCGCACCACAAATGTTCCTGCTTCCTTGTCCTTTACCAGGGCTTCAGCTAGAATGAATTAAACATCACAGAAATCACTTAGAGACAGTTGCACATGTACTGCTAAAGAATTCGAAAACATTTTTTTAAAACATTAGATCCTGCAAGATGAAGTAACTTCTGAGCTTCACTAAAGCCAGTATGTTCTCAGTGAGTTATCTTTGGACTGGTGTTTGGAGATTTTTACCTTCCGCTCTGTTGATATGTGGACGGAACCAAAACTTTGAAGTGTCCATGACAAATTTCATTGAGGGCTGGCTGCCATCGAAATGGGCCTGGAAACCTAAACAACCACAAACAAAAGCAGTTGAATCAAAAATTGTTTAAAATGTTGTTGCTGCCAACAACATAAACTACAATGACACGTGCGACTCACTGCGAGGAGAAACTGGGCTTGAGATGGACATGGTGTGTAGCAAGTCAATTTCTGGTCCATTAGACTGAATGTGCAGCTCTGGCTGTGGTGCACCGTTGACTAGCACTACAGGAATATCGGTCAGAGACCCGGAGAGTGAAGCTGGACTGCTGTGTACTCCTTTGCCTTGATGCTTCTGTAGATGTCCTCCCTTTGTCAGCGGGGGCTTGTCTGGGCTCTTATCAGATGGCTTCGTTCTGGACTCGTCACCGAAGGAGCCGGACGTGCGAGTAAGGATGGAATCAGGAGAGTCAGCATCTTCACTGGCCAGGGAGAGGTTGCTGTGAAGAGAAGTAGAGGATATATTTATTGCAAATGTACAGATCCATACCCAATGTTTTCTATGTAGAGTTTGTAAACGTTAATATGAAAGGAAGAAACATTTCTCGAATCCTTTCATTTGTAACTTTAGAATGAAATGAAGGGTGGGGAAGATGGCACCTCACTGTTCCAGGGAATGTGGTTAAATCGTGTTATTACTGCCGTAAAACTTGTGTTCCACTGCGATGTTTACCTGCCAAGCATGTAGCTGGTGTCTGAGCATGTTGACATGGAGAGGAGCGAGGCGGCACTGTTCCTGTTGGAGTGTGACAAGCGCAGGGATCCTTGGGAAAAGGCCACGTCGTGCTTCGATGAGTGATTCCGTCGGGGGGCGCTCCCGCACGGCAGCGGAGGCAGGGAGGACGTAGGGGAGCTGGAGAAGACAAGCGCGCCGTGGGGACTGCAGCTGAGGCCACTGTGTGTGGGGATGGGTATACTGGGTGACGTGACTGGGACCGCGGAGGATGAGGAGCCGGGAGAACATCCTCTAGGGACCAACACACGGTGGGAGACATCTTCATCCGAGCAGGAGATGTCTGGTGATGGAGGGGAAAGTGTAAAAAACACACTGAAACATGAGAATGAAATGTCAGGAACGATGTGAAACTGACACTCAGTGGAAAAAGTGCCTAAGCGCCTTTCCCTGACTTCATGCTTTGGTTTTCTATTAGCAAAATAGGTCTGAGCCCGTATGTAAACACACACCATTTCTGAAACTCATCCGATAAAAACACATATTTCTCATGCAGGTACCTGCTTGCAAAGCTCAGGCCATTCCTTCCAAACAAAAAGATTTGAATTTTGCATTTCTGCCGTTGCGATGATACCAAATCAACCAGAGGAGTGCCAACTTGTTCTTGTCTGCCTCACTGTTTTGATGGGCACTGCGTGAGTTTATGCACTTAGGAAAACACTGTGGTCCAGCCGAGAGCCAGACGAAGGCCTTTTGCAACTACAAGTTACATAATAATGACTAATGTTCACACAGAAATAGCAGAATCTCTGTCTGTGACTGTAGGTAGGTGCTGTGGTGAGTGCTGCCACGGGGGAAAATACTGTGTTGCGCAACAACAGGGAATGAGTTCTCATCAACACCTCAATTTTCCCTTTTACTGTTTTAACCTCTGCTGAAACTAACCGTTCTGTTTTCAGATTTCTCATCACAGTTGATTGTTTTCCTTCAAACTTGTTCGTCTCCGTCTCCGTTTCATGAACTTATGACCAAACATCTTTCAAAAAAAACAAAGACGAGCAACAGGAAATTCATTTATGTGCTTTGCTGACTTTTGTGCACACTTTTTGATCAGAGCAGGTCTGAGTGAAAACGCCGCCGTACCACCATCATGTGCGCCTACATGGCGAGCTTCTGTGTGTGTCTGCAGTATGTGCAGGGTGTGGTAATCGTCTTGGCAGTGATCCTAGAACAGCTGAAGTGGTGCATTTACCCCATGATTAAAAAAAAAGAAAGCAAAACGATCTCAATAAAGGGAGGGTAAATTTCCAAAGCCCCAGGCTATGTGTACTATTTGTTTTGTAAGAGTGACGATGGTTTAACTGGGCTCCGAGTCACACCTCTGTAGGCTGGAGGCTGCCCTTGTTGAACTTTGTTGATGTGTTTAAGTAAGACTGAGCTATAACATAGCAATGAGAATGTGTGAATAGTGCAGAAACAAAATAAAGCTCTGATGCAAAGTGGCTTGACGGTCGTATTGTACCTGTAGGAGGGCTGATGCACGTGGGACTCCTGTTGACCTGAATGGGTTCAAATGTCGGATCCAGTTCCAGGATGAGCTGGTTGAGATTATCCAGGGAGATGTCGAGATCAGGGTCACCGTGTTCCGTGAGACTGGGATGTTGATTCACTGCCTCCTGCCCCGAGTCCAGACGGATACTTTGACCCACTCTCAGAACGTGATTGGGTATCATGTGGCACATGCCTTTGACGGTAGGCATCATGTTAGGAGAGCTCACCGTCTTCTGGGACGACCACAGACAGACAGAGGTGCAATGGAGAGAGATCAGTTGGAATGACATTTTCCCCCTAGATACTCAAAGTCATAGTAAATGCATTTTGGCCACTGTTGTGCATTAACTCCTATCTCAAGTTTTTCGTCATTGTTGGTGATTAAAGCAACAGCTTGCCACCATTTCCAGAGCATTTGCGTTTGCAGATGTCAGATTTTAATAAGAAATGTTCTTCAATAGAAAGTTTTTTCGTGGCAGTTGGACAGTGCTGTTTTTTATTTGGTCACTCTAAAACTGATATCCACTGGACTTAAGCAATAAATAACTTGAGCACAGTTATTTTGGTTAATAAAGAAAATCTACAGCACGTGTACTACAAGGTGTAAGTCAGCATTTGTAGCCCAAGGCTTCCCTCATGTTTTGCAATCCCTGCATAAAACCACCAAGTGAACAATGACACAAGCTGAGTAAATGCTGATATCAGCGTGAGTAGCCTAGCTGTTCAGGAAGGGTGTGGTTTTATGGTGGATGTTCAGCTCACGCTGTGTCTCCCTCGCTGTGTTTCAGACAAGGCGCGGCGCACACAGTGAATCACCCAGGTGGCTGGTGGTTGCCATGACCACACTAGTGTTTTCCTACAACAGCCAAAATGTACAGGTTGAGGGAAGTATTGATTTTTAAATTTTGAGAGGCACCCACTAATTTTCCCAGAGTTTCTCCTTGAAGTGAGAGCATACGTGTGAAGCATCATAATTTGCTTTCCATCATTAAAAGTTGCTTATTTTTTATTTTTATGACTTCACCATTCACTATACATCGTTTTTATTTAGTTTATTTTTTTTTGTTTTTATGATTAGCATAAAGGGAAGTATAACTTCCTGTGTTGTTAAAATAATGAATCTTTCAACCACATAGTTTTTTATGTCACTGCTAAGACCTGCTGCAATAATAGTAATAAAAATGAAGTACTGTTAATATATTTGTTCAAGGCTGATGATACATTGACCAGTGGTCTATATTTTTCCTGCATCTGATGTCCTGTCATAGGATAAAGTAAAGAAAGGTCTTCTTACCTTATTTCCTTCGGGTCAAGATTTCCGCTCTTGTAATGCTGCTTTACTTTCAGACTGTGCACTGTTTTACTTTGAAGCTTTTATTAACAGAATCCCATCCCTTTTCTATCAGCCTATCAGCCGTGAGGATCACTAATCCCTGCAGCTCTAGCTGATGATGTCATCACAGCAGTGTACAGTTTATGGCTGGAGGGGTGATTCGTTTTTTAGGCAGGAATCTGATGACTTCACAGAGCTTAAACTGTCCTAAAAGGGTGTTCAAAAGAGACAGGGAATGTGATGTTATTTGGAATTTTCCATTTACTATTTAACGTTTGCGTGTGGGAAACGACAAAACAGGAGATCAACTCCTTTAATCCTGTGTGTTGCTTTCCAAACTCCAATTAGCTTTTTGTCTGATTTCTCTGGAGCTGTAAGATTTCACAAAGTCAGTATGGTGGTGAGTTTAATAATGCTACTAATGTTCTTCACATTCTGGTGTGGCTAAATGGCACAACTGTCCTGTTTTCATGGAACTGAACTAGTGCTGATGATGGCTTACTGAATTGTTTTAAAGCTCTGGGTGTTTCTGCCTCTCTTAACCTGAAAGCCAAATAATCTTTCTTCTGCCACACAGCTCCTGAGCTTTAGTTCTGCTTGACAAATGTGTGCCCATTTTTCTGTGTACTGTAGCTGATAATGTTCACAGACACGTTTGTCCTACTGTCCGCCAGACGTATTACATTCTTGATTTGGCAAAGGAAGCTATAATCATCACTGGCCCTTATTATTAGTGTGAAGATATTCATTTTTTTCCTGTTGAGCAATCTTGAGCTTGCCTTCAATGTCAAATAGTTTCAGGAAAAAAAAAGTTGGCTGCTTGGTGGTGTTGGAGCTTGGTGGCTGAAAACCGTGCAATGGAATGCAATGCACTTTTTGACATGTTCTTGTCTGGTTCCTGTCAGCTGTACAGCACAGAGGCTGCTCTTCTTATAACATCATGATTCATTTGGGGTGAGTCAATTCCTCTGCGTTTAAGTGCAGCTTTCAACGTCTTGTGAAGCATGGTTTCCTCAAATTGGGTGTTCTTTGTAACCTTTGCTGAATTTGCTTTAATAGTCAAGTCAATTTTATTTAGATCCTCCAATATCACAAATTTGCAAATTAGGTTTTGAGGCAAGCTGTTCAGTATGCAAACCCCTCTATCCTTAGACCCTTGTGTGTGCTCCCATGGCTCATGGGGACTGGTGCTATTTTATATTTATTTTCTGTCAAATTTAAAATTTAATCTAAAATAATTAGTTTCATTACATATAAGCCTTATTTATATAGAACTTGTTTTTTTCTACTGCTACTTTAAGTTTAATGTGTTTAAATGTTTTTAATCCCCATTCATTCTGTTGTCTTAATGCTAATGGAGTAGTTAGGACAACTGGAGTCTTGTTTCAGTGAATTTAGTCGTATTTAATTATCTTACAAAAAATGGAAAAGTCTTCCAATACAGAAAAAAAGAGAAAATAAAACGGTTTAAAAGCTGTGGCTTGTTCAGATAGTTTAATGTACATGATTTGTTGCTTTTCAAACTGTGGAAGAAAAGCACTGTTAAAAAACCACTTAATTTCATGAAATACTGTACACTGCAGCAAAATTTAATAAAAAAAATAACAAAGCCTTCTGTACTGGAGAGAATAAACATGAACAAAGAGACAAAAACAACAAAAACTGTAAAAACCCATATAACTGTCATTTATATGATCACTTCTGATATGTACATGTGAAATATATTTTTTATTTCTGACACTTATCCTAATGTTCAACAGTCTACTGTGTGGTCTGCGGGTCTGAATAAGCCTTTTGTCCATCCTGAAGCAGCTTTAAGGAGAGAATGTGGTGGTGGTCTCAGTGTCGTTGGCCGCTGAGCTCCTCCTCCTGCCGCAGGTGTACCTGAAGAACCTCTCCTGGCTCATGCAACCCAAGTCCTTCAGCAGCTTCAGGAGGTCATGACGAAACTTGACACCGATAAAGGCATAGACGAAGGGGTTCAGGCAGCACCTCAGGAAGGCCACACACTGGGTGACATCGGTGGCATAGAGGAGAAGGTTCTCATAGTTGCAGTTATCGGTTCCTCCTTGAGCAGCGAGAACTGTGGTCCAAAATAGGACCAGGTTATAAGGGACTTGGCAGACCAGAAAGACAGCTACCACAGCCAGGATCACCTTGATGGCTTTATTGCGTTCAAAGTTACGAGCCTGGCACAGGGTCTGGACAATGCTGCTGTAACAGAAGCTCATGACCAGGAGCGGGAGGGCAAACGCCAAAACAATCTGGCTCGCCTGGACGCTGACTCGGAGCGGGTCAGAATTGCTGGAGTAAGGGGTGCAGGTGTTGTTATTGATAGTGGTGTAGGTCATTTCTGGTATGGAGAACATCAGTGCCATCACCCAGATGAGAGCTGATGACACCTTGCTGAGAAACATTGCTTGGGAGCGGTGGCGGTGAGCAGAGACGGCCTTGGCGATGGCGAAGTAGCGGTCCACACTGATGAAAGAGAGGAGGAACATGCTGCTGTAGAAGCTGACCTTATAAACAGTGTGCATGGCTTTGCACAACGCCAGGCCCAGCACCCACTCTGCCGTGGAGTTGGCAGCCCAGAAGGGGAGCGAAAGAGCAAAGATCAGATCAGCAAAGGACAGGTTGAGCAGGTACACATCCGTCATGGTCTTGAGACGCTTGAAGTAGAAGAAGGTGAGGATGACCAGTAGGTTCCCTGCGAGCCCCAGGAGGCAGATCATGGAGTAGAAGGTCGGCATGAACCAGAGGCGGAAATGGCGGTTGGAATCTTTCACACAGACCTGAGGAAGGTCATCGTAATCTATAGTATAGTTATAATCCGTGTAGTTGGGCATGGAGGTTGAATTGTCTTCGTGCAGACACAAGCAAGACTGTGAACAAAGATAAATTGAATGATCAATTATAAGCAAGTCACAAGTAAAGTAAGGCAAGCCACCTGATTTTCACTGTAGCTGACATACTGGACTTACATATGTACTTCAAGGTTACAAACCACTTCCTTGAAAGATGTGTGAGAGGTGTGCGTGCGAGGGAATGGTTATTGTTAGTTAGCGGCTATTCACACTTCTGGATACAAATAGCTGTAGTAACATCCTGTTATCTTTCAAGTTCACAAGTAAAATAAGAGGTGCTACACGTCTTGTGTTTTTCTTACCTTAAAATGCATAGACCATATCAGCCCAGCTGGCAACAACTTCAGGATATCTGAAAAACAAGTAATGATAATAATAATAATAATAATAATAATAATAATAATAATAATAATAATAATAATAATAATATTCACATGTAATGGTAGAGAGTAATAAAATGATCAGATAAAGAGGTACTGCCATTTAGTAATACAATTCTGTGAAGTTAAAGAACTCACAAGAGACAGATGAACCAGAGAGGTTAAAACTGAAAAGCAAAATATATCCTGAATTTTACACCCCAGTGCGTAAAGCTCCAAAAAAAAAACCTGGACTATAAAATCTATAAAAACTATAAAATCTTTATCAAATATTTATATTAGACCCTATCTTTCTGGTGCATGCCTATGTCTTTCAAACTTCACAATCCCAGTTTGTAACTCAGTCGTTATAAATGTGCAGTCTCTAAGCTGAAACTGAGAAAATCAAGTGACATTTTTAGGGTTATTTCCTCCAGAGCCACAGAAGAATTACTAGTTAACTGACATTTATGTGGAAAAGTGTTGGGGTTCCCCTTTAAATGCTAGCCTTCTGGGCATATTTTTAATGTGTTTTCAGATTACTGGTGACCTTCCAATGGTTATTGTTAGAAGGTAGGTGCTCCATGTGCAGCCAGCTCATTTTAAAAAACGAACTTTGTAGTATAGTAGTCATAAAGTAC
Organism: Lepomis macrochirus; assembly: GCA_024633595.2. Taxonomy (NCBI): domain Eukaryota; kingdom Metazoa; phylum Chordata; class Actinopteri; order Centrarchiformes; family Centrarchidae; genus Lepomis; species Lepomis macrochirus. Next base: position 5,437,385 of record JALXJV020000003.1, read on the forward strand.
CCAGCCACTGACTGTCATGCAGTTAAAGGTAATTTGTGAAAGTTCAGCACAGACTGCACTGGAATTCAGATAATCTGATATTAATACAACTTCTATTTATGTGTTGTTACAGGAAAAATGTCTCTAATCTCTGTTCGCGGTAAGATTAGGAAGAAATTACTCTTTAGACGGGACAGATTCGGGCTACTCCAAAAATAATGATGCCGAATGATTGACTACAGACGCACAGTTTTTAGGAAATATTTTATTGCTTGTAATGTACTGTGTGTGTGTGTGTGTGTGTGTAAATGCTCACCTGCCTAGAGACTGGGGAGGAAAGATTTGTGGTTTAGCGAAATCTGTGTATTACATCAGATTTCAAGCTTGAAGTTAATGTGTATTATGCATGTGCAATGTTTAGTAAAGTTGAAATTGATTTCCATGTGCAAGTGGACATTAACACAAAAAACAGCTGCATTGCAGGTTGTGGCTTTCAATCAATCTGTTCTTCAAAAAGCAACTATTAAAGAGGCTGAAACAGTTACGGCATCGACACCACTCTCAGTCGCCTTGCACATGCACGACCACGTTAGATGTAGGTGACTGAACAGGCTACATGCTGTCATCACTCCCTGTTAGACAAAATACCTGTCACTGATTCATTTGATGCCACAGTCAAGCTGATCAAAATCTTTGACACTTTTTTTCTAATTTGCTTTTGGCGTTGCTAACTCTGAACTATTTAAACAGGAGCATTTTGATGTCTGTGAAGATTCGTATACATCCAGCTCATAGTTATCCAAGGTGGGTTAAAATCAAGGGCCATCAGACGTGGTTGAAGATACTTGAAGACGTCTCACCTCCATCCAAGGGGCTTCTTCAGTTCAGCCCTTGATTTTAACCTTCCTTGGATCATTTCGATGTCTTTTTTACATGCATTTATTCACCACAGCTCATACAACATCCTTTTAACAATCATAGTTAATCTCTGATAACGTACTCACCGCTGACAGAAGTCATGTCGACTGCAAGAGTAGCACGCTTTAGGCAAAGCCACTAAACACAGATGAGCTGAGTGTCTGTTTGATGGTGGTTTCCCCTTGCTGAACTGAAACAAAAACTCTCGTACAAAAACTTTTTTTCCCTCAGCCCTCAAATCATGTGAGAAAACTGAAAACCACAGAGTCCAACAAAAATATCAATAAAACCATATCAATAAATAAATTTTTAATATCTTTTTTTTTTCAACAAATAGCATTTTTTCAATTACTACTATTGTCACTACAATGTACTATTACTATTAAAATATGTAGATTTGATCAGTCCAAACTGCAGTGGTGTCTATCATTAGATGTAATTAAATACAATATATCAGGACAATAATATAATATGGAGACTCTTTTTTTAACCATCTGGGTTTTGGGGTCAGTGTCATAAACATACTAATTTACAAAAATGTCTACTATAGTAGTTTGGTCAAATTTAGCCAAAGAAACATACAAATTTGTTATTTGTGGAGATGTGTGGGTTTTATCAGTTTTAGCCTAACTAACATAACTAACCACAAACTCTCGTTTCCACGAAAGGGACCACCTGAGAAGGAGCATAACTGTACACATTAACCCAGTTCATCAGACAGTTGTTGTTTTTTTTGTTTCCCCCATGCCCCCAGCACTTCACATGCAAACCGTTAGCTCTGTTATTTTATTTTATTTTTTTGCTCACAAAAGAAATTATTAAGTCAACATAGTGTACAGCATTTAGTGAAATATTAATCTTGGTGGGACAGCTGTTGTAATGGACAGAAAATAAGCCTTGCAAAACTAAACTTTTACCTACTAACTCACAAGATCTCTACAGGCTTCTGCACACCTGGATCTCTGCGGTTGTGGTTTTCTAGCTTTCACTAGAGGCAGTGCTAACCACACGGAACATAGTGGCGAATTGTCTCGCAGTGGGACATTTTTTTAACATTTAAACTAAAGCACTACTAAATCTGTTGATTACACCTTCTCATGACCATAGAACCATAGAAAACATCCCACTTAAAGCTCATGTATGTCAGGTTTAAGTCATTTCTTTAGGCACTAATTCTGCTCTGTTCTAATTTCATGCACAACTCAACCCCCAGGAGGATTGGTACTTCTGCACTCACTGAAAACAGGAAATCAGAATAATTCCCTTACATCTTACCCACTTCCCTTACCTGTACTGTGCAAAGGACAAATGCGCTTTATATGCAAGCACCCTCCATGCAGCAATGAATGTTTGTGACACAAACCTCTGCGTAACAATACAGCGTACCTGTTTTTGATCATTTATGCACCTTACAGTAGTGTGAGGTTATCAGACAAGAGGGTTCTGCAGTATACTATTAAAACCAATCTAATTAGCAATTTAAATGATGCATGTTTTTACTGTGATTAATGTACATTTATATTTATACTAAAATATAGTGATATGAACACTTTGAAGTGAGAAGTTGTTTAGGGTAGAAAAGTTTATTGGTATAAATATGCAAAAGGAAATTCATTTTAAGACTGCATGTTTATGACTGTTCAAGCTGTTTTACGACATGAAGATCCATGTTTAAGCAAACCTCGTTACACTGTGTGCACAATTACGGTACATTTAAAAGTTTTCCGCTGAAAATTGCAATATTGATCATAACACAAATGTTCTAAGCGTACTGCTTTTGATTTGATTGACAGCTAGCAAACTTGAGAACACCGGTAGTCGAGCATTGTACAGCATTGATGACCATGTGATATACATAGGGACTGAGCTGGGCCGGGCCCACGACAGCCAATACACAAGGATGATAAAAATGCTGATAATAAATAACAAAAATAACTTCTACTAATGACTACAAACTCCTGAGACAATACTGTCACTGTAATACTGATACAGAGAGTAAACAAATATTGGTCAACCAGCTCCACCCTTCACAAGTGTACCAACTTATTTTGAAAAATTGCTAAAATACATGCAAAAATAACAATAAAAGCAACAATGACACTACAATACAAAGGACAACGTTAAATATAACACTGAACAATGTTTGTTTCATGTGACAGCTTTTTTCATCTGGGCTCTGTCATACATGGTGCTGGAGATATGTATCGATATGTGCTAAGGAGGGCCTGTAAGGGTTCTTCCAAATGGCAATGAGGCCTATATATAGTGCTTTCACTTGGGCTTGTGTGGCGCACTTAGCAGTCGTTGGTTTTAGACAGGACCATTGCTTGTCGGCTTCAAGTTTTTCGCATTTGTCATTTATTTGTATTCAGCGCATGTCTGTGAGCTGTGGTGTTTTCAAACTCCACTAGAGAATCAGCTTTGCCTCTGGCTTGTTAAACACTGAGCCCTCTGAACTCTCTTTCTACGCTTTGACAATCTGAGATGATACTGTGCAATATATGTTATCTGAGGATGATGTCAGAGGCCAGACGTAATGACAGCCTTGCAGATCACAGACAGTCGTGCTGGACTCAGTGGGCTGCTCTTGCTTTGCTGGGGCCCTCTGACGGCTCAGTCTGGGCATCTTCTGCCTGAGCAGAGGCGGTCTCTGAGCCTGTGTTACTGTCGCTGGTTCCTTCCTCCATGGCTCCCTCGGGCACGCTCTCCTTGTCCTCTGATGCCCCCTCCTCACTGCCTGGATGAGCCTCAAGCACATCTGAGGCCTTTGGCTTACCTGTGTTGAAGAACCAAAAATAAAATGACGTCAAAAAACATGAAGCCCTGCAAGAGAGACAGACAGTAGCAAAGCCACAAATAAAGGCCAGTGTAGCCCACCTGGTGTATCTGTGGTGTTGGACTCTGTGTCCTCGCCTTCCTTGATGCCGCTTTCATTGACAGAGTTTTGCTGGGACTTGCTGCCATGTGTTGCACAAATGTGTTTTTCTTCTTCTGCTAAGACACAGGTGGGGGCCTCTCTTGCACCTCGGTCTCCCGCATCCTTCTCTCTTTCTGCCACCCGTTTGCGAGCTGCTTCTTCTGCAGCAGCAATCTCTGCAGAAATCTTCTCCATGTCCACTTCCACCTTCATACAGCACAACTTAAAAGTACAGAAATGGAGCATTTTAGTGTAGAAAGCTGAAAACAACTGCTGCACTGTTGAACATGCATGTGCAGGTTGGTCACAAAGTGACATTTACTTCATGTAACTAAATAATTATAACTGAATGAGCAGATAGCTCTGTTCTTTACTACTTAGCAATGTATCAATACATGTTCATTCTTGAAGTGAATGGATGCTGTAAGAAACTCTGCAAAGGATAAATGGCGCCGCCTATTGAGAACAGTGGACAGTGCACCTCAATTCAGAACAACAGTTATTATGGGGGCTACAAATTGTTAACGATGACAGCTACATGATTGCCAGAACATGTGGATGGAGTTAGCAGCAGCTGGTGGCTGTAAGGCAAACGTAGACTGGCACATAACCAGAGCTGCACACTGTACAGTTAAACATGCAAAAATAAGGCTTGCGTGCAAGTAAGCAATGACCAAGCTCCATGTAAAAGATGCCGTACCCTTTTGAGCTCATTTGTGAACGACTCTGTGGCTTCGATGAACTTTCTTTTCTTGTCCTGGTGGCGGTCTTCAATCTGAAGCAATTCTGCCTCCAACTTTCTCTGTGACACAAGACACACAGGCACCACAGTTATTAACCCATTAAAAAAACAAAGCTGTCTACTCAATGCCAGCATTAGGAGAGGATTAGGAAGACCACGACTTGATCATACCTGGTGCACCATCAAAGACTGGACCTGGCGCTTGAGGACTTGCATGCGAGCCGTGGTAACGACTGACCGCACATCTGGTACTACGCTCTCGCTAAGGATCTCGCTGATCAGGCGGTGGTTGCGTTGGAAACGGGACGCAGCCGAGTGCTTTATAGAAAACCCGTCGTCGTAATCTGAAGACGTGAAAAACATCTGTGTTGTTACGACTGTCTTAGGAAATGTATTTTAACACACAGAAAAAAAGCAGTAGAGATGTGATACACAGTCACCATCTTTGGCAAATTACGGCACAAAATGACACAATCAAGACACTATAAACATAAGGAGGATATTGCTCAATATTTATACAGAGTTAGAGTAAAGTATAGGCCATTATGTCATAATACATCCTTAAGCAAAGCAATGGGACAAACAGTTAATTATAACCCACTGTATGTGGACAGAAGTTTCAAGAATGTAATCAGCAATTTCCATTTGTCAGCAAATGTTCTTCTTTGTCTTAAATGTACACTCCTTTAAATACAGGACAATGGTGCAGGAAGGTAAAATCCAAATACAGTTTATCTGCAGTGTTTTAAGACAATAATCATCCCTAGTTACTTTTTCCACACTGGTGATAGAGCATTAAGTCCAGAGGGATCATGTTTATTTGATGTATTTATTTTTGCTTTATTCAGCTGCAGACCTGCCTGAATTTGAAAACCATCATTTTGGAGTATTTCTATTTGACAATTCTGTCCCATTCTCCTTTGCTCAGGCTTTAGATGATACACAGCTAATCTCAGGTCAGTCAAAAGATTTTCAGTAGAATTCAAGACCCAATCCAGGACACCATCCAAACAAAGTTTTTGACAAATAAAAATAATATTTGTGGGGTTTTTTCAACAACATGTTCTGTAAATGACAGCACTTAAGTGCTGGTGTAGTAACATGTGACATGTTATGGAGGCTCTACAAGATCATGCTCAATTATTACAAAGTTAATTATTATTAAGCAATGAATTGATCGCAGTTAGTTTGGACACATAAAGAATGGATGAGTAACAAACCAAGTAAATCTAATCCATCTGTATACTGGATTTGAAAAAATCTGTTTACTGGTCCGATTTTACAAGATAAATATCGAGCTGGATTAACAAATACATTAAACAATACAGCTCTTAGAAATGATGCGATTCTTTTTTCAATCTGCAGTTTACCAGTTGGTTCCCATTTTATATTTCCATTTGCCAGTTCAATGCTACGTGCCACTCCTTCTGGCTTTGTTGTGGCAAAACTTTGCTAAACCTCAGTGTGATGCTACAAGAGCTCATTGTGTGATCAGCTGAACTTGCTGCTGCTGTGCAGGCATGTGTGCACATTTGAAACTTTCCAGAGAGCACTGCCATGTTGAACATTTCAAAGGTGCTCACGTAGGTGGTCCGACACCACAACAGGAAACAGTTGAGGGAGACATTCTGAAGGCAGTGTGTGAGAAAATTAAGCTTCACTTGTGTTCACAAATTCAGTAGAATTCAGTCTGATTAATAAGTGGAAAATCAACATTGCCTATTAGCACAACACCAACCCTCTTCATGATTAATGTTGTTTCAGGATGTGTTGCGTTACATATTTTAAGTCGAATGCTGGCACCTCCTGAATGCTGAATATTGTCCCAATTACACTGCACCCATGAAAAACCTTTGACAAATATAAAGCTTAAAGCTTAAGTGCAGGACACTCATATAAATGAGCGTCTGCTAGATCTAAGCCCTAGCCAAAGAAGTTCACTCATGCTGATCATGCCTATTACCGGCAGGTAAATCACAGTATACCAGAGTTTTTAAATCTGGTGTCTGTGGTGACATTCCTGCACTGGTGCAGCGGTAAATAATGTGTTTTACGTCAACTAGCACTAATGGGTTTGCCAGAGGGGGTGGGGGGGTGGGGTAATAAAAAGGTCTACTGGAGACCTACATGGCTCTGGAGACACCGTAGCCATGGAGTAGCTACAGCAACTAAGAGTAGGGCAGAGCCTGTGGTGGGAAAATGTTTTACAGTAAAAAAAAAGAAAGGGACTGATAGTGAGGACGAATACAGATAAACACTGATGTAGTTTTTCCTCATTGGAGACCACTGAGGGCAGACATGGTGTTGTGTTACTGCTCTTGGACAGGTTGAATTTGTAAAATATTTGGAGTAGGGTATGTAGCTATTACATTTACTCTACATAAATAATAGATTTTTGCCTTAGACTGTGGAAACGTCTCTATTTTTGTCACTATTTCTGAACAGGAGCCTGAGGCGAGCTCACCTGTAAGCATAGATCAAAAGCACGCATGGACAGTGTTGGTGTAATTACTCTCACTGCCAGAGGGGGGAGACAAAGGTCCCTCACTGCCTGTTGAATTTATAATTAGATTTAACCACCATACAGACTTCTCACAAATGCATTTTGTACGAGCATGATAGATCAATCCGTTGCTTTCTGTCTGCAGCAGGCGCTTTATCTCTGTGAGCTGTTTTGATGCTGTTATTAACAGAATAGATGAAACTTGTACATGGCAGCAGCTTAGAGTATGATTGATTTAAGACTGTATTTATTACTAAAGCACAATCTCTGACTATGTAGCCACCTGTGGGGCTAAATCTTATTTAATCATTGACGTACGTGCAGTCTGTTGAGTACATAACCCATTTAGATACCAGCTCTGACATTTTTATGGTCTGGGTGTTTCTAAATAGCAATTGGTTTTTATCTGTAGTTTTCCTGTACATCATCATCTTCTATTGCGACCCAGCCAGACCTCAGACAAGCATCATTTCCTTGAGGTGGGTGTAACTCAAACGTCTTCTTCTGGCTTGTGTGTCATGTGTGTGGCATCGGTCTTTAAAACAACAGAGAAAAGAATGTAAATTTTGCAATTATGTCCAAACCAATGCCAAGAATACCTACAAAATGTAAACAGTTGTGCAAAACAGAAACAAATATTGTTCCATTTTGCAGCTTCAATGCAGAAATGGCATTTGAAAGGTAGTATTACCAAAAATGTGTGGATGGTTGTAGCAGTGAAGAAGGAGGGAAAAAGATAACAGTCTCTGGGTATGCAGACTGGCAACTCTGTGTGGTCGTGTTCCAGTAATTACAGCCCTGTCATAGCGCACTAAACCTTGGGAGACAAAGCATTTAGTTGAGTGGCCTTACCATCTGGATCCTCCGCCGGCTGAATACTCATGTAAGGCTCGCCCTTGTCCAGTCTGGACTGCCTCTGACGGCTTTCCTCTTCCAGAGCTGCTTCAGCCCGGCTTTTTGCATTGACATAGGCCAAGTAGGCCGGCGAGTTGTGATAGGCCTTCATGCTCTCATTATATTCAATCTACGGTGGAAAAGATGACAGGAATGACGAGGAAACAGAGAAGGCAAGCAGACACAACATGTGGACCCTCGTTTCAACCGACTACGACAAGATAAAGAAAGAGTTTTACTCAGGACTGTTAGAAAGGAAGACATGACTGGAGGGACCACAACTGTTGGAGACACACATCTACTGGTCACCCATCAGAAAACCCCCATCAACACCCCTTGTAAAACAACCAACCTTCTCTGCTTCGTAGTCATTCAAATAATCCTGTTTCTCCTCATCAGTGAGGTCCCTCCACATGCCACCGATTATCTTCCCAATTTCCCATAGCTTCAGATCAGGATTGGAGGCTTTTACTTGATCCCAAACCTGGTGATGAGAACCAGACATGGGTGTGGGGTTGGGTTGGGTTGGAGGGGCTATAAGTGGTTATCTCTTTGCAGAGAGGTCACAAACCAGAGGAGGCCGTGTGCTTTAAGCTCCATCTCCAAATTCATAAATCCCACTATGTGATGTAGACAGTCCTAGCTGAATCCTGGCTTAATTTGTCCTACCTCCATTAATACAGTACATCTTACTCTGAGCTTATAGAATATCTTAAAAGCAAAGCATCCCTGTCTTCCAACGGAGAACATCATGATGCAAAAGGCAGCAGTTACATACTGTGTACTTACCTTACGACTATATCTCATATATGGCATCAATGGCTTATCCGGTGGCTTGGGTGGCTTTGGGATATTTATTCCAGAGGAATTCTGGTAAACAAACAAAAAGAGTCACCTTAAGGCATGGTTGCTGTTGAGTGATAGGCACCCATTTAAACACCCTCACTAAGCTAGGCTGAGTACAGCTTGTGAAACTACATGCAAGTGCATGATTATGTAATTTGACATTAAATTATTTTTAAAACTTGAGACTTGGAATCAAATACAATATACATCAAAGTAATTTCTTATCACTTCAATTAACTTGATTTAATTAATGTCAGTTTGAGGCCATACACAAGTTAGGAACCCCACAGAGTACAATGGAATAGCGCTGACTGCAAAAAAAATACAAAAATCTCACTTAAGCTGAGATTTGCCCATAATGCCATTATCAGAGTCAGCCAACCACAGCTTGCATGCAGCGACTAAATTACTGCTCAGCAGCCAGAGCCATGCCGAGCAGCGAGTCTGTAATGCCATGGCAACACTGATGGCATGGGTTACTTAGCGTGGCTGTCAGAAATGCAGACTTTGAAAGGCAGGTGGTATTTGAATACACACAGATGGACTCTTAGCCAGTCTGCACTGTGATGGAGGCAGAAGAGGGAGCTTGGAATGACACACATTTCAGATTCAGTCTCAGTAATGTAATGAGTTAGGCTTCTCAAACTGCCTATTCCCGCATCTGCTCTTTGAACAGTGGAAATGCTAAAATACATCTAATCTCATTTTGTCTGTACAAAAGGCTCCAGTGCTATTGATGCTTGCGGGGGCTTCTGCAGTGTCTTCCTTTGACTAAGTCAGCTGACAGTTTGGTGTGAAACTTAACTGGAAGGGAACGGTTACAGAGTTTAATTTCTGCCTGCCTGATATCTTTGGTCACCATGTTTTCTCTGTTAATATTCATACCGTTACCCGACTGTTGCTGCTTTGGCTCCCTCCCAGTCTGTAGTTGTTGTAGGCCAGGTGGCTGTATGGGTTGTACCCCACAAACCCAGTAGTGTTGGGCATTTGCTGATGGGAACAAATGAGACAGAAATACGAATGAGAAATGACATAAAGGAAGGAGGGGGAAAGCCCAAGACAAAAAAAAATAAAGAAACCAATGAAAAACGCTGGAAAAATGCAAAATAAAAATCATTGCATTCATGCTGGAGCTACAAGTGAATCTTTTCAGAAGCAGTGGTGTATCAGCACTTCTTTGAAAAATATGTTTTGATAAAGCATAAACTGTTCAAAAAAAAGTCTCCTAACAGCAACATCATCTTAACTTGGGATACCCAGATGATATTTGATGTTACACTTAGTTAGAAATACTTACAGTTGCAGGGGCAGGGGGAGGAGGAGGGGCATAGGATGGTCTCTCTGTTATGAAAGAAAAGGTCGAAATGAAATAATCCTCCAAATTAGCTAACCCCAACTATTTGCCAGTGATATTTTTTTATTATTTCTTTCTACATAAAATAAAACCATCAATAACACACTAGATCTCTACCGGTGGAATTATCTTATAATAATGAATATACGTTTTATTGCAGTGTTATAGTTTTATCACTTCACGCAGATTTACGGAAACAGCAGGTCTGATGTATTTGAATACCGCTATGCATTTTGATATCATCACCTACAGAGAGCTTATATCACAATTAGCTGAAACACTCCCAGTTCCTTACTTGACATCTTTGCAGTGAGGAGTAGGTAACGTTTTCAGTCTATTCCAGTCATTGGCTCTGTAATAAACACATTTTAGAGTAGGATGTCATGTTATATCATAGTGATGAGGTTGACTGTGTTGACAGGGTGGTTCACACATAAGTTACCACAAAACAAAGAGATACCGACGATGATTGTCAGACAACAGGGCTGGCTAACGTCGATGTTAGCTCAATGTGCAGATGAACACTGTGTGACAGTTTGGAAAGACTGTTATTTATATATTTTGCAAGCCATTGCATGTTAGCAAAATAAATGGTATCACCGGCACTCATCATGTGCTGGTAGCATTAAATGCCAAAGGAATTGTGATAATAGGCGAAATAGCTCTGGTAGTTGACGTTAGAGCTGACTTTTCAGCGTTCATCTCACCGCTAGCACTACATCTCTGAGGGATCCGATAAAGGAGCTGGAATTTAGCTAGTAGCAAGCTACATGCTAACGTAATGCAGCTGCAGTAATTTGTTCTTTCTTCATAGCTAGGTTAGCAAGTCTGCAGCAGACGTCGTCAATAAATAGAGCGGTACTTAGCGTGTGCGACATTAACTGTAATTATAATGTTATAACAGTAACCTAAATGTTTTATAGTACCGCTACGTGGTGAGCTTAGCACAGCAGCTTCTTTAACGTTAACGTTAGACGGGCTGAATAACCAGCAGGCTAACGGCTAGCTGGTTACATAGCTTAGCTACCTAACTGAGACACAGATAGTATTAGCATGCAACGTCAAGACAAAGCAACACAGCTAGAAATATACAAATTCCCGTAGATTTTAATGATGACAAGCAAGCATGTTAAGCGATGGCAAGAAAACTCACCCTAAACCTGTTAGTCCCTGCCACAGTGGGTAACGTTACGTGGTGGCTTTGAAGGCTAACCAGCTAGCACAGAAACAGTCCCCACAATAAACGAACGAAATGGGGTCCACTCGGAAGATTCCTGCAGAATCTTCCAGAATTGCACCCCCACCCTCTCCTCATTACAGCTTGCCTCGACGCTGATGCTCATCGCCCTCAACTGTCACTGCAGCTGCTGCTCTCACTTATTGATATGACGGCATAAACATCTTTCTCTTCAAGGATAGTCTTTCCATTCACATGAGAGGAGAAAGGTGTCATAATAGCTAAATAGGCTTTTATCTACATAGCTTTATCTTGAAGGTGCTGATCGTCAAGACAGAAAAAAATAATGTAGCTCGTTTACTCCTCAAGCAAAATAAAGTGACCTATGTTACCCTGGCTGTAAAATAAAGGCTCAGTGTAGATGCTCCATAACTTCCACCCATTATTTTCTACAAGGTAATAATCTCAGGTTATAATATTTTTTAAATATTGTACTTAATATTACTTATTATGTCACCATACCGCAAGTTATGGACGCTTCACAGGCTACTAAGCTTTTGAGAAAATCAAGGTTGCCCTATTCTGCTGCTCCCTTGTTGTGAGAACTGAAATACTTTGCATTCTTGTTCACATTGTCTGAGAGCCGCCCAGGTCAATAGTTGTAATAGTGTGTTCCCTAAAGATAACAATACAAAGCCTGTAGGATTTAGCCTACATCTCTGCCCATTCAACCTGAATAGTACTTGTTTTGGATTTGTTAATTGATTGTGTTCATTGTGACCCCGGTTCTTTCTGTTTACACTGCACACTTGAGAGCTTATTTTATTTCTGCTTGACCTGCATCCTGTATAATATGCATGTAGACACTGTTGTGATCTCGCCTGCAGGTGTGGCGCTTCATCTTCTTTTCGTTCACCAAGGCCACGGCCAGAAAGCTGTATGGATGGGACGGACAGCAGATTCCACACACACATGCACGCACAGGGCAGGGCGTCGGACACCTGTGATGGAGTACATCTGGAGGTAGGGTGGAGGTCACATGCCTCCTGTAAGCTACTGTGCAGGCTTAACACCGACACTCACACAGGGCCTCCCAGGCACAGCTGTGGAATTGTGAATGCCCAGGGGCAGAACAGGGCCTGTGACATTTTGAATCTACCCGAGGGAAACCCGTAAAGCTGTTCCTTTAATGCAGATTCAGACCCAGTTCTTATTAAGCCCATAGAGCTCTCCAAAATAGACTCAGGCAGTGGAACTAAGCAGACTTGAAAGTTTACTCTAGTGGTGGATGGTGGAGGTATTTTTAGAAGCTGCTGTAGTCAGATTATTATGATGTATCATCCCAGAGGTATTCCCTGGACCTGGACCTGGCCCTGGCCTTGAGTATTATCATTAACCTGTGTCTAACCAGCATTCACGATTGGCGGCATACAGTACTCGATTTCAAAGCACCAAGACTCAGCAACATTTATGTATAAACTGCAAATGATGTCCTGCTGATGTGGTTGGTTTCATATTCATAAATATATTCACAGACTGTAAATATCCACTGTAAATGTTTCATTTTCTGCCTCACAATTTGACCTCTTTACCATTTGATTAAAAAAAACTGGTAGACTGATGAGATCTCAAGTATTCTCACAAATGTCGGTCCTTGTAAATTTTGCATAGAACACAGGTTATTATGTAGTCAAGCACTTATAACCTTTTATTCAAAGGTCTGTTGCCTGTTTGAGTTTGGCACAGAGCTGGAGCTGCTTTAGATACATTTAGCTAATTTGGAGCTCCAAGTTGGACTGTACTTCACATAGCCAACAAATCACTTGTAAGTATTTAGAAATAGTCACGTACCATTGCTTCCTCTGGTCACGCTGCTGCTACCATTGCTACAGCTACCACTACTAGAGCCTGACCAATATTTGAAACTTTAAAAATCCAGGAACAACGTACTCTTCTATAATGTTGTAACATAAACACATTTACATGAACCAACATTTTTCATAAGGATCTGGATATTCGAAAGATTTTGTGACCAAAATAATTTGCGGAAAAGTCTACAGCTTATCTAACACTTAGTGAGTTTTATGTAAATGAGCCTTTAAAACTCTGAACTAAAATAAACATTAAATGAAGTGGTGTGTGATGTAGGCAACCCAAAATTATTAATAGTAAATGCGTTTTTAATGAGATAGAAAAGCCTGTCACCAATGTTCAACTTATGGCACTTCTTGTGACTTATTGGCCAACAAAACAAAAGAAAGTGCAAATAAATTAGAGTTGGATAAACAAATGAAACTCTGTCCTGACCTGTGTCGGCTCTACCTCCGCTCTTCTTCGTCCAGTTGAAGACCCCCAACTCTGTTTATTTACTCATTCTCTGTTTATTTTTCTTCTCCCTTTCCCTCTCTCTTTTCCCTATAGCCTTACACACACACTCACACACAAACACACACATCAACTTACATGCCTAGTACAATAAGAAAATCTAAATCTCTAACTTACTCCGGTACCTCTTGTTAATTACTCTGCTTATTAGCATTATTAAATGTCCAATGCTACTGCTACTGTTACTACGGCTGCTAATAATAACAGCAACACCAACAACATTGTAGTTTCTAAAGTGTTTTAATTGATGTGTACATAAACATTTACAATGTAACTGATCATTTAAATGGTTGAAACTCTATATATTCTTTGATCACTTCAGTGTTTGAGTATAACGGCCCTGTTCTGGACAAGATACACAAGACCATAGCTATTTCCAACCCCAGTCCATTTGTACGCATGCAACATTATTTCATATCCTCTACACATTAATAGATAATATCAAAGGCAACAGGGACAGTCTATTCTGAAGAAATGCAATTACAGTTCAGTACAGCAAAGTTAGAGATCAAGCAACGTACTATAGCTTAAATACACAGTTTATGTAGTTAGAAGGCCTTTACAAAATCAAAGACAAAACCATTTGCCATTTCTCTCAAAGATTACGATTATTGAACAGAGAAATGGGTTTAAATGTGCTTAGTAACACTTCATTAATTGATGTATGATAAGATTTTGCTGGAACTTGTTTGTGTGCACGCAGTTCACTGAATGAGTATTGCTGTCTCCTGATACTTTGCTTGTAGTCTTTGGAAATTTTTTTTTTTTTTAGGATATTTGGTTTTTGATCTTTTTAAGCTGTAGCAATGATCTAGGAGCTGTCTGTCTGCGTTCTGGTGAACAACCTTTGGATACATGTCTTTCTGTGGTGACATGTACAAGTGTTCGTCAGGTGGCAATACAATTGACCATTGGCTCCAGCGATCAGATGTATCCTGCATCCTCGCAGTGTGAAGTGTTGTAAATAACTGGGGACCAAAAGTGTGGAATATCTTTATGTATGACAACTTGGCCAACACACAGACAAGGAAAAACCTACAAAATTAATTTCACACTTGTTTTGTTTTGATCATATAGTAACATAGTTTATTATGATTATTCATAGATTATTATGATTAACCACAATGCGAATCTATGGGAAAAGTCTTGTAATTCTCTGTACGTTTTTTTTACACTCATTTCATATGTGAGTTTTGTAGCAAAATTGTAGATGAGAGTACACAAAAAGAACATGTTCATGTTTGTATGTGTACATACAAAAAGTAGAAAGATTGTTTTAATTCTCCAGAATTTGACCCTCACACCCTTCAGTACCTTCAGGATGCACTGAAGATGACATTAGAGAAACCCTCGGTCTGATGATGAGGGACCGCATTGTCTGATTCATTTTGGCCCAAATCAGCTGTCCCCAGTTAGAGTTAAGATTACTGGGGGCGAGCAACTGCTGTGCACACCTGAAAGTCAGATGTTTTACTACTTTCCTCAATAAATGAATGAGAGAAGCACCAAATGTAGTGCATGTTACTTTTCTGGGATTCTAGATATGCACGTACTACTGCCTTTTAGAAAAACGACTCGACCAAATTTATAATGGAAAAATGTGCAAAAAAATGCGTAATATTAATAGTTTTCATGGCACTAATTTTCTGTGTGAAGATGAATGAAGCTCCCTTCAGCATGTTGTGCTCAAACAGTCTTAATTAAAGCTCAGCTAATGTTGAGGTAAAATCAGAGTGTGGAGACAAAATGTACTGTGGGACAGCAGCTGTGACTGTCTGTCTCGTTATGGACTTTTTGCTACATATCTGATATTTCTGCACTGTAATCTACACACCGGTCATTTGGTTGACATTTATGTGGTTCTGTGTGGGAATGACCTGACTCTCTCTCCGGACTCGCTACCATCTTTGTCCCTCATGTGAACTCAAACCCAGGCACAATCTGCCAGAGTGACGCCAACACCTGCAATGGCCGTCCATCCACATAACATGAATTTTCGCTTGAGTCAATAATAACCAAAGTTTCCCATGGAACAGATAGAGCAGGCTGTCCATATCTGGTAGTGACAAACACCAGCATTAGCTTAAACCTGCTACTCTGCCCTGAACAACACCAGTACAATCAAATTGCTTTAAGAATAATACCAGCCTCGCCTACAGTATCTAAAGTATTTGATGAGTAGCTATGTCACTTAAGGCTGGTAATACACTCCTTTAATGATTAGTTTGATGCTCTAAAGACTATATGAAAACTGAAAACTAGCGTTGTCAGATTAACAGAGGACATTCTGGTTTCCACGTAATCATTATGCTATCTTTACTGCTACATCAGAGACCTCCATTCAAAACTTTATGTTAAGTAAAAGCTGCTATGTTGCCAGGAGCTTAATCATTAAAATGTAATACACTCTGCTTTTAAAACACATCACACTTAAGCTTTACAACACTGGCCAATGGAACATTCAGCCAGTTAGCTTCAGTGATAGTGCAAAGCCAGTGTGGGATGTTACTTTTACATGTTAACAACAACATTGAAAACACACATGGAAAGCCTTTATCAATAGCTAGTGCAGATGGTCACACATTTAGGTGATCCTCACACTTGCTGATGCTAATTGCACCACTTCCTGAAAATCCCAGTCTTCTGTTCCATTCCTAAATAATGCCCAGAAAGTGCAGAAGCCATTTTTTTGTGTGTGTGTTTTTGGCACAGTATATAGCACCACCAAAGTTCTGCCAAGCAGTCTGTTTGGAGAGAAATCCTGTATCTTGAAGCGTATTCACACAAAGACGAGAGTCACACTGGCATCTTAGCACCAGCTGGAAAAATGAGATTATCCTATCAGCAGTGTACAGAGTTTCTAGCCCAGCTACGCTTCCAGTCCTTCTGGACCACGATGCTAGAGAGAGCTTGTCGCAAAGATAGGAGGACGCAGAGTTAACCACGTGGTGATGAAGCAAATCTATTCTGGCCTTTCACAGGTACATTTTTTTTATAATAACAAACTAAACTGACTTTTCACTTAGGTCTTGATGTTGTGAAAAGCTATGGCTTATCATTTGGTAACTCAAGGACTGTTGCAAATTCTTTGTTACCCCTGTTTATTTTTTTCATGTTATAAGTTGTCATCCCATCTTTTATTGATACTACTACTTTTACTTTTGTCGCTGAACTAGACTTTGTTTGGGGGGGGGGGGGGTTAGGACAGAGCCAAGCCAAGCCATATTACAACCAATTACACACATTGTGTGAAAAACTTGTATGCAATCCTAATCTTTCTGGATTGCCCTTTTGTAGCAATTCTGATCTAGCTTGGGTGTCAGATGTAGATTCTGATCTGATAAGTCTGCATTAATTCAACTGATCTACTGCTCCGGAAATAATAAAACAAGTGCTAACAGCTCCTTTTGTATCTCAGGCCTGCTTTTCGGGTTGGGCTGGTGCATGTTCTTACTTTTCAAGACTATTCCACTAAAGTTAGACTATAGAAAACCACGCATTTGCTCTCTAACAAAGACAACTACAACTGTTATCTGTGGAAGGTTTTTTTTTTTTTCTGCCACCTGTTACTTTAAAACGCATGTGTCTTAAGACTATCTGACTTAAGTTCACATAGTAGAAACAATACACAACAAGTGCTCAAAAGACTCAGAGATCACATACTCTCACACACAGAAACAAAATAGCAAAAGAACTCAATTCAATGGTTTCCTTTTTGTTGCGCAAGCTCAAGTACCGTTGGCCTCAGGTGAAGCGAGGCTTTAGAGCAAAGTCCTTTCCTCATGTAGTTCTACTAAT
Organism: Lepomis macrochirus; assembly: GCA_024633595.2. NCBI lineage: Eukaryota > Metazoa > Chordata > Actinopteri > Centrarchiformes > Centrarchidae > Lepomis > Lepomis macrochirus. The sequence goes on from JALXJV020000003.1 coordinate 5,454,898, forward strand.
AAGCACCAGTAGAATTCAGCTGCTCCTGCACCCCCACCGCTACTCCTCACTCCTCAATCCCTCAGGGTAGCAGTCATTAACTGGTGGCAGTCCAGATCCCCTCGCAGCTCCAGAGGCCCCGGCAGCCTCATGCCCGTCTTCTGATCCACACACCAGCACTTTCCCCGCTGACCATCACGTGCGGGATGACACTGTGGGCATACAAGATATATGGGATATTCTAGTTACATATAACCGCTTATTCAACTAAAGGTTGAAATAATAAAGGTGCCGTAATAAATCTTTTTTGTATTATCGATGGATTAAATGGATGTGTAAAGTGAAAGGTGTCACGCAGAACGATAAACCAACAGACACTTAGCTTTAGTATTTTTAAATCAATATTTTAGTTTTACTGCTCACAACTTTGCTGTTTTGGTTTACTCTCGCCATCCTCATCAGTGCGGTTTCAGTAGCAGCAGGAAACCCACTGCACATTGCTTTCCCCGAACCAAATGGCACGCTGACAACGTTAGCGACTAGCTGGTGAACATAGTGCAGCATTTAGCAGCTGTAGAGACAGATATTTCCCTCTGGAGTTGGTGGAGACCAAAACAGAGCTAAAAAGTGAGTGTGTATTTGACTTACGTTCACCAGGTGGCCACAAACACGACTCCCATATCAGCTGTAAATAAGCAAAAATTGGCTAACATGTTCACCAATAAGGGTTTAATTTGGCAGTGTTGTGTGTACAGCGTGTTGTGCTGCCTCCAAGAATCATTTAATGCTGGTTTGTATAAAACCGAGCACTAGGTTAGAGGTTACAGACTAGTTTAATTATCTTGAAAGCGCAGTTAAGGCTCTATTGGCAGGGTATTCATTCTCTGAGGTTACATCAGACCTGCCTTTTAAAGTCTTTAAAGATGTTTTCATTGTTTTGCATAAATGGTCAAATGACTGATGTTTGTCAGCTAAAACATTTATTTTAGCACCAGACCACATTAAAAGAAGAATCATACATTAAACATTACAAACAAGCGCAACAAACTACACTACACTAAGCTGGCACTCAAAGTTGCCTTAAAGAAAGTGTGAGACGTGTTGAGAGAACAAATTTCATAATTTGATTCTGAATTCTTCTGTGAACTTTTAACAATTCCCTTAATGCAAAATGTATTGTGTGATTCTGTAGTGATTTACTGCTCCAAAAAGACCAGTTAAAAATCTCTGAGCAACCCTGCCATGAAATGATCTCCAGTTGTCCCTCATGACCTGTGCTTTACTTCCCATTAGGTTTTATCACAGTGCGCTTTTAGTTAAACAGTAAACAGATGCCTGTGAATCTGAGCAGACAAAGATACTTTAACCACGTTACACAATCAGCATAACTCAGACTTGATGGCTGGTGCCTTAGCAAAGCTTTCCTTTTATCTGACTCTGCGTCTGCTGCTTTGATTGCATACAAAACTCAGAGCAGTCTTATCTCTATTTTTTTGTTCTCTGATTCTCTCACTCTTATCTGCATAGTTGCCCAATCTTGCAAAGACAGAATAACATTTTTAAAAAAAAGCAACGGCATCCAAAAGCTAATTGCATCCATCGCTGCAATAAAGTGATTATTGTCCAACAGTTTAGGGGAAACCACTTTACACACGCAGTTCAACTGCTGGATTCTGAAAGTAAATCACTTCTCATGTGAGCTTAGAAAAATAAAGGTTTGGCATCACCATGACAGTCCGCTTGGAGACACTTTTGTGTTGATCTTGAACTAGTGAGACAATATTTCATCGTCTGCAGGCATGTTTTGGCCCACAGATTCCTGATGTGGTTTCAAGGGAACTATTAGAAATATAAAGAGGCATTTTTATTTTTATTGGCGTTATAATAGAGATTCACAGTGCACATGGCCATAGAGTGGTCTGCTCAGTAATTCAATAAAGCTCACAACGAGTGTGTGCTTGAAATCACCGACCTGTTTAGCATGGAAATCTCCGTTCTTGTCACAGTTGGGTATAGGGATTGTGAAGAGGTCATCATGTGTGCGGGTGTTTGATGCCAGTCTGTCCAGCGCTCGCTGTAGCTCCGCACGACATGGAGCCTGTAGGAGAAATAATTTCTGGTTTGATGTTTGCTCACATCAGCAGTGTTCCAGACGCAGATTAATGTAGACATTTGCAGTAGTGTGAGAAAACGGCGGTGTTAGAAAGAATGCCAAAGAATTATCTCTCATCTTTAAAATGTCTAAGAAAATCATGAGAGTTAAAATCTAATCTAAACCTCAACCACCGTATGTTAAGATATCATTTCATTAAGTCAAGAAAAGTAATGAATACATCTGCAATTTAATAATGTGATTTTAAAGTGGAAAATAAAGACCAAGAAACTAGGTAAACTTGAATTTTGCCATCATGAATTATTCATAATTGTTATCATTAAGTCAAACATCACACAGATTTAATCCGACATTTAAAATGTCAACATCTATATGTTGTTTTGCATGCACATGTATCAAATAATGGTTCAATTCAGTTCATAAGCCAACTAATGATTGCATCTGAATGCATCATTCTGGCACTTTCTTTAATTGACCTGCGCAGCCAATCCAACTGCATTCCCATAAAGACAAGAAAAACAACATAAGTATTCAAAGTATTCAGCAAACCTGAGTGGGTGGGAAGCCACCATAAGCAACACCGTGGCATTAGTGTGCATTCACAGCACAACACATTTCTGTGGTGCATGAAATGTGGTAAAAAAACAGCCTGTTGCTGATTAATAGGGATGCAGTGATCCTGCTCTTGCCAATGTTAAATCATTAAATTAAATGTTGATGTCAATGTGCACCTGGGTTTTATTTCCCAAGACCCAAATTAAATATTATGGTCTGTAAATAACTAATTTGTACAATTTATAACCTGACTGTTATGCCCATGGCTTTGGAACCATAAAGCCTTAATGTAAAACACCTGCTGTGGCGGAGTGCTGCATGTGCTGCAGAGGCAATTGCCTGGTTTTGTTGTTTTCTGTAAAACCGATAAGATGTCAGAAGATCGTTTCTCTCACCAGCGCCGCCTTGACCTCCTCCCTGGCCGTGTTGCTTCTCTGATTTGTGGATTTCGGAGGGTGTCGGGCCAGGGTCTTCTGTATGCAGCGCTTATCTTGCGGGCTGCATCGGATATTGCTGTTGTTCGGGTGCTCAGGGATGATCTCATCCTGCCTGTCCATCGCTAAAGGACAAGGAACAATGCAGAAAGTTCCTTTAATTCAGCAGGAAAGGAGAACAGTGTGCTGTCAAAAGTATTAATAAGAAACATTTGTACGTGTTTTTATCCTTGCAATAATATCACATTTAATTATATGAGCATAGTTTAAGGCAACATCCATTATTTTAATGTTTTGCTTGGGTGTCAGATATAGAGCAGGAGATGTTCTGCTACTCCTCCTTGTCTATATACATAACATCCCATACAGCTGAACGTGGTGAGATGTAGGCTAAAAATGAGGCCAGGTTAACCTCAAGGACACAGCCGCGTTCCAGCTCTGGGGGGTAATCTGTACCTCAGCTCTCGCCCTGGTGCTTTTCAACTACTGTACCACAGCCATGGCACGAGCGCTGAGGCTTTTTAAATTATCCCACCCCTGTTCTGCCACCCTCTTTACAATGTGGTCTGTGCCACATTCACCTTTGCATCCCTATAATCCTGCAGTTCTGTGGCCCTGCAGGCAGCCAGCTGCTTCCTCAGGAAATGCCCCCCCTCCCTCTTAATTCTCCACCCCTCCACAACAACCTCAGTGAGTGCCAGATGGAGGTTGTTAGAGGGTATTTGCATTGTCACAAGTGGGCACAACTGTATGTGTGTGTGTGTGTGTGTGTGTGTGTGTGTGTGTGTGTGTGTGTGTGTGTGTGTGTGTGTGTGTGTGTGTGCACTGGGTGGTGATGGGGGTGTACACGATGGGCAAACTGACAGATGAAGGTTGCGTGCGTCCTTTTTTGTGCACATGCATGTTGCCTGGCTTGTAAGACTTGGCAGCCTTTTACCCATTCTTCTCATAACCCATGGCATTTTACAGATTGGCACTGGAATCAAAGCACTTTGAACTGCGGCTTTACCATTTTGAAGCTGTTCTCTCGCTCTGATCATTGAACCAAGCCGGAGCTCTGTTTAATATCTAGGGTCACTGCCAGGCATCCAGTTAATTGCGGTTGGCAAAGAGACAATGAAGGTGGGTCAGTAGCCTCCTTAATCTTGTACAATGTGCAGCCTTTTCTCAGGTCTACAATGCATGAAGACACAAACGCACATCCAAACCAGTACAAGCTTTTTTTCCTGGCCCTGCTGTATTCAGGATGTTGACCCTGGCCCATTTTCTGGTGATGACTAAAAACATTTTTACAACTCGGCGACAGGAATTGGAAGGTGACCAGGTTTCTCTAAACTTCATAGACGGTCATCTTGCTTGGCTTGGCCTGTCTGGGAGGAAGTGTCTCTTGGCTGTTTGTATTTTTAGTCTTGTTGCCATTAAGCCTTGCTCATCAGCACTTTCTTCCACAAGAGCCATCAGGGTTTCAGCTGTTTCCTTCGTTCCAAGTTGTTTTTTCTCCTCTTTTGCCAGTTCACACTTTTCCGATTCCACGCTCTTTCGTAGGGCGAGCCAAAGTGATTTAGAAATGGGTCAAGGGTGGCATGTCCTGTTTGCTACCACTGCTGTTTTCCATGGAGGAAGTTGCCACTTCTCTGTGTGGTTTCATTTTGTTTTGGCTTTTGAAATATAATTCCTTCAGCACATTATCAGCCCTAGAGCTGATACGTTGCAGTGCATTGCCAGACACAGGTGCACAGCAAAGATAAAGAAAGGTCTTGAGTAAACATATGATCATGCTCAGAGTCAGGAACACCCTACACCTGTGTCTTTTGGTTCTTTCTAATAAGCAAAAACTAAGCCAACATGATCCATAAAGACAAAACAAAGACCACTATCTGTCTTTTTATCAGCAGGTTTAACCCATCATTTAAATTCATCCATAGACTCTTTGTCATATTTTAATAGCCTAGGACAATACAGCGTATAATTACTGTGATACACCACTGATCAATTGAGCATACAGTAGGGTTAACACAAAGCTACATTTTGTTAGCTCTTAGCTGTCAAATTCCACATCTATCACACAATAAAACTGCACTGCTCGCTCAGTCTTGTTCCTCATTAAATATTTGTTATATCACATATCAGCCGTCGCACTTGCAAATGTATTCATCACACTGGCCACCAGATGTGTGAGCAGTGTTGGTTATGGGATGAAAGAGAGCAGTCTTATTGGCCCGGCACTCTCCTCCTGATGAACTCATTTTCCACCTAGGGAAACATCATTAGACTGTATACAGTCTTATTTATTTGTCCGTAGAATACTGGCAGAAAAAACTTATGGGGCATCGGATTTCAAATTCCAATGTTACTGGCTTAGAGGCTGAACTTGTAAACCTCAAAGACAAATATCCTCCACAAATAAATATTTAGTTATGGTCAGCGAGATTGGCAGAGTACTTTCCAGTGGTTTATACTTCCACTTAGAGCTAAGCCAAAGGACAGTCCGCTGTGTGAGACATTTGTACAAAAACCTGAGATACACCCTTTTAAAATGTTCACAGTGTAAAAAAAAATAATTTAAAGGATCCCTATAAAAGAGAAACATAAAAGCAGCTGAAAGACTTGTTTTGAGTCACCTCCAGTGGTTTAACTTCTCATTATGCTGCAGTGGTGTAGAATGTAGTTCAGGGAGTGTCATAGTGACATCACTGTTGGGTGTGGATACAGGTGCAGCTGTTGCAGGTAAAGATACATCATCCATTTCTGACCAAACACACAGAAAACCTTTAACCAAAGACGGAAGGTAAACATTTTTTTCAGCCCGGTGTTAAGTTACTTTAAAATGTTAGTTCATGGTGCAGTCGGTATTGCTAAGATAGTTAAACTTTAGGTTAGTTTAGTATCTATCTATATAATCATATATATACTATTTGTATTCTGCATTTAATACAGTCTGTTAGTTACCATCCACTGCAACTGTTTCGTTGCATTCCGGCTCTGTTATTATTGTTATTATTATTATTCATAAATGTTTAAACCCCAAACATTGGGATTAGCGTAATTTTAACAAAGTCAGTATGTCAAACTTGCCTAGAGGGACTTAAAATGTGAATTTCACACAGAAAAACATGTTTTGTGGTGATGTGGTTCTCCTTGACAGAAAAGATTATACCATATTGACAGCGACTAATCTCCTAAAAACGATACTTTCAGGAGGTTACTCACCAAAGGACATTTTGTAAGACTTTCATTTGGTGTTTTTTAAGGGTTTGTGGCAGAGAGCTCAAAGTCAACTAGGCTTACTACCAAAAAAATGTTCTTTTCAGTCAACACTGGATGCTGCCAGAGTATCCAATCACTGATTTCCAGGCAGAAGATTTCTTTGAATCAGTTAATCATCAGAGTTGATGTCTAGTGCAGTAAGCAGACTTACCACATGTGCTGTAAGAAGGCTAATGAAAATTTTGGAAGTCTTTGTGGTATCACTTGTCAAAGGAAAGACAAAACGTTAAATCACAGCTGAATGCTGCTGCTGCGCCGCCTGATACTGCTCTGGCAACTTCCCATTCAGCTGATGTCAGAACAGAAATCCAGAAGTACAGCATGTTTGCGAGTTTGAATCGAAAGAGAGCACAGCAGCAGCTTACGGGCCCTCTTTGATTCAGTGTTGATTTACCCTTTCAGGAGCAGAAAATAATTAGGAGCAACAAATCTGAAAATAATTAAAAATGTGCATTCCTGCTTTGAATCCTAAGTTGCACAAGAAACAGAAGCCAACCATAAAATCAACATCACTTTTATCCACGGCAGTTTTCTAGCTGTTTTATTCATTTTCAGTGAAGAAAACCCTTTGGTTGCCTTGGTGTAATGCATTGAAAAACTGTTATTTCAGTCAAATATTTCAGCCTAAGACTCAAAATTATGTTATTGTCTTTAATAAGCCAGCTATAACACACACACACACACACACACACACAGGTATGGATCAGAGGCAGAAAAATATGAATAAAGGATAAAGCAGAAACTCTTCCAGATGGTCCATCATCCAGATAAACATTATCCTTTATCCTGACAAAAATCTTTTGGATCAAAACATTGTACTGCAGTATGAAACAAAACATGTTTTGGGAACTTAAGTTCAGAGTGAGGTTTTTTCCCACATTCAGTGCCTCCTCTGAGTCTCTTCTGTTTTCAGGAAGAAATCCTCTTTTTTTTAATCTTGATAAAAAACATCTTCAAAGCCATCTGAATTTGCCTCACTTATCCAACCACATAAACTGTCCTGCACTATTATAGTTATCTCTAACACAAGGACACAACTCTATAGGCCTGATTCCATCCACATTGTGATTAAATTCGGTGATAGTGAGCCCAGGTAGTCTCAGCCATCCATCACTTGTTGATGCACTAATACTACTACTACATGTGACGAATAGATCTATGAATAGAGGGAAACCTGCAGCTGCAGTGAATTAGGTCAAACTATTTTGAGTTACATCATTAACTTAATTTTGAGTGGATTGTTCTTGTTTTAACAGAATCAGCGTCTTGACTGGAAGCGCAAGGAGGGGGAATTAATACTACGTCCTTAGTGAGGGGGCCTACTGCCTGGAACACTGGTAACAAATACAATGTTTGATCTTTATGAAATGCATGAACTAACTCTAATACACTAAAAATCACATTTTATCAAGATATTGAGATGTGGATTGCTGCATTGTTTTATTGCTGAATTAATAGGTTCACGTGTGAAATCTCAGCCCTGGAGTGTTCACTGTCCTCCTCAGATTAGACCTGTTTCATGGCCTGGACAAAGTTGGATTGTTTATGTATATATCTCCGCTCCAACACTAGAAGGGGGTCCCTGTCCCATGGAGGACAGCAATTAGCTAATCACATTTACTCCTGCATAAGAGTCCCAGCTGTACAAATGTGCTGCACAACCAAAAGAAAGCAAATACACAACATTAAGGGACATCTGCCGAAAGAGGTTTGGGAAAATCACCATAAATCGCCCTGAAAAATACGTCCACATCTTTAACCAGTTCACAGCTTCCAAAACGTGCTGAGGCGTTGTCGGCCGTAGGAGAAAGGAAAATCTAGGTTAACATGTTGCTTTCATAAAGTCCTGCGTGCGTCACAGTTAATTGGGCGTAGTTGGACAGAGTCTGGGCTCCACCGATAGCTTCATTCATGCAACTCCTCTGGTGCCTGTAGGTGTAAGACGTTTCATATCTGACAACTGTATCAGTTTGTAAATAATATCCGTTTCACTGTCAGAGGGAAGCATTTGAATACGACACCAGGGCAGACTCAGCAGGAATGTCGAGACAGATGCCAACACACGCATGATGATTTATTCTAAGTATTAAGATAGAGAGGTTTTCTAGGAACGGCATATTAAGATGCACTAAAGCTGTCTTAGACCTTGACATAAGATGCAGTACAGTGCTTGTTGTTGCTATGGAAATTTGCTTCAAGAATGGCCTTAAGGTTGGCACATTTGTGAGAGAAACACTGTTTTGAACCAAAGAAAATGGTTTTATAGCTCATACCTCTTGATGCATTAATGCATTACTTTTTCAATTAGTAGTTGTATTAGCCAGCTGTGGCTAGTAAAAATGAAGTCACAATCATGAGGCAGCACAAGGTGCTGCAATTTGAGATGCAAGTGTTATCTTGCAGTATCTAGGTGCAGAGCTGTAACACCCTAAATTCCATTCAATGGGCTGTCGAGATCTGTCTCTATCCCAGGGTCCTTCTCATTATGAATTCTCTTGGTTTTTAAAAACCCTCTTCTATTTTTATCTAGCATTTTCGCTGTTGCTAGGAGTGGGGCAGTGTCAGACATGTATTCAGGAGATGCACCCCCGTGTTTAATAATGCATAAGTACGGAGTAATGCGCCACAAAGGAAATCTCCTGCTTGTGACTGGAGTTGCTCTTCGCCTCTCCCCCGTGCCTTTCTGATTGTCTCTCCGCTGCCAAGGTTTACATTGAACATTCTTACACAGCAGATCTGAGCTGCTGCCCAGAAGAATTGATTTACAGTGAGATTTATTGGGCATAGCTTCCCCGCTTTGTTATGACAGACTCCAGGGGTGAGAAGGAGTGTGGAGGCAAACAGAACTCAGCACTCAGATTACAGAACACCAAAAACAAAACTTACGAACTTTCCAAAATGTTCCATCTACTGCCGCCCGGCCCCGTGAAAGGCCCCGAGTCTCCCCCCAGTGCACTATAACCCAATTCCGGGCCAGCTGATCGGACAACACAGCATCAAAGAGCAGAAATAATGTTCGTGGAGCACAGCCGGGCCAAGCTGAGACAGCCCTCTGTTTTTATCATGCTCCAAACAGCTTTCCTCGTCTTTCTGATTCCATTTAGTCATGCTATGTGCCGGCCTAACCTATGCTGGCCCTGCACGGAGAGCAGAAGGCTCTCATTTCAGGCTTGGCAGCTAGAGTGCCGATGAGCTCATCCTCATGAAGGAGCTGGACGCGGAGGGCGATGCGCTCAAAGGCTTGTTAGGGCTGGGGGGATGGGGTAGGGGGTTGGGGGGCTTGTGCACCCAGGGCCAGGGGAAACAGATGCTGCAATGAAGATGAGTGTCCTGGGAGTTTTGTGTTAGCTAAGTTGATCCAAATCTTTGGTGTTCTGGCATTAGCAGATAGCCTACTGCCATTACCAGCAACTGTCTGGGAGCCTGAGCTCAGCAGCGCCGGGCCAGTTAGTTGATCATCTTTGGACAAATGAAACAACCACCTAGTCTGCGACACATTATTACAATTGTCTCACATGGCGTGATGGAAATCAACACCCCTCCCTTTGAGAAGAGCAGAGGAAGACAAAACAGTGGAGACTGTTTCTTCAGTAGAAAGAAGTTAACGTCAACGCAGTGAACTGGAACTGGATATGCAGATGAGACATCCAGGATTAGACATCCCACTGTGTGAAAGTGGAAACAGACTTTCCCCTTTGCAAAAAGGAATGCAAGAACAAAGAGGAGAATGAGAAGCCAGTCCAGCGGAGTGTGATAGAGACATCGACAGCAGAAGAAGAGTTAGACGTCTGCACTAGCAGGAGGAGGAATGGGGGGCGTCCATGAAAGAGCACCAAGTGAATTACTGATTGCAAAGAGCTCTAATAGCCCCAGACTGGCAACACTCCATTACAGTCATTTCATACAGCAGCTTTTATTACCTCCTCCCATTACAAACACACACACACACACACGCTGACTCTCGCATTCTCAGTACCACCACAATGCATTTCACCGTCTGCAGTACACGACTACCTGCAGGATCTCAGCTTAACAAAGGCGTGATGAGGTAATTGCACCCCCAAAGGTTGCTGGGATGGTGAGTTGGTCGCCGCATTAACCAAATGCATGATTCCGTCCCCAAAATAGGTGACTACCTTGCATGCCAGATGTCATAGGAAGCGCAGACACAAGCAGCACAAGCTCCTCACACACACGCACACACGCCCACCCCGGTTATCTCCGCAGCGCTCTCCTCTGAAGCCTCCTCTGCGTCTTACAGCAGGGCCCCTTTCACAGCGAGCGGCCGCAAGACAGCAGAGGGACTGTGTGGGCTCTCCCATCAGGCCATGCGTGAGGAGCTGGTGTGTGTGCATGATCTGGTTCGGGGCTTAGCCGAGATTAGGGTAAACAAGCAGCACATTGTCACCGCCCCACCCCCTAACCCCCCACCCTCAAACCCCTGACCCTGCCCAGCTCAGGTAAGGCCCAGTGAGCGGAGACAGAAAATATTCTGGTCTGCTCAGCCATGCGTCCACAGAGCAAGAGGGATGTAGATCCGCCGGTCCAGGTTTGGAGAGACCTGGTCATCTGTGGCTGACAGTTTCCTACTTTGGGAGCATCTTGACATAAACATTTGCAGAGATGTGTGTGTGTGTGTGTGTGTGTGTGTTTGGTGCTGTGAGCCTAATTGTAATTGACAATCATTAAAAGGTAGAAGTGCCCGGTGTAAAGAAGTGTATTCATCATCAGTTCACACACAGACCCTGACCCCTTCGCTCTCACCTGAGTTCTCCTCCCCTTCTCTCTCATCGGTGCACACCCCCTGACCGTGCATCAGCGAGTGCAGTGGCCTGTCCACGCCGCGTGGCGGGTAGCAGCGGAGGCCCGTGCCACATCGGGGAGAGTAGACGCCGCAGTGAGTCCCCTTAGGCAGGGCGCAGGTTGGGCAGCAGCCGCAGCCGGGCTCCCGCACCGTCTCCTCGCAACCTTCCGGCAGATGGCAGCTGGCCAGCCTCTCCTCGGAGCACACCGGGCAGCGGATGGCCTGGTCCGATAAGCACAGCGCCACCAGCGTCAGGGTGCCAAACGCCCAAAGGCCCCAGCAGGAGGGAGCTACTGCCACACCACCTCCACGCACCATGGCAGACCCGGCACCTGTACGCAATCCTTTGCCCCCGTTGTATGATCCCCTTTGCTTCCCCTCTCCTCTCTTGAGTGTTGTGCGGCTTTTGATCACTTTCTACTTCAACAGCAGATCTTATACCAACAAGAGAGGAAGGCTTTGTCCCAGACGGTCTTTGATATTTTCAGCCGGTTAGTGTTTCAATTGCAGGGACACAATGCCTCTGCTGTATTGCCTCTCCGCTCCTCTGATTCAATTTCACAGCGCAGAAATTGGAGCCTGCTCGTGATCTCGTGATCGGCTGCCGAATGTATTGGTGATAAGAACTAGTTTTTGTTGTGTTGGAATGAACACTTGCAGGAAGGATATCCACCGCTGTGTTCAGGTGAGTCCTGCTCTCTCTTCAAGTTTGAGTCCAGAGGCTCGCCCGCCCTCTAATGAAGCACCAAAAAAATCTGGTCTACAAGTGTCCAAATGCAAAGCAGGTCATCAAAAGGCCGTGTTTTAAGTCACAGCTGCAGTTTCCTCCCTATGTTGGTGCGCAGTGCAAAGGACTCGCTCCTGAGAATGGCTAAACACGAGTGGCTCTCCTTGGACTTTATACTGGTCCATAGACACGCCTCTTTCTACAGTGAGAGAGGAGCTGAAAGGCACAGCAGAGAACAGCCAGGCTAAAGCTCTCTGCCTCTGTCTCCCTCTGTCTCTCTCTCCAGTTCTCTCTTACTCAGGCACACAAGCTTATATACACTCTCCCTCACTTGTCCTCTCTCAGTCCTGAGTGCACATAGAGAAAAAACAGCCCTCTCACTCTCACACTCAGAATACACTTAGTTTTCTCTCCCCCACCCTCCCATTATTATTCTTTTCATTATTATTCTTATTTGACGTGACACACGATATATTGATGTGGTCCCACCAACAAAAAACTAAACGGCAAAGAACACATCAGCGCCGCTCCCCTTCAAACAACGCCAAATGCCCAACACACACACATATGTGCATCTTGCGGCCGAAACATTGTTCAAACAACAAAACATCCTCATGTCTGCCCCCTCAACAGGGTCTCAGTGTGTGTTGATGTGTGGGTTTGCATACATGTGCGTCTAGTGTTCAGTTAGTCTGTGCTGTCCCCCTCCACCCCCCCAGATCTCTCTTTCTCTTTTTCACTCTCTTGCTACTGGAGTGGGCAGCTATAAAAGGCAAATGGACAGTCTAACCCCCTTGCTGCTGCCCTGCCCCCACCAGTCCTAAAAAAGCCTCCCACCAGCGGGATCACAGGATAAGTTTTAACAACGCTGAAAGCGGGGATAGTTTATTGTACGTGTGTGTTTCTGATCATGAATCTGCAGGTTGCTTTGTTCTTGTTTGCCCGTATGTGCAGATATGCCCTACACCCAGGCTTTAAGGTTTTGAATCATGGCTTTTATTAGTCGATGTCTGTTTTGTTTTTTTTTTCCTGTGTGCCTTTGCCTCCATTTTGCCATGGAAACCCAGCATGTATTATAATGCCTTTGTGAGTGTGCTTTCTGTCTGCTTTTTCTAACCGGCTTTTAGCTGGTTGCCATAGGCGGGCCAGGGGCACCAGACAAGCCTTACAAGGCTGTGCACCACTCAGGTGGGTGCTTCAGTGTGTGTTGTTAGTTACATGGCACCCATATTCCTCCGCCGTCCCTGTTTGGCAAATTATCAGAAGTTAGTCAAGATATCGATGGCCTTGCTGCGATTCAGACACTTTTCTGCACTGCAGGTCAAGTATTTGAAAGAAAAACCACACATGGTCAAATTCAAGATTATAGCTTTAATGAGATGACTGACTGTAATAACAATGTACTAAAGCAGTTAGTAGTTAGTGGAGCTGCTCACAAGGGGGCCGGCAGCTTCATTACGTGTCATTTATGAGGTGTTTGCCTGACTGTGTGTGTGTGTGTGTGTGTGTGTGTGTGTGTGTGTGTGTGTGTGTGTGTGTGTGTGTGTGTGTGTGTGTGTGTGTGTGTGTGTTTTGGGGGTAGGGTGGTACAGTGCAAGATGGTTTCTCAGAGGTTACATAAACAACCAACTAAAAATGTCTTCAAAGAGCTACAGTACAAGTGCTGAGGGTTTTTTTACAGTGTGTACAGACTTATTTTATTGATTGGAGAGAGAGTAGTTGGACACAATAGTAGCTTTCTAGGTTCACCACAAGATGGAGTAATAGCTCCTCAAGTGGAACCAAGTCAGGAACCATGTGGACCGCCTGAACTGATACCAAACTCATAATATGTTCTTTGTTTCACTCGTAAACGTGAAAGTGTTACAGACTCTACATGTTTAGGTATAGAAAAGGGATGTTTACATTATGAACATGAAAATGGTGAGGAGTAATCTAAATTGGTGTTGCCACTCTGCTGTGTGAACATGCTTTGGTCTTTGTTGCTCCACCTTGTTCAAAAATAAGTTCCTGTTCCTTTAAGGGATCGCTCCAAGTGACGGTGCGTATATTCCATATTCAGAGAAAGTCCAGTGGCGGAGCGTGGAATCTCCTACAGAGCTGTTCTCCTCTGGGTGCTGAGCAAAAAGCGGGTAAGAATATTTCATCATTACTCAAACTTACTGTTGTCTTGGGAACAAAAAATAAAACCCCAAAAGAACCCTGGAATTAATTGTAACGTGTAGACATGCGCTTCTCAATTTCATTTTGACCGAATGAGAAAGTTTATTGCTGCTGTATTTTCCTCACTGAATGTGGTGGAAGAGTAGTTAGAGCTCTCTAAATGGTGAAAACCTTTCTAAGTAACTACAGTTTTCATGTTTTATTACAGTATAGATTTTAAAAGTATTCATACTTTGGCCATTTTTATTATTTCACTGTAAACTGATGCAGATACTTCTGAAATGGCTTTTTAAAAAGTGCACAGCTGGATATTTTATTCCTAATTCATTTTAAAACCATCTTGACTACGGTGTTGGAGCCTCACTGGCTGTTGGTATGGAAAGCACTTCTACACTTGCTCCTATGTACAGACTCGGCAGGAAGTGCATGTGCAGTGACTATCATCTCTTTCTCATAAGGCTAAATGCAGTGACAGGGTCGAGCAATCAACCGTGGGCTTTTACCCCCACTTTTTTCTTCTTTTTATGCTGTCCAACCAACAGGAACAGCGAGATGCAAGTGTTGCCTCTATTTCTTGCTTTGTTTTGTAGAAATAGTGAGGGAGGCTTTTATTAGTATCATTAGCATTAAGAAAGTTTTATTAGCATTAATAGCTAAGAAAGTGTCTTCTCTCTTCAGTGCTCCGTAAACACAGCAGCCTAGTTCTGAAAGTACCATAAGAAGGAATCTGGCCTGACCTGTTTTGACTTACTCAGATTCTAAGCTCTAAATCTCCCATTAACCAAATCTTGTAAATTCTCTTGGATTCCTCTCCACAGAACATTTTGGCATCATGAACACAGACCAACATCCTGAAATTACCGCCCCAGAGGGAAACGGGATGGGTGAGTATCTTAGCGTGAAAGTGTATGTGATCTGGCTGCACACGTCTCTCCACAGCTGCCTGAGAGCACATGACTGTAGGGTATTGAAAGCTGAAGGTGTATATGTGGAGGGAGTTTGTGCAGGCTGCAGTTGGTAGCAGTTGTATATGTCCCTACAACGGCAAGATGAAGAAGTGTTCCTGCACATTTATTGTTCATGAAGGGACTTTAAGATTCCCTAATTCTAACAGAACCGGCCTGTACTGGTTAAAAGTTCTGCTAATGAAACAAAAAGTAACACAAAGTATTTGCACATGCATAACGTGTCACCGTGACTTTTTCAGATGTCTGCAGTGATGTTGCAGATGTGAAGCCACAGGAGGAGGAAGAAGAGAGGGAGAATAGCTCGTTCAGTGAGAATGGAATGGAGTGTGCTGAAGGTGTGACGGATCCACGTATGTGTACCCCACCCTCCCCACACACACACACACACACACACACACACACACATACGCATACGCTTGACATCTTTCCATTACACTTTGAAGTTTAGCATCAATCTCACAGCATCTAGCATCGTACAATTACTTTTTTGTCCACGGACATTACAAACAGTTGGAAAACCCTGAAATTTAATCGAGCAAAACGCTGATGTTGCACAATGTCAAGTCTAACAAAGGAGCTTGAGTAACTTGTTTTTTGCGTAGCCACTGTGCATTTCTGTGTTTATCTTCAGGATTTTTATGGTTTCATATACAAGCGTTGTAGAATTTTCTCAATCTATGGGAACGAGGAGGAGAGTTTTATTCTTTGACTTGACTTAAACATATTAAAAACAGCAAATTACTAAATTATTATATAAAATATATTTCTTTAAATAGACTAGAAGCAGTTTTTTTTTATCCAACAGCAATTAAATCTATTATAAAGATAACATATCATGGACAAGTGCCATTTGTATGTTATCTAACTGAAAAGCCAGGAAAGGCATCATGAAGGTCTTACGTGCTGTAGTTATCTGGGGTATAGTAAAAAGCACCTTTTCATGTATCCTGCATTGGTGCTCATCATAGTGTTTTATTCAGTGTAAAGTAATACCAAATACCTTCAACACCGTTTGGCAGGAGGTAGGGCAGTAACATGAGGGCCAGATCAACGCCAGTCTGGGTTTGTTCCTCACTGCAGTGTCATGTATTGAATGATAAAACTTTTGCATCTGAGTTTTATAATGTGACGTGTTAGCAATGTCAGATATTATCGACATTTCTACGTATAAGCTCTGCAGGGTACCCTCACACAAGCAGGGCAATTGTACATTAGCATTACATTACATTAGCAGCGTTTCTAAACTGTGACCACCTTGTTTCACATATGATATTTTGAGCGTGGAAATATTTACTCGGCCTTGTGGCCTTAGTCCCTTCATTTGTCACTTAAAAAAAAAGAACATGGTGTTACAGACGGCACTCCTATTTATTTATGACTGCCACCCATCTGCCCTATTTCCTAAAGCCCTACTCTGCTACTGATACATAGCCTGCGGTTCACTGCTCTGAGACCCTGGACTCTATATCAGGCCTCTCGGAGCTCTGCGTGTGCAAAGTTTCCATAGCACCTCGAAGCGCTTTCCACAATGCAAGGCGCTGCTGTTCAGCTCATCACCAGTCACCGCCAAGACCACAGTGTGGTTTCTGGATGGAACTGAGTATGCTGGGGGTTAGTTGACACGTACCAAGAGCCTAGGTGAGAGGTCCTGCAAACCAGGCTTCGGGACTCTGCGTGTCAGCAGTTGTGGTGTTGAGAAATCTGCATACAAATGATCCTTCCTGGAATGGAAATTTGACTTAAAATAGGAGAGGAGTTGTGGTCAAAATGGTCAAGAATAAACAACAGGAAATCTATTATATATAGTAGAAATGAGCTAGAAATATTCCTCTGCTGGCCGATAAATTTGTTAATTTGGAAAAGACCTTTGGTGCAGATTAATGTTGGATTAGGGGCTTTTTTCAGTGCATGCGACACAGGCAATAAACAATCAATCTGAGGTCTCTTTTTAAAAGCAGATAAGGAATGGTGTTGTCTGTGTGAGGCGCCTGCTGCGTCGCTCTCCTGCCCTGGTTCTACTTTCTGTGTATTCAGAGGAAATGCCTTCCCCTTATCTCAAGCACACATCTTCTGACTGTCTTCGTGACACTACACATGAGCCCAAATTAAGATACCCACTCTTTGGAAATGTGCTAGTACTAATATCAGACAACTATAAATATAAATGTAGAAGTGAAGTTGTGAGTGCATTTCACATTCTGGTTGGAGTCCCATCAAGCTGATTTAGCGCCTTATTTGGACGTGAAAACAAACATCAAGGGCTGCACATGTCCATATTATCACTCTATATGTCTCATCTCTGTAAATCTGTGCTTTTTTGTCACATGTTTCAGTCTCTTCTTTTCCAAATATATTCTTTAAAAAATATGTGCTTCTCCCTTGCTTCCTCCTTGCTTAGGTACGATAAAGACAGAGGCAGAGGAGATGGAAGACAACGAGCACATCCCCAAATCTGAAAAAGAAAGGGAGATTGTGCCAAAAGAGGAGGCAGAGGGGGCCAGTGAGGATGGGATGGAGGAAGGATTTGATGAGGAGAGGACAGAGGAGGACGATGATGAGGAGAGGGAAGGGGAAGGGGACGAAGAGGGAGATACCCTGAATGAGCCGCAGGACCTGTCACTGGTGGACTACTCGCGTTACGACAGTGCGGCCCTGCCGGACGCCCACGCAGCAGAAGCAGCTGATGCAGAAGGGCCCTACGGGCCTGGATCCGTGGCTCCCCGCATCCAGGCGACAGGCAAGCTCAACTGTGACATCTGTGGCCTGTCCTGCGTCAGCATCAACGTACTGTTGGTTCACAAGCGCAGCCACACGGGTAAGCACAGGAACACAGCCCAAACACCTGACCTCAAACACAACAGTTGTGCAATCGTCACTCTGTTGACAGCTTTGGGAGATAGGACCTTGCACTGACTAGGTCAAGATGTTTGATCGAGTAACTACGATTAAGAACGCACGAGTCTGCATCATACGTGACGCACATCCACAAGAGGATGTGAAATATCCTCTATTGTTGTTCAAATATGAAGCACATTCAATAACTTTGTGATGTGATTGCAGTGACAGATAGGTCAACACATCACAGTACATCTGCAGCCATTATTTGGCCTGAATTATGCAATTAATGTGAGAACCCACTCAAACTTTCTGTCGTGGTCAGCTTATTGTCTGTTCACATGTAGTAATATTTGTCAATGTGAAGAAATAGAAAGTCGCTGCTAACCACATCTGCACACACCCTATATTATTATCATTCAGTGGAATATATAACTATCTTTTTTTGCTTTTATCTTCTCATGGTTGGACTATTGTGAAAGTCTTTTAACTGGTGTAAACCAGAAATTAGTTAATGGGACTCCTAATTGTCAAAATTGCTGCAGCGAGAGTCCTAAAAAAAAAAACAAGACAAGACAATTACTCCAAATTTGAAGACTTACCCTGTATGTCCATTTGTTTAAGAATTTGTTTAAGATATTACTTACTACTTTTAAAGCCTTTCAGGGCCTGGCCCCAGAATATATAACTGCTGTTCCAGTACCAACCAGTGCACATCCTGAGACTGTACCACCTCTCGCTTAAAGACTAAAGTTTACTGATAGTTTTCTGTTAGGGCTCCTCGGCTGTGGAACGACCTGCTTGAGGAACTCCAGCCTCCTACATCAAGATCTTCTTTTTAATCACTTTTGAAGATGTATTGTTACCAAACAGCTTTCTTTTCATTTTTAGGTTTAGTTGACTTACACTGTACTTTATTCTTGACATTGCTCTATCTGAAGTTCTAATTTCTTCACATTTTTCCTTGGTGTTTTATTCATGGCTTTTATTTATTTGTTGTTTTTAAGTTATTATGGCTGCCTGCCTACTCATGCATTGCTGTGCATTATTGTTATTTTTTATGTGTTTGTTGAAAAGCACTTAGTAACGCTGGTTTTGATAAGCGACTTACAAATTAACTTTATTTTGTCATCATTATTATTATTAACAGAAACCTTGTAAGAGATTTTAAGGACACAAGTTATGCATTTAATTCATTTCAATTTTAGTGACATAGCTCCAGATTATCTCAGCGGGACCTTTGACATATGTTGATTACTCTCTTTCTCTCTTATTCCTTCCATCACTCTTCAGTGTGATAAACAAAGCATCTTTTAATGAATTAAGATACTGAGGTTACTATGCTCCTGCATATTGCATTTACGTTGCAATATGATGACATTACTGACTAATTTTAAAGGATCCTCTGGCACAGTCATGTTGAAGCCAAGATGACGAGCCGTGATTGTTGATTTTAGTAGTAAAAAATAAATTTTCATTGCCACTTCATTTCACTGATAAGTACAGTAGAAGAGTAATGAGAGTAATGCCGCCTTCAGATGGAACTGTGTGGCTCTGTTTTCGATATGGGAAGTCAAGTGCATTTGTGTTGGTGCATTTGTGTGCTTCGAGTCGTGAGAACATTGTTTCTGAGTGGATGTTGCCTTGTTCCCTTTTCAAAGATGGTGAATGATTATGTGTTTTTTGTTTTGCAATTCACTGTAATACCAGGAGCAAGAAAATGATATCTTTAATATCAACATCTGAGCTAACACAAAATTTCCACTCATGAAGCTGTGAACGCCACACCAATGTGCTGTTTAACAGTAATCTACGGTCGAAATAATCACCCCAACACAGTGAATCTGTGACAACATAATTCCCAGTGATCAAACTTTCGTGTAAAAATCCAAAAATGTTAAAAGCAAAGGCCATGTTTAAATGTGAAATGTGCAGGATTGTTTTTCATGGTGCGTGTGTGCGTCTTGTTTTGTTTTATCACTCAGGTGAGAGGCCATTTCATTGCACTCAGTGCGGGGCCTCCTTCACCCAGAAGGGAAACCTGCTTCGCCACATCAAACTGCACTCCGGGGAGAAGCCTTTCAAATGTCCCATGTGCAGCTACGCCTGCCGTCGACGCGACGCTCTGAGCGGCCACCTGCGCACACATTCTGGTACCAGCCAGCCACACACTCGCTCATTCAGTCACATGTGTAGCTGATATGCACTGATACTTGATGCACCTGTGTACAGTATCAAGTTGGTTGGTTTCTCACTCCTTCATGTTGGTTTCTCACTCCCTTTGAATCTGAACACATGAGGTCTGCTGAGCCTACATGGCTTTTCCAGTAACACCCTGCCATGCACTCGGTTACACACACTACATATGACATCTTACTCATTTACCCCTGGAAACTTACTCATTCACTTTCAGTTCACGTGTTTTACCTGCAGACACTCTGCACATTCTCCAATATGCACATCATCAGTTTTGTATGAAACCACTTAAGGAAATAATACTTGCTGTACCATTTAGATGTTGTTGATGTTTCATATGTTGGTGATTAACTGAAACCTCTGCTCACAGTAGAGAAGCCATTCAAGTGCAACCACTGCAGTCGCAGCTACAAACAGCGCAGCTCGCTCGAAGAGCACAGAGAGCGCTGCCATGTGTACATTCAGAGCAAAGGTCCCGCTGAGAGAGGTGAGCAGACAGTGCACACTCGCCCCTTTCTAATACTCAACATCTTCGAAACTCCGACATGTCCTCACAGGACACACTTCACACATGCACATACAACTGTTAATGTAATCAAACCCCCGCACAGGCTACATTAACATATTTGTACATATGCAGCAGGTGCACGATTAAAGCTGTTACTGCTAACAGATCCCGTTTTATAGCCTCATTAAATTAATGAGCTTATGGCTGTCAGCCCATTATTACAGCTAAATAGGTTATGGCTGCTGTGGTGTGTGGTGGCTCAGTGCTTTGAAGACCGCTTCTCATGACTGTAGCAGCAAAGGGGAAGCCAAATATGTATGTAGGGCAAATGTTTCAGCCCAGCCACTCGACACACACACAAACACACCCTCAGTGTCTACAACCTCCCCCCAAAAAATGTCTTTATACACTGACAGGACAGTTGCACGGTTGCAACATATAGACAATGCTCTGCTTCTGTGGTCACCGAATGTCGTAAGTTTATGCCTGATAGTGCCGTAGCGGTGAGGAAGTACATCCTCATCCTGTGGTGTCCTCTCCTGCACAAGTGAAATAAAAAAGCACCAGGAAGTGAGGTCAAAGGAGCTTCTGATCTCAAATTAATATCTTCTTCCTCCCAGTGTGACTCTGCTTTAAACAGCTGGCGTGTTTTGCAAGATTTTTTTTTTTTTTTTTTTTACTTCACCTTGTGACCACAAAAGCGTTGACATGTGGACAGTTGCAGCTCAGTGCACTCCCTTTCCTCATGATACTGCTTGATCGAGAAGAGGTCTTCATTTCCTCGTTGCACTTACTCTCTCACTCTCCTGCTCTCAAGCAGAGGACGGCCAGACATCCAGGACACAGATGGGCACTGAGCGTGCTCTGCTTCTCGACAGGCTCGCCAGCAATGTAGCCAAACGGAAGAGCTCAATGCCACAGAAGTTCACAGGTAAGAGCAGCTGAACTCTACAGACACGTTGGGGAGGGGGGCGGGGGGGCAGTAGGGGCACTGACCTCTAAGGAGATGTGTTGTACTTTTCAAGCAGCTCATGGCTTTATTTTAGATTTAAACAAAATACTATGAATGCCTGCATTTTTATTGTTTTTGGTTTATCTATTTAATTTCTACTTGATATTTACATGTTAATGTCCACCTCTTTGATCACTTCTTTATTGTAAAAGCTAATGAGCTTGCGATATGCTATAATACGCTGCTGTCTTTTGAATTGTTTAGATCATTTGTGCTTTTTGCTACGCATTGATGCTTTACAATACAGAATTCATGTTTTGCAGAGTATTTAAAGTTGTCTGTCTAAGCTACTTGTTTGCCTGTCTGTCTTTGCTGGCCTTCATCTCTTGCCAAACAGGAATTGAGGGCAGAGCGTCTGCCTCTTACCTGCACACACCAGAGAGTGGTCTCCACTGTCCTAAATTCTCTGCGAGAATTGTGTCATAGGTGGGTATTGGTAACCATGCATGGTTAAATAAATGGAGACATGTTAAAATTAGAAGCGTGCACTTGTAACTTCTCAGTTTAATGACTCACTTTGTATGTTTTGATTTAAACCCGGATCATTTGTGTAGAGAGATGAATGATAAAAAGATATCAGTTTCAGTAAATGGCTGACTTTATAGGCTTACACACACACACTCACACACAAACAATGATTTTCAATAGTCGGCTCCCACCTTTCTGGTTAAGCCTAACTTACATCGGGTTGTAGTTTCATAACCAAGCGTCAAGCTGCTCGCAAAACGAGGGTGTATTGGCAAAAAAAACCCTCCTACAGCTCTCTATCAGGTTGACAAATGAAGTGAGATCTTTCAATATGACAACCACAGTAATGTCTGCAACCACAGAGAGAGAGAGAGAGAGAACAGGCGGGAGGCGTGAAACGTGAGCAGGTGCTTCTCCGTCTATACTTCTGCGGTACAGCTGCACTGGAGGCCTTCATCTTCGTTGTCTGCTTACTCTCAGCCCTGTCCTCTCATGCCTCCAAGCTCAACTGCTTTCTCAGGATGCTGTGATGCTTTAAAGCTTCTTTTGTCCTGTGAGCCTGGCATGTTCCAGTTCACTGTGTGAGTTTTCCTTTGTGTTGCCCTGGGGGTGCACATTTTTCTCATTGTCTCTGCTCAACACCAGTGTGAGGACCCCTTAGAGTCTTGTAAAGATCTCTATTAGATCTTTTTCCATCTGTAAGCAATAAGTGCTTAAACTGCTGCTTGCTGCCTGTGGCTCTTTCTCTGGCCATGCTGTTGGAAGTATGTGAAACCTCCTCCTGCAGAGTCTTGAGTGCTCTTTCTTCTCGTGTTGCTGGTCTAGGCGACAATGGTGTCTGCCTGGACCTGAGTTTTAACAGGGAGCTGGTCCACCGAACTGACGTCAAGGACCCTACACCAGGCTCCCCAGGGCCCGATGCCCACCATCAGCAACAACCCATCCTCACAGGGCCAGAAAGCGACCCGGCTCCCTCCCACAGGCCCTACCCCATCCAGTTAGGTCGCAATAACATCAGCCCCATGGGCCTCACCAACGGCCACAAGATGGGCATGCCACTCCTGGGCCTCCCTCACAACGCCCAGCCACCCCACGGCATGGATTCGTTCCACACTGACGGATCCCAGATGTCCCAGCCTGTCATGTACAGCTTAGGGCACCTGCTGGGGGGGCTGAACCACCAGAACGGCATGCCTCACCCGCACTCCCAGCCCATCCCCTTGACACCACTGGAGGCTTTACGGGTGGCGCGGGCCGACGGGGAAGCCGGAGCGCTGCCCGGGGCGGTGTACCCCTGTGGCCACTGCAGGGTGATCTTCCTGGACTACGTCATGTTTACCATCCACATGGGGTGCCACGGCTTCCGTGACCCGCTTGAATGCAACGTTTGCGGCCACCGCAGCCGGGACCGTTACGAGTTCTCTTCCCACATAGCTCGCGGCGAGCACCGCCTAGAACTGAAGTAGCTTTCATTCATGCAGACGTTCATGCTTACACACACACACATATGCTCAGACAGATAACACTGCAGCAAACACACAGATTTACTCATATTAGTAGCTGGTAGTATCAGAAATGAAAGCATGAAGTAGCAGCTATTTCTCTCTCTGTCTTTTCTGTGTGTGAGTGTGTGTGCGTGTGTGTGCATGTGTGTTTAAGAGAGATGGATTGAGAGAGACGTTATAGGAGTGTGACGAGTGTCAGAGTGTTCTTAGTCATAATGTACTCATCTGAAAAGATGGCCTGTAAAGTTTTTATGCGGGAGTATTTCTACTTCCTTTTGATACATACATTTGTACTTGATGATCCCTCCTCTAGCCGCTGTTTATATCATATAGCCGTGTATAAATTGAAATGATCAACACAGTAGTAAAAATGAATGCATTGTGTATCTACTGTTTCTTCCATCTGTGAAAAGGTGTAAAAATAAAAGAGAACCTCTTTTCTTCCTTCATCACACATAGACCTGCACCTTGTTGAGAGACGTTTTGCTTCTCTGAAAAACACTTGCCAATTCAAGACTGCAGAAAAAAAATCCTATTATCTAGAAGGTCACATGTCTCCTTTTAGGCTGTGGTTTTGAGTGCAGTTCACTGCTTCAAAGGACATCACTTCGCTCTGCACCACGTGTTGGTTTCTCCCTCCTGAATATTATACTCATTTAGCACTAGTTAGAAATTGCTCACAGTTTTGCAGAGAGACATATAGAAGTGTATATATAGTGCATAGAAAGTGCAAAGTATATCTAAGGCAACGGGGATGTAAGTGAAAGTCGAAGTCAATGAAATGTAAGTTGCTGTTGCTGTAAGTTGCACCTAAAGATAACTCTGAAAGCATGTTAAAGATATTACATTACATTCAGTCGGGAATGAGAAGGAGGAGCCTTGATGCCTTTGCAGTTATCTAAAATTTGGTATGATCTGAAAATGATCAAATGAGGGTAAAATGTCAAATGACACTTGTCTTTGTTAATATGATTGTCTCCTGATTTGCTCATGGGATTTGGACATCACTGTTTCTCCCCAGGATGCTGTGGAAATGAATGTCAGGGCATCATAAGTCTCTTCACACTAGGATCCACCTGCGGGGGCAGTGTGGTACTGCGTGACAGTTTGATGTGTTTTACTTAAGCAGTGTGGCAGAGGGTCTCAAAGTGGTTTCTTGGACCCACTGGGAGCCCTTAAAAATGGTGCCAAACGAAATGAAGAACAGCTTGATGTCATACTTATTTCTTTAACTAGAAGACAGCTTCGTGAGAGCATGTATAAAATTTAAAAAAAAAAAAATTTAACCAAGAGTTTCACTCTTCCCACATAAGTCTCACCCCACCCACAGAATGAATAGCTATAAATTGTCTGCCAGTAAAACGTCACATATGGGAATTAATCTGTGTGAGGGCAAAATTTAGGTAAAAATTGAGGGTTTGTGGGAATTTTTGATATGACAAATTTAAGGAGCCTCCACTGACAGTGCATTGGGGAAGTTTGGTTCTGACTAGCCACACCAGTTATTATGTCAGTGTATCAGGCTCCGTGTGTGTGCGTGTGAATGTGGATACACTGCACCCACGTGTCTGTGCAGTGGCTTGGTCACACCTTGCTGCCTTCAGACCAGAACAGGGTGTTAACTTCATCCAGCTGCCACCACACTATCTCTCTTCTCCATCAGTGCCAGTTCCCTTTTCTCTCTTTGAGTTTGAAGAGAAGTGACACTTGTAAGGCAAACTGTCATCACAGCTTCATGTCCATATGCCGGATTAAAAGCCTAGTCATCCATCTCAAAAGTACAACTGGGGGCTTATCTTTTTCCACCTAGAGGTTGAGTTCAGGGTATTTGGTTTCTGAGTAGTTTGTTGAGTAAGACTGTGTGTTTGCAGATGTTTAAGGCTAAACTAAGCTAAGGTAGTTTGTTGCAATGTAGGAGCAGCTTAATTACACTTGGACAATATTTTCTGACACATCACCTCTGATCAGAAATTAACCATGTGTAGAGGAATAGGAGTAGCGTCTAGAAAGCCCTGTTTCTGCCCAAACTGTGTGTTTGTGTCTGTGTGTGTGTGCTGTGTGTGTGTGTGTGTTTCTGTGTGTTTGTGTCTGTGTGTGTGTGTCTGTGGGTTTCTGTGTGTGTCTGTGTGTTTGTGTCTGTGTGTGTGTCTGTGTTTCTGTGTGTCTGTGTGTGTCTGTGTGTGTGTGTGTCTGTGTGTGTCTGTGTGTCTGTGTGTGTCTGTGTGTCTGTTTGTGTCTGTGTGTCTGTGTCTGTGTGTGTCTGTGTGTTTGTGTTTGTGTCTCTGTGTCTGTGTGTTTCTGTGTGTTTGTGTTTGTGTCTGTGTGTTTGTGTCTGTGTCTGTGTGTTTGTGTCTGTGTGTGTCTGTGTGTGTCTGTGTGTCTGTGTGTGTCTGTGTGTGTCTGTGTGTTTGTGTCTGTGTGTGTCTGTGTGTGTCTGTGTGTACATGTCTTAAGTCCCATTACCCACCAGAACACCAGACTACCAGACAGAGTTTACTCAGCCAGTCGCGCAGTCATAAAGCAACAGTGACACAAGTCCAGTCGAAATGAGTGACTTCTGGTGACATCTGCTGACTGAGTTATAGCGTGAACTTGACAGCCAAAAACTCTAAATGACATCCATGCAGATGTATGTTCACTGAAACAGCAACAGGCTGGACACTGACCTTGAGAGCAACAAAGGAATCAAGGAGAGTTTGCGTTTGTATCTTGAAACCTCAGTATGGGTCAGTCAGACAAACTGGAATTTGAATTTCACATCTAAATGTTTTGTTTTTTTAATCATTTTGGCTGGAATTACACTTTACTGGTGACTTTAGTCTACTAATAGAGAATGAATGAAACACAAATATAGACAACTTTTTGTAGATCATCATCAAAACTTGGAATAAATCGGAATCAAGTAGAATCACGTGATATGGCAGTAATATAAACACCGGTTTGTTACTGGATGTTTTTCCTCATCAGGACATTGGATGGTGAAATAGCTTGTAATTGTGACGTTATACTGCGGAAACCCTGAAGATGGCGCTGTGGAAACTAAATTGAGAGAGAAACAGGGTGCAGCCAGCGGTTTTGACTGATTGATCCACATGTTTTACTAATCTAGTTATAAAACTGTTCATCAGACGAGCAGAATTCGGGTAACAATGTCTTCACATTGATAAGAATTTAAAAAATATTATTAGAGCCTGAAACATACGGTGAAAAGGGAGATTCGTGGTAAAAGTAACAATAACTTGCCACCTTTGCTGTGACTTTTATTCCGACCCAGAGGAGCAGGTCTGAGCATGCGCACTGCATCGGTTCTATGGGGAGGACATCACGGAAAAAACGAAGCAGCAGCACCACAAACCCCACGCCGAGATTTCGTCTCTGCGATGCGCTAAAACTGCGCGACGAAAGCGGCCGTCGACTATGCCCCGCGCGGCGTTAAAGTCCGGGACGACCACTTGACAGGCCTGGGCGAGGTCTGAGCGGCTGTCGGGAGGCGAAATACATTATTTCATATGGGAGAAGCATGCGGGAAATGGTCGGAGGTTGCTGCGTGTGTTCAGACGAGCGAGGCTGGGCTGAGAATCCGCTGGTGTACTGTGATGGACACGGCTGCAGCGTCGCCGTTCACCAAGGTAACATTAGCCGCTGTTAGCGTGTAATTACCGGGCAGCTGTGGCGGCTGCGCCGGGCGGCCGGAGGCAGCCTGAGGGTGCTGGTAGGTCGGTAGGTTTCCAGGCAGCTCTGTCGCTGTGTACGTGCGTGTCTGTGTGTGTTGGTGTGTGTGGGAGGGGTAGGTAGGCGTGCTGTTTGTTGTTTCCGCGGCACACATGATTAAATACACAGGGCCAAGCAGGGTGACACCGGGCCGGATGGCGCCTTAATGCCACTTCAGGTCCGGTGGTGTGACCGTGGGCGTCTGGCCCGGTTCAGTACACGACATTTTGCAAGAAGCGTGGGTTTTGCGACAAAACAGCCCCGGCGAGGCCCGCCGGTTTGGACACAGTGTTACCTTGTGTCCACTTGCTTTGTTGTTTTGACTAGCAATGTTAAGAGTTAACTTACTATATCGCATTTCCGAGCAAAAATAAACCTTGTGACTGTTTGTTGGACCAACTGTGAGAGGCTGGTGTAAACCTGTGCCTGGCTGACTTCTCTCTCATCTGCAGGTTAAGCTTTTGAAGTAGAGATGATTTTGTTCCTTAAAGTCAGCAAAAGTGCTGTAATAAAGAGAGATTAGATAGAAGCTGCCACAGTAGATAGAGTCGAGAGCTGTCTTCATAGGGTACACCTCATTCATATTCAAGCTTAAATTAAAACACCAAGTTGATTAAAAATGTCTGACTAATGGGACAACACTATATAACAGATATGTGTAATATCCATTACATAAGAAAATAGTGACGATACAAATTTAAAAGAGACTAGATTAAAGAGACATTTGACATGTATATATGTGTTATAGTGATGTATGTGTTGTAAAATAGCAGAGGACCATGTATCAAATAACCTGTTCTCTGTGTGTGTGCGCGTCAGCATGCTATGGCATTGTCCAGGTGCCCACCGGTCCGTGGTTCTGTAGGAAGTGTGAGTCACAGGAGAGGGCGGCGCGCGTGGTGAGTATACCTGCGCACAACATGTCACAACACTATCCATCCACTCCTGCATCACCGGTTCCTACCGAACGTCACACTCAGCACACGCTCTGCTCTCTCTCCTCTCCTGCCCCCAGAGGTGTGAGCTGTGTCCCCACAAAGATGGAGCCCTCAAGAGGACAGACAGCGGAGGTAAACCCCCACCCTCTGTCCCTCTCAGTCCCCCGCTGTTTCCCCCGAGTTACACGGCGAATGCGCGGCACAGCGGGACCGCCGCCTCGCCTGAAATAGAATAGAAGCTACAGATTTCCACTTCATTCATAGGGACCCTTATCATGCCATTGATCCGCTGCCAATCTCTCCATCAGGCTGGGCCCACGTTGTGTGTGCGCTGTACATCCCCGAGGTGCAGTTTGCCAACGTCCTCACTATGGAGCCCATCATCCTGCAGTACGTCCCGCATGAGCGATACATCAAGGTACAGACACACACGCTGTTGACTGTATCAAACCTGTCTACAGCCATGTTTCGCAAACTTCAGTCATTTTTATTGGGTAAAATGCATCACAATGTTACAAAATCTAAATATGTGAATGAGCACTATTTTTTGTGCTACACTTGTCCGTTAGGCTCAGATGCTGTGTGAGGTTTTCTCTCTCTCTGTCTCTCTCTTCTAACCTGCTCTGCTGTCCACATTCATACCTAATTTTCATGTCTACGATGTCCAAACTAAACTACAAGGACGAGTTTATTAATGTTGGCTTCACCAGAGCGATTCAGAATGGAGAGGAGATGCTTCAATGTGTGACGTTTTAAAATGAATAAAGTGGACAGCCATCTCCAAACCAAACATCCGCTGTGTCTGGGAAGGTCCAAACATTTTGCTTTTCAAAGAAGAATCCTTCAAGAGGTGTTACTTCCATTTGGCACAACATTCTTGTGTGAATCTGGCTTTCCGACGCTAGCACACATTAAAAAACAAATTCAGAAACAGACTAAATCATCAGCATTACCTCAGAATAGCACTTATTGTTATTAGTAGACACACACCGTCTGGAATACACACTTGCAACAACACATGGAGAGATGTCAGAGTGACGGGGATGCCAGTCAGCGCGGCGTCCTCAGTAGTTCGGGTTTTAGCGCCGCCTTCGGCGGCGCCCAGGAGGAGGACTGCAGAAGGAAAATGATATGTTGTTGTTTGTACTGAGGGATTATGAGAGGGGATAAGAAAATGAGAGTTGAGGAAGGGATGACACAGAAAGGAGAAGGGGCCATTGCTGCTTCTGTTTACTTTAATAAGAAATTAAATACATTTCATATACATTTTAAATTTATGCTTTGTTGTGCCCTTTCTCCGTAGTTTGTACATGTTGATTTGGGTCCCAGGGAGACACCAGATTTCTCTTTTGGGTCTTGAGCTAAAAAAGTTTGGGACTTTGTGGTGCTCTGTCTCGGAACTTAAATGAAGGATACACAGTGGGGTTTCTCCTCAGTATTTCTGTATCGGGCCAGAGAGCGGATACGGACATGACTGTGCTGATCTGATTTTCTTTTCTCTCCTGGAGTAGCTGAAAATCACGTGAAAATATCCATTAATGATAAGACATAAGGCAAATTATGTCTGTAGCACAAAGTGTCACAAGAATTTACCCCAGATGCACGGTCAGATTCATATTGACTCGTTCTCGCTCGGATTTATTTAGGCGAAGTTCTTGTACAGTTTTTCTTGTTTAGGCAACTTGGAAATCATATGCATTAGATTTACATGTCTTATTTTCTCTGGTGATTTTTTTCTGAAGAACATATGTTTAGAAGTAAGTAGGGCTGGGCAATATAACAATAATGATAATTATCGCGATATAATTTTCCTCAATAACAATATAACAAATGTTCTATAAATGTTTCATTTAATTTATTTAAAACACGAACAAACCAGCACTTAATCTTTCTTTTACATTTTATATTTTGTTTACGAAAAGGGACTGAAAAAGGATTTTACTTAATTTATTCATGCATATTTGTTGAAAAAATATTTTATCATAATAGTTTGGAAGGTTTTATGAAGAAAAGTTTAAAACCACAATTAACCATCTGGTTTCTGCAAATTTCACTCAGGAGCAAAAATCAACCTTTAAACTTGAAAGAAAAAAAAACATTCATTGTGAGAATTATCGATATAGAATATGTTTCATCATGATAACATTTTTGGCCATATCGCCCAGCCCTAGAAGTAAGGAACTGGAAAAAGTATAGTTTTTACATCTATTTTAAAACTTATTAAATATTATATTACAAACGCTTTAAACATTACATTGGCACCTGTAATGAAAGTGTATGAGGTTCCCAGCCCTGTTGATGTCACACCACTTATTCTAGAGCAATTATAATTATCCTTTGTAGCAGTAAATTCTTCACTTAAAGTCACCTTTAAAATGACTTTGTTTTGGACCAGGCCTTTCCCGTCAGCGACAACAATCCCACAGAGAGAAATCAGTCATAAATGAAACTCACAGCTTCACCAAACAGCAGCTTCACCAAATCTGCAACACAGCTTTAAGAGATGTTGGGAAACAGCATAACTCTCATTTTCTTAACAGGAAAAACCGTTTTGCTCCACAATGCCGTTGCGCTCTCCACCTACACGTACCGTACCAAGAGCTGAATGTGGCCTGCTCTCTGGAGGTTTTTGAAAGTCATTCTGGGAAATGTGGGAGATTTCCAACTGAAGTAGAAATAGATGGGGCAGGTCGAGGCAACAACAAAGTCTATTCACCACAGTTCAACACAAAATGCACCTTGTTATGTATGTGTGCTGAAGCTATTAGTTTAAAATCATTTGTCTTTTAGAAATGTCATTCACCACTCACTGGTTGCAGCTTCTTCAGTTCGAGGATTTGCTGCACTTCCTGGTACCAAATCTCTTTGAGTCATAGACTAACAGAAGATGGCACTTTGGGCAATGGGATAACTATGATGGACAATTGTTTTCACATACTATAGATAAAATAAATTGATTTATTACAAAAAATAATAAATAATTATACACTTTTTGAAAAACACTTTTCTAAACATTTACAAAGTGCTTTAAAAACCAAATAAAATAGTTCAAACAGTCAACATAAAAACAGTGTGCAATTGAGCAGGTAGAATGCAAGGGGTTAAAAGAGGGAAAGGAACTAGACAGACAATGGATTTACTATAAAAGGCCATCCTGTTAAAGGACGTTTTGGGAAGTGATTGAAAAGAATGTACTAAGTTAGCACATAATAGATAATAAAAATAATCATTAGTTACAAAGCATGAAGAATTAATAAGATCCAACATGGAAGTATCTTCAGTTCTGTTCTTCGTGTATGTGCGGCACACTGACTGCATGTTGGGCTCTCATTGTCTTTGTTTTTCA
This sequence comes from Lepomis macrochirus, assembly GCA_024633595.2. NCBI lineage: Eukaryota > Metazoa > Chordata > Actinopteri > Centrarchiformes > Centrarchidae > Lepomis > Lepomis macrochirus. Next base: position 5,486,427 of record JALXJV020000003.1, read on the forward strand.
TCAGACCACCTATAGAAAACAGACTGAACATGTCTCTCCTCGTATAGACAGTAAAGCAAACACTTTAAACCACAGACTAGTTTCTCACCGTTACAGCTTTATCATACATCAGCTGTCTAGTAACTTTAGCCATTTGGCAGCTTGTATATAGCAGAAGAAGTGAGCGGTGTTTCCAGCGTGCACCAGAGCGGGCCTTTTAACGCAATGCACATTACAAAGAAATCAGTATTTGACGCAGGGACTTATTAGACTGAGCAGCCAGTCGCTGACATGCTGTGTGTATGTAATGCGTATGTAGTGTGTGTGTGTGCATGTGCGTCCCTGCCTGCATATAAATGTACACATGCGAGTGTTTGAGTGCCTGGTTTCATGTTACTGCGTCAGCTACAGTAAATTGCATGCAGCTTTGCCCCGTCAGAGCCATTCATCCAGATTTTGCTGCCTGCATTCCTAGACAGCATTACAATGGACAGTGAAAACTTGAGAAGGCACTCTTCTTTTTACACGCTCGGTGTAGTTATGTTTCTGGCCTTTCATTACACGGCAGACATCCTCTGAGGGGAACAGAGAGCAGAGTGGGATGTGAGGAGGAGAGGGAGACAGAGGAAAGGGGAGAGAAAAAAGGCAAAACAGAGAGGGCTGAAGTGAAAAGGTAAAGAGCCCGCTGTTCCTTTGTCCCGCACCTGTTGCTAGGCCTCTTCTGCCCCCACCAACCAGTCAGCCCCGCTCACTGGGGAAAAAGCTGGGGAAGGAGTACAAAAGCTCTGTTTGTGTGTGTGTGCGTGTGTTTGTCTGCTCGTGTTGTATGTATTTAGTGGACGTGCGCACATTTACATGTCGGTGAAGACTGACGGCTGCTTTCACACGGGCCACACAGATTACAGCCTTGAGCTCTAAATTATTAAATGATTTCCAAAACCTTGGCCGCACGTGATAAATGTCGTTTGCTGCGTCAGTGTGAGTGCCCAGCAGCTCATCATGAAATCATTCTACACCTAAAAATAGGAGGAAGTGACAAGTAGTGTAGGTGACAAGGAAATGCACAGGGAAGTACATTTTAGATCGAGATATGAAAAAACAAATAAGCCACAAGCTCCCAAACATCTGGTCAGCAGTTTTGCTGTACAAAGCAGCACACACGGAGCAAACTGTGTTCTGTTTGAAAGCCCCATCTGTTGTCTTGACAAGCAAAACCATTTACAGTATAGCTGCGGCTGGACTCAAATTAAGGAGCGTTTTATCTTTCCCGCACTGCACTCACAATGGCTCACTTTAATGGCCGGATAAGTTGAATGTGTGAGTTTGCCCTGCGAACACTAGTGCAAAAGACAGAACAAGACCGCACAAGACTTCAAAACCTTCCACAGCTTTGAAACAGCCAGGATTTTGTGTGAACGAACAGGGCAAAATAGCACTTGTTGTTGTTTGTAATAATAATAATAATAATAATGATAATCAATAATATGTCTGGGACATGCCATCATCTTATTCTCTCCCTCTGTGCTGCTTCAACAGACCTGTTATATCTGCGAGGATCACGGGAGGGAGAGCAAGGCTGCCTGCGGAGCCTGCATGACCTGCAACAGGCAGGGCTGCAGACAAGCTTTCCATGTCACCTGGTAATTATTAAGCTCCGTGTGTGTGTGTGTGTGTGTGTGTGTGTGTGTTTGTTTGTGTGTGTGTTTTTTCTTACAATCAAGCTTGATTGGCATGAAAGAGCTGCAGCAAAGAGAGAGCAGAGAGGAAAGGAATTGTTTGATGTAACATACTGACAAATTATCTGTATTTAAAAATTATTTTAAAATACTCCAGCGGGACGGTGTGTCGTAAATTTGGAACAGGGGTCGAGAAGTAATCTGATTTTAGGCTCACACAATCGATTTTACTTGTTGACCAATGCAGTCATCAGAAAGGCCCTACTGCACTACTTTTCCCACTCTGCCTCCTCATTTCATTCCTTTGCTTTGAGCCTTAATTGTGTTTTAGCACAATGCAGAAGTTGACGACTTAAAATCAAGCCTGGCAGATTGTACGGGACAGATTTTTGTGAGATCTGACATTTGATCGTCCCGTCATGATCAGTGACAAAAGCGCTCAGGTGACTCGTGCCCCATCCAGGTGTCATTGTCAGGGTGTGCGTGTGCGTGAGAGCTCTCCTGTTCCCTCTCCTGTCTGACCCTGTGTGACACGCTGTGTTCAGTGCTCAGATGGCAGGTCTGCTGTGTGAGGAGGAAGGCCCAGAAGCTGACAACGTGAAATATTGCGGCTACTGCAAGCATCACTACAACAAAATGGTAAGATGGACAACAGGCTAGAGACCGCAAAGCGATATTCTTGTGCAACACATCACAGAAATAATGAAATTAAAGAGTTATAAACGTCACCACATGATAAAAATAGAAGCAGCTACAAACTATAAAGATAAATATCTGTACCCCAGATCCTCCCTTAAATGCACTGTGAAGTGTATTCAGTCTGGCATCATTTTGTGTTAGCGGACTTCTGTTTGGGGTAATGCTGCCCAAACCAATCTTTTGTGTCCCATCAGAGTCATTTTCATTTGACTCAGAAGATGCGGTGGTGCCGTTCAACCTAAGTTGAAGCCGTTATTATTTCTTTAATTTGGTGACAAATTAAAACAGCCCGTGCTACACCGATTTCAGAGATGCTTGTCAACATTTTCTAGCTCTGGCACAGGAAGATGATGTCCCCATTCTTAATCCGGCCTACAAAGCTCTGATTTGCTCTGTTGTCTGTTGGGGAAACAGCAGTCACTGAACACCAGACTTGTTTAATTACCAAGATGCAGGCAGCGATGCAAAAGTCACTAAGGGCTGTTTCAGTCTAGCACTACTGGGGATTCAACGAATGTTCGTCCACTGAAATTAATCAGCTGAAAATAGTAACCAAAAAAAGCACTTTTTGTGTTCGGCCTAATAAGTCAAAAGACCTATTAAATTTTACCAAACAATTACGTTGACATGCAGTGTGGGAGCATCAAGTGTGAAAATTTTAAAGTGAAAGACGCAAAAATCACCGTTTGCAGACTCTGTTCTGCTGAATTGTCTCCCAGCACATCCAGTCCATCTGTGGCTGACTTCTTAGAAAAGGCGACAAACGGTCTGACCTGCTTTGAGTGTTTCTGTCACTTGTTTCTGAGAAGATTATTAAGCTAGCCGCACCTACATTTGGAGTGCATACGTATTCAAGCCTTTATGGTAACAGAAACGGACCAGTGCAAGCTGACAATCAGGTCTCTTTACAAAGACAAGTGTTGCAGTATGAGAGTCCTACCTGAAGAGAGGCTGAGAAGTCTTCATGTTACGCAATACGAGAACCACATAGAACATTATTTATCAAACAGGGTCGGACTTGATGAAGTTAGCGCGAGGATACACACGTGACAACACCCGGTTTCCAAAAAAGGCATCTTTACAGATATAAATAAGATTAATTGGGTTAAATTCACAGAAAGCATAAAACATATTACATGTGTACATTAAAAGTAAATGGACTCATGTAATTCACTTTACCGGACCCTCTCGGGCCTTAGACCCCCCCCCCCTCCATAGTCTCTCCAAATCCTGTGGGAAACGAAAAAAGGCAAAATAAATGGAAAAAAATGTGAGTGTAGTGTTTAGTATTCGGTATTCTGTAAATTATTTCATTATATTTGGCTTCAGCCAAGAATTTTCATTGCGGTGCATCCCTATCTAGCACCAACACACGAAGCTCATCTGCTGCTGCCCATATTTCCTGTTAATACAAAGCCACATTTCCATTTTGATTGCACCTTTTAAGCATTAAGTAACATTTTTTGGTCTCGGTTTTATTTGGTCTTGAGACAATGTTCACTTTCTCCTTTGGTTTTTGCAGCAGAAGAAGTTGCGTTCCAGTGAAAATACAAGTAGCTCCTTCAGCCATTCCAGGGGGCGCTCCAGCTCTCCATCGCAAGACAAATACCACCACCACAGACAGAGGAAGGTGAGCACCAGTGCTGCTGTTTGCATCTGTACGGGTAAAATGTTACATACCAATGGTTGGCATTGCCTATGTGGTCAGATTTGTGGTCATGTTTAAATATTCTTTGATCAGAAAAGTTAAGATTTAGATGGAAACTACCAGTTTTCAACACTTCCACTGAAGCAAAGGAACTTTGGCTTAGTCTCTTAAATGAGTTTTAAATTAAAGTTTTACGTTTCGAAGTAATTTCACTCAAATTATTAGTTTTGGTATTGGTGCAAAAATAGCTTCATATTGGCACTGGTATTAAAAAAACCCTACTAATTGAGTGTGTATGTGCATGCTTTTTTCCATCTGTGTGTAAGAGCGGTCAGTGCGTGTCTGGTAGGACTTGGTTTGACTCTTGACTCTACCTGAGCCCTGTGTATTCCTCTCTGTTCAGAGTCATAAGGACAAGATTCGGCAAAAAGAGCGCCACAAGAAGTCCTCTGACAGCCTGGGCTCCTCAGTGACCACCAGCAGTATAGAAAAGGTACGAGAAGTCAACCCACTGGATGACTTGTGAGATGCTGGACACTGTTTAAATTTTAAGAAATCTTAATTGTCACGAAACCTTTTTCAGTATTATATAAAGAACATGTTGACAAATAATGCCAAACTTCCGTTTGATCGACTGAAATAAACAAACAGTAATCTCGTTGTGACCTGTGTGTTTTGGTACAGATATCTTCCAGTCACCATAGCAGCAAGGACAGTGAGGGAAAGTCCAAGAAGCTGAGCTCACACAGTCACGGTCATCGCAGTAAGAAGACAGGAAGCACTGGCAAGAGCTGCTCCTCCTCCTCCTGCTCCTCCAGTCCATTCAACACAGGTACCGCGTGAACACTGAAAGGAGCCAGAGTGAAATGTTGAGGTGACATAAAGACTGTTGAGTTTATTTGACGTTGACTACAACTTTGTGTTTCTCTTGGAGGCGGCTCCCTGTCCTCCGCTCAGGATTTCCATCAGTTCTCTTCGTCCTCCCGCCTGGAGCGTGACCACGAACGAGGTGGTGACGACCACAGTGGCGAGGAGCGTAAGGAGCGTCACAGGAGGCCGGCAGTCCAGGAGGACGAGGACGAAGAGGACGATGAAAAGGAGGAGGACAAAGATGAGGAGGAGGAAGAGGAGGAGGACAGTAAATACCACAAGCCACCGGCTTTGACTCCTGCTGATGGCCCACTGGCAGGGTCACAGGGTCATGACAGGTCGGAGGGCAACTCGAGCCCTTTTTGAGAACAAGGTCACTATTTCCACCTTTGGGTCCATCATGCGCATCACTTCCTCGTCAGGGTTGGGCAGCAGCAGCAAGATCCGGAAGATCTCCTCCTCAGGGGACTACAAACCCTCCAAGTCTCTCTGTAAACAGTCTCAACTTAGCACTCCGCCTATTCTGGAGGAGGCGGACCTGGAGGACAAAGCCACGCCTCCACCACTGCCCAGAGAGAGGAGGCACCGCGGCAACAAGAAGAGCAGCCACGGTCCCGGGCGACCACGGGGCAGCAAGAACCGGGAGAGGAGGGAGGAGGAGCATCACCACCACCATCACCACACAGCGCTTCCCCCTCCTGCCTTAACCTGCTCGCTCTACCCGAACCCATCCTCCATCCCCCACCCCACCTTCCCCTCCACGCTTCCTCCCACCGCCATCTCTTCCTCTTCTTCTTCTTCCTCTTCTTCTTTCTCCTCCTCCTCTGCCGGCAGTTTTTCCACAGGCCGTGGCAACTCGCTGCTCGGCTCTGGTGAGTCTTAAGTGAGTGGGTGTGTGTGTGGTAGCCCTCTGGCTTCCTGTGTGTGAGAGCAAGCGTGAGTAAGAAAAAAAAAAAAACGGCATCACTATCTGTTTGCACTTTGGTGTGCTCATCTGCAACTTCACTGTAAAGTGTTGAGATGTTTCCATTACATATGTGCCATGTCAGCACCACAGCAGCAGGTTCTGTATTTGAGGACCTGACTGTGTGGTAGAACAGGCCACTGGAAGGAAGAGCCAAGCAGGACAAATAAAGATACTATCACACAGCACTGGTTTTCATGCATTTGGTCTTAAAATTCAGAGTGTTTTGTGAATCTGTCTTACAGTATTTACTTAATCTGTACGAGGCAGAGATATTGTCCTAGATTGTGGTTTTTGTGTGCGCTGCACAACTCCGGGTGGTAGATTTCCTGCCCTACTTACAGATTGACTCTCTTGTGTACACGAATGCTTCAGCGACTCCTGTTTGTGCCATTTGGGGTCTTACAGTTACTGAGATGAAAATAATATATATATTTTTTGCATAACTTCTGATCTCTCAGGTATCTACTCCAGTCTCAAGGACCCTCTCACACTGGGCGGGGGTGTCTGCAGTACCCCTCTGTCGCTGGGTGGAGGGGTGTGTAGCACCTCCTTGTCCCTGGGAGGGGGTATGTGTAGCACCCCTCTCTCCTCAGGACTCCTTCCACCGCACGTCTCCTCACTCTCACTTCCGTCAGTCAACGCTGTCTCAAACACACAGGTACGGTCAGCACGAAGGCTTTCTCTGCTGTCTGTTTTTTATGGCTGTGTAGTGTAAAACGCTTACAGTCACGCCCAGACTATTTGAATTGTTAGCGCTGCTATTGCAGCTTCTTGTTGACCTCTTGGTAAAGGTTATAGAGCTGAAGTGACTATTCTGCAACTGTTTTGCGGGCAAAAACCCCAAACGTACAGGTTCCAGTTTATCAAATGTGAGTATTTGCAGCTTTTACTTTGACAAATAATCAATTATTTGACAAACAACCACAATTTGTGAAGTTTTATATGATGCAAAACACTCTTTTTACGGCTTTTGTCTGTTTTATATTAGTGAGCATTTTCTATTTAACATTTAAAGCAGTCTTTTTGCATCACTTGGCCTGTGGGAACTTGGTATTTGGCATTTATTTTACTTTGATTAAATGACTTGAATCAGACAGACGAATCGAGTTTCAGCCCTGATTATATCATTAAATGCTTTTGTTTGCAAAACGCTTTGATAACATTCTAAGAATTGCAATACTGAATGAATAATATTAAATGATGTTTTCACACATCATTCAGTATTGGCCTACATGACCAGCAGACTCTAGGTGATTTGTTTGTCAGCCAGATGTTGATGTTTTCTGTCTCACAGGTCCATCCAGGTTCCAGCGCCTCCTACAGCCTGACCTCCACTCAGCCTTTCACCAGCTGTCTCTCCACCGCCCCGCCACTGCCGCCACTACTGAGCCAAGCCCAAACCTCACTGCCAGGTGAGAGGAAGACAAAGTGCAGACATCAATATAATTCATTTGCATTTCTTAGGAAACTGAAGCTAGTTTCAGATAAGCCTTCACAAGAAACCCAGTTCTGATACAAATATTCTTCCTTTTCTCAGAATCTGACATACATTAAATCTCTTCATATTGTACCGCCTACAAGTTCTTGACTCTTGTTCCCGTTCTCAGAGTCCGACCTCGATGACTGTCGCTTCCCGTGTCAGGGGAACTCACCAAGAGAGAGTCTTTCTTCACAGTATGTCTCATTTCATCTTTTTCTTGTGTTTTTGATGTTCAGTCTTGGACAGAATACATGATTTTTACACTCCTCCAGGGCGGCGGAAAATGAGTGAGTAAGTTGTAACACAGTTTTAGTCATGAGACATTCTTGCTATCATCTGTCATCCATCAAATGAAACATCATTTGGATAAATACTTTCCTGTACTGTAGCTAAAGTCTGATATGTTTCTATTTCTGTAACCAGCAACAGAAAACAGCAGGAAAATGGAAACTGCAAAGTGGCTTTATGAATTAGAAGAAAATACTAACCACGGTCACAGGGTTATGTTGGTCTTCTTTCTGACTCCTTGTTGGTTTTCTCCTCTTCCGCGCCCAGGTCTCCGATGAGCTGTCTTCCTCTTCTGTTCGACCAGAGAGACGGGTTGGGCGCAGGAGTCCGAGCCCGTCCTGAGAACGTCCCTCCAGCCAGCTCCCATATTGAGCTCCTGCTGGAGAAACACGGCAATGGAGAGATGGGAGTCAACAGTAAGTGAGCCTGGAAGAGGACGAACTCCAGTGATTCCGTGTGGTTCCAAGATAAAACAAAAAAAGGGGCACAAGATGAGAATTAAACTGAAGCTACACCCAAAATTCAGTGAATTTTTCTGAGAGGGCACAGTAAGGCACAGTAGGGATATAACCTTGGCTGAGGAGTTACAAATATCCTCATTTTAAAGCTGGAGTGCGGGACTGTAATGGATTAGTAGTAGCGAGAACAAACACAGATAAACCTTGGTGTAGCTTTTCCCCGGTTAGAAGCTCTGAGAGAAGAGAAGGGACTGAGGACAGACATGATCTTGGGGTACTGCTGCTGGACAGGTTGCAAGATATTTGGAGTAGGCTATGTAGCTTTTACATTTACTCTACCTAAATAATGGATTAGTTCCTGGGAAGTGAGCTCACCTGTAGCCATACGTGAGCATGCGGCAGTGGTGTTTCTCTCACTGCCAGAAAGGGAGACAAAAGTTCTGCACTGCAGGGTGGAAGGCTGACGAGGCAAAATGGTTAGGAACCACCGCATTACACTGTAAAAAATACAACAACAACAAAAAAACATTTGTAATCACAATAGCACAATTTTGTTTACCAGCACACTGTGAGTCAGTGATCTGATGTTATTTAGAGATAATTAATATACCTGTGGATGCTGTTAGGACATAAGACAGCACCGTGATAGCACCATGCTGCCAGGATGTTGAAAAGCATCTCCAGCATCTTTGTTTCTCATGTTCCTCCTTTACATTTAATTTCTGTCGAGATCTCTCCAAAACCAGATTTCTCACTGCCTCTCACTGAATGGCCCATTTTTTTCTCAATCTATTCTTTGCTCTCTTTTCTTTCTCCAACACTGGGCTTGATTGACGTCTCCCTCATTCTCCTGGAATTTTAGTTTCTAGTGAGCAGTAAATTGAGAATTCAGACACTTATGAATCATCCCTGACGGGCGTAATGTCACATTACTGTGATTTTCACACCGCTATCAAAGACTGCGCTGTGGGAAAGTACTTTTTGTGTTCCATTGTTAGAATTTAAAAGGCTCTATACACTGAATACATGTTACACTTAGAACTCAGATGCTAAATACATAGTCCACAAGGTGGCTGAATGTGGAGTGATTTAGGTCACAGCTGTATTTTGGTGACCTAATATAGCTCTGCCCAACATCAACCCAAGCAGGGGCGTAATCAGCCTGAATAACTGAAACTAACGGCGGGGTTAGAGCAGGGATAAATCTATCTTTATGCATTAGATTGTTTCACCATAACTAATTTATCCTCATACATGCAAGGAACAGGGATGCTTATTTGTCATTATACAGTACAAGGCTGCATAATGAAACGAAACATACAGTAAATGAAGGGTTATACAACAGTTCAGGGTCAGTTGCCTTTAACAACATACTGAAAAGTAAGACAGACACTGCAATCATTTAAAACAGTTAGTAACTGTTTTACAGAAAAGATATTTCTATTTATTGAATTGTGAAGGAAGTCCATTCACTGCATTAGTTAAATTGTATTGTCCCTGTCCTCTGCTTAACCTGGATGTCATAGCTCACATCATGATGAAATGATGACAACAGCTCACTTTGTTTGCTAAAACATTTAAATGTCAACACTATTTAATAATAATTTCAAAACTTTCCCTTTTATTATTTCATATTTATATTAATTACAGAGCAATAACAGAAATATTCCAGTCATCACAAGTGGTTAAAATTTTTATTATGCTATACATTTCCAGTGACAAGCTAAGTGATTAACAAATCTTGCTCGCTGTTGGGTGTCTAGTATCGATTTATTTCGAAAACTGTGACAGTTCGAATTTGTGAGCACAGCTGCATTTTTGGAGCTTTCCCATTGCTGGTACCAGCTCAACTCGCCTCTACTCGACTTTCTTTTGGTGTCAGGTCCTCTGTTGTCCATTGCAAATATAGTACCCTCTCAGTGTGGCTGGTCGTCATAGTGACACCACACCAAACTGCCGTGACGTAATCTTCAATGCGACACACACACCGCAACCCCCCTTCACACGTCGGACAATGGAGGACATTGAAGGGATGCAGTTTTTCATTTTTTGTATGTGACTGTTTATCTTTACAGTTACTGTCTCGCAATCTCTAGCTAAGCTATTTAAAGAGGTCATATTATGCTAATTTCAAAGTTCTAAATCTTATTTAGAGGGGTTCTCCCAGAACAGGTTTACATGGTTTCATTTCCAAAAAACACCATATTTATTGTCATACTGCACATTGCTGCAGCGCCTCTTTTCACCCTATTTTGAACACTTCATTTTAGCTATGGAGTGATACAGCTTGCCTCTACATGATCTTTCTAGGGAGTTAGTTCCTAGTTAAAGTCTACTAGCCAATCAGATGCAGAGAAGGTCGGGTTGTGAGAAGCCAGTAAACACGGCTTCAGTTCCCCTTACCATCTTAGCAACATGGACTGGAGCAAGAGTTTCAGAGTGGTGAGTTATTAATTGTGTTTTTGAGGGCGTGTCTGACTAGTCGCTTAGCGATCATTATTACGCGTGTTTTGCTGTGTCGTCACAGACAACAAAAGGCTGGACTATAGACGGGCTATTTTTAGGCAGTTCAGAGCAGAGTTTTCTGTGGGAGATGGGAACTCTCTTTGGGCTGGACTTTGGGCTTTTCACTTCACAAACCTATTGCATGCACAAAAAAAGATATATAACTCAATAAAGGAGAGGGAAAAAGACCAATAGAAATGAGTTTTTTTAAAATGTTGGGTTTGTTCAGGAAACCCCGTCTAGCACACGCAATAATGATGCAGTCAATAGCGATGGTGCTCTCTGACCAATCAGTAGTGCACAGTGTTTTCATGACAGCTTTTGGTATCACCTCAGCTCTTTTGATATCAAAAAGCCTTCCAGATACCAAGCACCAGATTTGCCCAACCGAAAACCTAAAAAGCTGGGTCCATCCTGGGTGTATATATTGACCTTCACTGCCTTCTCATGCTGGTCATTGTGCAACTCATTTGGGCCCTTTGGAAATTCTGTTTCTCTATGACAACATATGTATCCTCCTTGTCTCTAGTTGTGGAGATGCTCCAGTCTCTCCACTCCCTGCAGCAGGAGAACCAGCGCCTCCAGGACCAGATCCTCAGCCTGACGGCCAAGAAGGAGCGACTGCAGCTGCTGAACACGGAGCTGGCCGTGCCTTTCCCTCCACACATTCTTTCCGCCCATGGCTCCATACACACCTCTGCCCAGATCAACTTCCTGTCATCCACTCAAGGTCAGATTCTTCATATCAAACCCTTAGGACACACTATTACAGTGGTGTCTCGTACTTCGCTCCCCATCTACTTTTCTTCTGCATTTCTCTTTCCACCTTCATCCACTCACAACAGTCCTCCTACATGTAGCATTTTTATCAGTGTATTATCAGGTTAGCTGTGATGCCTTAAATTATATTACCTTTGGTTTTGTAGTTTTCATCCTGTGTTTTTCCTTAGACACCCTGAGCACCAATAAGAGTCCCCTGTCCAAAAGCTGCTTCCTGAATGACACCTCCTTTGTTACCTCGTCTGAGGTGAGAACCTGTAGACCCTTTCTGACCTTGAACACGCCACACAAACCTGGGTCGACCCATTTCTGCCTTTTAAACCTCTCTGCATCAAGACAAGTGCGATTTTTCATGTCTCTGTTCCAGGAGCTCCACTCTGGTAGTCCGTCCCGCAGTAGCTCCTCCCTCTCCTTCCAGAGCACCCCTCCTCCTCAGCAGAGCCCCGCCTCCTTCGGCCAGCCCCTGCTGAACGGCCTGAGTCGAGGTTTGAGCGACGGTTTGGGGACCATCAGTCAGGCCTGCAGCTCCTCTTTGCCTGTGGTGGGCGGGCTCATGGCATCCCTCGCAGGCAGTCCTCAGCTGAATATGAACGGAGTGCTGGGCAGTCTGAACGGCGTGATCCAGTCTCCTGCGCAGAACGTCCCTCAGCCCACACTCCCCGCTCTACGCCCCCAGCCTCCCCCGCTCAACCCCCAGGCCCTGGCACAGGGCTTTCAGCTTCCCAAGAGTGTGAGCCCGTATGTACCCAGTCTGTCTTAAAATCAGCTCCTCTTTAAAAATGAATTGTTTTGTTTTAAGATTGACATTATGTCAGGCAGCTGCCCGGTATTACTTGAACCACATGTTAAAAACATGGGGATAAATGTTTTGGTCTCTATAGCTAATTTCCCCTTTCATGACATGCCTGTTGAAATTATATGAAGGCATAATGTTATGCATCATTAAGGGCAGGCCACTTTGACAGGTGGGTGACATCACAGGGGACTAGCCTCCACCTCTTTGCCCATTTTTGTTAAACCAAAGTCAGGGACTGCCAAGATGGCAATGCCCGGAGCCACCCGCATTGACCTTCACTATCACTCTTCAGAAACCTATGGGTGACGTCACAGAGACTAAGTTAATGTTATATACAATCTGTGGGTTGGACTGATCAGCCAGGGGGCTGGTGCATTGTCTGGTGTGTTATGTGCGCTGTTGCATGTGTTCCAGGTCTTCTCTCCTGTCCGAGCAGCAGAAGCAGCTTCTTCTGGAGCAGCAGCAACAGCAGCAACTCCAGCAGTTCCTCACCTCACAGAACTTCACTCCTGTAACGACACTCTTTCTAGCACTTCTCATCTGTAGTATTTTTTTTTTGGCAGAGAGACTAAAATCATCTTATTTGCATTTCTGTGGTCATAGTTGATTTACATACTACACAGGAAGCGTTCACCACATGCTCAGGCACAGGTGCTCATTGGGCAGAAACTGTAAATATCCATCAAATTTATTTAAGTTATGTTGTTTTTCTCCACTAATTTTGCTGTGACATTGGTGAAAGTTGTGTCATATGACTAGTAGTGATATGAGTTTTAATGAGCAGAAATATGGTAAATGAGACTCACCTCCACTGCAAAATATCTCCATTCAGTCAACACAAGTTTGTTTTTGTTGGCCTTAAATGTACAATGTGTATAATATAGGCAGCAACTTAGTTTAAAACAAGGAGAAAATTATCTAACATTGTTGAAATTAATAACTTAACAGTTGTGACATTATATTAAACATGTCTATAGTGTTTCTGCGATATCTCCTGAAGTTAGCATGCTAACAAGCTAGCCCTGGCCCATCCAGTCTCTTAATATTCTCTTTGTACCTCAAGCGGCAGTAAGTCCGCTGAGGTGCCAAAAATTGTCAATTAATGGCAATTACACCTAATTGTGTTACAGATTAATATGGGGATAAGAATATGCAGTCACTTGTGACTAATTCATGAGTTTGTCACAAGGTTTTGAGTCACTATGTGACACCTTTACAACAACAGGAAACCAGCCACCACGATGCTTCATATTTGACTTGCAAAACTGGTAAAAGTGTGGTGGAGTTTTGACCTGAGACACTGTGGGCATCTGGTAAAGATAGAACCGATTTCTTGGTGACATTGCGTTTTAAGGTTTATTTGTGATTGCGTTATGGTACATTCAATACACCAGTGAAAATGCACATTTCCCCTTTCCCCCATACAAATAGTGTTAAATAGGGGAGAAGGGTAGATGCATGACCCACAGAAAGTTGCACTTGCTCAGCTGCCTTCAGAGCAGCAGAAGCTTTGGACTAGTTATTGTACGTTTCTCACAAACATGTAACATGTTGAGAAGAAGAAACACTCAAATCCAGTTTTTTTTTAAGTTAACCTACAATTTAACCTGTATTGTTGAAAATAGAAACTACATATTGAGCTCAGAGCTCACTGTCTGCTCAATATGTATGTCTGCTTGTGGGAGGGCAATTAAAAGAGCTTACACTCCTACTTAAATGTAAAACTTTTCTCAGTTCACCGGCGTCCTGAACATCCCATAAACTCGCTGTCTTCTACCCGTCCACCAGGAGCAGCAGGTGGTGGTGTGCCAGATGCTGCAGCAGCAGAGACAGAGGGAGCTGCAGCGCCTCACGCTGACAGGAGCACTCACCTCCACCCCAAACTCACCCATGATCGCCCAGTCACCCAGCCTGCTGTCCTCAGCTACAGCCTCGCCCCTGCAGGGCTGCCAGGGAGGCAGCCTCTTTGGCCTGCAGGACAACGCACTTCACAAGCCCGGGGTGAGCAACACTGCAGGATTCCTCTTTGAGGTTGTATATGTTGTAATGTTTTCAGTTTTAGAAATGTAAGAAACATTGTGTAATTCTGTTTTCAGACTGCAGGAGAAAAGGGTGACAAGAATGGGTGACGTGTCTTGATTACACGGAAGCAGCTCAAATGAAGACGTGGGGCATCACGGCCCACTTGAAGAACTGAGGTCAACTTACATGACTTTTGAACGTCTTTCCTTCTCCGTCATCTTTATCTTACACCCTCTTTTATGAATGTATAACAGGATGGACTTAAACATCAAGGTGAAGTTTTTCGTGTTTTGAAATTCTTTGTATCAGAGGTTCTTCTCCTAGGTTTTTGTGTAGGCAGCTTTCAGAGAGCATGAATACAGTGGTCTCTTCTTAAATTGCACTAATTTGTTAGCAAGACCAATGGGGCTGCGTATGAAGGCAGAGCCAGAGTTCCTGCTCACCCCTGCAGGTGCTGTGTAGGCTTTTGGGCTGAAGTGTGAACTCAAGGTCAGAGTGTCTCTCCTCTGGCTTCTCAAGCACTGACCGTTCATGATTTCCCTCCATGGCTTAAACCAGAGTTTCCATTCGGTCGCTGAGAATCACAGACTTATGCCACTTCTTGCAATCTCACCTGTCTTCCTTGATATTTTGTCTTCCCTTTGTGTTCACCCCACCCAAATTTCATCCAGATCTATATGTTGCAGCCTCTCACATGCACTTATTATGAAAAGGATAAATATACAGTCATTTTCGATGTGTGGTTAGTGGCATTTCAACATTAAGCTAGTTATTACCTCAGATCTTTCCGCCAATGTCTTTTCCATTGTTGAAATTTTGTGCTGACTCATTTCACCGCAATACCCTTCACTGGATATAAATGCCCACCAAAAATCTTGGCACTCTTAACTCTAAGGTATTAACTCATGTGAATGGAAAATGACACAGACCCCAAGTGTCCAAAATGGCTCTATTGTCCACTAGAGACTGGCATCAACGTGAATGTTGAGCACCAGATTTTATTCAAAACCACCATGAGTTTCTAAAGACTTTTATATCCTTCCAGTTGCTATGGAGATTAAGCAGACGAAACCAAACATTTGGAAATTGTGAAGTAAGAAATTGTTTCTCCTAAACAAGTGTGCACTTTGCATGTTAGTAGCTAACAGGGCAAATTAGCCATCTACACAGTACCTTATAAAGGACGTTTGGTACTTACTAGGCCGCTAGGGACTGACAGATTTTTTTTTTTGATTTATGTAAGTATTTTGCACTTGTGTCAGTTTTTTATGTTACTTTCATTCATAGATATTCTTTTCATGTTCACCACCTAGTTGTTCTTTTAGCAATACTGGATAGATAATGCCTTAATGATGCTAGATTTACAGAGGAAACTATGAGCCCAAAGGCTTACTCTCTTGTCGTCTTTCTTTGATAGTGTTTTTTATCTGGGGTACATCGGTAAAGTGAAAGCACTCTTCCTAAACCCATTTATACTTTTGATAGCTAACTGAGGATTTCAAAAGTTGAAATGTGTGAATAACCGTATAGTGGTAACTGAAGTGTCAAATCATTTTGTGTTGTAATTTTGTGTTCAGATGCAATGTTCTTTTTGCTTCAGTTGTTTTTGCTTCAGAGAACTGAGAAACAAGGACTTGACTGAGTGTCAAGTCTGCACAGTGGTGTCATAGGAGATGGATGGGGACAGCCAAGATGTAAACTATTATTAAAGTGCTGTCGCAGTGTATGATACATAGTGTAGCTGGCATCAGCTGAGCAGATGGTGAATAGCCGATGTTGTTACTGTCGGCCTTTTACTGCAGGGCTGTCTGAGGCCACGTTCATGACTGAAGCCAACGTAGAGACTATGTTAAATGTCTCTTTCCTTCCACTCCACTTTATCATATGAGGCCTCTGTTAGGCCCGGTTTGAAAAACGAGGCCAATCACAGAGTAAGTGACTATTTTTTTATGTTTTCTCCTGAGTTCTCATAGGCCTTTTCAAAATTTCTCTCACTTCTCTTTGCAGTCTTGAACATGATCTCCCACACATGTGATATCTCGAGTGCTAGATTGTTTTTTAGCAGCTAATGTAGACCTCAGAAAGGAATTTCAAGCAGCTCACTAGTTGGTGATAAATACTGTAGCAATGACAGAAGGAGAATGTTGATTATGTTGATAAAGACATGAGCCAACGCGGTGACATGACTCCATGTGGGAGGTCTGCAATTTACCAAGTATGTCCTTATGTAAGTCCAGACACACAACCATGTCCAAGAGATTGAGTGAGGAGTGGTGCGAAGGATTTCTGAAGCGGTTTCTTTCTCATGTTGCACTGGGGCGCTTTAGGCCCAATTGTAAATTGTTTTTGTTTTTTTGTACCTTTTCAATTTTGTTGGAATATGAGTTGTATACTTTAATATGTTTGTGTAAAAACACATTCATTCTTTTAAGCTTTGAAGTTTGGGTAACCAAGAAAATCCATGTTCTGAATGTCGTACTGTGTATCTTTTATGTATTACAACATTTAAGCACCTGGCTCTGAATGAGGCCTGATGGAGAGCGAGTTACTTATCGGGATATGAATTGCATGAAATGCAGTGACATCTCTCAGATGTGTTGCTAAATACCAAGTAATAACTATGCATAATTTTAAATGCATTGTTCCCTGAAAAAAAGAAATTAAATGAAATGAGCACTGAATTTTAAAAAGGACAAGCATGTTGTCATTTGTACAGTGTATTTGTTTGAGAGAATTGAGCAAAACGAATTTGACAATATTCAGATTAAAAGCCCTGTAAAGTATTTTGATATTTTTGTGTGTAAAATTAAAAGGACGGACTAAGAACTTTTTTTGTCAATAAATGTATTTTACTGAGTTGTTTTACATTTTGTCTTGAGGGTTGTTTTACTTACCTGTCAGTAATCTGTGTACTCAGAGAGAGAAAGGTGGGAATTAATTCATACCTTTTCAGATAAAAGATGGTCAAAAAAATCTGCATTTTAGCTTTTTCCCTCTCCTTTATTGTATCTTTTTTGTGTATGTAACAGGTTTGCAAAGTGATAAAGCCCAAAGCCTGCCCCAAAGGCAGTTCCCATCTCCCATGGGAAACTTTGCTCCTGAGCCTGTCTGTAGTCCATCCTTTTGTTCTGTAACCCATCTGCGTCACTTTGTGTCATAATGACCGACACACATTTGGGGGCGTTGTAACGCAAATAATTTATTTGTATAACTGTAATCCAGTAACTAATATTAGAAGCAGATATTCTATATTACAGCACTTTAAGAAGTGGATTCTGTCAGACTGTTAAAAACAGGCCTTTTTGTTGCCTTGTGCTGAGCTTGATGCTACACTGGAACTGGTCTGTGAGTACCTGAATGTAGGATTTTAAACCTTGTTCAATAAATCGTAAAATATAGAGAAAATAATTTTATTACAGTCTCTCTTAAGGTCAATGTGCAAAAAGTTGGTTGGCCAGTAGATTATATTTATCAATTACCAAATGCGATGTGAGGGAAAAGAAGAAAAATCTAAATCAAATATCTGCTGTGACCCTTTGCCTTCAAAACAACAGTCAGTTCTTGTAGGTACACTTGCACATAGGTTTTGAAGGACATAGGCAGGTAGGTTGACCAAAACATCTTGGAGAACTCCCCACAGTCCTTCTGTGGATTCAGTTGCTTCTCTCTCTTCGTGTAAACCCAGACAGACTAGATGATGCTGAGATCAGGGCTCTGTGAGAGCCACACCATCACTTCGAGGACTCCTTGTTCTTTATGCTGAAGATAATTCTTAATGATGGTATTGATGGATAATATTGATGCCGACTGTACTAGTTTACCGTTTTATACATCACCACACTGAGTCAAACAATATAGAGATTATTTTCTAACCAATGTGGTTTGCCTGGATGAAAGCATTTCCAAAGGCACATTATTGGTCAATTACCGCCATTAGTAAGGACAACTTTTGGTTGGGTTGGTTAGGAAAAATCCCTTTCCTGGTGTTAATCCTCCTGGGACAACTTCCAACTAAAGTACGCTTTAGAAATGCTTCATAAGTTGTAACCAATTGCTCTATTAGCATTAAAATGAAGCATTTATTAAACCCGTGAACATAAATGGATTAGCAACATTTATAACTTTACTATCAAATTGAAACCAAAAAGATCTGGCAACCCAAAGTGTGCTCTGTGGCGTCCTGTTGATCTGTAAAAAATAAATAAATAAATAAAAAAAGGTCAAAACTTACAAGTGCACAAGGAACCTTTGTAGACAAGGGAAGTGTTTACTTGGCTTGTTTTTTTTTTATGAACAACGAAATAGACCTTTAAATGTAATGACTGTGAACACTGAGCGTCAGGGGTAACTTGGAGGGGGAAGCGGAGGAGTGGTTCGGTAGAAATGATGAAGGAGTGGCTTCAGCACGCGAGCTGTTCTGTTTACTTAAGGTGTCGCAGTAAAGAGGCCATGTTGTAACTTTGGCCGGAGTCCGTCAAGTCTCCTGAGGACGCTGCAAAGACCACGGCCTTCGTCCGCAAAATGAACACAGCCAGCTTTATTTTCGCAATGCGGAGAGGATGCGCGCAGACCAGAGGCCCTCAAATACTTTCTCCTTTTTCCTCTTCGATGGTGAGCCTTCAACATTTAGCAACTAAACGTGCAATTGTTCATTCTGTTTGTGGGTCATTTTCCTATTGCGCTGATCCATAACGGGAGAATTTCAGTGGAGGGCTGAGTCAAACCTACGGTGTACCGGCATTTCCTGCTGTTTTTTTTTTCTGTCCGAACAAAACCTGACATAACATTTAATCTCCTTTGACATTGATGCGTTTTTCCAAATAAGCATGCAGGGGCAGTAGAGGACAATATCTGGCAAATTCATAACATAGGCTGTATGTCTATTCTGCCATTGTTTATGGTAGTCAGCTGGTGTTATGAATGCATTTTTGTAGCCTACATTTTAAATATTTTGTGAATCAGCAGCCAAATGGTTCCAGCTCATTTGTCTATCCTGCCCATACCAGTTTTTAAATATCAAAACTGATTTTCTGCTATTCTGCTATTGGTATTCTGATTTTAAAAAGATATGTCTGCTCACAGTATATGTTGTCTGCAGCTATCACCCAGCGCTCTGTGAGATGGTTCATTTTGTCTGCAGGTACAGTGCTGCCTGCTGTCCACGCAGCCTGTCCCTGCAGCCCGGCTGCCCTACAGAGTGAAGGTGTCTGCTGGGAAACGCTACGCCTGGTGTGCTTGTGGACACAGTAAGAAACAGGTAGCCTATACGGCAGGTGTTCAACTTTCAGTGGTATCTGGGCTAAAAGTCAGGATGCCAGTCGTTTAAAGTTCAGCTCATTTTACTGCTGTCTGTGTCCAGCAGTTGAAAAGTTGCCTTCTGAGAGGTGGAGACGGGAGACTTGGCACTTATTCTTGTGAGCGACAGTGAAGAATAACAACAAAGTGATAGCTGAGCAATACTGACAGACAACAGGGCTGTCCTAAGCTTTTTTTTCGTGAAAGATTTTTGGATCTGCAAAGGAAACTCACAGGCGCGGTCAGCCACATTTACAATGGCTCTGCTTTATTGACTTGTCTCAGCATGCAACAGTAGTAAGCCGGAATGCGCAGCCCTGAAACGGACACACCTAAATTAATGTTAGTGATTACACCTGTGCTTTTCTTGCTATATGTCAAAATGTCTGCTGTAAAAAAAGGACTTACCTCTGCAGTAGATTTATCAAAATCTGCAGTTTGCCAGTAACAGTAGTCATACAGGCCCAATCAGGAAGTATGTTGCAGCATGAATAATTGCTAATCTTGAATTGATCGTGTGCTGAAATAACTTGGTGATCACTGGCGGCCTGAACACAAACACCTGGTACAGTATATGCAGGCAGGTACGTTAGCTAGACAAACTTAACACACCTTGCTTTTCAAAAAAAAAAAGCAAGGTGTGTTAAGTGGTGAGATTAATAAATGCAAGCATGGAAATGTGCTATAGTCAATGAGGATGGGACAGTCCTCACAGGCTGGAAAGATGGGCATGTTTTGCTAAGTTCCTGCCCAGTTTGCTTTAAATGTGGGAATTTTAAAATAGTTTTCCACCAGAGTTAACATCACAATAGCATATCACTTTAAATAGTTTTGTTTTACATTCAAATACAATGGTATTAAGAAATGTAAGAAACAACTAAATTTACTTTATTAGTAATAAAGTAAATTTTTCTACAGTCTAACCCACTTCAAATTATGTGTTTCCTGTTGTCTGCTTGGGGATATAAAATAACATCAGAATAATCCAATGAGTAATCAAGAAATAAGCTAAAAAGCTGAATGTGCTGTGTTCTCACACCTGCTGTGTCTCTCTCAGCCTTTCTGTGATGGAGCTCACAGGACAAAAGCTCCGGGCATCTCTCCTCTACACTTCACCCCTGACAAAGACAGGAAGGTCATGCTGTGTGCCTGTAAGCACACCAAAAACGCACCGTACTGTGACGGCTCACACTTCGGGGTCATCCTTCGGGATTTAGTGAAGTCGGTGAAAGGCATCTTTAAATGAACATCTCATCTCGACCAAAGTACGCCAGCTGTGGAGATCACCAGTAACAGTATTCATTTAATAGTGCGTCTGGGTTGAACTCACTACATTTTAACATTTATGGCAGCTTGGCATGTGTTGGGAAAAGGTGATGTCCGGCACCGTGTTATCCTCTTCATACTTGTTGGACTGACATTTTGGCTGTATAAATGAAGTGATTCATGATGTATATATATTTTGTAGCCCATGTTCATAAAAAAATTCATAACCCAATAAAAATACTTAAAAAAACAAATATGTTGCATCTGAATTTTAATTCTAGAAAGCGACGGTTAACAATGTGGTTTGTGCGAAAGCAGAGCAGTGAAAGCTGCTTTTATGTAGAGATTTATATAATATATAGTTTCTCTCCATGATGATCTAAGGACTGCAGTCTCTAAAATGTGTATAATTGTTGCATTCATGTGTGTGTATTTCAGACGTGTGTATAATACTAAACATTAACAACAGAGTGAAAAAAAACAGTTAATTATTAAAGTATGTCTTCTCCTTCTGTATTGGCTGGTCTTAAAGATCATGCTTCCTCATCCTACAGTTGTTGACATGGGACCTGAACGCCTTTCAGATACGCCAACAGATACAGACTTCCACGACAATAACAAGGCTTCCAGGTCTCTGCAGCTCTCTGGCACCAGAGAGCTGCAGAGACATCTGGGACATCTGATCCACAGAGTGACTCTAGGAGGCAAATGCTTCAGGTGATGAAAAATATAAATATAAAAAATACAGATGAGTCTTTAATAAATAGAATATTGTTGTGAAGTAAATTTTCTAAGGCAATTCTATTCAAAAAGTGAATCTGATCTATTCTAGATTCATTACACAAAGTGAAGCATTTCAAACCCTTTTTGCAATAAAAATAAATAAAAAATACATTTCTCTATTATAAATTATACAGAAATGTCAACTGGAGACGAGCTTTCTAAACAGCTAATTAACTCAAACACCTGCAAAGGTTTCTGAAGCCTGTAATCTCTCAGTCTGGTGCTCACAATGAACTTTTCCACAGTATTCTAATTTTTTGAGATGCTCTTCTAAAAGATGCCTCAGTGTTTTAATGTTGACAGCACTATTATGTCACATAAGTGGGAGAGATGGAACAAAGGAGACAGTCTTTAAACGTTACTTAAGGCAGTTAAAGCAGGCGTGGAGGCATCAGATCCTCAACAAGAACCTTGTGACAAATATAGAAAGTTTCTCTCTCAAGTGTCCTTTTCCAGACAATAATCCCACACAGCCCTGCCGACAGCAGCAGCGTTACTCAATATAACGGTGTGGGGAATTAATTAACGTGACAACAGCCATGGCTAACGTTTTACAGGTTCCATCATGTAACTAAGCACTCTACCGCTAGCTTATTATGTTTATTACATAGTAACATACCGAGGTGACGTCCAGATAAACGACTCGTAACTACCGTTATGTAAAAGGGTTAATTGATTCGCTTCAGATTGTTCGTTTGAGGTGTAACGTTAAGTGAAAATTAACGTAATTAATAACTGATTCATAGTTAACTGTTAACGTTGGTGTTGCAAAATAAGGTTACCTTATTTATATATTAAAAAGCATTTAAACCCTGGTAAAGTATCATGTCAATAACAGAATTGTGAGTTATTTTAATATTGAGCTGGCGACCATAAACTGGTACCAAAACGGCCACATGTCCCAACTTCCACCGTACAGCACCGGGGCTTTAGAAGCTACCTCTGCTAACGCAGAATAGCATATAGCATTAGCTCCTTAGCATGAGCTAACTCGGTCATGTCGAAAGGGCTCTGGGCGGGAGTGGTTTCAGCAACACGTCACCTCAGCTCCACCCACGACCTGCCTCTTTTCCCATTTATGGTTATCCGGGAGCCCTTTAAAGGGCTCTGATACAGTCTACGCATGGGACATCGAATCAGCAGCTGACCGATATCTGCCTCCTGATTGGTTCAGCTTGCAACGCGTAACTCTACAGGAAGTGGTTTCTACAATCAAGTCAGCTGTAGGCTGTAGGTGGCTGCATAGAAAAGGGTGGCTGTCTAGAAACCGCTGTACATTTGTTTTGGCATTGTCCTATTGTGAAAAATTTCTGGAAAAGATTCTGTGACTTTATTTCAGAAAATATCTCTGAAATTTTTTTGCTTTGTTTTGGAAGAATGTACTGTTTGGTTTCTCAGAAGATAATGTACAACGAAAGACTTGTGTGTACTTGATTAATCTTATTATTATTATGGCCAAATTTTATATTCACAAATGTAAATTTACAGAAAAAAAACCTTGTTTTGTGGCCTTTTCAAATGAGTTCAAACATTACATCTCATCAATTCAAGGATCTTTAAAGCAAAAGGCAATTAAAACTTTATCAGCTTGTATTATGTTTAATGTTTTTATATAATCCCTCTCACACTTCCCCCCAAGCGATCAAAGATTGTATTTGTTGCATTCATAGACTGTATATTGCACTATTATGTTACAAATGTTTTATACCTTTTGTAAGCATTGCAATTTCAAATAAAGTTTGAAAAAAAAAAGCTGTAGGCTTCTAAATCTGAGCAGTCCACCAAAATGGGTTTTTGAACACCTTTGAGCCAATAAATACGCAGTCCAGATGCTGAATCTTCACTCATATTAGATCTGCAAAGCCTAATCAAAAATGTTTCGCGCGTTTCGTAGCCAAGGGCGCCAGCGTTACTGCACTGACTGCAACGTTAGAGAAGTTTCCCAGCGGTTAGCTTGCAGCCTGTGGTGCTATTAGCCACCACCGTCTAGCTTTGTAACAAGCAAGTTAGTATATCCGTGGTTATGTAGTTATGCTAGCTGATCACTGATTGCATACATTGCTACATTAATCAGACACAAATGAATGAATGATTTATTTACGGTAACGTTACATCCTCCGACCAGTTGGGGGCGATAATACCTGCATGGGGGGCATGAGGAGAGAGGTCTGAGGCAAAGAGGGGCTAAATCTGTGTGAGTCTAACTCCGTCTGTTTTATTTAATGTCTTTTGTGTGTTCTGTAGCTGTGACCTAATTCAGACTTGGTCGCTTTCTGAATCACGTTGCGGTTGTTTGACCTGCGTGCGACTTGTGCAGCAGCAGCTGAGTTAGCTGAGGTTGCACTGGAGCTGTGACTGGAAACATGAACACGTTGGGGGTCAAATTAGACCACAAATGGATTAGTTTAACCTTGAGACAACCTTGGATAACGGCTATGGCAGCTTCCAAGGTAAATCAAGAAATGATATTAGCCCCTGCCTTTTGTAAATATGGTGGAGAAACGTTAGTCTTTTGAAATAGCTAGGCTGTTAAAATCTATTTGTCGACCGACTGAACTGTAACTAGTAACGTTAGACTTAAGTAGAATTTTGAGGTTAGTGATAACTGGTACTTTGGACTGGTTCAAGACTTATTTTCTACAACACATTGCAGACAGAAACACTGCTCTCCACCCTTTCATCTATCTTTTATTTGCACATAAAATACTTGACCGCCACCTAACATCAGACTAGTATACAGAGCTAGTAGTGCCATCTACTTCCTGTCATCAAAGCCCCCGCACAGCGTCCCACATACTGTAGCTGTTTTTGATCATAGCCGGATTAGACCTTTCCTCAGGACAGTCTGGGCCTGGTTGATATCAGTCATGTTAGTTTTGATGCACTTGGGGCAGAGCTAAACTTCAGCTTTGACTCCCTCAAGAATATGGAGTTTGGTGACCAGCAAATATTCAGCAGCGCTCAGTCCATCTTTACTGTGTAAAGAGGTCAACAGAGGCAAAATGGCTTAATACACCTGGGTGGGTTGAGCAGGCCTTTGTTAAAATACTACAAGGCAGTGCCGGTAGAGTCCTGAGAGGAGGTCTAAATCAAGGAAAATACACCTGTGAAGGTGCACCAAAGACTAATGTGAAATTATTAAACTCTGGCCATTACTCATTAGGAGTACTTTTGAAAACTAAGTATATATTTTTATGTTTTTACTTGTAGCTACAGTGGAATATTTGTACCTTTTTATAGCATTACATCTTCTCTTAAAAAACAAACACTGCATACACTTACACTGTCCACAGGTCCAGCTCTCCACCCTTCCTCCAGAACCTGTCATCCCCTCTAAGAAGCCTTTCAAAGTGGAGCTGGTTGGCGGAAAGCGTTACTCATGGTGCACCTGTGGATACAGCAAGAAACAGGTGAAACCATCGTCGACATCATCTTGTATCACTCAAGTACGCATCCTGCATATTCCCTGATCACATCTTTTTTCTTTCAGCCTCTCTGTGACGGAGCCCATAAGACCAAAGCCCCAGGCCGGTCCCCGCTACGCTTTGTCCCCCAGAAAGACACCACAGCTTGGTTGTGTGGTTGCAAGTACACAAACAACCCGCCTTACTGTGATGGCACGCACAAGCAGGACTTCATCGTGTCCGCCCCGCTACATGAACAAACCGACTCTTGAAAAGGAAGTGGGAGATGTCTTTGAACAGAGCATTAATGTTGCTGTTGCATTCAACGTCAGCGCACTCGATGGATGCGGCCCGTGGAAACTGACCATGACAAGCGTTTACATCTTGTGTCTTGCCAGTATTTCTGTCAGTGCTTGAAAGAGAAGGGAGTGGCGATGGAGAGGTTAACGCCACAACCCTCGACTTCATTTGTCCTTCCTTTGTGTCTTTTATAAAGGAGAGATCATGTTGCATTCACAACAGGGTTGGACGATATGATGATACACTGTGATATAATGGAGGTTTGAGCATAGGTGTCATTTACACTGGGGATGCTGGGGACATGTCCCCACCACTATTTGAAATGGCTGATGATGTCCCCATCACTTTTTTAAAGCATTTGTAAAAAAGGTTCTGAAAAATTGCTTACAACAAGAAATGTTAAATACCAAATTAAAATGCTGGAAGAAAGGTTTATTTGCAACAACAAGAATTGAAGACGTACTATATTGCAATGTAAATCTAGATAATCTAGAACAGTTACCTAAGATAAAAAAAAACAAGCTACTGATTACTGCATTATATTCCAGTATATATTTATATTTTAAATTGTCACTTGCAACCTGAATTTTGTGTTTTACCTCTATATCAAGACATAATATTTCTTCTAAATAGTTTTAAAATATCTTCTAGTCTTGTTCTCGTGAGCCCAAAGTCTCATGGCTGAAGTGTTTTGTCCAACCCGTAATCTGAGCCTTTAAATGTCCCCACCACTTTTCAACACAAACTGACTCCCTTGGGTATGAGTACCACTGAGATTTTACCAGGTAAAAAACAGTACTGGATGTCCAAAGATGTAGAATCCAAGGATGTTAAAGTTAGGATGTAACAATATTATGGCTAAGATATTGAAGATCTAGATAATGGTTTAACAAGAGAAAACTGTGGAAGTTTTACACTAACGTGTGTGTGTATGATTTCAGTCCAAACAGTCAGTACGAAGGCCTTATAATGCAGTCTCCTACAGCTCACTCAGTGAGCCTCTTCTCCATCTGACCTCTGAAGCTGAATACGCTTCTGTTCACTTAAATGATGAAATAAACAATATATACACTGAGCTACTTCTATCAAATAACTGAATTAAAACAAAGCCAAAAAACGTTTTAAAAAAAAAGATTGATCTAGCGGGGCATCTGTTGACAGAACAGGCGGAGTACAGACTGGAATAATTACACAAACTTTCCAATAAAGGACTGACCCTTAGGTTTCAGAATGTGATATGTATAAATGGTTGCAGGGATTTTGGAGAAAAACATTTTAACTATGATGTCAAACCAGGGCTGGCTTTTATGGCTTTTATGCCTCACTAGGTAGGATCTAGAGAGAATGACGCTCCAACCTCGTGTCATCACTTCATGACACGAGGTTGACAGGCATTCATGTAGACATATTTATATATCATTCATACCTTGCACTTTGCATAATTATCATTTTATGTAATTACTACTTAAGCACTTCAGCTTAGATGCTATCTGCATTTTGCTGCTTTGTACCAGTGACATGCACAATAACAATAAAGTTGAGCCTTGGCCACAAAGGATCATAAGCCACAAAGGTTGGGAACCAGTGATATGCATCATGGTAATGAGCGTGTCTAGTCTCTTTACTCTGGTAACTTCTGTTTGCTTTCAGTACAATCTCTAAAATTTGTGGTGTTTTGCCTGAACTTTGCCTGTTCTTGGAGAACAAAGCCAAGATTATGGAGTGATCGTGACACTTTTACCCCTTTTCCACCAAAAAAGAACTGGTATTGAACTGGTGCTGGTTCAAAGTTGGTTCAACTTGCAAACTTTCTCAGAACCTGTTTGTGTTTCCACTGACTAGAGAGCCCAGCAAATGACGTCATTACGTAAGCATGACGTGGTAAAAGAACAGTTCCGGTCCAGCAAAGAGTTGGTGCCGCTTTGGAACCAGTTTTCCCGTCCGAGAACCGGTTCTTTGGCTGTCGAAACACAAAGAACTGGTTCGCGAGTAGGCACCGGCTCCGAACCGGCTCTCAAAATGCTTTGGTGGAAAAGAGGCTTATGAGGTCATTCCATCACACTTTGCACGATCGCAGCCTTTAAAAAAAAAACTGCACAGGGAAAAAAAAAAAAAAACTATGAACATTGCAACAAGTACCTTGAATTATTTAACTGACTTAAAGTGTTTAAATCTCTGACAGAACTGCCTGATTTTCACTTTGATTTAACACAAAATGCTAAAGTGATTTAAATGTAGAGCAAAGCTTTCCTCTTGTACATTTCTGCCACACGCACAACAGCATGCTTCACAACCAATTAAGTTCAGGGAATCATAAACAGGTGAGTCAAGTCAGAAAAACCTAGTAAGTAAACATTTTATTGACCTAAAACATGCACATATGGCGGACAAAAAAAAAAAAAATCGTTTGTTGAAAAGAAACAAAAGGAATGTTGAAATTCATGGAACTACAACGTAACATGGCCAAATAATCAAATCCCTTTTGAGTTCTTCGACTGCCATGAGAGAAAGAACACGGTCTGCTGGCAAACAACTGCTTGCGAACATGGTAGTGCTTGGAAACGTGTAAATATAAATGCTTCTCCTGTTGGAAAATACTCGTTGGTTTGGATTGTGTAATCTGACTAACAAAGTGCATCAACAGTTATATGTAAGGTACCTGTACTGATGGCTGATGAGCGGTTGCTTATACTGGACACTTATACAGCAGTTATTAACATGACTGTTCAAAGGCAAGGATTAGCTTTCTTTTTTTTTAAATGAACTTTTTTACATCCAACTCCCGCAGTGCTGCACACTGCAATGCCTTTCAGCGTTTTGTCTCAAGTTTTATGGAGCCAAATGAATGCTGATGGAACTACAGAAATGGAACAGAGCCACTGCATATACAATACAAAACGATTACAATATCTTGTATAAAAGATAAGTTTATACATATGTATGCACACATGCTCACATTTGATACATACTGTACAGTTTGTATGTGTGCACTGTTCTAGTCTAACACACATAAACACACGCGCGCACATACACACATACAAGTGTCTATTTGGCTGCACTTTTCAGTCTGTCCTGCTGAAAGAGGATAACATTAAATCAGCCTCCCGTGTGTCCAGAAGGAAGAAGGCTCAAACTCGTCTTTTTGTAGAAAGAAAGAAAGAAGGGAGCAATTTCCAACACTGTCCTCCCTCGCTGCCCCGTATACACGTTAGGTCGTCGGAGGCAAACCACTTTTGTCGCCTCCCCTCGCCTCCTCCTTGCCGGCCCCAGAGCCCGTGCCGTTGACAGTCACTTTCCGAGCGTTGCCGCCCTGTTTGGAGGCGAGTGTGTGTCGCTGAGTGTTGTTGGGCACAGTGGTCCCGTTGGAGCTTTGGATGGCGGGGGAGGGGTTGTGGGGCTCGGGGCTGGACTGCGAGGAGGCGCGGGGCGGCTGGGCTGCAGCAGGACTGTGGACTTTGTCGCTCTGGGAGTCGCTCTCTGACGTCGGACTGGTGTTGATGCCGTCGGAGTGGCCCTGGGCGGCAGACTGGGACGGCCTCCTGCGCTTCCGGGTGGGCTTGACCAGATATTGCAGGGGGATGGGTCCGGTCTGCACAGAGGTACACATAATCGTTAGGGCTGCGGATAGGAGCTCAGGTTTTTAAAATTCATCAATATGTGGGAACGTTTACCAGCAGGACAGTACTCGTCTGTACAGGCTAAATAAGACTGGCGAAAAGTTTTCTTATTGTCAACAAAGACCGGAACCATCGATGAATACTTGTAAGCTGTTCCTCAAATGTAAGTCGCTTTGGATAAAAGCGTCTGCCAAATGAGTAAATGTAAATGTAAATGTAAATGAATAGATCCTACTAAAAACTGTTAGTCTGTGCACAAGGCTGTGTTAGTCACAGCCTTGTGCATCTCATTCCTCTGAGCTCCACTGTTGTTCAAAAACTATTACAAACAAATGTTCCTTTATTACCATAAACATGGGCACCGTTTGTTTCCCCACATACACTGTCCTGCCGTTCACTTCACCAATTGCACATTAACCCAATGCAGAAAATAGTCCCCAACAAATGCGTCTGCTAAAAACTACAGTGCCCAGCAAATTATTGAGCCTTTTTTTCCCCCAAATGAAACTATACATTTGTATATTTTAATATTTAAACTGTTTTTTTTTTACTCCAACCACTTAAAGTGCTTTATACTACTCACATTCACCCCTCTCACACGCATTCATACACAATAGAGAGAGGCTAAAGTGCCATCAGAAGCAGGACTACACAGTCACGAGCAATTTGGGGGTCAGTATCTCGCCCAAGGACACTTCGACATGCAAACCGCGGAAGCCGATCGAACCACCGGCCTTCGGATAAGTGGACACCCGCTCTAACCCCTGAGCCAGAGCTGCCCCCAAGTAAAACAAACAAACAAACAAAAAAGATCACATCTTCAGTAGGAATGAACAGGCCTGGAGCGCAGAGAGGGTAGGGTGGAATGGTTGG
Organism: Lepomis macrochirus; assembly: GCA_024633595.2. Classification (NCBI taxonomy): domain Eukaryota; kingdom Metazoa; phylum Chordata; class Actinopteri; order Centrarchiformes; family Centrarchidae; genus Lepomis; species Lepomis macrochirus. The sequence goes on from JALXJV020000003.1 coordinate 5,516,133, forward strand.
AGAGGATTTGGATTTTGTTGACAATAACAAAACCATATCCCCAGCCTGATCCTTAAAAATACCCTAGTCCATATATTACAGTCCTTTTTGTTACCAAAGCATAATTGAGGGGAGAGGGAGGTTGATGATAGCCACAGCTGCTCACTTCATGTCCCATTTTATGACATCAATCTCAGTTAAATCATCTCACAAAAGAGGATTATCAGCTCACTCTGCCCACCCAGGATATTCCAAACTAGCAGCAAGCACGTCCACATAAAAAGGGAGTTCACAGCAAATATACAACTCTGGAGCAACACACTCGATAAGACGAAACTACTGATTTTTGTTGGAAGGTCACACCAGACTAAAAACTTATTCAGCATTCACATGCTACGCTGGGAGTAAACCAACCTCAGCAAGACAAACCGCAATCAGACATCAGTGAAATTTAGGGATCATGGCCACAAAAAAAAAAGAAAAAAAAGAAGTGGCTGCTGACTCTGGCAATTGCAGCTTCCTACAAAACCTTTAAAGGGACCAAACTAGATTGTCGCTAACAACTTCAACACCAAGCAGCAGCTCCTATTGGCTGCCTGTTATGCAATCAATCTAACATATAGCATGTGCAAGAAAACGTTCAGCAGTAATGTCAAGTGATTTGTTGTGAAAGTGAAACACTGGAAACAGCAAAGAGGGGAAGAATCAGGGAGCGTTTTCTCTTGTCCGACTGATACACTGTAAAGAGCTTTTCATTATGTTTTCCGATCTTATTTTGGTTCATATGTAGTTCAATAAAATCCGCTGCATTCTGTATTAATGGTAGTGCTAAAAAGGTGCGAAAGCTGTCACTCACTCGTCTCCACTCATAGAAGTAGGCGATATCCATTAGTGTGTAGTAGTCCTTCAAGGGCTCGTCTCCGTACAACACCTCCACCTGTAACATACAGTCAAAAACCAGTTAACACAGAGTGACCAGCAGAAAACAGCCGTCTGCCAGATCTTCACTTGAAAATGTTTAGATTTCCTCCTTTGAAGGTTTAGATATATTCTGCTGCAATGTGTCTTGAATCAACTCAACCAGTTGATGCATTTCTGTAGCCTCTATAGAACATATTTATATTTTGATCCCAATTTAAACCCTGCATTGACTACAGCTTTGAATAATTGTTCAATATTAGGAAACATTCTGCTACTGCTTAAGTCACACCCTGCTTCCTGGCAAGCTTTTGATTCACTGACCTCAGTTACTTCTGAACAACGGTTGAAGGTCTAAAAAAAAAAAAAAAAAAAAAAACTACTACATTTTGTGTTTCAACCTCAAGATAACTGCCGCTGCTGTACTTTGAATACCACCATTTGAACAAAGATGCTTATTCTGTCAAGAACATCACTTCCTGAGAGATTTTGATCAAGGAGCTTTATCAAAAGGGAAGGAGAGGAAACGGCAGCAACAGGAAGTGTAAAAGACACACGTTGGAGACAAAGTGGAGCCCATTCTGTTGGGAGCCAGGTGTACAGGTGCACAGGTGCACAAATAAACACCAGCTTTAAATGACTGACTGAATATGGTCAAGGTAAGCGGTGTACCTTATGTTGTGGTCATGTCATGGGTGAATTTCTCACCTGTCACAACTGTCTTGACAACAAGCTATAATCTTGAAAATCTTTCCCTTTGCCAATTTCCATCCCGCTTGAAGTAAATGCAGCATTACAGTGTTTTTGACACATTCAAAATGTTCCAGTTGTGTGCAGTTTATAATAAATCTTGTGTCATAATGAATGAAACCCTGACATCTTTGTCATTTAGACCATCTGGGTCTAATGCCACACCTGGGTCATACTGTACAGTATGAGTGAGCAAACATTTCAGCAAGCCATGAAATCTCCCATTTGCTAAAATTGAGTGTCAAAAAACAGCAACAAAGATGGCTGTCACTTGAGCAACAACAGCTATATAAAAAAAAAACAATATTAACATAAAACAAAAGTGCCTCATTTAAAAAAAAAAAGTCTTTGTCGTATTTGGTTCTCGTTAACAATCAGCTACAAATGCAACACAATATAAATAGTTAATTAAGGAGTTTCCATTTATCTGGTGTGATCACAGGCCTAGCCGGTCGGAATAACAGGAGGTTTTCGCGTTCTTAGCAGACATTTTGACTTGTCATAGCAGGGAAAGCACAGCCGTAATCAATAAACTACTTTAATGACTCTGTTCCATTTAGGTGAGCCAGTTCCAGGGCCCTGCTACTGTGAATGCTGAATCACTGGAATACTTAATGGAACAGAGCCATCGTTAATGCAATTAGTAAGGCCTGTTCTTTTCCCGCCGTGACCATCAAAATATCTCCTGTGAAAAATACTTTTTTTTTTTTTACCTTGACATTATTTTTTAAACCACATAAATAAAACGTGAAATAAGCTGTAAACACACACACAACACTGACATATCAACGGAGAAACATCAGCATTCATTTGGTTCAACATTCACTCACTAAACAGTAACTATTCTCCACCGGACGCTGGGCAGGTAGTGTACAGTGAGTTTATCAGAACTCAGGGCTGCCTGCTAGCAGTAAAAGTGAACAAAAACAGTAAAGTTATGGGATGTAAAAACCAAAACAATCCACTAAAAAGATGCTTACATGCTCTTTAGAGAGGTGATAAGTCTCTGTGGGTTTCTCACTACGAGGGACCCTTTTCACATAAAGTCATTCGATCCACTGTGAAAATAAATATAAATGTGTGCAGCTTTTTTTCCGGAGCAATGTTTCTCAGTTTGGCCACGTACGATTTGGTCTCTTTGGAGCTCTGGTGCTTATCATGTTGCACTGACAGCTCACATGTCACAAGTGCTGATTGCCAGAGCTCTGCCATTGCTGATAAATGCATGCAACCCAATACGACTGTGATTACACCCCTTTAGAGTCAAAAGTCCTTTTTAATGAGGCATTTATATTATTGTGTCTAAACCCTGACGTTTGCTACACAGTCGATACAACGGGAGAATATGGGAGCAGAGTGTCTACTTACCCGATAGTTGTTGGGAATATCCATCTTGCTTCGGAGAAACTTTGCTAAGTGCATGACGGACATGGCTGCTGGGCACTGTAGGAAGCGTTTGCCATTGGACTGGGGACAAAGAAAAGAGCAGAGAGGGGACGAATCCAGGGTTAAACAATAAATGTGTAGGCTTCAGCGGCTGCTTTACTCAACTTCAAAACCAGGCTTTACCTTGTCTCCTTCCATCTCTGAATGCTGCCTCTCACTATTTCTGCAGGGGAAATATTGAATACAAAGAAAACGTGTTAAAATAAATCATATACAAATATTTCCATGCATACAGAAAATTCAGGTTGCTTCTTATTGCTTTCACCACTTAGCTTGTCTTACTTGCATATTTATGTAATTCTGCTCTTTTGTTTCTCAGCAGCGACTTTTCAGCAAACACACCAAACATGAGGATTTCTAAAGCTTTTTTTTTTTTCTTTCCCCCTTTCTTTTTTAAAAATCAGAAACGACTGACTCACTTGTTCCTCTCGTAGAACTGTATGGACAGACTGATGATTTCATCCTCTGCTATGTTAAACGTCTCCACCACTTCCCCTGGCTCCAGCACACGATTCTCTGCGTAGAAGTCCCGCCTCCGTTTCATCTCATCTGAGTTCAGAAACATAAGTGTCCATTGGCAACGAAATGCATCATTAAAAGGGAAATTATGACAAAGGCTGAGACTACGCTTGCTTCGAGATAGTTGGTTGCTGTGCAGCCTCCGCCTCACCTTTGAATAACCCTGGAACAAGCTTATAAACAATATCTTGTAGGGTTTTGTCCGCTCTAGAAAAGGAAAAGAAAAAAGGTGTCATGTAGGGACGCCAAACTGATAGCATTCAGAAGTGTTGCACAAAACACCAGATATAAACCATGATCGTCTTGCCTGATGCTGAGCTGGGGACATGTCTTGTGAACCTGGACGTCACAGCGAGGGCAGAACTTATTTGTCTCCAGGAAGGCAACGATGCAAGTTTTACAAACTGTGCAGAGAAAAACGACACAGATAGATGCTAAAACACTGCTCAATGGCGCCAACAATTCAATATGATCAAATAAAGCTACAACTTCATTTTTGTTTAGTCAGTCTACCAATAGATCCATCACCAGCATCCACAGTTACTATAGAGGTAATTCAACACCTCATACACAGTGGAACAAAAATGCAAATGTTGTTTTACAAAAAAGTTTTACAAACTGTGCAGAGAAAAACGACACAGATAGATGCTAAAACACTGCTCAATGACGCCAACAATTCAATATGATCAAATAAAGCTACAACTTCATTTTTGTTTAGTCAGTCTACCAATAGATCCATCACCAGCATCCACAGTTACTATAGAGGTAATTCAACACCTCATACACAGTGGAACAAAAATGCAAATGTTGTTTCGTATGCATTACATTATTATTGAACACACAGAAGAAGACTTCCTATAGGCCTGATTGTCAATATGAACATTAAGGTGGGGTCACAGTGTTAACACTCAACATCACCTCCATACAACCTCAACATGAGCAGGACCTCTGCTCAATACGCAAACACTTGTAAGGTTTGTTCATTTCATACAGGGGTTAATGGAAACACTGCGCATGCAAGGTAATGACTTCACGGGAGGGACTTACAGGAGTGCAGACATTCTACTATGGTTGTAGCATCAATTAAGTAACCAGCGCACAGTGGACATGTGAGGTGTGGATTCAGGTCTGTGATTTTAATCCGGTTGGGCTGCATTTTATCCATCTGGACAGATCTGCAGAGGAAACAAATAACGACATGTGAGGTTCTTGTTACACAGTAGGACACGGGAGCCTATGTAAATGTGCATAATGCTTGCTGACTATTAGTTGTTTCTCATATTGTCAATGAGGGGCTGCCACAGAGCTCCCTCAGACAATGTCTGCGGCTCGTCCTTGGGACAGCAGGTTGTGAAAGCACAACAAAGAGAGCAAATGACCACCAAAACCAACTGGAAGGGCATGCTGGAGCTATATAAAACGTGTGGAGAGTGGGCGAAGCGCAGCTACACGCAGGCTGTGTGGTGGTACACAGAAGCGGACTATTCAATCGCCCCTGTGTGGCCTCTTCGTGTGCACCAGCTCTGCTCCTCGACCAGCGGACCAACAAAGACCGTTTGCATTTCTCCGGAGCCCCGCCGTCCGACCGGGCACCAGAACCAAACACATCCAAAGAAAACATCAACACTGAGGGGGGTGCAGAGTCACAGAAAATCACACTGGTACACAAAGCAGCCATCTTAAATTCACTGACAGGGCTGTATCAGGAGGCGAACAAGAGAGGCTCAAAATGTGACACCGTGCACTTTGTGTGCGCCTCAGCAGACAGCGGGGCGATGTGCCCGATAAAGAGCGATCAGCGATGCTTCGTTCCTACCTGATTAGACATCAAAGTTTCCCCCTCCTCCCAACGAGGATCCAGGTAAATTATTTGGACTTGGACAGAATTTGCAGCAGCGCCAGAAAATGGCTTTTTTCAGCACCGTCAGAGGACTGCCCATTTTGGATCACGTGATATTATTTTGTCGCCTCGTTCTCGGGGCAAACAGGGGATCCTCTGCAGGCCCCACATACTTTCTATACATGCATTTCCCCCTGCGCGGGCCCGCCATTCCATTAGTTTTTTTTAATTTCACCTTTGTTCGTGCATTTATTTCAATAAGTTGCACAGGAGTGGGATCCCGCCACGCCCTCTGTGCGTCTGACTGCAAGTTATTTTGCCTGCAGGCCTCATGTCCCGGGGCCCGAGCCGAGGGTTAGCCCACAGAGATGTGTGGAACTTTATTGGAGGTTAATAAGCTTGTTCCGTTTTCGTTTCTGTGATTGTTTAATTTTTTTTTTAATTTTAAAATCAAACAAAAAAGTAACATGATAAAACAATAACTTAAGGGATAAGAAATTAGCTAACAGGTCAAATGGGGAATCACATCACATATTAAACATATTAAATGTTTAACCATTTCAGTCTGCTGTTAGAAATCTCCATTTCCAGGTAACCTTGCTAACAATAAAAATTGCACAAACTTAAATAAATATTACTTTAAAAGGAAAACAGAAAAGAAGGAAGAAAAGAAAACACTTTTTACTCCACTACATGTATTTAACAACATTAGTTACTTAGCAGATTCTGATTATTAACACACAACATAAATCAACTTATAAATGATTATGTATTATTATGGATTTACTTAAGCAAGATTTTGAATGCAAGACCTTTACTTGCAACAGAGTATTTTTACACTGTAGTGTTCACTTTTCACTATTATTAAAATTGACTTCTTCTCTTACTATAAAAAAAGTTTCTTTAAAACTCGGTTACAATGCTGCTGATGAGGTGGAACTTTGACAGAATATTTGACTGGACAAATACAGTGCACAGGGGATAATGGTGACTGCAAGCACTACAAGGGATTAATAAATTAAACCGTTGTTACAGAATATTGATTTGAGAAGTAGAAAATGTAAGAAAGGGGATCAAGGGAAGGAAACATTCATGCCAAAGGTATTTAAGTTCACTAATCTTGGATGCTTCAATCTTGAATGTGAGGTCCATTGAAAAAAAAAAACAACTTAATTTTTACAACTGAGCACATCCTGTAGTGGGGTTGTGCATTTATTTATGTTTTTAAAGGGGTATTCCACTAATTTAATATTTCCTTCCATAAAGCTTGGCGGACTAAGTAGGCAGATTTCAACAGGAAATGGTCAAATCTAAAGCAGAAGCCGGGATATCCTGATTATTAGTCACTAAAATAGGTCCAAGCTCCAAAACCTGCATTTCCCATCATCCTACTCAATAGCATCTGTTTGTTAGAAGCACCCTGGCTGGTGAGCACCTTTATCTCATACAACTGCTATATAATACTAGCCATGACGAGTAAAGGTACATGGTAGATTTATTTATCATTTTGAGGTGTGCTCACAAAAAAAGCAAATAGATGGGTGGATAAATGACATGTCATAGAAATAAAAGTATTTTATGGTGGCGTGCTGAGGATGAATTTGCGAGTCTCACGGCCTGGGGGAAGAAGCTGCTCTGTGGTCTGGTGGTGACACAGTAGATACTTCTGTATTTCTTTCCAGACAGCAGCAGGGTGAACAGGCTGTGGATCCTTTGAGCTCTGTAGGCACCTCACCTCACCAATTTCACTGATTCTCAGGAGATGGGTACCAATGATTTTCTGAGCAGTTTTAATCACCCGCTGCAGAGCCCTCCGGTCCTGGGCCGTGCACATCCCATGCCAGTTAGTGATGTTTCCAGTCAGGATGCTTTGCTCCGCTGTAAAAGTTAATAACAACAAATTTTGCGTTCTTAATATATTTGCTTAAGAAATACAGCCGTTTCTGAGCTTTCTTCACCAGTGTGGAGATGTGAGACGACCATGTCAGGTCCTCTGCGATACTGATTCCCAGGAACCTGAAACTGTTCACCTCAGCAACACTGATGTAGTGTGTGTCTTTATCTCCTTTTTCCTAACATCAACGATCAGCTCCTTGGTTTTGCTGACGTTGAGCATTAGGTTGGTCTCTGTGCGCCACTTTACAAGATTATTAATTTCCTCCAGATATGAAGTCTCATCGTTGTTTGAAATCCGGCTGGTGATGGTGGTGTCGTCCGCAAACTTCGCAACAGAGTTCTCTCCATGTCGGTAGCAAGCACACAGCCCTGAGGGGCTCTGCTGTTTAGCACTAGAGTGGAGGAAGTGTGATCACCAATCGGAATTATCTAGGGTCTGTTTGTGAGGAAGTCCAATATCCAGTTACACAGGGTACTACTCAAGTCCAGAGTGTTAAATGTGTCAGTCAGTTTCATGGGGGAGATTGTGTTGAATCCTGAGTGGAAATCAATAAACACCATTCTGATGTAGGTGTTGTTTTTGTAATGAGAAGATGTGGGAAAACTGAGTGGAGGGCGGTGGCGATGGCTCTGTGGATCTGTTAGTTCTGAATGCAAACTGGTGAATGTCCAGGCCGGCTGGGTTATTTATGTACTGAAGAGCCACTTTTTTTTTTTAAAGCACTAGACAAAATCAGAATTGGGGTGAGAACCACAGGGCGGTAATCTTTCAAACTAGACCCAGCAGACTTCTTAGGTACAGGAATGACGGTAGCTGTCTTGAAGCATGTGGGAACCCTCACCTGTGACTGCGAGATGATAAAAATGACCTGTTTTTTGTTCACGGCCAGGGATGTTATCAGGCCCAGTAGCTTCACTCAAAATCACTCTCAGCAGGATTCTTCTCTCACCTGCCGTGGATGCTGCCTTTCTTCGGGAGGTTGGGTAGACTTTTTGAGGAGATCAAAGTGAGCATGAAGGGTGTTAAGTTCATTGGTAAAGCAAATCGAATGAGGTAATGTGGGCTCACACATGATGGTGTGATGATGTTCTTGATGGTCTGCCACACATCTTTGGTGCTGCTGGTGTTGAGGTCTCTGCTGATGTCCCCGCTTCGCCTCCTTGATGCCAGCTTCCAGTCTCGCTCTGACATTCATCCAGGCTTTCTGATTGGGGAATGATCTTGTTGTCTTAGTGATCACCACATGGACAACACATTTGCGGATGTATGATGTCACTGATGGCATCCTCAAGAGTGATGTGGTTCTCCTAGGTGAAGTCTTCTCTGAATATGTGTCAGTCAGTGCTCTCAAAGCAGTCCTTAGAGCTGCCGTAGCCTCATGTGTCCGCATTTTGACTGATTTTACTGTTGGTTTGACCCTTTAGTTGGCAGGAGAAACACAGAAATATGATCCTACATATCAAAAAGAGGATGGGGGAGGGCTTTGTAGCCGCCAGAAATGTTTGTGTAAGCATGCTCGAAGGTATTGCTTCCCCTGGTGGGCATGTGGACAGCCCTTCCTTTTGTCTGAGAGATTTTCCAGTGTTTAGGAGAGGAGAGGGAAAAGAAAGCACCAGACTATGGTAATAGCAGCATAACAAAAGGATAGTAAGAGCCAGCCCTAACTATAAGCTTTATCGAAGAGGAAAGTCTAAAACCTATTCTTAAACACAGAGATGGTGTTTGGCTCCTGAACCCAAAGGACTTTATTCCACAGGAGAGGAGCTTGAATGCTGTAGGCTCTGGCTCCTGCTGAAGTTTTGGAGGAACCCCAACTAATGCCAAGTGAAGACAACGCAACTTTCAACGTCAGCAGATGTCTGTGCAGCTCAGAATACACAATTTGCTGTCTTGTAATCGGGAACTCTTGAAGTCTTTGTGGTGTTCACAGTACGTGACTGATAGGCGACAGGGGCTTTACCCGACAACTGGTCTCCAAACCACATTTTGTCAAGAAAGCACATGTGTGAAGTGAAACACGAAATTAAACAAGTCCATGCACAAATCCAGAGTGGTTTATTTTGTATAGTTTATATTTTTATAGTTTATTATACATTAATCATACATGATATATATAAACATGAAAAAGAAAAAGACAAGGTGAAAGAATGTATTATGACACGTGGGTAGCAGGGACCTGATCATTAAGGGCTTTGTAGGTGAGGTTTATGCGCTTACTACATAGCAAGCTAAATGGAATGTTAAAATTAAAACAAAACTAGCAATACAACCAGAATATTCAGGGTATCAAATAAAAATGGTCATCAAGGTCAGCCATTTTTCCTCTAGTAACAAAATGATATCTGGTCACAAGGGAGGGAATTGAGATATAGATGGTCAGGTGAGAAATTGGAATATGAGACTAAACTTGATAATATTAGTTTTAACCCAATGAGATGTCAGCAGTGACTACAAGTAATGAATGCAGAAAATTCAAATAAAAATGATCATCATTGTTATTACAGTGGATTTGTCTAATTGGTAGGTGTGTTCAAAGTCACTAAAGAGTAAGCAACTGACCAAAACAAATAGAGGGACAGACACTATCTTAGCAAATCATAGGCTATTTGTTTAAATATTAATTCAAATTGTGAGTGTAGTCATCAAAAAAACATGCTCTCAACGTGCAGATTTACATATAGTCTAATTTTAAAGATTTGTGGGAAATGCATTTCTTTTTGTGGGGATGCTTGGACCCCTCCAATGTCCATACTACGGTTACGCCCTTGCTGACACAGGTCATAGTAGCATTGAAGACACTAAGCTCATGTCGACTGTATTTTTGTTGGGTGAATATGGGCATTTTATCAACCCTGCTCCGCAAATATTTCAATATATACTGTATAGCAGTGTTTCTCAACGGGGGCGTTCCGAGGTCGATGGGGGGCGCTGGAAGCAATATTTTAGAAAGGGGGGCGCTGAGCTGCTTTTGGGGGGCGTTTGTTGGTTGGAAATTCTAAGGCGAGTTTACACCAAAGATTCACAACAATACGAGTTTAAACTTTAAACTACTTGCAAAAAACTGTGGTCTGCAACATTAAAACCTCCCAGTTAGCCCACTGCGACTGGACGAGACGCTGCATTTTTTCTCCATCAGCTACTTGTGGTGCAGCTTTGTGCTGCCTTAACGGGAATGGGAAGTCAGAGGATCATCTCTAAATTTTTGCCCACATGGCGTTTACTGTGTAAACTCTAGAAAACCGACGCTGTCTTTCTAGGTGGAAAAGTGTTTATTTCTCTGAGGAATAAACCGTGAACGCATTGTTATCGCAGTGGTTACACATTTACAAGAGAGATATTCTGCTGTCGGACTCACCCTGAAAGCAACTTCACTGCGACACTAGCAACTGTTGTCGCAGCCTGCAGCCAGCGTTGTCCACCCTCCTCGCGCTGTGAGTTGCAGTTTGTGCCAAAGCGGACATATAGGTAGTTTCAGTCGGCTATAAAAATGTAACGTTAAAAACTGAAGCCCTGTCTCGCTCTGTGGGGGATTATTAGCGGCACTTTATCAGAGGTGCTGAAGTTAAGGTGTGTGGAATTATTCGTGAGCTTCATGTCTGATCCATAGACTATATAAAACGGTCTGATCACAGGTGTTATTCAGTTTTGTCTGTCAGACAGCGAGGGGATACTTGGAGCGAATCAGTGACATAATGCAGTAGCCTACAGGGCATGTAGTAAAATTATGAATTCTCTTTAAATAGGCGAATGACGTTAGTCTCCTTTAACGTCTTTTTTTCTTTAAATATCGGAGAACACAGAAATGTGGGAGGGATTCTGAATGTGCAGAAAGTTTTGAACATGATCAGATAAGTTAGTGTTTCCTACACGTTCATTTATTTTGTGGCGGCCCGCCACAATATTAACGCTGACCGCAACATATTGATTTTTTTACCAGGCCTATTTAAAATTGCATTTGACTGCAGAGCTGCAGGCAGCGCGAATTTGCGGAGCTCATCCTCTCACCAGTCCCTCTCGCTCTCTCTCTCTCTCTCTCTCTCTCTCTCTCACCCGTCCCTCGATCTATCCTCTCTCTCCCTCGTGAACACAGGTGCACAACGCAGCCAATGTCGGAGACACAGCTAACAGAAGTTGTTGGTAAGCATGTAAGGAGCCTGGCTAATAAGGAGAGCTGAGTTAATGTTAAAATACAGCTGGGTTTTCGAGGTTAGCATGCTGTACAGCTGCAGCAAAGTTACACTGTCATTCTGTGGGAAACACTGACAGGAGAAAGTCCGGTCAATTACTAAATTAAAACGGATTCATTTATCACTGAGATGAAAAGGGGCCATAAACACATTTAAATAGGTTACTTCCCCACAAAAGAGAAAGTAAGACTTAATCATGTGTGTTGACTCAGAAGGGATGATATTAAATAAGTTGATCTACAGGAGAAAAATATTTAAAAGCAAGAAAAATGCCTGAGAGGCTCACTACATTGTATTCTATTATAATTATATATTTTGAATTGTGACCTGAATTTTTAGACATTTCCACCCTAAATGGTGCAGAAAAGGCAGAAATTAGGGGAGAAATCTTCACCATAATGCAGGAAATTAAGTGGTCAATGCTCAAAATCTTCTGGGGGAGGACCCCCATACCCCCCACTTATTAAGTGTCCCATCCAAGAAAACAGTATTTTCCTTCACACACAGTTTCTGGGAGGAACATTCAGTTATTAGTTAAATATAATTACTTTTCACATGGCTTTTTGTAACCTTTTCCGTGTAACAATAGTAACAATAAAAAAATCAAAATAAATTCAGGGCAAATAGCTAAAATCTTTTTTGATGGGGGGCGGTAAGGGATCTGGATAGTGGCTAGGGGGGCGGTGGCCCAAAAAAGTTGAGAACCACTGTTGTATAGTGGCTAGGGGGGCGGTGGCCCAAAAAAGTGTGGAACCACTGTTGTTTAGATTTTTTTTTTTTAAAGCTGTATAGTATCTCAACGTCCTGTGTGGGAACCCCTGTAGTTCTGCCGGCGGCCTGTTGGAGGCACTGTTGACTGTGAAGTGCATCACAGACGCCATCTTGAGGAGACCCCGAACGCAGCGCTTGTTGGTGGTGATTGACAAAAAAAATCTCTAGCGCATCATGATGGGATTACTCACTGACAAGTAAAACCGTCACGTCAGTTTTGGGTTACAGAGGGTTAAAAGGAGAGGAGAGGAGCTGTTCGGCGACTGTTCACCGCCCCAGGTTGTTTTTTTTCTTTGGAAAAAGGGAGGCTGCGCTGTAGCCTGATGGCCGGCTAGCTGCTCTCTGGACTCCACCGCGGCCTGCTCGGGAGGAGGAAGGGTGGTGACGGCGCAAAATGCTCTACCGCTGACTCCCAGCAAGACTAGTTATCCTACCCAGAGACTCGCTGCGAGTTGGACGCCGGGCACGATGCACTTATAGATTTTTTTTAACGCTCTTAACTTTCCGATTCTTTTCGTTGTGTGTAGAGGCTCTGAACGACAGTGAGTGCCGTCTTGCGTACCCTGAATTCCCAGCCTGAGACATGTCATCCAACTGCACCAGCGCAGCTGCTGTCAGCGCTAGCAAAACCAAGACGAAAAAGAAGCATTTTATAGGACAGAAAGTGAAATTATTCCGTGCAAGTGAGCCCATTCTCAGCGTTTTAATGTGGGGTGTCAACCATACGGTAAGTACGTCTTAAATGTTTCGTTGTCGCTGGTGAGCGGTTTGTTTATGCTGCTGTTTTGATTTAGCTAGCCTGCTAGCTTGTTAGCCAGCTGCCCTCATCTGTCAAGCCAGCTTTGATGCTTTCAGTCGGCCATGTAATTTGCCTTGTTTGTGGATATTCGCCAAGTATTTAGTAGTGTATTTGGACAGAAATCTGCTGGCTGGCTCTCCACTGAGCTGGTCCTTTTCCTACAGTGTGTCGCTAACTGCTGCAGCCTCTGTAGCTGTGCGTGAAGCGCTCGTTTTGCAGGGATTTAAATTGTGTCTGTTACAATGTGCAGCGGCGGAATGATTATCAAAATAGCATGTCTGCAGTTTCACTCAAAGCACAGCGTTAACAATCTACCATCATAAATCATGGATGGTCAAGTGTTTCGGAGCCAAGTCGTGAGCTGCTGCTGCTGCTGCTGCTGTGCAGGCATGGAGTGGGAGGGGTGTGACAGGCAGCCGGAGCAGCAGGTTACACAGAATTTCAGCCCCACAGCTGCAGACAGCAGCTTGCCTATTGTTTAAATAACCCTGCTCTTGAGCTTGTATTTGCAGCTCCAATGCTCGGTGCCTGCATCAAATTGCCGCAGTTTATTCCATCACATCATTTCCCTATAAATAGAGCCGAAAAAGTATATCACATTCACTTTTGGCCGAAGCGGACTATGGCTATGAAAAGCACAGTGAAGGGCTGATTCGACGCCACTGATGGATGGAGGGGGTTTGCACTAGCAGTTTGGTTTTGCCTAATGTGCAGTACACCTAGTGGGTGTTCAACTCAAACCGTTTGATCAGACAGTTTGAGTTGAGCTTGAAAAACAGCCTCTCAGGCGTGACAGAGAGCTGTGTCCAGGGTTGAAACTTTTTGATTTGCTCTGCATAGAAGAGCACCTGTTATCTTCACACTGAGTTCATTGCCACAGTCAGGTGTAAAAGTACAGTACTGTCTGATCGGCACTGTAAACTGACTCTTCTAACGAACAAGAATTTTGTCAGTAGTAAGCAAAGGTGGTTAATTTCCAAAACTGCTGATAGTGACAAACAGCCACAGCAGATTTGACACTGTCCTAGTGTAAATGCATTTGCATGTTCGTATGAAACCACACTGATTTCTGCAGGAAACAAGGACCTCAAACACTAGCTGGCCTGCTGAAGAAATGACACGGCAGATAAAATGCATACAAACACAGAATAATGACATGGTTATCACTGCGGCATCGCCAGTATTCGGCGGTTGAACTTTGGCAGTGGGTGTGTGGGTGCAGCACACAGGCCTGGGGATTTGAGGTGTGGGTGGGAAGCCGATTCAAGACATCAAACAGACTTCTCATCAAAGTCCTCTTCTTCCAGTCAGAAGTTGTATGCATTTTTAATAGGGCCTTTGCTGTGCTGCTGGGGGACTTCACTTCCACACAGTGTCAGTTGGTGTTGAGATGATGTACTACACCACCTGTTTGATGCTGGGATCAAATTAATCCCTGGGATTTTTATAAAAATGTCATGTCAGTAAATAATTGCCCACTCAGGTCTATGAGCGCTTCAATTCAAGAGAGTGTTTGTATTTTACTGCGCTGCTCTTTCAGTGAGCCCATTCGGCATTATTAAATAGCAGAGTCTGAGGTTTCTAAAGGACACCGTGTGTTTATATACATACAGACATTTTCCATTGAAAACACAAAAACATACCTCTTATTATGTATGCCATTCTTCAGGGTTTTTTTTTATATATTTCATTTAACAGCATATGTGTGAGTTCATGTACCATACGTGCAGGCGCTGACTGTTTCCTTTTTGAAAACATTGTTCAAAGATTATACTCCTGCAAAGGTGTCTTTTACTGTAAATAAGATTATTTTATTATTTACGTTATGAATCTAGAAGTAAAAGCTTGGAATTAATTCATTAAAGTGAGGTTAGCTGGCTGTTTATGAACTTGTTTGTCTTTGTGTGCTCACTTAATATCGTTTCAAGCAGAAGTTACCCTGGTATAACAGCAGGGTTTTTCCATTGCATTAACATTAATACATCATCACGAGTTTGAGCTGACTTTCAAAATGAGAAAACCCTATGTTAGGTCACCACTGCCAGGACTGTGTACTTCCCCTTTGCTGCCCTTTTTTGTTTATCTGGCTGTTATTCCTCCCTGCATAGTTCCTTAAAGGCCGTATGACTCCACTTTCTCCCTGGAGTAGTGGTATCTCTTCAATCTTTCCGCCCAATTTCCTTTGCATGGCTGTTTATGTGATAATCGACAAGGAGGTTTTTCTGAAGTCCGTCAGTGTGAGCTTCTGCTCTGGATGTGTTTCAGCAGATAAGATCAGCGGGGGTGGGAGGGTTTAGCAGCAGCAGTAGCAAGAAAAGCTGTCAGCCTGTTCTTTGGTCCTGGAGTTAATGATTGGTGCTGGTAAACACTTGCAGAGATTTGGCAGAATGTGTTTGGGTCACGTGAAACTGACAATACATATTGTTTATTAGTGCAGGACTTGAGGGGGCGATGAGATGCTACCGCATATTTTTCTCTTTCTCCTTTTTGATATGATGTTTAAAGCACATCTCAACTGTTTGACTGGAAACTGCACAACAGTAGAGTACTTTGTGTAGGAGTCTGTTTTGAATTTCGAACTGTGCCCTTGTTGAAAATGTAAAAGTCAGTATTGCTGCTTTGATTTCTAATATTCCTAAATCATTATGCAGTCGGTATATATCGACTGACCTCTCTCTCTTTCTCGCTTGTCTCCTTCAGGTGAACGAGTTAAGTAACGTGCCTGTACCGGTTATGCTGATGCCAGATGACTTTAAAGCCTACAGTAAGATCAAAGTGGACAACCACCTATTTAACAAGTAGGTACATCACAGCTTATGCAGCAGTCTGCTAAACTTACAGTCTGTAATCCACATGTAAACAAAAGGGTCAACCCACCACCGGAGTTTAAAACACGTGCTGTCACTCCAGAATGACTTTTGATGTTTTTATAGCATGAAGACTTTCAATCTTTGCTTAAAAAACTATATGAACATATCTGTAATGTATATGGTCAAAATGACAGATCATGCCTCACAGCTCTTTGCACTCATTAAATCCCATCACAGTGCGAAAGCACTTTCTCTGAATGACCTAATATTTGCTCTATTCAGAATGAATGTCAGCATCCATAAAGTGACAATGGAGATGTTAGTGCAGGGTCAGGTTGAATTCCCACACAGACGGTTGTCAAAGCTCTTCTGAGTACTTAGCTGAGCAGCTTTGCAATAATATCCCTCTCATGGTAAAGGAGCAGTGTGGGACTGGTGAAGCAGTGTGCTGTTTTCTTTAAGCCAGTAAGGCTGAGAATAACATCTGATCATCTCCCACAATCAGGGAAACATAGCAGGAGTGGATAAAATAATGTGAATGCCAAAATGAACTGTACTTTTACTCTGAAGTAGTTAGATCACCAGAGCATATTTAATTTAGTAGTGTTTATCATCCTGTTGGACCTGTAGGTTAGTTCCAGCGTGGGACTCTCGCTCTGTTTTGTTGATGCGTTGCACCTGTGCCTGTAGTCATGATGTGGAAAGCTGTTGTCTTTGGCACATTTAATAATCTTGTTGCTCCTTCGAGTGATGCACCTGGAGTTAAGGCCAGGTGGTTTGGTCTTTTTGTTTCTCAATTACAGTGCCCCGCAGTTGCTTTGAGGACTTGCATATCAAAGTGCTAACTGCCAGACACGAACCAACCAACAATTAGCAGCAAACTCAATCTGCTCTGACCAAGCACTATAGGCTCACTAACTTTGACTGATTTGCATTTCACATTTTTGCTCTTTGTCATATTTTGAAGTGATTAAAGGTTTTGCATTGCTATTATTTTCTAAGTTATTGTATTGAGTGTTGATTTAAAAGCCTTATGTTAGCCTTTGCTGTTTGAGAGATTTTGTTCTCATCCAGCAAACAGGCAGCGCCAGTAGAACAAACGCGTTTAGAAAAGGAGCTCAAAGCTGTAAATGTCAATTCTGAATTGAGTTATTGTCCGTGCAGGATCCACAGAATAGCAGAAATAAATCCAACAATCAGCAAGCAGACCTTTTGTGAACTTCAGCATGAGTCGGCCTTCTTCCTCATTTTCAGTAATGAGCCCCGTTTTGTAGTTCCACATGTGACTCTGTCTCTCTCTTGTCAGAGAAAACCTGCCTAGCCGCTTTAAGTTCAAAGAGTACTGTCCCATGGTGTTCAGAAACCTGCGGGAGAGGTTCTGCATCGATGACCAGGACTACCAGGTGAGACATTTGTGGTCAAAAGATACAAACAAACTTTGATTGAAAATATACATATTAAGATATTTCTAATTTAAAGTAAGAATGTACTGGGATGTCCTTTTTTTTTTGGGTGGGGGGGTAGAACTCTCTGACGAGGAGCGCCCCACTCAACAGCGATTCCCAGGGTCGCTTTGGCAACCGCTTCCTGTCCAGCTATGACCACCGCTTTGTAATCAAAACCGTGTCCAGTGAGGACATCGCTGAGATGCACAACATCCTAAAGAAATATCACCAGGTAGAAGCCCCTCCTTAATCCAAACATTGACTTTTTGTATAGGTCGAGTGTAGGAGAGAAATTTAGGAGCGTCAGTGAGTGAAAATATCTGCTTCCTTCATTTGAATCAGGCATTTTATATGATGCAGCCCTGCAGAAATAATATGACTGCATCATAGAGCAGGGCTGTGTCCAGTTTTAATCAGTCTTCATACTGTATATTTGATTCCTCACTCCCACACTCCCCGATACACTCTCTGCTCTCCTCCCCTGATTCTCTCCAGTTTATAGTGGAGTGTCATGGCAACACGCTGCTCCCTCAGTTCCTGGGCATGTACAGGCTAACAGTGGACGGGGTGGAGACGTACATGGTGGTGACCCGGAATGTATTTAGCCATCGCCTCACTGTACACCGCAAATATGACCTGAAGGTAGGATTTGTTGGTTTACCTCCTCTTAGAAAAACAACACCAACGCGAATCGACTTGCACACCAGCCTTTGTTAAGATTAATCACACACACAGAAAAGCACAGACTTCAGTCACGTGTGAGAATTTGTGCACCCATCCGTGTCTTGCTCATTGATTTAACACTGTGATAAAGTTAATAGAAGTAAAAACTTATATACATTATGGATTTATTTTATACAAGGTAAAGAATAAAAAAAATAAATAATGAAAAAAGAACACAACATAATATTAATATAAAACATTGTTACAAAAAGAGAAAATTAAATTAGGTTAGATATCAAGAAATAATTGTGGGGCAAAACAAACTGGGGAAAACCAGATTAGTCGTTGAAGCTTTTCTAACTTTTGGTTTTGGCCCATGGCAGCAGTTTAGAAACCCTGTTGTTATGGAAAAATGGACCTTATGTTGTTGTGTCAGTTTTTAACAATAAACCAGGAGTGACTGTGATATGTCAATAATCACTTAAAACAGGGAACTCCACAGATTTTTTCGGCAGTCGTTATGTGTGAACTACACAACGACGCATCAAAATTGCCCCCAACACATTTCTGACACATCGCCGACGTCTGCCAGATATCTAGCATTCCAAATATCTGGCGGAGTCGTCCGACTCGACATCCACATCCGGCCAATGAGATCAGGCAGCTGGCAGGGCAGGCAGCTACTTTTCACCGCAAAACACTTTTTACTCCCCTCAGCTCTCTTTGTAGCTCTGACAATCCCTGCTACCTGAGTGTAGCGATCAGTCACGTAGTGCGAACACCACAATGACTTCAAGACTCCCGTCACAAGACGGCAAGTTGTGTAGTGTGAACGGGACGGCTGAAAATCGGGTAGTCTGCACGAGCCTTTAGGGAGCGCTGCTGCATATGTAGAATGTGTGTTTGCCTTTGCTTGTCTGTTTTTGTGATTGTTTGACCCTGGGGGTCTCTGTGCTGTTGATCAGCGTTACGTGACCTGCCAGTGCATCAGGGGTACCTGCTACCTCGACTGTTAGATCTGTTAGTGAACGGTGATTTAAAATTTTAGTAGGATTCACATCAGTCAACTGAAAATCTTCTGTTTAGTTTTTAAGATTTTTTTTTTTTTTTTACTGTCGGACAGAAAAAAACTGCAGGTCAATGAAAATAAATTAGAGAAAAGTTCCTGCTGTGCTTGTAAAATTGGCGGGAGGTTACAGATCCAGCTCATCAACAAAGAATTCTAGGTTTGTGCTGGTTATTACGGGGCGCAGTGTCCTTACTAGCAGTTGTGAACACGGTGTGCTGACTGCTTCTTTACGCTCCCCTAAAAAAAATCCTCTTCTGCTGCCAAGTATTCTCTGGAGAAAACGACCTTACCTTTACAGTACTGACAGTTTAAAAAGACGCTGTCTGAGTTAAAGTGGGTAATATGCTAACAATGCCTCTGATGTATCTTGAGCTGTTTTCAATTAAATCTATTTTTATTCATTTGTAGGGTTCTACAGTCTCAAGGGAAGCCAGCGACAAGGAAAAGGTCTGTTTCATTTTTGTACAGTGACGGCTGCTGACAGCCGACAAAAATAAACACCCTTAGCTCACCCCAGAGGCAAACTTGTCAAATCACTAAATTAAATAGTTATAAGTAAACAGATTTATTGTAATAGAACCTTTACCACTGGCCTCCTGCTGTCAAGTGTGTAATACTGTTTTGACAAATGTCGGTAGACAATGATTTACTCTGAGTTGCTGGAATGGGACTTTCTCTGTCCAGTAAGAGCAGCAATCATTGAAGAGCCATTGATTTTGACCGTAGTCCTGTGTATTTGTCGTAATATGACTGTGTGCCATGTGACACTTTAAAGGTAGTACCTGTATCCTGCCTCTATGCATGTGCACATAAGTCTGACAGTAAAACCAACATTTCTGCTACTGTTCGATACCAAAACCCTCTCCCTCTCTTCAGGCGAAAGAACTCCCCACTTTTAAAGACAATGACTTCCTGAATGAAGGCCAGAAACTACAGATAGGAGATGACAACAAGAAATACTTTTTGGAGAAGCTAAAACGGGACGTAGAGGTAAGAAACGCATCCAGGTTTTCATCTGGTCTGCTGTCAAACCTCTCCTGACTGTCCCTCGTTGTACAAACAGTGCTGTGATGGTGCTTTTCAGCTTGTCTGGATAAGTTACTCAGAATCAGCTGGACATGTGAAAACTCACCATCTTTGACTTCGACTTTAAGACATTTTAATCTTGTTACTTTCCATCTATTATTTGATTGCATTAGGTTTGGCTATCAAAATGTGAAATGTGTCGGTAGCATTGAAAACTGGGTCTGGTATTCCTCTTTACTTTTTTCTCTGATTAGATAGTTTCTCATTAGGGGAAAGGCCATCTGTGTATTTTCCGATATTATTATTATTATTATTATTATTATTATTATTATTATTATTATTATTATTATTCCTTCCAATGCTTGAAAATAAACAAAACTTTGCAAATAGGTCCAGTCCTATGTGGAACTTCCTAAATTGGCATTATGGGCTTATAGTACTGAAGGCGGTGCTACAGCAACTACTACTACTTTGAAGATTTTTTATAATAAATGTAAATGTAAAGATTCATATCACATTTACAGTCAAACACAAACAGTAAGCTGAAATGCTCCAGCGCCACATTTGGGTGGTTATTTTCTGTGGGACTATGAGCATGCTGTTTCCCAACTGATTCATTGCTAGGATAAAAATGTGAATTAGTGCAGCTTTCAGGATGTGATGCCCATCATTACAGAGGAGGGTAAAGACTGTATGACTGAGAAACCCAAATGTGCAGACGTGACAATGAGCGTTCTCTGTGTATATTTTATTTTTGTGTCAGTTCCTGGCCACCCTGAAGATCATGGACTACAGCCTCCTGGTGGGCATCCATGACGTGGAGCGGGCAGAGCAGGAGGAGATGGACGTGGAGGGCGTGGGAGAGGAGGAGGAGTACGAGAACGACGGGATGGGCGGAGGTGTGCTCACCGGCTCCTTCGGCACGCCTCCCGATAGCCCCGGAAACCCTCTCAACTGTGGAGGATTCTTCGGCCCCGGGGAGTTTGACCCTTCTGTTGACGTTTACGCAATCAAGAGCCACGACGGTAAGGGTCGTCATTCCAGGCATGCAGAATACAACCCAGCTATCTTCATGAGCCAGGTTAAGAGCACCCAGTCTGCAGTCCTCACACAGTAGTAGTAGAAAGAACTTGAGCCACGGCTGCTTGTCATTTATTTTTAGGTGAAAGTAAAACCTTGCTGTTCTTGTGCTAGGTGCTGTGAAGAAGGAGGTTTACTTCATGGCTATCATCGACATCCTCACGCACTATGACGCTAAGAAAAAAGCTGCACATGCTGCCAAAACTGTGAAACACGGGGTGAGTGTCGGGACTACATGATGATCCATCAGTCTGTGGATACACATAGCAAGAGCAGAAGATTGGGAGGCTCCAATATGGTTTTATATAGTGAATAAAAAAAGGCATTATGAAACAAATAAATATATTAATTCAAGTATCAAATAATAAAAATGTTTTATCATCTTTTTTTTCATATAAACATAGTTTAATTGAAGTTCATTGTTGTTTTTTTAGTCTGTCATTTTTGACCACAGTGGCACTTTAATGCTGCTGAGTGATAAATCCACACTCGCAGCCCAACACAGATAGTTAGCAGACAGCTGGGGCAGCATTGTTAAGCTAAATAAAAGGAGAAGCTAATCATTGTAGTGTACCTGTTCATTAAGTTCAGATGCAGCAGCACCCTCTAGTTTGTTGATTCAGAATAACTTTAGCAGTGCTGGTGCTTCAGCCGTTTAAATGTTGGTCGCTGAGCTTGCTGAGAGAGACTGGGAGCACGTGATTGGCTGAATGGCGAGACAGAAAAGTACATTTTGAAATAAACATTTCTGTGTTCCAGTTTTATTACATTTTACATTGAAAGTCTTTGGGATTTAGACTCCTGGTTTGACAAAACAAGAATGGTGTATATTTCACCATCATCTCATATTTTATGGACATAACAAATGAATGTTATTTGTAAAAACAATCACCACGGTAATCATTAATGAAAACAGTAGTTATTTGCAGGCCTAAATGTAACACAGCAAATGTGATCTTCAAGCTGAGTCAGGTCCTAGGGTCCGTGGAAGTGACCATCCAGCACAAAAATTAATGGAAATCAAAAGTATTGACATTCGTGTGCGTGTGTGTTACTCCATCTGTCTAATTGTCTGCATATTTTTTGGGGGGTATTTTGGGTTTGTTTGTTCCTCAGGCAGGGGCCGAGATCTCGACGGTGAACCCGGAGCAGTACTCGAAACGATTCTACGAGTTCATGTCCAACATCTTATCATAGACTCATCTCCCAGTCCAGCCAGTCATTTCCTGTCATAGATCTGTCAAATGCCACGCACTTATTTCTCTTCTTCCTCACCTCAGTGTAGGTCCATCTCCCTCTGGCTCTCTACCCCCCTTTAAAAAAACAAACAAACAAAAACAAAATAAACAACAACAACAACAACAAAAAAAAACTACTAGTATCCTCCCACAGCCAGGACCACTCTGGCAGGAAGGATGCACGAGCCTGTTACAACAATATCCCACACACACCGCCGCCACCAACCTCCCCTGGCTCCCTCATCCACTGCAAGGAAACGTTGTGAGACCCCCTCACTGAATTCGGATCGACATCCTGATAATCTCCCTGTTGTTTTGTTTTAATTCTTCTGCCTCCCAGTGCTCCTCAGCCACCTTGTTACTCCTCACGCCAGCACGGAAACTGTCTCACTAATGCCTTGAACGAGTGTGTCAGCTTCAGCAGTTAACAGTCCGTTAGTACAGTCTCTTCGGTTTCTGTTCATGTTGTTGTCGTCCTTATGAGTTCGATTAGACACACACACACACACGCACACACAGATGTAAACAACTCGCACAGATGCTAAATGGTCAGATTGCATGACAAACTCTTTGACGGTCACCACCAGGCTTCTCTCTCAATAACAACAAAATACAAAAAAAGTACTGCTGACGAATTGGAACGACATGGGATAAACACATTAATATATGGTGTACTAAGTAAATGAATGCAATATCAAAAATGCATGGCCAATGTGTACATGAGACTCCACCAGTAAGTTGAAACATCAAACCACTGAACTTAAGCCTCTGAGTGTTATGACTAAAACGACAAAAGAGAAAAAAACATCGGTGTTTGAATGTTCCGTTGCCATATTGTTTTTGAATATTTTTGAAATTTTAACCGTGAGCTTGGTGGAGGTTGATATAAGAAAAAGAAATTCACATAAAAAAGGGGAATTCTGCAGCAAATACTTGTTTTATTACCATATGGATCATTTTTATATCTTGTTTACATTAATGTAGCAATTTTGTGTTTGTATACAGTATTGTTTTGTTACCGACAGACATTAGAAAAGAAAGGTTACTTGAAAATGATTCATTGCATATTAAAGGGAGTTTTATCTTGTTTTTGTTGTTTGGCTTTGCTTATTTCTCTGGTGACTGTCCCTCAAATGATCCAGTCAGAATTTGTGCTACCATAACACACAGCTGGGCTAATAGAATTTGCCACTAATGAACATGTTTTTTTTTATACTTACTTTTTGATTGGTGTTTTAGATCTGGAAACACGAGCATTTTGGTAAGATCTGAAAATTATTCTTTGCCTCAGCTTGGTGGTTTGTTTGAAAGCTGCAGGATACATTCAGAGTGAATAGTCATTCTTGACCTTTTGAAAAATGTTTTTATTTAGGGCATGTGATAACACAACTCCATCCACCAAGGATGAGTGAGATGCAGCTGAAAATGTCCAGAAAAGGCTAGTCATGTGGGCCCGGGCAACTAAGTAGGCTGTAAAAATGAATTGTAGTCCCTAGGATGAGTCAATTCCCACTTCCCATAATGCAACTTGATAGCCCATTCCTGCCTAGTAAACACCCCCCGCCCTCTTTCCAAATCTGTAAGCATAACCTGTATGACACCATCAGGCAGTGCTCCAAGTGGGTTCTCTGGGCGACTCATAGTGGCCCTAAACAAACTGCGTTACCCAGATGGCACTTCATGACTCGGTTCGCAATCACATAGTGCGGTGTCAGGTAGGTGTACAAGTATTAATTACTTTTGATGAACACCAAAGGGCAACTGTGTTTGTAAACTGCTGCTCGGTACATGAAATGAGACTCGTGCCTTCCAGTCCAGACAATGTAGTAGCCTATTGCTATTTATTATTAACAGCTCTGTGCTGATGTTTGTCAGTAGAAGAGATACTGGATCATCACCCAGTACTAAGCAGTAACATAAGTAATGTTTACCTATTCAATAAATATTGTTTATACCTCATGCTGTTCTGTAGAGGGGAGGGTTGTAATCGGAGCACTGGGCTGTCGGCTGTTATGTGGCTCACAGGTCAGGTAGGAGGGCCCCTTAGCAGAATTTTGCTTAGGGCTCCAGGGAGGTCAGGGCCCTCTCTGGAGGCTAGTCTAAGCAATGTTACATTAACTGTATTCAGTTTTAGTAATTGACAGTTTTAATATTTGTAGTAATATTTGAAATGGTAGTCCCCTGGTTAAATAAATGTATGATGTATCTCCTGACATCTTTTATTCACTGTAGAAATTAGAATGTAATTCTTAATGATTAATGCTGTGGAGTACTGGCACTTATTTTTTTTCTTATTTCTTTCATCAGGGTTATTACTTTAGACTTGACATCTCCTTCACAGCCCCTGAAGACATTTTACTTAACTGCCGTTAACATGCTGAGTAGTGTTTAGTAAACTAAACTTAAAATTGTCTTTTTTAAATATTAGCAATTCTAAATGTGCTTGGCTGAATAATACTCCTAGATCTAATATTCCCATTTTGTTTGACAGGCAATATCAAAATGGTGATCTTTTTGAAGAAGCATGTGGTTTAGGTTGCTAATCCTGACTGGGGATGACAGGGGAAGTTTGAAATCACTGGCTCACGTCCAGTGATTTCAAACAATATATTTGTATTTTTAGCATTTTGATTCCCTTCATTGTCTGTGAGGGTTCAATGTTCAGAATTCACATTTCGACTGCTGGTGTCACCTTCCTTAAATTGTATTATTTAGTTGCCAAGTATTGCATTTTGGTTTGGTGCAGAACCTGAGAACCCACAATACGCTACACGCAACATTAACTTCAGTCATGTTCATTGTTTAAACCTGTTTATTTATTGAACAATCCATAAAAGAAAAAAAAAAGACAGTACAAGCGTTGTTTATTATTTGTGTACAAAACATCTGTGTTGGTGAAGTGTGGGAAGAATCAGCAGCTCTAGTCCATCCTGGCCTTCAGGGTTCTTGTGGTGATCTTGTCTTTCTCACTGCCAGGGAAAAGAGAAGGCTGTCAATCACTGCAAACCTGTCATTCCCCCTAACCGGTAGAGTGCTTGTTATCGCTGTACTTACATGACATGTACGACGACTCCCATACCAGACACTGCATCTCTATCAACTGCATTCAGCATCGCCTGGGAGATGGTCTCAAACAGGTCCTCTGGTTCCTGCACGATCAAACACATTTCTCAAATAAACACAAAACAATACATGTGACCTACGTAGACCTCACATAGGATTTGTGTCTAAAATAAGGGGCTCTATAGCTGTGTTCAGACTGCAGGCCAACGTGACCCCCATATGATTTTTTCTGCACATATGTGACTGAGCCCGGGTCACTTGGAAAATTATCTTTTGCAGTTTTGGGCCTCTTTCATATATGGTCACAATCTGACTGTCTGGACAGAATTCATGCCCCTGATGTCACTGTAGTGACCTGCTCTGGCGGGTCGCACTGTGACTGAAGAAAGCTCAACAAAAAATCTGGGCAATAAATTGGAATTGAGCATTAAGGCCTGCAGTGTGATGGGGTTGGCGATGGTCTCCATTTTCATATCGCATGATCATGGCTACGTGAGATCACCGATTGGCGATCTGATCGCCATGGGGTGGGTGTTACGTTGCAGCATATCAATGAAATTCCAGCATGGAAGAAACAGGCTTATTAGCTTTAAGAGAAACCACCAGAAACCTCTATAAATGCACAGAACAGTGTTTCCCACAGAATTACCGTGTAACTGTGGTGCTGCACATGCGCGGCGGGAACGAAGGTCAGCTATGTATAGCGTGTCAACCCAGCTGTATTCCAACGTTAACATATCCGTCTCCGACACTGACAGCGTTGTGTTAACAAAATAGACAGACTAACTACTGAGAGTTAACTTCAATACATTTGTTTTTATATATGTGTGTGTGAGTGAGAGAGATAGAGCAAGCAGGAGAGAAGGTGCTGCAGACGAAACTTAAAAATGCATCTCTCAAACGGCCAGCAGGTGGCTGCAAAAAGAAGTCGGGTTGTAATAATGGTAAAATGTTGCAACTTCTCAGCTGAATTATTACCTCAGTAAACACTTTCATAATGACTTTATGGTCTCAGCCGCTACTTTCGAGTTTTCTTCAAGCGTGATGTACATTAAATAAATTATGGTCCTATTTAGGGGAAATAAAGATAATGCAGCAAATGTTTTTGGGTGGGACTACCTTGTGATTGACAGGTCTCTACCATGGCGACCTGTCAATCAGGATATAGGTGACTTGTATCCACTGCTCTGTGTACATTTTTTATTAAATGTCTGTCAGCAGGAGAGAGAGCACGTCATGTTTGAGTCTGTTAGTATGTTTTGTTATAAAAGTAAAGTGTTTTGTCAACTTTTTTATTTTTTAGAATTTTAACTCTGATTACATTTTAGTTTAGTTTTGTTATATCCAGGGTGTATATTTAATAACTGACTAAACATGTTAACAGAATAACATTATAGGTCTTTGGTTTTGTTGTAACACTGATAAATAACTTTTGTAACGAGGGCCAGTATAAATTGTCTTTGGGCCAGTAAGTTTCAAACCCACTGGGCCGGTGGGGCCAGTTTCAAAAAAGTTTAACGTTGAGCCCTGCCTTTAATCGTGCATAAGCAACGCAATGGAACTACGGAGCACAAATAGCTGAACAGACAAATCATATCCCATATAAAGAGGCAGATTTGTATTCCTCCAAAGCTGAATACTGTGTTGAACCCGTCATCGTTGGCTGAGTAAACAAACTGTTTTGATCTTGTAAATCTCTGCTCAAAATTTTAGAGCTGACAGTTTTCCACAAACGGGAGTCAGTAGTATCTACATTCACATGCACAAAAATGGACCCTCATCATCAGGTGTAAGAGTAGCTTCATACTTTACACAGTACTTACCATGTCTGGCTCCCACAACGATTCACACATGCCGTACATCTGCTCTGAGCAGGTGCCGCTAACAACGAAGTCTTCTGTCACCATGGGGCAGCCAATCAAATCCAAGGAGCAGATGAAGGGCTCTAAGGTTTTGGGGTCCAGTCCAGCGATGACAGGCTCAATGTAGTATGGCCCAAACCTAATGAGAGGATCACATGTTAACCAGTTCCTATTTTATCTTCTATGCAAGAACGTATGCCAAGAATATAGCATCGGTCTGCAGCTTTTAAGTTGGACATGGTTCTTGTTCACACCAAATTAAATTCAGTGCACTTACCTTCTTTCATACAGCAGATTGGACACCATACTCATGAAGGTCTTGGGCTTGATCTGGCGACCCTCCTTCAGCTCATACAGGTTCAATCTGAATTTAAGCCTCTGGGCTCTACACAAAAGGCAAAGACATCCAGTTACCCCCCACTGTTATTCATCATTCCTGAGACATTTGATGATACCATTCAATTCACAGAGAATGCAAAGTAAACGTATTTCCTAGCTGCGACTAACAGCATTACTAATAGGGCAAAACTCCAGGCTTTCTTTAAATTATTGTTTGTCAGTACCAATGCATTCAATCTGAAAGTGGTCAAAGTCATTTGTGGAACTTGGAAAAAAAACTGTTGTCGTGCCTTGGTAGTATAAGAACTGCTTTGCAACTTTGAGAGAGTAAAAGACATGAAGGTTAAACACACTCACACTGTCTGAACATCTGTGGCCAGTCCAGCAAGCCCAATGTACAGCCTGTCTCCCATGGGGAAGATCTTCTGGAAATCAGTGGTGACCATCTGAGCCTGAATTCCAAATCTCCGGTCTGCTGCTATCGCCACGCAGTTCTTTCCCCGCATGGCCATGACGGCCCCTCCGTTATAGGACATGATAGACTGGAAGGAGGAGGAGAGAGAAGTAAGTCAGTCAGAGTAAAAATGATTAATAGACAGACAATGAATCATTCTCTATTCAAAGCCATCCATCCATCTTCATCCGCTTATCGCTGGGTTGGGTTGCAGAGACAGCAGCTCCAGCAGGGGACCCCAAACTTCTCATTCCTGAGCCACATTAACATTCTATTCAAAGCTAGCTATTTAAATATGTCAATCTCAGCTTTATAAGAGATTTTCATAAGTTTTTTTTACTTTAACAGATATTTTATTTTCCAAACAATAAACTGGCTGATTATGAAAATAATAGGCAGATTTCTATATATGAAGTTTCTATTAAGCATAAAGATGAACTCAAAAGGCAGCAACCTCAAACACAGGAGTGGGCTACATGCAAAACTACAGTGAAGTGTATACATATAATAACAATATACAGTGTCCATTATGAGCGACATATATCCATTAAAACTTAAAGAAATACGTGTCGATTTAATCCATCAGATGTAACGTTACCCACGGTGCATTTATAAAATAAAAAGTGTAGTAGAGACAAGCAGTTTACAAATATCTGAAATATCATGCGTTATATATTTTGTAAATGCAATGATGTTTAGGTGAAAAACACCGTTCCTGAATTGTTAGTTTGCTGTTGACAGTTAGCTTTAACGTTTAGGTTACATTATCCTGTTGCTATCCAAGTTATAGTACATTGATGCTAAACAAGCTGACAGGATCTGATCACACGTCAGCTGACAAACTGAACTAAGTTAAAGTTACAACCGTTTAGGTTTACCTCAGTTAAGCCATGAAAGTGAATTCCGGAACGCATAATACATTTCTGTACAAAACACAGCGTTAACGTAGCTCATGTGCAGCTAGGTATTAAGCTAAGCTAGCTTTCCGGGCTAACACCAATTACTATAATGTGACTTTAGTCTTCTATATCGTTAACTTACCTCAGACATTACTTAAATTATAATATCTATTAAGGAAATTCAAAATGGTTAACCTCGCTTTGAATCGTTTGCAGAAAATATTACCTAACTTTAACAAGAATGTTAAGAAATGGTTATGAGCTAACGTCATGCTACTAACATTAACGTTAGCTTAGCCAAGCTCATGTAACTGTTAGCCTTATTAACCAATTTTAACTATTTTACCCAACAAACCACACGCGTATTATCTAATTTATGATGTTCTTACCATCTCGGCGGTGTTGTGGTATATCCCTAACAGCTAGAACTTCTTGTTAGATATTATGAATGACTAGTTTCCCAGAGTGACTACACGATTTAGAAACACAGGGATCACATTAGCATGATTTCTCCTACGTCATCGCTTGTGCAAAGGTAATTGGCTGGACGAGCTGCACCAGGCGCAAAGCGCTGCTTGTCATTGGGGACATGGGCACGGCGCAGCGTAGTTTGTTCGAGACGTGTTAAAGTGAAAGCGATTTTTTCCCCTAGGATGGAGACTGCATGACCCGCCTTAGTCTGCCTCTGATTGGCTTACCCTGATACTTTTAGCCTAACTCTAACCAATCTCACTCCTCGAAATGAGATTACAACGGGTACTAGGCAATCAGAGGCAGGGTAGGGATGACTTTACCATCCAAGGGGGGAAATGTAGCAAATTAATTTTTTAAAAATATAACAGAGGCGTTTCTAAAAGTCGATAGTCACTTTAAATTCAAGTCACTGGATTTGGTTAAATCAGGTAAACAAGGTGTGTTTTATCGGTTCATGTCGTAATTGTTTTGATACTAACTGAATGACAATAAGAAAAGTTAGACAAATAAAAGCCCTGGCATGGCTTCAAATTGTTTGACTAATGGTTACAAAACCCAACAAAACCTATTCAGTTAGCAACGTTACAAATAGCTAGCAAAGGCAGACATCCACCAAAGACTATAAAACCCACCCATCCATATTTCCTCAACTATGATTAGCACTAAACTGAAAAGGTGAGTTCTGTAACATCAGTTTTGGTACAGACAACAACGTAGGTCATTTATTTTCCAATCGTAAAGGGGTGATGATGTGAATATTTAAAAGGTGTTTCATCTAGCAGTATCGACAAACATCCCCAGTGATGACATACAGCTGTTTTAAAAAGAAAAAAAAAACAAATAATGGAGCTCTGGAAATATGTTTTTATTCCAGTTGCTACTCATAGGCGTACACTAAGTAACATACTGTACATATATTACAAAAACCTTTGATATAAAAGCAGGTCCTATTACACTGTAAAAACAAAAAAAATATACTGTACATAGTTCAGATCACATGAACCTTCAAAGGGACATCAGCTTTCATAAAAGTAATTAGAACAGATCAGCCATACTAGGCCTTTCCCATTTGTTGGAAATATAAATTATGTTACCACGGTGGAAACTGCTTTTCAAATTAAAAGCAATGGGTAGACATGGAGCCACGTGGTTCCCTGTTTAAACTCATGACAGACTCCCACCACACCATCTCCTCAGTGCATTAATACGCACGTACACGCTGTGAAACAATAAAGACACTAATGAGGGAGTGAAGGGAATACTCTTTCCAAGGCTTTTCAACCAGTTCAGTTCGGTTTATCTGTATAATAAATGTCTTTATCTCTTCATGAAGTTGTCCAGGGAGGCTGGCGTCCTCTGAATGGAGTGGATATTCCTCTTCACTCTGTCCTCCAAGGAAGAGCTGGCAGCACTCTCCAGCTTCATCTGACTGCAAGAGGGAAAGGTGAGTGTTACTGGAGCTAAGCTTCATGTAAGAAGAAACAGAACAGGAGACGTGTCCATAAATATCACACTCCCTGATAAGGCTATATTTCCATGTTGCTCAGAAACTTACTGAATAAAGCCAGCATGTCGGTCGTGTTTGGCATTTTGTTCCCGCTGCTTTTCCTGCTCATCTTGCCTCTTGTATCTCTTCACTTTATTCTCCCTGTCCTCCTCCCTGTGCTTGGCCTGGTCCATCATCTCCCGCCTCTTGCGCTCCAGCTCTTCCGCAGAGAGCTTTCTACGTCACATGGAAAGATAAATTTAAAACATCCGAAAATGACTGAAATCCATTCAGTTGATAACGACAATGCTCTGAAAAATAGATTATTATTGTTCGAAAACATTTTCTGATTACCTTAATCCAAATATCATAGTATGAGTAAGCCTAATAAAATTACAAAAAGTGGAGTAATTAATTTGTTTGCATCCCTGACGGTTATTTTTGACATGTATACATCTTTCTAAAACGATGGTTCTGTACCAGCATTTAGAAACACAAACCGCTTGATGGGGAAGAAAAAGAAACATTTTGAATGTATTTGCACAAACAGCTGTGAAAAGAATGACTCAAAGCAGCTATTGTGCAAAATACGTAAAAAGATAGAAATAAGGATGTACCATGGCTCCAACATGACAGAGACTAAATAATGAGGAATAACTGCAGTCATTGAAAGATGAATGGTATACTTCTATAAGTAAGCAAGTAATTGATCTAAAAATAAGAATTATGTCGTGTCTACACTGTCTGGAGCCCTGTGAACTCTTACTTGGACACGGGGTGCCTCTGTCTGTGGTGACGTTCTCTCTGTAGGCTGGAAGCTCTAGGCTCAGCCTTCTTGTCACCTCTGTGTGAGGAAGAAGAGTTTGAGTGACTTTCCCTGTTGCTCCTCTGAGGCGATCGGGAGCGGCTCCTCTCACGGCGCCCCGAGTGATTGGAGGGAGCGGAGGACTGGTGATGCCTGCCCGCGGGGAGCTGAGAGGGAAGACCTAACTGTTAGAACTCTGTTCTGGTCCAGTGAGAGATTAATAATGGAAACGGCAGAGTAGATCTAAATAACAGCGGTATGATGAAATACTGCTTTGCTGCTTACTGACCAGTAGGCCATAGCCTGGAAGATGATGGGAGCGAGATTTGGAGTCTGCTGAAGATTCATCTCGTGTATGTGACCTTAAAATAGATCAAAGACGACAATTAAACAGTTTTCTTAATTGAGCTACCTGATTAAATATCCTCTGTGTTGTGTAAAAGTGTGGATGCCATTATAGAAAACATTTTATTTTTTAATTAATTAAACTTCATGCGCTGTGCTGGTTGAGCGCACAAAAATCACTTATTTACAGTGTGTTCCAATTATTCCTTTACCGTCCTTTTATACCTGTGTTTTTTCTCCTCTTCCTCGTCTGAGCTCGTGCTTGAACTCCTTCTCTTGTGCTTCTTCTCCTTCCTTCTCTCTTTATCTCCTTTCTTCTCCTTTTTATCCTTCTTCCTCTTCTTTTTCTTGTCTTTCTTGTCGAGATTTTGCCGCAGCTGTGAGAGAACAAACCCATGTTTTACCGTAAATAAAAAGATACCCGACAGTCTCCCCCTCCTGACACTGTACCAGTTTTCTAACACCACTGCTGTTATCTTGTGTTGATAAAGTTAGTGGAAACATCACTGAAAGATACTAAGGCGGCCAATACGTGTAAATGTAAAGAGATGAGGGTGCTGGATATTTGCAGTTTATTAATCAAAATCTACAACATCTTAAGAGGTCGTCAAAATGAATCTATTAAAAATGAAAACATAAAAAGAGTTCCACAGTCATTTTACCATTTCTTTAATTTTCTTCATCTTCACTGGATTAGTCAGGACTTCTCTCTTCTTTTCTTCCTCACGTTTCCTTCAGAAAACAAACAAAACATAAATTAAACTATTTCAAACTTTAGGCATATTTCCGTATCAAATTACAAGAGAGGGGACTTCATTACCTGATTTCAAACAGGGGGTCTTCCCTGATCTTGGCAGCCAGGTCGAGGTTGGAGGCAGGAGTGGTCGGGTTGAAGATGGACCCAGGCAGGAGGCCAGTCTCAGTTGATGGGCCGCTCTCGGGCTCCTCGTATTGGTCGGTGATTTGCTTATCAATGGGACGTCCCAGCAGATACTCATCTCTGGACACCTGACCAGCAGGGCCCTGGTACATCCAGTCCAGGCGATCATCCTTTTTTCTGTCATCAGAAAAAGAGATAAAAGAGATACAACATGACTTAGACACTACCTCTTTTTTGTCTTAACCTATATGATAACTTTGAAGATAATATCAGAGAACTAACTTGATGGCACCGCGTTCCTCTGCGTATCTGGTGATTTCTTCTCGGGTTCGCTCCTCTTTCAGCTCTTTCTGGAGCTCCTCAATCTTCTTGCGTTCAGCCTCATGTTTCTGCTCAGCTTTCCAGACACGCTCAATGTTTTTCATAGTCTGGGGATGCCAGCTCTTTTTCAAGTTCTGCCAGAAGACAAGGTTGAAGACATTTAGCTTCTGCATGAAACTACCGGGTACTGGCTTTAGCGTAAACAAGGGTTTACCAATTTTTCACGTAAGTTAACGTTAGACAGAAAGAGAACAAAAAATCTGACGGTAAACATAGTACATTAACAACGATCCACAACGAATCCATAACATCTTCAGGTATATTAGTCATGGCAATGATTTATTCTGAACTTTAACAGATGATTCACATCTAACGTTCAATCATAGTCATCTGTCGTTACGCTAACGCAAGCTGTGGAAGCTATTAAAATATAAAAATCAGATCAGTCCAAAGTTAAAATAATTAAGGTATTTGGTGCCGAAATGAACCGTGGCTTGTAACAAATCCCAGTAGGTATTAACTCATGGTGTAGCATCTGTATAGACCCCATAAAGCAAACAAACATCTTTAAACACCAATTTTCTGAATGGAGTTTGGTCCTTGGAACAGTCGCCAAACATCAAAGAAAGCGCTTTTGGTGGATGAGATAGCTCGTACTTACCAGATCGCCGCCCCCCATCTTAAAAAATAAGTCGTTTCAGTCCAACAACAATGAAACACAAACACACAACTATAAAAGGTGGAACAACAAACGCTCAACGTTAGCTAGAAAATGGAGCCACCGAGGATTGTGTGATGTATTATACTATTTCCTGTTTTGAAAAAAAAAAATCAGTTTCCGGTTCCAGCTCATGGTGCCTTCAGGTGCCCATCGTAAGTCCCTGACATGGACAAACTATCAACGATACTTTGACTCAACATGACTTTCAAGTGTAATTGTTCGCAGTTAATAAGAATGAACGTTTTGTCAGTGTATGTGTTTTGGTAATCGTTAATTATTTGCACAAAGTATCATATAAATACACACGGCATGTTTACCATCAGTTTCTTGAGACAGACGCTTTCTGCAAGGGTCATCTAGATGCTTCGACAGTTTCTGACAACACCTAAACGCAGCACCCTGACCCTGAGCGCAACAGTGTTTCCCAACCCGTTTGGCGTGTGGCACCTTAAAACGAATGGGACGGGTGAAATTGGATGATTCGTCTCCCCATTAAGAAAGACGCTGTGCGCATTTACGCACGAGGTACAGCCTCATAACGTCATTGATTATTTAAAAAGGCTATCCCGACACTCCGACAGGATCAGTGAGGATGAACTGACAGCAGCCTCTTTAATCATGAAAGTAATTACTTAAACAACAAACACACAGACTATAGAAATCTATTTACGCATGATCCATCACGTCTTCAAGAGGAGCGTTACTCTCTAACTCATGGATTTGTTTTTCTGGTGTTAAAATGATTCTCGGTGAATTATTAAAAAAAACACTTAATTTTTGGTTAAAATGCGTTGCAACGCGCGTTACTGAGATTGTAGCTGGTATTACCGATTTTTTTTAGTAATGCGGTATTGTGTTACTGCGTTACACAGCAAAAAGCAATACATTACTGTAATTGCTTTAGGGCCTACTTCTGTTACACGTTACTCCCAACACTGTTTATGTGTTTATAATAATTATTTTTAATTATCTTGTGACCCCCCCCAGATTTATCTGGCAACCTTTTAGACCGTGGTTTAACTACTGCATTAAAAAAAACTACTAAGCCTAATTCTACAATTTACAATCATTTAATTGTGCACAAAAGTCAATTTCATATTGAGGTCGTCCACATCTGATACAAACATAAAAGCATCCAACTAACTTCTTCTTTTGCTACTAGGCAAACTACTACTAGCAGTAGTAGTAATGACAATAATCATCAGTTTGGTCTGCTTATGAAACTGCACAGAATGATGGATAATTAGAGCATCTCTCTTAAGTAAACAAAAGTTCAACATGGACACATAATATATATATTTTTTTATTTAATAAAGGACACTTATAGATTAAATACAAGTTATTACACCATGATACTCAACTTATTAAATGTTTTAGAACTTATTTTATTACAGTCAACTAAAACATTTACTACGGCAACCAATTAAAAAAGTTGTTCATCTTGTTCTACCGACCAACATAAAAGACTATCTATAATATCATCAACACAAAATAATAATAGTCAATACACAATAATTGACTAATGTTTAAGCACTTTCTTCCGTTTCTTATGTTCTATACATAAATACAGCAATTCTGAGCCTCCAATATTGCAAGCTCCCTAAAATATAGAAATCTCAGCCTAACGTCTGTGATGATTTACATACATCCTAATAGTTTCCAATTGAAAAGCTGCTCACACTGCTCGCTACAGAACTATTGATCACAAAATATTGATTATGATTATTATCTATTCAAAACATGTAGCCTAAACAAATTCTTGTGTTGTTCAACTGCATTGTTTTAATCTATTGGACTGCTAACACAGTCTTTGTCTGCATGCTAATTCAGAGTCAAATGGCTGTCATGTTTCAAAGAAAGACTTTTGTTACATGATCCGCCAGCGTCAGCGAACATTGATAAACTGCAGACACACCACCAGCTGTTGATAAAATGTGTTGAGAGAAAAGCCCTTCACACATTCTTTGCTTTTGATTGGGACTAAAGCTTGGTCTGACACGCATATGGTTATCAAGCTGTTGATATTTGGAAGAGCTGTATGAACCCACTTAGGTACACGTGGATAGTACTGGTAGGACAACCTTCTGTTTCCACCTGAACCTTTTAAGGCATTAATTGTTTCACATTCATGATATGAAAAGCAATAGCTATTATTTTTCTGGGCCACTTGGGGGCAGCAGACCAAGCTGTAAATATGAAAATAACATATTAGCATCATATAAAGTTAAGTTGTTTGTGAACAGTTGCCTAATTACACATCCAGCCGCCAAAGAGCCAAGTTGGCATTCATTTGAGGTTGTGTTTCTAGCCACCTGATAGACCTAACATTCACTCTCCTTTCAGCTTTGGCCAATTCTTCACCATTTCCTTTAGCAAAATAAAATTAGATGCTAAATGCCTCACTATGTTCACTAGCTAGTTGCTAATTTTGACGTTTGGTGCTGGGAAATCAGCCTACAGCGGTTTAACATTTGCTGCTTTTGAGAATGAGGTTGATGAGAGTGAGCCAAAAAACCAAAAGAGAGCAGGCCAGAAAACCAAAACTATGAGTTCCAATACTCTTATCTTATAACATAATTCGTAGAGGGGGGGTTTGGCGACATAGTCAAGTGACACTTCTCTCTGAGTTCACCACTAAGTCATTTGTGCTTTGTTAATATGAAAATATTGATTAGTGCGGCTTTAAATCTCAGGACTGGGCCACTGGAATGGTTTCATTCAGCACAAGCAGTCTGTTGTGTTGACGGGGTGGACATGTGGAGCTGTGTTCATGGCAAATATGATCACAGTCTGGTTTCATTTGAACCAGCAGCATGTTTCTCTCCTTGTCCGGCTTTGGTGGTCTTGACGCCCAACTTGATCTTCTTGTTCTTACCTGCCCTGTCAGGACTGAAGGTCACTGTCCTCAGCAGCTCTGACCATTTTTCAATGTTCAGGTTTAATTAGTTGTGATTTGTGAGTTTATCTTTTTTCACATAATTCACTTCTTTGCATCTTAGTGTTCCAGATGATAATCTGGACCAGTGTTGACATTCTCCTACTGTATGATCATTCTCATTAAGTGTTTTGCCATCAAGACTATGTTGGCGACAGTAACATATCATTTTTGGTATACTAGCCTTTAGTGCATAGAATTCCCATTTTGTATTTTTTATTATATTATAGTATGGCATATTATAGTGTATTATATATTATATTATATTATATTAGTATTACATCAACATCACAACATGCTGCCACGAGCACAGCTTTACTGTCTGTTGTACTTTTACTTAGTACCATTTTAATGACTTACATTCTAACACACACACACACACACACACACACACGCACACAGTTTGTGATAACTGTTAACCATCCAAATGGCTACTGATCTTTGTAAATTGAGAAAATGCTGTATTATACTCCAGTGTCTTATCACAATTTGCACAGTAAACAGCAGTCTGAAACAAAAACAAAACATCACTCTCTCCTTTCTCCGTTCAAAAGCATGCTGCCTTTGAAACTGGTAAATTAAACTGTGTTGGAGACAAAAATTTTCATTGTAAACAGGTTAATAAGCCACCTTCAGTTGATCTCATCCTAGTCTCTTGCTCTACTGGTAGTAGTGGCTCTAGCAGCGATGGAAGTCCAGCAACAAGCTGCAGCTTCAGCTTGTTTGCCCCCTTAGCCACCCTTCACTTGAAGTACACAGGAAAGTTTTATCCATAGAATCAGTAAAGTTCCTGTTTTTTTTGTGTGTGTGTTCTCTAACATTTGGATTATCACCACTTTATAAATTCACAGGACCACAGACTTTCAAACACTTTCTGTTCCATCCAACTTTGATCAAAAGTTTGTCCAAACTTTTTTTCTATTCTCTATTCTGTCGTAAATCTATGGCACCTCTATGACAGAGAGGGAAACCTTAAACTGCTAAATTCGTCTGAATTTTATGAAGTTAGCCGGACTGCCCTGTCACACTGGAGACTGAGGGGTCTGTCTCACATTTCAGCTTCAGCGGAGGCTCTGTGGTGTCTGACGCAGACACGTTTGAGGATGACTGAGGAGGTGTAGGCGCGTCAAAGCCCTTATCCATCCTCCCGTCTCCATTTACCCTATCCTCCCCATGTCCTGGCGGGGACTCGTGTGTGCGCATGTGCTTGACCAGGTGGTCATTGCGCATAAACACTCTAGGACATAATGCGCAGCTGAACTTCTTAGCGCCTGTGTGCGTCTGCAGGTGGCGCTGCAGTTCATCAGAGCGTGTGAATCTCTTGCCGCAGAACAGCCAGTTACAGACAAACGGCCGGTCCCCGCTGTGCCATCGTAGGTGGGCCTTCAGATGGGAGGTCTTGGCATAGGCTTTTCCACAGCCAGGGATGT
Organism: Lepomis macrochirus; assembly: GCA_024633595.2. Classification (NCBI taxonomy): domain Eukaryota; kingdom Metazoa; phylum Chordata; class Actinopteri; order Centrarchiformes; family Centrarchidae; genus Lepomis; species Lepomis macrochirus. The sequence goes on from JALXJV020000003.1 coordinate 5,554,584, forward strand.
GGCAGTTGTGCATGTGCTTCCTCCTGCTGTCGTCAGTGCTCTGGCCCATCTGTTCAGCGTGGACGCAGTTAGGGCAGCGACACACCGCCTGGCCGGCGCCTCTGGCAGAGGAGCGGCGCTGGGGCTTAGGGCGGGCTGAGGCGGCGTTCTCCTGTGGTTCCTCCAAAGAGAACGGTTCTTGCTGCATCATTTCCGGGCCCAGTGGCTCCATCTTAAAGCCATCCTGGGGGAAGAGGTGAGATGAGTGCGAGACCGGAGCGTGTTGAGCTGGAGACAAGGTGCACAGCTGCGGGTCAGAGCCGTAGGGCCCCATAGAGGACTGCAACCCCATGGAGCTCCCAGGACTCACAGAAGGCAAACCGACACCCTGGCCCGTCTGCAGGTCTATCCAGCTCCCTGGTTGGACGTCCCTGTGGAGGTCCCACCAGGAGGGGATGTTCATGTCTTCTGAGCTGCCACTAGGCGTTGCTGTCCGTAGCCAAGGCTCGTAAGGGTGGGCCATGTGAGCAGCTGGTGCAGGTGGAAGACTGTTGATGAGGTCAGCCACTCAGAGTGTTGTTCACTGACGTTTGGGTAATGATGAGAAGATTACCACATGGCGGTATGGCGATGCATTGGAAAAACCTGCGGAAAGAAAGAACAGAAAAACTGTTATCTTTTCAAATCTGGCATCAAGTCAGCCTTTCTTCTGTCAGTCTTGAGGTCATTTACCAGGCTTTGAAAATACTCAGCTTCTGCTGATCTAACGTTTCTGATCTTCAGAAGTGCAGTCACTCAGGCCTAAATCCTCCTGTCTACAGCACTGAAATAACCAACCCCGAGCACACCTCCTTCAGCGCCATGGATACTGCCGTTCTCACGCTGCGTGGCCGTGGAGACAGAAGAGAGGGGGAGACAGACGTGTCCAGGCAGAAGCCTGCCACATGCATCCGCTGCCAGGTACTTCCCATGGAGGACAGTCAAAGACAAGAGCAAAGAAAACAACATCATCTGCCCTGTGCAGAGGCAGGGGCAGGGGGGAGGGATGAGAGTGAAGAGGAGTGTTGACAGGAGAGCAGTTTGGTAAAGGAAGAAGTTCCAGGGAGGTATGGCTGCAGGCCAAAGTCTATTTGTACGTCTCTGAGGTTTGTGGAGATGAAACCTGGCAGACAGGAGAACCTGTTTTTTTTTATAAATCACACATGATTTACAACAACAGCCCTTCAGGCAAGTCACAAAAGGAGCCCCGTAAAACGCTCCGCCTCTAACACACTGGCGGCAGAAAGCATCAAGAGTTGCAGACTGACGGCATTCAGGAGCAACAATAACATGAGGACAATTTCTTTATGTTCATAATTGTGGGCATTGGCCACGCGTTCCGAAACAGCATCCTGTCCCCAACACGCTCAAATATGTACCGCAGCAGTGTCAGTCAGCAGGAGGAGGGGCTCTGATTTCCAAAGGTGACACAAAGCTTGTTAAAGTAAAGAAATTTATGACAAGAAGCTACGAGCCTCGAGACTCGTGCTTGGCTCCAAACATGTCCAAGCCCCAAACAATTTTGTTGAGTTCCACCACACCCCCATCCTGGAACATCTACAATTATCTTTACAGCAGGAAACAGTAAAGTATTCTGAAGCTTTAGAGGTTGGTATCTTAGTCTTGAGATCACTTGTTGTGATATCATATCTGACACAGCAAACTGCCCAGAAACAAGAGGTCAAGCTCCAGTGGAAGCCATACATCCTGTCTGATGTGTAGATCCATTAGAGGCAGGCGGAGAGTGCACATGGTTCAGCACACAGGTGGTGTCACTCTGAATGACAGTGAAGGATCCCCTCAGCAGATCTCAATTTGTTAAGTCAATACAGCCGGTCCAAGAGGATTACACATCCTTCTCAAAGGTTCAGTCAGAGATGCTTTTTAAGTCACAATAAAATCGTAAAGCAATTAGTTTGGAATTCCCCTAATGAAAGGTCTAGTGTTAAAGGTCAAACTGATTTATTTCATGTCGGCCTGGAGCCAGAGCCGCTCTGTAATTTTTTGGGAATGCGACTTAGACTCATGGCTGAATGGTCCCCCCAACGCTGCTCTTACTGACATAACCGTAAACAAACGAAGACAGCAGCATCGTCCTCCATTTGCCAAAATGCTGGGAGCGCTACGAGCTCCTAAGGGAAACAGCTGGCATAGAGGGGCCCCCCGGGGGGGGACGGCAGCCTGGGGGAGGAGGAGGATGGTACAGAGCTCTGGTCATAAAACCTGCCCGACCAAGACCCAGCACAGCCCCCAGTTTACATGTCTGCCATTGGGAAGAGGCACCGAGAGGGAGACAACTTTTGAAACACGACAAAATGAATGTGTATATCATGAAGATAGCATAAGAAGCATAAGATGTCCATTTTTCAGACGCTAACCTGCTAATCTGCTAATTTACACTGAGGCGTTACATTTCGTCCAAGTCCATTCTATTCCACAATAATTTAAAGGCCCAGTTTAATCCTAATTCTATCCTAAGTCTCCCATCATATCTCATCTCAGACATAGAACACAAACAAACCAGTTTGGGTCAGATGTCATCCAGAAGTAGTTTGTTTTTAGCTGCTTGGAGGACAAGATGGGTGCAATGAAACTCATAAATTTGGCAGGGGTCAGGTCAGTTGTCCGAAAGAGCGATGCGATGAGCTTCAAACATTTTTCTGTTAAAATGAAGTGTGGGAAAAAGCCACTGCTACAAAAAAAAAAAATAACATGCTAAAACAAACACAAAGAACTGCTGTTATGACCAAAGTCTGACCCCAAACCTGTGAAAAATCTGGTGAGCTCGAAAACTGATTTTCCGCTGATTGTAAACTACGTAAATGTCATTTGCTCATCTGACTGAAGGATTACGTTAGTGACGTATAGCGCTCGAGATGGAAGGCTTATCTCTGCACGTTAACTGTATGATCAAGTCCAGAGATAGTTTAGATATGGAGGACAACTTTACATCCCCAGTGATTTAGCAGTGTTTGTGTGACACTGACTTATACACCAGTGTGTAAAATACATTCTCTGCTGCATATTTTATGACAATATATACAACAGTTCTAATGACAGTAGATTTTAACAGTTCCTTTCATCAGAGCTGCTTTTATCAGCCACTGTAAACTAAGTGTATGCGTATTTTATATCAAGTTCGATACTGATTTTTAAATAAAACAGACTGCAGTTTCATGTGCTTGTTTACGTTGTTTCACTATTTACTCTACTGAACACAGAGCTTAAATTTGAAACACACAGACGGGATTTTGTTTAAAATTAAATGTGCAAAATGGGACATCTCTTTGCATGAAAAACCTAATATGACTTACAATCAAAATATGGAAAGTAAAGAATATCTTTGAGTATTTCCATTTAATGCTACTTTATATAATATGTTGACTATAGTACCTTTTACTTTTATTTAACAGTAGTTACTTCTTAGATTGACTTTTAAAAGACTTTTTTAGAAATTATGCATTGTTTTAGATTAGTCATAGACACAGTATATGACGCAGTTAAAATTAGCTTCACCTTTGGTTTTTTGATACTTGACGGACATTTTGTTTCTAAAATCCCTGAGCTTTTACTTAAGTGGAATTTGGAATGGATGACTTATATTTTATTCTATTTTATATACACTTCCACCACTGCATATATATCTTATTCAGGCTTGCATTTGGAATACTGCATTTTGAAATTACTGATAATTACTCAAAGTTAAGCCCCGTCATTTTTGCCTAATACCCTTACTATGCAAACAGATTCCATAAAAACTCCTGTGCAAACACACATACATTAATGCTTATTATCAAATCCCATTATGTACGCCTTTAAATAAATGCTTATAATTCATTTCTGAATGAGTATTTTAATTAAAAATATTCTTCCTCTTACATTTACTGTAGACTACTGTAGACTATTTCTATTGTCATTATTCTGCACTTTTCAGTTTTCAGACATCAGGTTCACAGGGAACATGACATGTAAGTATAGCAGTTTACTTTAAATGACCTAAATGTTTTAATTAGCCAGCAAAACCAGCAGCAATCATGATATTAGATCAGAATTTAAAATCAATGGCAACAATGAGCGGGCACAAAATTTTCTCAACAGCATTAATGTACAGATTTGATTCCTTTCCCATAGGAGTTACACAGGTGTGACTGCCCATAATTTCTTAACTGCTTAAACAAGTAAAGGATCCACTAGGCTACATCCCACTGAAACTGACCCTCCAAACGTACAGGTCAGCCTCTTGAATTTCTGCTGCAGAAAATTGTCCCATAAACATAATCCACACTTTGATATTCTTACACCTGAAAACCTGGACTTTATATTCTTATATTCCATATATATTCATATTTTATCCAGGCAGCCAATATTTAACTTATCTTAATCGTATGAATGCTTTAACTACATTGTCCAAAATAGTACAGTAACAGTAACAGGACAAGAATTTAAACTTAACCTGGAAAAAATAAATTACATTTTTAGGTTTAAATGCAGCTATCATCATCTCTTGTGGGAGATATTTTTATTTTCTGTATCCAAGTTAAAATAGTTTTAGTGCATGTGCTGTAAAGGTTAGCTTTAATTGGATATCCGCATAAATGGACATTTAGTCCCCTGTAGAGGACATTAAAAAATCAATAATATAGTAATTCTATGGTTATGTTAATGAATGATCAGTTCTTTTACAATTCAGACAATATAATATCCACATAGGACCCTGCAGTTACAGTTGGTCGCAGTGATAGCAAATTAAAATTCCCGTGTTACCTGCTTGTCCTTGGAGCTGCTGCTGCTGCTGTTATTTTCTTTTTGGAATAAATGCACAGTGGTGAGAGAGACGTTGTCTCAGTTCAGCTCTGCTGCTGCTTCCTTTCGTCGAAAACAGTGCACAGAAAAATAATATCCTCATCATATTTCATCATGATTGTCTCCATCGCAGTCGGTCCAGGTGAAGCATTATCGGCGTTTTGGCGCACAGGTAGGCAGCATTCTCAGGAGTGACAAACTTTATGATAGGCTGTGCGTCTTGAGCTCCTCCAGGCTCCGCCCCCTGCTGGTGTGTATAGTCTCCCCCTTTGAAGATGCGCCCTCCTCGGCTGCAGATGAGGAAACGGCTCGCTTTGGGTTTTGGCAGCTCTGACAGACTGTCGTGGGGATCAATGGAACCTGCAAGCCCCTGAACAAAAGAGTTTCCAATTTAAGGTTACTGTTTTATGTTTAAAAAAGGGGGAAATGAGATTATAAATACTACTACAGTGCAGAAAGATGTGTGATTCTGTACTAAGTCTAAAGTCAACTGCATTTTTTTAGTTAAAGTCTGATATCAGCCATATTCAGTGGTTGAGAGTAACGTACATGTACTCATATACTGTAATTAAGTTTTGAGGTATTTAAACTGACAAGGGTCATACTGCATTCTGAGTGATTTTACTTTTGATACTTTGATGAGATACTTTTAACCAGGCTTCATTTTAATGTAATGTTTTTATGGTGTGGTGTACATTTACTGAAGTTGTAACACCAAAATCTGTAACCTGTCAGATTCTGTGACTACACCCAAACGACGATGTTTTCCTAAACATGACCAAGTACTTTTGGTGCCTAAACCCAACCAAGATGCAACCGCTTCACATCGTCAACAAAGCCTCCGGCACTTTTCTTCCCATTTGGGTCACAGAATCTGATAGGTCACACATTTTGGTCTCACAAAGTAAATGAACTTGAGTAATTTTCCACCGCTGTCAACGGTATGACAGTGGGGTCTTCAGCCAGAAGCACGTCTGAGATCATCACGTGATGTATGTGGGAAGATCAGCTCTGTATCTGTGGCAAATTTGACCTCTCAACAACAGCAGTCTTTTATTTTATCAGGATGCAGATCTAGATAAATATCATAAATACTTGAAAATCAAAGTTGCCACTTCTATAGCATTACAGTTATTGACCTTTAAAACAGCAGGTTGATAAAGTCCACTTACCAGCTTTTTCCAGTTAAATAAAATCAACTTTTGTTTTTTCTTATTCCTAGTCAACACGAGGAGATGATATTTGGTCTATGAAATTAATGACACACTCATAAGGCATTTTAACTCTTTTTAAAAATCTATAAACACCTAACATAAATATAAGTCAAACTTTAAGAGGTTTGGTACATCATCACAATGACTTTGTCACACTTTGTTATAGGTATGGTGATATACCAAATCAAGATCGACTGTTACACACAGTACAACATTTGGTGCAGTAGCCTGGTCAGTGTAGTGACTGCAGCCTGTGAATCAGATAGTTGAGACCTGGAAATCCTTTGATTGCGGACACTCCTAAGAGGTGGTTTGGTCAGGCCAAAACACACACACACAATACACCCATCTGGAGACAACAGACACCAGTTCTGCTTCTCAAACGATCTGAACCATTTAGAGAAACACTAGGCCTATGTGTCTCTTACATTAGTATGGACTGTGCTTAATATGACTGAACTGCTACAAAAGGTTTATAGTTCAAGCCAAAAGTTGAATTTCCCCCAATATGTCAGAGTTAAACAGACTGCAGTGGCTTTGAATTTGCATCAAACATTTAATAGTTTTTAACATCATCCCCCTTTGAGGGCTTTTTTTTTAATTTTGTCTCCACACGGAGTTAATTCCTTTCCTGTCACAGCACGTTGGTGGAGCAGCTTCAAATCAACTGACAAACACAGACCACAGACAGGCCGGCGGGAAGTGACTTCCTACCCCCTCTGCTCCTCTTTCTCTGAAGCAGCACTTTACAAATGCTGAGTTTGAACTGATTTACATGACGGTCATTTAATGGAACCACAGGGCAATCAGCAAATATTGACCAGGTCTTGATTCAGCACGCGCCTTGATAGATTTATACAAACCTCCAAGCCATGAAGCGTGATCACACAAATCAGGAAAATGTTGTTTCCATGAGGACATTACTTGACCAGAAACGGTGCCAGACCTCTGCTCAGATTTTAGCACATCAAAGAGCATTCTTAAATAACTGCAAGGAAATTGACACAAAGAACATTTTAAAACACAAATTGACAAACGGGTTGCAGACACACGTAAAACGTAGACAAAAGTTTATACTATATATGTCAGTATGATGTACTTGTACACATAGAGGAGATCAGGCCACTGAACTGAAGACCACACACCACGTCTAAATGTTGTTTACCAATGTCTTTAAATAGTCAAGCATATTTCCTCATGAATACAATGCAGCACAATCAGAAAGAGACCGCTTAATAACATTTAATTACAGTGCAACTGATGTAGGGGCTTACAAATTCTCCTAATGATTTAAATGTGTTTAGATAGCTTGTTTGACAGTTTTTATGTCTGTCACCGCTTACATGTTTTTTTTTGTATAAGAGTTTATGCTCTGTGTATGAAAATGTTTGTGGTTCTTTAAACACTCTTGCAAGGAGGCTTTTCCCGAAGTACTGACATTTATGCTTGTCATCTGTCCAGCAAAAATGAATGTTGATGAAGTAACATCTCTCCATATGACTGCTCTTTTTACCTTTACGTGTTCATGCCGTTGTTGTCATCAGACCAAACCCATCCACCTACAGGTTACTTCTCACTAATCACAACAGAGAGCACACACATTGTGTTAATGCCAACGGCCTATACAGGTTTGCCACTTAATATAAATACATGAATGCTCTACACAGTTTTTTAATCTGAGGAAATTATATAAGGCGTGTGCCTACAGATGTCTATCAAATTGCAATTTTGGGACATACTGCCAAATTAAATTTCAAAAACTTCATTTATCACTATATTTTAGGGTTTTGTGAACTGCTTCTGCTAGAGCCGTTGATCCACCACAATCTTGTTTGTTTTTTCTTGCCATAAGCAACTCCTTTATTTTAATTGTGAGTTGCACTATGTCTATGAGCAATTTTTAAAAATGCAAATACAGTATTTTGTACATTTTGTAACATTTTCTAGTGTGAATTTGAATGTGCGTGGGCAACTGAGACAAAACATCACAGGACTAGAGTGATGAAAAGCTTGACCCTTCTGAAAAAATAATTTAATGACAACCAAACTAGATTTTTTTTTTGTCAAACTACTGTTTCCAAGGTCAAGAATGATTATTTACGGTCACTCGTTAAAAGAAATAGTTCAGCATTTTGGGAATTAGGTGCGCTTATTCACTTTGCTGCTGAGAGTTAGATAAGATTGATACCAGTCTCATGTCTGTACGCTAAATATGAAGTAATAAACAGCCACCAGTTAGCTTAGCTTAGCATGAAGACTGGAAACAGAGGGGAACAGCTGGCCCGGCTCTGATCAAAGGTAGCAAAAAGTGCAAAAATGACAATCACTGGTTTTACAGGGGTAGAAGGAAGTCACTGCGACCAGCCAAGACATGCCAGCACAATTTGTCATTTTTACGCTTTGGTTTTTATACAATTTAAACAAACAAAAAAGACATGACGTGTTAGTAGCCTATGATTTAGAGGCACTAGTGTAGGTTGAAACTGTTGGACAGAGCCAGGCTAGCTCTTTTCCCATTTCCAGTCTTTTTGCGAAGCTAATGGCCCTTTCAGATAGGAAGCGTTTTGTGCTTCAATTATTTTGAACTGTGACCGCGGCGTGCTCGCGAGATCACCGAGCAGTGTGCTGTGCTGCGCTTGCGCTGTGCACAACGCAGCAACAAACCACCGTGGTGCAGCGCAAGCCATTGAAAATAATGGGTTTCACAGCGCAGCCGTCGCAGTCTGTCTGAAAGGCCCATAAGTTAACCAGCTTTTGGTAGTTCAGTTAACATACAGACGAGAGAGCGGTATCAGGCTTTCAGCAAGAAAGCAAATAATCAAATGTAAATGTCAAAATAATTATTTAAATTACTTTACAGGAACAGTTCAACACTTTTTGTTGCTGGAACTATTTTCCTATGTACTACACACCCTAAACATACACTATAATTGCTTTTTAGTATCTATTGTATTTTAAATTACAGTAATTAGACAGGAACAAGTTTGGAGCTTTTGCTTTTGTTCCCTGGAAGGTCAAAATTGTTTACGTGAGACATCAGTCTGAATTCTCGAGCTCACCGTTTTGAAGTGATTGTATTTATGTGTGTACAACTTGGGGTTTTCAATAAAGGACATGTGTTTTGTATACAAGAAGTTCACCATACAAAGTTGGTTCTGATTCGGATTCACTGGCCTCTGGCTGGCTTGACTTACCTCTAGTCCCACGGGAACCACACCGGTGTCCCAGACAAATCCTCCTGCCAACACGCCAGCCTCCAGAGAGCTAGGCCAGCTAAAGCCTCACTTCCCCTCCAGAGGTAGAAAAAAATCCACACAAAGTAAACAGTAAGCACCTAGTAGTCAACTTCCTTATCCTTGTTAATTATTCAAAATCCCAGAAGAGAGACCGGCCCACAGTTGTCTTCTGAGTCACTTTTTTTTTTTTTCTCATACAGGCACTCACTCACCACAACGCCCCCCCCCCTCTCCTCCTGCCTCCCCTTTCAACTTCAAACCCAGTCATTTCTGCAAGCTGCGCTTTGATTGTACCAAACACCTGTATTTTTCGAGGAGAGACTTCCTTGTGAGCCCCCGCCTCCCATCTTTGATTGTTAAACAGCAGTGGCGCCGTCATTTACTGTCTGTGAGACTGATGCCGCCCAGCTTCCCCTCCCATCTCCCACCTCTGCCTTTTAACCGGAACTTTAATTGCTCAGAGAAAATTTGGATTGCTTTATTTTATCTAATTTTCATAACCCCTTTTTTTTCTGTGTGTCAAGGGTTGTAAAACCTGAAATGTGCCTTGCTGGATTTAACGGATGAATTGGAAATGATGACAGATTTCCTAACAGCTTTAAACAGAGCACAACCAAAAACTGTCCTCAGATTTGTTATAAGATGAGAGAATTCCAAGCATTAAGGTGGTTGGTAGCCAGATGGACACAGACACCCAACATTTATTTCCTTGCTCACCAGTAATCCTCCAGGAAGACAGACATATAGACGCACACACACACACCTTCCTTTGCAGCAGTAATACCATGCTTTATTAGGCGGCCTCTCCTGCCATCCTGTCTCCCCCCTCAGATTAATATCCTCTGGGCTTTTCACCAGCTGTTTCCGTCCCCTAACACCCCTCATCTTCCTCCAGCCGGCCCGCCGCTTCACATGGCAGGGCTTACAAACTGGGCCACAGTGCCTGCGTGGCTCTAGGAGAGGTCTTCGCCGTAGCACTGTGTGTGTAAGTGCGCGTCGAGCGAGCTGAATGGCAGATCTCTTGTCCACGCAACTGAAAATATATCACAGTCTCGAGACACAGTGTTGATAACTTGATCACATCTTTGAACTTGTGTGGTTTACACCATTGTGTTTGCACCCACTTGAGGAAGGACAGACACAGATAGACATAATTTTGTACACAAAATTTAAATTCATGAAGTTTTTTCCAAGAGGTATAGCCATTTCTCCACACTGGAACGGATGTTAAATATTTTAAAAATAATGTTTTAACAGGACAAGTAAAGGCTTACAACTTTAGTTTTTGGCTTTACTTAATTGAACATGTGTTCTAAATCATTTTTCAACACTTCATCATTCAACACAACTGTTTGTTGTCACCGTGATTTGATGTATTGGTGTATTTACAAGGTTTGTTTTTCATCTGATTAGTTTCAGTGTCTGTGCTTGTTTCTGTGCCCGAGCATGTGTGTTTGTGTGTGTGCGTACTGTGTGCGCGGTCTCATTTGGGTGTGTCTGCCTTTGGCTCAGGAGGGTGTTTACTTCTCATGGTGTTTTTTGTGGAAGGTAGACAGGATGTGCGATGCATGTCAGCACGCTCCAGGAGATGAAAGGCTGGAGAGGGTGTGGAAGTAGCCGAGTGCCGTTCAGGTAACAGGTTGTCTCAACAAATTTCTCAAGAATTCAGTCCTGTTGCCTTCAGCAATCCAAGTGAGCCACGAGTGAACACCACTCACCACCAAGCTGCTTCAAAAAATAGCTCAACACCTCCTACAAATCTGGCCATGGCTGAACACAGATAGGGTCCAGGTGCTCAATCTCAAAACACAACCATTACTCGAACATTCGGAGCAGCTAGGTTGATTTCTTGTGTTCTCAAGTGTGCGTGTGAACTGTATTAGTCTAGTACCATAAAACTGATTGCATCACCATAACTTGACAGACGCAACATGAGTCAGTTTTAAGAATGGGGCCTACTGACATGCACGTTGATGAGCAGCAGTTATTTACACGACTGCAGTCTGTTTTAAACATGGCAATGAAACACTTGAATGTTGTGTCAGCCATTGCAATGCTGTTGGGCAGGTTTATATTATAAGAGTTAGAACTTAAGCAACCACATCCGTGACAATCTATTGTTAGTACAAGTGAATTTAGTAGTTTGACTCCGTGTTGTCAATTTTCTGTTCATTCGATGGGATTATTGTGAACAGAGAGCTTTCAGTTTAAAGAGTTTTGGTTGACTGAAAGCATTTGATTTATAACACGCCATGCAGCCTTCTGCCTCTGCCCCAATACAATGGGAGTGAAAGGAATTCTGTTTTACAACTTTAAAAATGTTGCCCAATAATCAGACATCATGTTCATGTTACCTTATTTCTGCTTGGGAAGGGGTTGTTGCCCCATCCCTTCATGGGACGTTTCCATTCTATGGACATAATTTCATAAGTTAGCTTTAGCTAGCTGTTGCTAGGAGGCTACTTACAAGCTGCAAAAACAAATGTGATATATCATCGGCTTGTCCAGTTGATATGACAAACTTGTTAGCACACGGTTGCCTGTTTACACAACCAGAAGACAGAGAGCAACATTAGCATTTGCAGTTGTCACCAGAGTTAAGCAAGAAAATTTGTTTTCCCAAAATTCAGGTGATTCGACCCTTTAAATTTTAAAGGGAATTTAAAGGTTTAAAATCACAGCAGGATGTTGTGGAGTTCAGTTTTTAAATCACAGCAGAGAGCAGGTGGAAGGTACCAGGAGGTGTGTGTGTGTGTGTGTAGAACTTCTGAGCCCACAGACAGGAAGTGTGAGTGACATAATGCAATGAAATACCAGCCATGGGAGACACCCACTGCACACAATCGCCCAATTTTAATTACACTGATTAGCCAACATGTGATCCAGAGTACTTGTTAAAAGCAGTAGTAGTAGTGTTAGTGTTGTTTTCATAGAGCCAAAAACTGTGAGACTCCAGAAAAGAGAAAAGTCTTCAGGCTACAAAAGAAAAAAATTATGCAGAGTTTCCTTGTTGCAAACTAGCAGACCTACCAAACAGTTGGGTGAAAGTTTCATTAATTGCTCACGTGTAGTAAAGTTTGTTTGTACTGAATGCGTTTTTTAAAGCAGTAAATACTGGGCCATTCTGCTGATTTTTTCTTGGTTCAGTCAACCAACTGATCACATGAGATGTGTGGAAATGTGGTTTTGGACAGCGATCATAATTAGCTTCATGCTTTCTTTCAGTTTGTTTTGTTTTGTTTCAAACGATTGTTTAAAATCAGGTGTGGCCTCGGTTGTCATTCATCCTCCTGGTGCAACATGCCCCACGTCCAAATAAAACACAGCAAGTGTCATGGCCTCACGTCTGCATAGTCTCTGTGCCTCAGTGAGCTGCCTCCCATTCTGCAATCAAGTCGCCTATAATAACTCAGCCCTGTCTCGCTCATTTTGCCAAATCCTAGCTTATGCTGATTCAGGCTACAGTTACAGTCCCTGCCTCTAGTATTTGTACCCCTTTTGAATATCTCCTAACTGTGTTTTTGCTCTTACTGCAGTTCTACCTGCTCAGGTCTGATCCCTGTCTCCAGCAGTTATGCTGTTGGTTTTGCCTCTCAGAAATGGACCCTTCTTGACGTTGCTAGTTCTCTGGACTCCTGGCTTTACCTGTCAGGATCTCCCCACTTTAAATCACTCCCTTGGATCACTTCACTTCCTGCCTACATTCTTTAAGGTTGTAAATAAATCACCTTGTCGAATATGCTCCTGTCTTTCTGTGTCTTGCTCGTGGGTTCACTAACTCTGCCGTAACAAAGTGCCCTGTTGGTAGACAAAATATGATTAATTGCCTTTATGGTGGCCCAATGTCCATGAAAATGTGAAGCAGTGCCCTCTAAAGCAGTGATCCCCAGCCAGGGTACTTCAGTAGTTACCAGGGGGTTGATGGAAAAAATTGTGATGCTCAGCTAATATGACAAAAAAACACGATATATCCAAATTTGTGTTTATGAGAAAAATCAAGAAACTAAGATTATACGTTTGTGTGATGCTGATCTTTATAATTACTGTCACAATAACTTACCAACTCTGGTAGTCTGCCCAAGATATGCCTCAGTTTTCCGCCAACCTGAGTTAACTGTAAGTTGATACAGACTGCAAAAATACTAGCTAGGAAAACAGACAACAAAAAGCTAAAAGCCAGGCTATTTCCTGTCCCTCCAAACGCAAATGTACTAATACAAACTTGGCTGAAACTACTAAAAAATACCATAAAGCCATCCCATTTATCAAAGGGTGTGGATAAAGGCATCTGATGGGGCTGTTGTCCAACAAAATACTGTAGGTTGGGAGCCACTTCTCCAGACAGTGCTGCCAGTGGAGAAAATGCACTGAATTGCCCTCTGAGTGCCAGTGCATTAAGTTGTTGCCCCTGCCTGTCAGACAGCCAGTTCGCCGAGGCATACTTTCATAACCCTGATGACATCATCAGGTTTTTAATTTTCAAACTTTAGGAAGTTCCCTCCAGAGCTAAAAGACGCTGTGGAAAAATTCACGGAGTGCCCATTCAAGTCTGGCAGTTAGCAGTGTTGATTATGAGAATGTTAACTTGTTTACTTTAGTGAATGCAAGGTAAGACATTTGTCCAGCTCATCATTTTGAGTCACACAGACATGAACTCATGAGTTCAAGTGAAGCCGATAATCAGCAGCCAAGGTGAAACAAATACTTTGCATTTAATTACAGTTTTATACATTCTTTATTTGAATATAGAGATATAAAGCACAAAGGCTTTATTTAGTGTTAACTTGAGTATAAAAACTTTCAGCATGTATAGGACGCTGTGATGTAGCCTTGTAAGTATTGGCTGTGGGATCCAGCCCTGACAAACAGGCAAAGAGAGGCAGACTCGTGATACAGAGCTACATCATTATTCAGGCCTGCTGTGCAGTTTTTCACAGGTGTGGACTGCTGTGTGAGACAGTGAGCTGTGCTTGTGGCCAGACGAGACGAGACCTTTAAGTACATACCTTTGGATTTCTCAGTCACGTGACTCGGTATCTACAACCTGCCTTCACCAAGCCGGACGGCCGCTCTCGCCATTGAAAAAAAAAAACAGAGGTAAACATTTTCTACAGCAGCATTTGTCGCAAATTCGCTCTAGTACACAGACTGTTACCGCCGAAGTTCACCCTTTTACTCAGCCCCGCGAAAAAGGCGGAATGACACGAAGCGACGGGCGCGTCGCTGCCCCGGAAAGAGACGGGGAGTGACTGTGCTCAGCCAGGCCTCTGAGAAACACTGATCACAAGCCGAGCTCCGGACACTGGGCGCAGGCTACTCCTGTGATCAGTGCACTATTGGCCACATAATTTCCGGATTGAAAGCGAGTTCTGGTCGCAAATGCGAGAAGAGAGCGATAATAGAGCAACGTGGCGGTCGGATTTGTGAAGATTACCGTCAATAAAGTGCTCTGCACAAGACTGCCTCAGACTAATCCCTGTGTGAAAGGGATGGGCAGTGCACCGGCTGAATCTGACTTTCTGCGAAAAGAAACTGGGTGGGGAAAGAAAGGAGACTCTCGACTCCGTCATGCACATTATGGTCGGCAGGCTCACTTGTGATGGATGTCAAACACATTGTCAGACTCTTACGATTAGTTTGAAGTCAGATTGTTAACATGAGGTAGTTGTACGGTCAGAAGATCTATTTATTTACACATCATCACATTTAATTCTTCCACCAGAGCCAGCCTAAGTTGACGGGCATGTGTTGCTGTTTGTTGCAGGATGGCAGAGGCTCCTATGTCATGTGATTGTTTTGTGTCGTTGCCCCCTGGCTCTCGCGATGACCATGTGATTTTTGGGAAGAACTCAGACCGTCCCCGGGATGAGGTGCAGGAGGTGGCCTTCTACCCTGCAGCATCTCACCCTCCAGGCTCCATGCTGGAGGTAAAGCAGGCCTGGACTCCTGCAGTCCCACACCACCACTGCATGCTGGTACAGCTGACTGACAACAGGCACCATGCATCACTGAAAGACACAGGCCTACTGATACACTACATACTTCCACGGTCTGGTGCATTGCAGAAATGGAATAAGAGTAAAAACATTCAAATTAAATATTAGCTCATAGTCAACCTAAACATGCATTGCTATTCACATTAACCCCATTTGAGAAAGTACTTTAAAACAGAAAGGTAAAATATTTACATGAAGCATTTGGTGTTAATGTTTAATGGAAAGGAAGTGAAGGGTTTTTTCCTTTCTCATTTTCACCTTTCATTTGTGTCACAATGTCAGTGGAAGAAATACTGACTGATTGGTGCTATGGCTTAAGGTAAATGCTCTAACCAGTTGTGTTAATTGGGTTCTGGTTTTTAGAACCCAATTAACACAACTTGATCTTTAATCTTGGAACAAAATGACACTATTCAGATTTCTTTCAGATTTCTGACACTAATCAGTTACTGTCCGTAGTGTCATCTAGTCATGTAGTTTTGTTTTTTTTGTCTAGGATTTGACATATGTCTCTTTTAACTTCTGCTTCTACCAAAATACAGTGGAAGTATGATATTATGTTTGTAGTTTCTTAGGGTAACACCCAGTGCTTCCTCTAAACAGGTTTCATTAGAACTACTTTCTACAGGGAAATAGTCCCTTTGAAAACCGGCAACAGCTTGTTCTAAGTCATTTTTTCCTTCAACACCAAAGCCAGATGTTCAACTTACAAACAGTAGCTACAAATACAAAATGTGCAGTATTCATTAAAGATTGTCATATTGCCCTTTGAGTTTCACTGATGTGGGGAAAAAAACACTATCACCTTTGTACTGACAATTTATTAATTTATTAATGCAGATTAATGCTGTTTCTGTCTGCAGTGCACATACATCCAGATCCCTCAGGTGGAGAAGACTCACGCTGTCATCCTGAGCAAGCCTGCCTGGATGTGGGGGGCCGAAATGGGAGCCAATGACCAGGGAGTCTGTATTGGGAATGAGGCTGTCTGGACCCGAGAGCCTGTCACCCCCGGAGAGGCTCTGCTCGGCATGGACTTTGTCCGGTGAGCACTGAAAACCTTTTGATACCGTAGTCCTGTTAAACTGTACTGGATAATAAACTTTTAACAATAAAGGAAAAAAAAATCTTTAGAGCTGATAGGAGTAACTATTGACTGTTACATATAGTTTGGATACTGTTTATTCAGTAGTAGTATTAACTTAATCCTCTTAGGCTTTGATCAGAGGGGTGTGTAGATTCTCACAAGCGTGTTATGACAAGTGTAGTAAGTACCGTTGAAGCGTAGCACTTACAGTAGCATTTCCTCCAAAACAAGAGGCAGAGGAGCGTATAAACATCGCCAAAGAACTCAGCTGGTCTTTACAGTTAGTTAAAAAGACTAACTGATTAAACAGTAAATGAATACTTAGATAAAAGTAGGTCAATACATTAAATTCAAAGAGTTGTTACCGTTTATTAAACATTTATAACTACATAACTGATTCCTTGAGGAAATGCAGACTTTACACATGGAAGTAATCCAACATGACTTTTGATCATCAGACTGGGGTTGGAGCGTGGGGATAGTGCCTGGGCAGCACTGACAGTGATCACCGGCCTCCTGGAGCAGCATGGACAGGGTGGGCAGTGCAGGGAGGATCCTGAGCCATTCAGCTACCACAACACCTTCCTTCTGGTGGACCGTAACGAGGCCTGGGTCCTTGAAACTGCTGGAAGGCTGTGGGTGGCACAGAAGGTTACAGGTAAGGATGGAGAGTTAAACATTTTGAGGGTAAATGCGTAGTCTAGACAATTAATTTGGGTCGGTGGGTACTGAACTGGTAATGCATGCATATACTGCTGAGAGCAGAACAGAACTTTATTATATTTACAAAGCTGCTGTTGCTCAGTACATGGCATCTACATGACATGACTGTTGACATTCACCAACCTTCTGAATGAAGCATCAACAACTGGCACCTTGTGTGTGTGTGTGTGTGTGTGTGTATGTGTATGTAACCCTTGAACGTGTGTCTCTTGAAATTTGTGAAAGTTTAATTATAGATAATGTCTAATCCAAGCAATTTCTAGCAGATCTGCTGGATACAGAACATGCTGTATCTAGCAGATCTTGCTTTATTTTGCACTGTGTATTCAGCATCATCGATTGCAGTCAAAGCAAATGTATTTATAACGGCCCAAAATCACACTACTGTCTTAGAGGCTTTTACAATGTCTACAGCGTATGACACCCTTTGCCCGTACCCTATCCTTGTTTCAGATCTCTCTAAAAAAATCGTCATCTGGAAAAATTATGGTAGACACCTCAGGAATAGCAAGTAAGGAGGGCTCCCTCTTCCAGGACAGGCATGCTTTTGTTTTATTTAATTTTATTATACCTTTGTTTTACCAGGCAAGTTAATTAAGAACAGATTCTTATTTACGCTTACCGCCAGACAGGAGACAGTTTATCACACATCTCTGGATGCAAACCCTCAGAGACACATCATCAGTGTTGTAACTTGAGTCAGTGCGTGTTTCGGGTCTTGCAACAGACACCCTCAGCCAGGCGACACGACCGAGGTTGATCAGACCTCGACCTGTGTCCAAGTGGCGTTCTACTGGCCCCACTTGTCACCCCTTTTTAAGCCAGAGCCATCTGGATGGATCTCTCTCTGCCATCTCTACGTTGTTGTTAATGGCTCTTCTTCTCCATGACTCCAGACTGCCCACCTCCGCTGGCATAGAAAGGCCTCCTGTAGTGAATGGGTAGTGGGATTAAATACTATGCAGTAGATGCCACATTTTCAGACTGGACAAAAGCACCAAACAAAACATAATAAAAACTTCACAATGCAATAACAGTATACTAGCCAAAACCTATAAAGTACAAAGTATACAGAATAACAGTATACTACAGAACCTGAAGCTGAAACACTCCCTATTTGCTCTATGGTGCCCTGTCTGCCATTGCATACGAGTATCTAAATTCTACCCTAATTTCTGTTAACAATCCTGCAATGCAATGTGCCACTTTAGTAAGTGTTCAAAATCTCAATTTACTGCCCAATATTGAATAAACTACTGCGTGCCTGTTATATAGGGAGTGGTGCATTAGGACTCTTCAGCCATGCTAGCAGCTCTGTTAGGCTGTACTTGGACACAACAGTGATCTAACATGCATGCTAACATGCTTCCAATGACAATGCAAGACGTGTTGACATTTTGCTGTTTAGCAGCTGTAATGTTTACCATGTTCAATATCTTAAAGTGTTAGAATGTTAACAGCGAAGGTTGATGATGGGAAAGTCAGTAGTTTGTCAGGTATTTGTTCATAAACCAAAGTATTGGACAAGTTAAAATTTTGACCTGATGGTGGCGCTAGAGGAAATGGTAAGGGATCATTCAGTCATGGCAATCCCTCCAGTAGTTGTATTATATATAAAGAAGTAAGAAATAAAGTGTGTGTGGATGCAGATACAGCACAAACAAGCATTACATAAACAGCAAATATGTTCTAGTTAACAGGAAACTTGCATCTGCTCTTAAATAGGAAAAACTTTGACAAGGCATCTTTACATGCTCAGAGCCACTTTTACCTTTCAGAGGGCGTGAAGAACATCTCCAACCAGCTGACTATCGGGACTGAGGTGTCCACAGAGCACCGAGAGCTGCGGAGCGTGGCCCAGGCTCAGGGCTGGTGGGATGGTGAAGGAGAGTTCAACTTCTCTCAGGTGTTCAGCCCCGAGAACCCACCTGCCAGGATGGAGCTGGCCAAACGGCGCTACAAGGGAGGCACAGAGCTACTCCAGCAACATGACGGTGAGGGGGGTCTACTCTTACATTTCCCAGAATTCCTTTAGACACACCCCGAGAACACTGACTGTAACACTCATCTACCGTGTTGCTCCTCTGCACTCAGGCTCAGTGACCGCAGAGGTAATGATGTCCATTCTGAGGGACAAGCCCAGTGGCATCTGCATGGACTCTGGAGGTTTCTGCACCACAGGCAGCATGGTGTCTGTCCTGCCCAGAGACACCAGCCTGCCCTGCATCCACTTCTTCACCGCCACCCCAGACCCCTCCAGGTATTTCACTAACTAAACTAAGAATCTCTCTAGAATATAAACATCAGTTACGAGTCAAATAACCACAACATTCAGTATATGGAACTTTTTTGTGTATTCTGCTTTACTTCAGCCAACTGCTGTACAGGAAAGCTTTCAAATTTGCTGTTCTATATATAACTCTTTCATGCAGTCTCATGCAGCACTGCTATAATATAGGAAAAAACTATAAATTCCTAGAAAGCAGCATGCAGGTTGGTACTAATTATAGGTAAAATAGAGAGAGAGGGATTGGTACATTACATAGTATACTTCCAATAAGTCCAAAAGCTAAGCTAGCATAACCACTGCACTGTAAGTCCGCTGAACATGATGATAAATTAATAAATACTTTGGCAGTTCTTTCAGCGCAATTCTTCTGGAAAATTGATAATAAACTCCATCTCAGAACCTCTATGTTTTTACTTAAGAACAATAAAATATTATTATAGTTTTTCTAAGAAACTTTAATATATATGTTTGAAGTTTGCAAAACATGTTTCATAGCACCTCAATGAATTTGTTTAGACCACTGCAGCAGAGATCCTAGTTTTCTTTCCATCTTCCTCTTTGCTTTTCCTGTATTCTGTCTTTGGGTTACGGGAGTTTCTGAGTCTGTTTTCTCTTTCCTGTTCCCCTGCCTGTCAACCCACCCCACCTGTACCCTGGAAGGTCTATATTCAAGCCTTTTATCTTCTCGGACTGTTCCACCCCAGTGCTGAGAGTGGTCTCTCCACAGTTCGGCCCAGATGACCCTGTCAGGAAGCAGCCACGCTTTCAGAGCCAGGTGGACCGCAGACATGACCTGTACAAGGCCCATCAGGTGGCGCTGAACACCATGGAGACCAACCCGGTGGGCATTGATGATGACCTAAGTCAATGATAGTCCTGTAGAGACCCTTGCAGAGCTGGAAGTTCATATTCCTTTCATATATATCTAGTCTGGGAACCAGAAAAATCTGGGAGCTCATGTTTTATTTGCTCTGGCAGATGCGTCTGGTCCCCTCTACCGTTCAGACAGATTTCCAGCTGACTTGGACCGGTTCCTGGTTTGAAACCTGGTCAACGTTAACAATTAGGTTTGAAGTCAATTCGACCGTTATTCATTAACACTTTCATTAGCTAGCTAATGTTAAATTGCTGCAGTTGCAACAGCTGAAGCCATTTTGCTTGGTACCCACTGTATTTTCCAACCGAGCAGGGGAAAAGCTAGCTTGCTATAGCCAGTTCTAGTGAGCTAGCTGTTAGCTAAATTAGCCCTTCTGTTACAGGCTAACATTTGGCTTTTGTTGATAAGCAAGATTTTTTTCAGTACTTCTGACAGGATTTGTTCAAAGTTTAATTTACCAACTGATCACGTCACGATAGCAGGTATGCATCTACTGTCATTAAGTCTGCTCCTCCCGCCACAAATGTTGGTTCAGTTAGACTCTGGACTTTCAAAAGGCAAAGAGTGGGCTCTGTGTTCTTGTAAATGGTATTACATATTTTTAGGAGGTGACATTTCATTGCTCTCCCAGAGGCATTTTGGTCTGCGACCCTTGGAAATCAAAAATGAGGTTCCGGCAAAATTCCAGGCTAATATGCTACTATACATCCAAAGCAGAATCATTTTTATTCAGAGCTGAACTCGGTCAGTTGTTGCTGACAAATTATAGGCGAGTTGCACCGCACAGGACTGACACTCCCAGTGCAGAGCAAACACAACAGGACCTCACAGTTAGTAGACAAGACACATGGCGTGAGTGTAGACTAAACATAAACACGTTAGGAGTACACAATCAAAGCCAAAGAGCAGGGTTTCAATCATTATTGCACTGTGCAACGCCAACATGAGAATCCTGGGAGGCAATAATACTTCAAAACAAAGTGACATTTTCCAATGAAGCCGCTTAGCCAGTGTCAGATAATGACCCTCATTGAGCTTATTATATAATAACTGAGGTGGAGCGAGGTTTTCTCAGGCTCACTTTGGTCGATGTTTTTTGGTGCATGTAAGCATAATTTCCTGTGTGTGTAATTGGGACACGACTAATGCCTGTTGTTTTGGTGAGCAGCTAGAGTATATAAAAAGCCAGATTAGCATGTAGAGGAAATGGAAGTGCGTGATAGCAGGTGTGCAACTGCTGTCATTAAGTCTGCACCTACCGCCACAGACGTCTGGTTGAGTAAGACTCCGGACTTTCAAAATGCAAAGATGGGCATGGTATTACATATTTTTAGGAGTATAGATTTTCATCAAATGACTGCCCTGAATAAGCAGGTTTAAACATGCTACGTGCAAGTGATATTGGACCCAGGTGCCGCTGTTGTTTTGACATATCTCTGTCTTTTTCTCTCTGTGTCAGGACGAGGGGCTTGCAGTCTATGAGGTTCTGAGGGACCTGGAGTCGCAGTGTCTGAGCGAGATTACAGCCATGCTAAGAGGAGAGTTACCAGGAGAAGAACTGGGGGACTTGTTTTTTGATTGCGTGGACACAGAGATTAAGTTCTACCAGTGAGGAGGTGGGAGGCTTCAGGAGCTGTGCTTGTTGTTTTATCGTGCATGAATGTGTTTCTGTTGTTAAGGGGATACTTCAAACTGCAACTTTGGAGCCGAAAAAACCCTTAAGAGATGATTATATATAATATAGTGATGACTACGCATGACAGTGATTATACAATGACTTCCAGTAGGACTACAGAATACATTATCAGTATATGTTCAGGTCATAAACCAGTAGAAAATGGTGTAAAAAGCACCTTTAAAAAAGCTGAGCTCTGCTTTTGGAGGAGTCAGAAAGTCAGTCACTATGTTAACATGGTAGATAGTATCTCTGCATATTTTGAGAACAAAGTACATAATATAGTGTCTGATTCAAACCCAATATGATGATGATGATTAATCATGGAGAGGGTGCATTTGTCTGGGACAAAAAAGATTGTGCAGGTACTGTGGATTTAAATATCTTGTCTACTGAGCGTGAGACCAGTGAGAGCCATCACAAGGAGTTTTACTGCTGAAATTTGAACAGACCTATCCTTAAATTTATTTATTTATTTACTTATTTGACAAGGACAATGCAAACAAACATAGTGTCAAAACAAAGCTTGTCACTGAAGTGCTGCATATAAAGTTTATAGCTAATGCTAATTTTCAACTCCTGTCCCTGGTTGGGGTTTTATACACAACAGAATTTACATATTTCACTACTTCAATTTAAAAAATATAAACATGATATATAAACATGCATATCATATAGAACTCTTACCTACTTACAATAATTAAAAATGAGTACACTTTTGGTTTGTCTTTAACCAGTTTTAAGCCTGGAAGTAAACATTTTAAAGTCAGGTACAGTCTTGATGTCAGACGGTAATGAGTTCCAGAGTTTAGAGCTCTTCACAGAAAAGGTCAACAATTAAAACAATTATCTCGTCAGTAAGGTCATAAGGTCCGCTCGAAAGTTCAAATTAGGGATATGCAAAAAATATATATGTTGAATCATATTGTAATTATTTTGAAAGATTTTGCAAGTCATGAGTTGGGATTTTACCGGGAATGGAAATTTTTGCATTTTTACTTTAATTGAAAAAAATATAAAAAGTGATTTTTTGCTATAACAGACAAGCATGTTATCTGTCTGGAGAACATGATTTGTTGGCTGGGCATCTTTTTAGCACCACGATGCTTCGATTCAATAGTGGCTGTGACACATTTTTCCTTTTAGAAAAAAGTGATAATGTATAATATTGATAAAAATACAGTAATAATAATTGCCAATGAAATTCTTAACTCTCAGGCTCTCTTCAACAATGCTCAGACAAAATGTATAAAAAGAAAATCACACAAGTAAAGTGTGTGTGTGCGTGTATATAGGTACATATGTGTTTGTGTGTGTATACAGTAAAACATTATGCTGGGTAGGCAGGTGTACAGTAATGATAGAATTAATAAACTATAATGTCGAGAGGTTATGGACAGGTAAGAACAGGATTTTAGTGTGATAGTTACATATAGTTCCCGATGTCTGTTGGTTTGTTCCTGCTTTCACTCATTCTTCACATGCAGTTACAGAAATATGCCTTTGTGGAAGTGTGATTTGTGACTGTGTTCCCTCAGCAAAGCTAAACAAGCCATTTACCTGTGCTGTGTCTATCTGTCCTCTGTTGCAGTGCCCCCACGTGGACATCTCTAGCACTCGCAGAGTGGCAGGACAAGGCCCTGGGACTGATAAAAACTCTTGTGTTTCTCGTCTGTTTGGCCTCCGCCGTGACGCACACAGCACGCATCCCTGACACCATTCCACCGTTAACACAGACTAAATGTCTAAACTGCACTTGTGACCGAAGCATATTAATCATCTGTATCATCCAGGGAGCAATGACTGCACCTCATTAGTGAGCATAATGATGTAGACTACACAGGCGCCTATGTAGAGCTGTGTGACGTTGCACAAATACTGTGAGTATGGCATTTGTTTAACTTTCTGTTTATTGTTGCTAATGAATGGGTTGTCATTTGATGGCTCCCTGTAGGGAAAGATCTAATAAAGAATGTGCATAATCTGTCCTGAGTGTGTTGTAATCTTTCTGGCCACCCTAGTGGTGCAGTGTGTATGGGGGTAAACCAAAGTAAGAAGTGTAAAATACTTTATTGATACTGAGGCATTTGGTCTAAAATATTGTGATATTGGATTTTACCAACAATGTGCAGCCTTAATATTTTTGTTTCATTACTTAAATTTCCCTTCATCATCTGGCTTAGTTGGATATGAAATATTTTTGAAGTATACATTATTTTAATTTTATCCACAAGTCACTACTACCTCCCTACTGTAAAAAGAAAAAGTTGCCTTTAGTTAAACTAAACATTATTTCCATAGGTGTCATTTACACTGGGGACGCTGGGGACATGTCCCCACCACTGTTTGAAATGGCTGTTTTTGTCCCCACCACTTTTTAAAAGTATTATTTGTTAAAAAGTGTTCTGAAATATAGCTTGCAGTTAAATAACAAATGACGTGCCTTTTGACAGGTTTATTTGCATACTAAGAAAACATGCAATGCAATTAAATACAGAAGAAACAAATGTGCATTGTCCAAAAAAAAGTAACTTAAGCTAAAAAAAAAAACAAGCTACTGATAATAAAATGAGCCAAAAACGTGCAGCGCCAATCAGTAACTTTAACAACTTCTTGACACAGTTTCTTTTTGGTCAAGTTCTCCGTTCTCTCCCTGTGAACATGACAAAAGAGAAGGGAAGACTGAATCGTGCTTACATGTGTTGCCTCTGCAGGAATAATATTGCATGAGAAAAGATGATCTACAGGAGAAACATCTGAAAGTAACACAGAAAACCTGGATGCTGCACTGCATTATATTATATTATATTTATATGTATTAAAATGTCATGTTCCACATGAATTTTGTGTTTCCTTTTACTTAAATAAAAACATTTCCACCATAAATTGGTGCAGAAACTTTCACCAGAATACAGGAAGTGTTTAATGATAAAAATTTCCTGGGGGAGGGCCCCCAGACCCCGCTTATATCTCGGCACTGACGATATCTTCAAAACATTGTTTTAATGATCTTTTTGTCTTGTTCTCGTGAACTTAATGTCACATATCATGATTTGTGTCTCTTCACACTCCTAATATGAGCCCCTATGTCCCCACCACTTTTCAACTCAAGGTGACACCCTTGATTATTTCTATAATAGGCTAATGTGCAGTTCTGTTGCAATTTGTGAATTTTGAACACATTATCCTTAAATCAGAAAACAACAGAAAAGACTGAAGAGATCTTTTAAGCAGAGAAAAATCCTGGAGCTGTCCCATATATGTTGATAATGCATGGATTATTTAACAGCAGCAGTAAGGGACATTTGCTTGTGATCCTGTAAGACAAACAAACATTCAGAATAAACTCTCTATGAGTAACTTTGCGTTTTTTTAAGTTTAAGAAGTTGTGCGCGTAACTTCACGGTCAAAAAAGTGGACAAGTTTAACAATTAAGTGGATTTTGCCTTTAGCTTTGGGTCGTCTTGTTGTCTATCTACCGCTCCACCCCAGCTCAGTAGGTGGCGCTAATGCGAATTTAGGGTGGTCGGCCAACCATCAGTAAATTCCGAAGAAGAAGCATGAGCTAGTTCCGACTCCATCCAGGAGGTGGCGGTGAGTTAAATCCACTCTCTGAGTGGAGGATCAGAAACCCATAGAAACCCAAACACCTTGGTGGTGCCGCCGCGCGCACCCTTGCCAGTGAAATCTGGTTACAAATGCCAACCGCTCGACAGTTTGTTGTTAGGACTTTGACAAATTGTCAAGTCAACTTTCAGCAGTTTTCTCCTGATTAAAGAAAGCGGAGTTGTCCAACGGGAAAGGTAATGTGACGATAGGTTGCTAACGTTACCCAACGCTAACGTGAGTATTGCTAACGTTAGCAGGTTTACTAAAAACTGCAGTTTAGCTTTCGCTATAACGTTAGCTGTTTTATCTGAACACCAGGCCGCAGGGGTGCGCAAAATGTGTCGCTGTCTGGAATTACACTTATCCATTATAATTACTTAGCAGTGTGATATTTTCTTAGCACCCAAAGCTAACTGCTTCTGTGCTGACGGACTAAACCGCTAACCTAGTTACGCTAGAACTATGCGGCTAATATTGACTGTTAGCTGATTAATCATAGGTTAGAAGGTAGCGAAACCACCACTAACCTCTCCATCAAAGCTTAGTGCAAACCTCAGTCACCACAAGGTGTTCAAAAACTTCAGACGGTGATTTTGGTCTCTGAAGACGGTGCTTCTGTTATCGAGTGAAAATATGCACTCATTTAGTCTATGACTAACGTTACACACGGGTTGAGACTCTTCTTATCAACGTAATGTTTCTACATAACACAAATGTCATTCTCAACAGATTTGAGGTTCTCCTTTTTGTTTTCTTCAAGAATCGCATAAAGGAATATTTACTTAAAAGAGGCAAAAAGACACCTTCATGTGCAAGAGTGACTGGAGGTTTTCAGTGAACCAAGTGACTAGAGTATGAATGAACTGTAAACTGTGGGTTCTCCATATGTTGTTCTTTACAGCCCTGATGTGACAGAAATATTTTATTCTTCTGCATGGAGTATTGCAACATTACTGATTTACTTTTATATCCTTTAGTTAAGCAAAACTTAACTCAGATGGACCACGATACTTTCAGAGCTTGTAAGAGACCAAATACTATTATTTATTAAAATGTCCATGTGAGATAAGTGATTGATAACGGTTTGGCTCATCAGTCTCTTTACTTCATGATTTTACAGCTCATTTTCTTTTCTTTTTCCCCACAGTCTTGGACATCCACCAAACTGGTGGAGTTGCTGTGAAATTATGTACTCAAACAGGTCCGAGTACAGGAGGCAGCACAGTGACAGAGGTTCAAGGCAGTGGGAAGATTATGATGACAAATGGGAAGAAAGGCTCGAACCTCCCAGAGATGTACAGCGTGATTCCTATCATAAATATGGTGGGGATGGACAAAGTAGCACACAGAAGACAAGCCGAAGTAGGGAGTACAGTAAAGACTCATTGAACAGAGACTGGAGCAGAAAGAGCCCAGTAAGGAGACGCATGTCTTCACCTGATTGGGCTGTTTCTGAAAAGAAAAGGCGAATGGTTACACAGGATGATGAAAAAGAATACAGATACAGGCATGAGCCTGAATATAAAACAAGCAGAAAGTCACCAGACAATTTTTCACGTACATACATAACCAAGAACCTTAAACATACACTACCACAGGAAGAGGATTTCAAATACAGGAAAACATCGCAAGACTCCAGACACAGATATCGGGATGAGGAGATTACCCACAGGCAACAACATGATGATTTAACTTGCCGGGGGTCTTTTGGATATACCAAAGCCAGGGATGATCATGAAAGGAGCCGGGGCTGTTCACGAGAGAGGACACGATCACAAGATCGCTCTACGAAGGTTAGTCATAATAAACATTGTGTGTTGGTTTAATTTCAAGGATTGTGACAGTTTGTTTTAAATGATGTTTAATAATATGTTCCTCCATCTTAAACAGAGTTATGCCAAACCCAGAGAGAGGAATGACAGCCCAGTTCATGAGGATCATTATCAAAACAAAAGGAGAAGTTTTCCACTGAATGGATCTAGTGGACAGGTGGGTTTATTTGACATGTGGCAGTTAGGAACTACCTGCATCATCAGTGAGAGGTGCGGGCAGATCCGCTCGGGGTACAAAAAGCAAAACGTTTTAGCATTTTCCCCAAAAAGCGTGGTGATATTCATTCTGGAGATGTGCAGTGTGCCTACATTCTGACCTAACCTTACTGCTACACCAGGTCCATACTGAGACACTGTCCATATCTGCATTATAGCTCAAAACATATGGGACACCAGTGAAATTGCTGTAGGTGGCCATCAACAGAAAGCTGTGATGCAGTTTAGAGTTTCTTAATGGACAGCTATCCGGCTGTCTAACACATGTTCATTGCTTTTAATAAGCTCTACTAATGTAGAGCTGATGTGTAAGTATGAACTGTAAAC
The DNA here is from genome assembly GCA_024633595.2 of Lepomis macrochirus. Lineage (NCBI taxonomy): Eukaryota > Metazoa > Chordata > Actinopteri > Centrarchiformes > Centrarchidae > Lepomis > Lepomis macrochirus. The sequence goes on from JALXJV020000003.1 coordinate 5,582,487, forward strand.
TGTAATCCACCTTGAAGGTTCCCTGTGGAGTTTCAGGCATGCACCTGCGCACATAGGGATGACACATAATATATATTTCTACCAATTCTTTCTATTGTGCTGATCAGCAGATGGCACTAACACGCCAAGTAATTCTGTCATTCTCTAGCAAAGCAGAGAAGAAGAATAATGAGTAAACATGGACTTAAACAATGCTGAATTTAAATTACTTTAAAATGCCCTTGGCTTATGTTTTGAGGAAGCAAATGCATTCACCACTTTGTTACAACTCAGGGATATACACAATGCTTTTTGGTGAGTAGCGCCGAATGTCAACATAAGTTGCACAGTTATTGTGGTTTCTCCTGCTGAATCTACTGTGGAGATACAAATGTAGCCTTGGCAACACCCAGACACGCCTGTGTGTCTGTCTTTTGATTTGGTCCAATTACTGAAAGGTGAAAGAGCTAGCTTCCCCACATCAGCTTGGAAGGGGAACCGATCACCTTAGCCAATTAAAACACTATATTTTTTCTAAAAGAAACATATTAAATCAAATCAAATAGGAGAGGGCCCCAATTCACTCAGACAAAAAGGGCTGTTGAATTTTATAGAATAAAAATACCTATGTTTGATTTTTACACATTTCTCGCAGGTTACTACAAATATATTAAAGAATGCAGATAATACTTGCATGAACTGTGGTTCCTTCCTTGTTTCCCATCAGTCCTTTGAGAGTGATGTCACCAACCAATTTGCTGCTGTTCCTGAGCAGAAGTCGTCAACCAAGGGTTTCCAGCGTTTCCTCGACGTGCTCAACAAGGGTGTGAATGTCGCCATGCTCACCAAGATAGTGACTCAGAATGCTGCAGAAGTGGATGAACCACCGCATTCTCCAACTTCTTTCATGAGCACTGCAGACCGTGTGTGGTCTCCCAGTTGTGGTGGGAGGCAACAGGAAAACCACCAAAGTAGCAGCCACTGGAGTGAGAGCGAGGGATCCCAGAGACTGGCTTCTCCACAGCCTCGTCACAGGTCCTTCAGCCCAAATGGGCGCGCTCTCTCTGATGAGAAGTCTCTGCAAAGGGGTGAGGGAGAACAAAACTACTTCAGCTCCAACAGTAGATCCGGGTCGCCCTCAGTGATGGAAAAGATAACACTAACACCTGAAGATGAGCACAAGCACAGGCAAATGCAGGATGTTCTGCAGGCTATTGGCTTGAATTTAGGATTTGAGGAACTGGGCCAAATGTCACATCGGATCCAGGAACGGTTATATGGAAAGAAGGATAGTGACCGTGGCCACCATGGTAGAAGAAGCAGGGAATGGGACACAAGGCGAGCGCTTTCACCAAGACCACAAAGTAGATCTTCGTCAAGCAGGTCTAGTTTTAGCCCTTCGACTCGGGAATATTACACGAAAAAAGACTCCTATAGTGCTAAGAGGGATGTACCACAGGCACAACCAGCTGTAGATTATGGTCAGCATAGCAGCAGTAGCACTTTACCAGAGAGTAAGAAATGTGAAACTAACTCCCGGCAAAGCATTGCTACATCTCCAGCATATTCTCCAAATCCAACATACGCTTTGTCAAAACCATCTCCTTCACCTGTGATGCCAGTGTACTCTAAAGTAAACTGCTTACAGGCACAGCCAGCAGTAGATTATGGTCAGCATAGCAGCAGTAGCACATTACAGGAGAGTAAGAAATGTGAAACTAACTCCCAGCAAAGCATTGCTACATCTCCGGCATTTTCTCAAAATCCCACATACACTCTGTCAGAACCATCTCCTCCACCTGTGATGCCAGTGTACTCTCCAGTAAACTGTTTTCCACTGCCATACCCGGCTCTGCCTCCCAACCTGCCCCATGTTAGACCTGGACTTTTCTTGCCTCGCCTGCCTCCCTTCCTCCCTTACCCCTGCGTCCCACCTTTAACCATGTTCCCTAATGTACTGGCTCAAACGAGGCATTTAGTCCCGCAACACCTGAGTAATCCTCGGCCTCACTTTTTTAACTTACCAGATACTAACCCACCTCAGTCTCTGAACACCACACAGAAACCTAAAACCATGTCAAGACCCCGCTGTTTGCAGGTTATTGAAACCACACAACCGGGATGAAGACAGTTACATAGGGTGAAAATCTGACTTTAAAACTAAAGGATATGGTTGGAAATTATCTTTTGCCTCTGGAGAATAGTAAAAGAAATTTATAAAGTAAGCATTTGGGCCTTCAGAGAGTCTCGTTTCGTTTCTCACACAACAAAAAACTAAATTGCACATGCGCAAGCAACCTGCCCAGCAGCAACAAAAAGCAAGGCCAGAAACAAGATAATCGACAATGAACAGTTGTTGACCATAGACAAACCTATAGGTGTTGTTTTGCTCAGTCTGTTCTTCTAACAGTACAATGTCATGCTAAAGAAAACAGTGTTAACTGATTTTTGAAAATTTTTGTTTCGTAATTTTGTTATTCATAATTTGTTAGAAACATTATGTTATGTTGAAAGCATATTTGTCCACAGAGGTCTCTTGTAGGATACGGCCCTTTTATCCTAGTGGAACTGCGCCAAAGCCAACTGTTTGTCTTCTGAGGGTTTTGGCTAACCTACGACTACAAGAGGCACTCTACATTTAAAGGATAATTTTGGTATTTTTTAACCTATTACCTTCTTTTCACATATATTGGTTTTTACTAGTAGGTACAAAAAGTTTTGGAATCCGTGCAGTAGATGGCTTCAGCTGGCTGCAGTGGCTGCAATGTACTACTTCGGGGCAGTTCTGCCCATCAAATTGACATCTGGCAAAAATGCTTCTTTTTGCCACATAGGGTTCAGACTGTTTATACCAGGTGCCTACTGGCTGTTACTCGTAGGGATGCCTTCCATGACACCTTGTTCATCTTTCACTTTCACTGTGACGGGCGCGGCTGCGCAATTGCCTCGAAGGAATATTGCAGCCGCCGCAGCCGGTTCACTAAGCAATCACGGATGCACGAATTCCAAAACTTTTTGTACCTACTAGTAATTTCAACACCAAAATAGATGAAAATAAGGTCCAGGATTAAAAAAACCAAAATGATCTTTAAAGCTTCTGTGTTTTCTGTCTTTGTGTACACATGCAGGAAATTGTGTAAATATTTGAATTGCATAATATTAAACACAATAATTCTAAGTAAATTGTGAAGGGCTGTTCAATTCTTTTGATTTTCTGAATTCATAGGAGGAAAAAAAAGTGGGATGTCAAAATGTTACACTGAGTGGTTGTCATGGACCCCTTGCATTGTACAGGAGACTACAACATCAGAATATGACGAATGTGGATGTTGTAAACATCCCCAGCATCATTTGGAAAATAGTTAGCACTTGGTGTCTTATTTCACATCTATTTCTACACAAAGGAGGTTAATCACTACATGCATATAATCTCTGTATTTACAGTACAGTTTCTCTAAAAACCATCTAGTATCTAACAAGCATTTCACTGTGCCCAGGCATAAAACAGAGTCCCTGTGTTTTCTCCTGTACCTTTGTTACCTGCGTGAAGGAAAATGAAAACAACTTTACAGTAGGACTAATGACCAAAGGTATTCAATTACTGACATAGATGATCTGTATTTACATGATGAATGACTGCATTGATCACTTATAAAATTAGAATTGATCAGTTTTTCAACTCTGCCATACCTTCAAGCTCAAAGAGGTGAATGAAGAGCTGACAAATTCATTGAGCCATACCATAATCTCCTAAGATTTATATCATGGTACCTGTAAAGGTCTGCCAACCATTTCAAGAATTCACATGGAACTACAGTGCACCGGTATTGAAGGTCAATCAATATTTGTACCACTCCTCAAAAGCTAGAAACTGAAGAACTGACTGGTAAAGATGTGATCTTAGATTCAAATTCTTGTACTGCTACAGATACTTGTCTTGTTACAAATAATCTGATCACCACTCGTATTTGCAGGTCATTACATAAACATCTTTAATAATGTAATACCTTAAACTTAGAATTATTCCTGCGTGTTGGTACTCCATCCAGAAGGTGGCGCTGTTAACATTCAGATTTCAACACCTACACCGAGGCACTGGGACCAGTATGGCCCCTCTTCTCCAGTTCAAGCTCTTTTTTTATTAACGTTAACTGCAGTTATTTTCTGTTTATGGAGTTTATTAAAGCTCAGTTTTGGCATTTCACTATGTAAGAATTTTGTTTGCGAAGTAACAGTCTTCACATTTGTTCCGCGGTGCGACCGAGGAAGGGCTTGTTTGCTTGAGCAGCTGCTGTAGGTAAACAGTCTGATAGCCGTCAAGCTACGCTAGCTGTTTGTTCGATCCTTAATTTGCCAGATCACTTATTTTACATGATGTTACAGTGCCGTAGAAGTTGGGTTTTCAAACGCTAGCCTTTGTCTTTAATCAAAAGTAGACATTGTTTAATTAGTTTTTGTCTTTGGTAGCTGACAGATTGATATAAACAGTCGCTAGTTGGGGGCTTGTTCGAATAGCAGTTGACTTTTAAGAAAGGAACTGTAGTTATAGTAACCTGTAAAGTAACAGTCTGGATACAGCTCAGTGCTAATTAACCCACAGCCGTTTCTCCACATTTCTTCCATTTTACAGAACGTGTACTGGCTTCATAAACTGTAAGAGACACTGGCAGAAGGATGAATCCACTTGACTGGGAAGATGCTTTTCCAACACTGCAGCGACGTTTGGACCCAGATCACCAGAGTGGTTTTAATAACCGTATGGAGACTGCCTCAGAAACTCTTAATGACTGGGACACTTACCGCCAATACCCAAGATACACTATTGATGAACCACAAAGCAGAATGGGAGTGAATGTGGGATGGAAGGGACTCAGTCCTTCCTCACACAACCTTTACATTAAAGAATCAGAAGTCGAGGACCCAGATGGAGAACCACTACAAATGGATGAAGAGGATCCAGAGCTCACAAGAAAGCGGAAAGAGCTTAGAGAGATAGAAGAGAGGATAATACATAAGAAAGTTGCTATAGCTCTGAAGAAAGTGGAGCCGTTTGTGAAGGAGACTCCTTCAGGCTTTTCCAGTAATGAACAATCAGCTACATGCAAAGGAGCAACTCTTAAAGACAGGGTGAATGTCATTTTACAGCAACGACATCCTGTCAGCTTTCTGTCGAAGGTGAGTAAAAGATGGATTGATCAGATAATCAGTCAGCTGTTCAGGCCATTAATTCATCTTGAGCATACAGTGTTTTTTTTAGTTTGCAAGAATGTCCAACTGATGTTTGTTGGAAGTATTGTGAGCCAGGTTCAGGTGGGATGAAGAAGTTTCGGAGACGGTTGAAGTTTTAACATGTGGTTTTATTGGTGATTTCTGTTTCTTTGAGCCCGGCCGAGGAGATACAGTGCCAGCATACAAACGTGAGCACGTCAAATGCCAACACCAGATCTTCCCCTGGTTCCTGTAGTTTCCCTATTTGGTTGCCTTTAGCTGGCCTTAACCTGAACAAAAAAATCTATCTGATGTTTAGACTCCAATGCTACGTCTAACTGTTGTACTCTAATCTGTGGAGCCGGGAAGTTCTTGTAGACATTCTTGTAAGACTCAACCTTGTCAGATTCCCAGAGAACACCGAACTCTGCTCGCCTGACGCCTGAGCTACTGTCTCTACATTATCAGTCTAACTGTTGTCTCCCTAACAAGGACACTTACATGAGATAAATAACTAGAGCTGGAAGGTCAGTGAACACTTGTGGGGTCAGCCAATGACTCCAAGCCCGACCTGTCCTCCCTTTCCCTGTTACATCAATTAAGCCAGCTGAGAAATATTCTTCAGCAATGTTCAGATAACATACTGTGTTTCCTCCGCTTTTGCTGCTCAGGTCCGGTCTCCCAAAGAGAGAATGAGCTCATCCAGTCAGAGCAAAGACGGTTTGCTTCAGGAAGACCATCCCCTGAAGCTCAGAGTGAAGTCACTGATGAAGCAGAGATGCAGGGATCCTTGTGTTTTACCAACAAACAGGGAGGTTTGTAATATTTTATTACCTCCTATGTCGGAACTGAAGTCACCTATTACACTAGCTATAACACTGGTATGAGCTAAACGGAGTATACACCTGGAAAGGTATGCAATAGATTATAACAAGATAAGATACTGAATCACACATAAAACTACAGTTTTATCTTAAGTTGAAAACAATTTAAATTGGACAAATATACCGATCCATTCATCTATGTTCTATACCTGCTTATAACAGAAACTATCCAGACAGACACATTCCCAGCAAGCATTGGCTGCAGTGTAAGGCCTTCAGTACCCTGACAGATTTTTATTGATCTTCCCAAAGTAAAGAACCATACACAGTCAGGTTTTTGGACAAATGGTGGGATTGATCAGAGACACGGTTTAACTTTTAGCATTTAAAAAAATACTTATCAAGTGGTGCATTCATTTGCTGTCCATGTACAGTGAACTAGATCTCTGCGTGTTGTTTATACGCTCTGATAATGCTAATCCAACACATCTTTGTAGTAGCATCCATGTTAATTCCACATTCAGACATGAACACACACTGAAGTTAGAAGACCATCCGAGGAGCATGTGAATGCACCGTGAGCGCTGACTGTATTGTGCACGCCTCACCACTAGATGCCATTAAAACTTACACACTGAACCTGAAGTCATGACAGAGAGAGAAAGAGAATGTGTATCTTGTTCACCAAGATTGTTGTAATAAACATATTAAATCGTATTAAATCAATTCCTATCTCTTATGCACAAAGAAGATAAAATCAGTTCAATAAACTATGAAACCCTGTCAAAAAGCCAACTTTAAGTTCTTCATAAGATTGTTAAAAAGTCCTACCACAGTAATAGTCTCACAAACGGTTCTCCCTACATCATCACTTTTCATTCATGCCAACTGCTTGGACAAATGTAAAAAGCTTAACATGCAACATGTGAGCAAATAGGAATTAAGGAAGCAATTAACGAATTACAGTTTTCAAATCAATCGGTGATGCAGCGCCTCTCTCTGCCTCGCGAGCGCAACTGAGCCAATAGTGCGGAAGTATTGGGGCTCCTTCTGTAAATGTGGTGTCACATCTGAATTAACCTGTAAGGAACATTAACGTAAAAGACATCTCTGTCTGAAAGACAAAAAGCATCACTTTAACAGATAGATGAAGCAATGCAATGTTAAGTATCCCAAAAGATAATTTTGGGGCAGTTTTGACAGTTTGTCCACCAGTACTGTAAAATTCAGTAGATATCTTGATCAGTGAAATTCTTTAAGGGATCCCCGTCACAAATGTATTTATGTTTATATGTTTATGAAGAAATTAATATCAGATATTTTAAAACTCAAATTTCGATATCAGTATCATCTTTAAGAAATCCAGCATCTGTCAGATAAGTTCTGGAAAAGCATGAAATGTTGAAATGAATGTTTTGATAATAAGCAATGTGTCTCTATATCTGACCTTTCCCATCAGCCCCCTGATGTCCCGCTGCCTCCTCCAAGCCGAAGCGTTACTTCACCCGCCGAGGACAAGAACAGCGTCAACCAGGGTTTCCAACGTTTCCTCAGCGTGCTCAACAAAGGAGTGGACATGGACCTGCTCAGTCGGATTGTCAACGATGACAGTGAGGATCTTCCTTCAAGCGAGGAGCTCCTGAACATTCAGGCCCCTGCCGTGGGAGATAAGTCAGATCCCCCCTTCAGGAGTAAGAGCCGTCGATCGAACAGTGGAGCCTCACTGCTGAGCCGCTGTCGGACCAACAGTGGAGAGCGATCCCTCAGTGAGAGGCTCTCCCTACCTAATGAGGACGAGAGGAAGAACGACAGAGGAGACCGCTGTTTGGGCTCTAGCAGTGGATCCAAGTCTCCCTCAGCAGTAAAGAAAAGGAAAAAAGAAGAACCAAAGCCAAAGGTGAATGAGCAGCACGAGCATCTCCAGAACATTCTTAAAACTCTGGGGTTGAGCCTGGAAGTGGAAGAGATGAGCAAATTAGCAGACCGGACTCAAGAGAGGCTGTATGGGAAGAAGCGCGAAGGTGTGAGGGCCGACAGCAGAGAGGAGCCGGAGAGTCGGCAGAAGGGCTCCCCCAGACATCACAGGGACTCCTCCTCTTCCTCTTCCTTCTCCTCCTCCTCTTCATCTTCCTGCTGCTCCTCAAGGTCGACCTCTAGAAGCGTTAGCCCCAGCCCCTCTCCCCGTCAGCGCTCCCACCGCAGAGATTCGAAACAAAGTCTGAAACGTTACACGTCTGAACGCAGCAGCTCCAGAGACAATAGCAGGGCCGGACGGACACGCCGAGACGGCAGCCAGGACGGCAAAGAAGCACAGAGGCGCAGAGACAATGACAGGGCAGACTCAAAAGAAACCTCCGCTTATCTACCTTCATATCCACAAAACGAAACGTATCCCCATCCTGCTGCTTTTTCTGCATTTGTAGATTACAGTTTGTCCCAGTACTCTCAGTACAGTGCCCCCCACAGTGACACTTACAATGCTGCTTCAGATTCTTACTGGACGTGTGCTCAGGCTGCCATTCCTCCCTCCCTTTATCCCAGCAACTTTCCCTATCCACAGAACACCTACCATCCGATGCCACCAAACACGTTTTACCCTCGTCATAATACCCGTGACATAAACTTGCTTGTGAATCCAGACCTGTCTAGAAGTGAAGGCCAAACTGGATCGTCTTCTGCCCGTCGCTGCCTGACGGTCGTCAGCACTAAGCAGCCCACCACTCACAGCTGTCTGAAGCAACTCACAAACTGCAAGACTAGGAGGCGGGGGAACTTTAACACTCGTCTTTTAAGGTGGAAACGGAATAAACTGAAAAAGAAACTACAAAAAAAGGCAGCAAAGCAGGTTGCAGATTCTGTAAAGAAGGTGAACGCTCCGCAGGGAAATGAAGCTGACCCTGAAGCTGAGCAGTCTGAAGAGGAAAAACGGAGTCCAACAGAGGAGGAGATAAAGGCAAACCTGAGGAAAAAGGTTGGTGGAGTTTTAATCAGCTTCCTCATGCATCTCCTTTTAGGTTTAGTTATGGTCCACCTCGTCTGTACGTTTGTTAGCAGGAAATATTAAAGAGTTTTATTTGTTAAACCGGTCTCTATTTATCACGTGTGTTAGCGTAGGAAATCCCTCCTCCTGACTGCAATTTTTTTGCTATTTGCAGACCAGCAGTAAAGACCTTTTAATCGACTTTCTTAACTAAAGAAATCACTTCTATCTCGGCCAGCATTTAAGGGCTTATTCAAAAAATACACCAAAAGTGTGGAATGCAAAAGAGATTGCATGCGCTCCACAAAAACACAAGTCCTCTCTACACCACAGGGATGATTTAGGTTTGTCACAGCCAGTAGTTTCAATAATTTATGCAAATTATAAATCATCATCTCAGATAAAGCACAGATTCATTCATTTCCCGAAAACACAGCATCAACATGTGGAAAAACGAGCCGCAATCCTTAAAATCATGGCATTTAATCACTCATTCATTCAGTCAGTTGTGCAAAGGGATTCTTTTTGATTTGATTTGATTTATTAGACAGTAACAAAAATAAGTGCATAACAACATGCCATCACATTGACATTATACATTTAGCAGAACTGTCGAGGATAACACAAGAAAGTTACAAACTTGTTTCCATTGTGGTTCTCGTTGTAGTCTGATAACGACGGCAAGACACGCTACAGATGAGTAAAGGAACCCTGTACAATCAACTCTTACAAAATACGACCGAACCAAAACACATCCCAATACAAATGAATTAAAATAAACACAAAAACATCCACTACAATAATAAATATTCCTTAAGACTACATAAAAACTCAAACTAATTAGCATTCAACAACCATTCAGCACATTAAAACAGTGGTCTGACTGGCTTAACTTAATCTCAGCTGGGAGTTTGTTCCATTCCAATGCTGCCGTGTACAAAAAGGTGTTTTGCCCAGAACAGCTCTTAAATCTACAAGTTACTCCGTGTGTGGCACTGCCTCCGGTTGAGTAGCTGTGAGAGTTCCTAATAAGCTTAAAATAATCTTTAAAATCACTTGGCTCATTCCTCTTAGACCGTTTCTAAGAGCGATGTTTCCTCCAACAGTAACAGGCTAAATAACCTAACAGGAAGTGTAGATGAAAGGTGAGTTGGTCTGTGGAAAAGACATAAGAGTTAAGCAATTTCATGTATTTTGGTTGTACGTCACCGTCCTTCTTGTGGAAAGTCATTGTACGGAAGTACGCTTCATAAATTTCACTTAAAATCCCACACTGAGTGTTTTAAGATGGCTTTTAGCGAGATTCCTAGGAATGATTCTGAGATGTTTGATAAATAGAGGCCCGGGGATATTGAGGATTTCTCAACATTTCAGATGGGATTTTTGAATTATTTTTGTATTTTCTCATTGAGCACCGCGTCTCCATTTATAATTCTATTTAATGTATTATTTATATTATGATTTATTTAATAATAAATCATTCTATAACTAGTTATACATTGATTGTTTATCACCATTTATGTTTTTGGGCATAATACACACAGTTATTGACATAACAGACATAGACAACACCTATATACAGTATATGATAACATGATCATAATCACAATTTCACTGACAGTGATGATTATGACTTTTTGCATTGTTCGGCCATATGCTCTCAGTGTTTTCCAGTTACGCTTGTTTTTATGTCTTTACAATGAATCACTCTATTCTAACATTTTCTTTGTCTTGTTCGTCCACCTCTGTATTTTCTAGCTTGAAGCATTTAACCAGAAGGTGAAGCAAAAGCTCTCACAGCCAGCCATCTCCATAACCTCTCTGACTGATTAAAGTAAGTAGACTAGTTTAACAGTGTTTGCCCTCATTGATAAATCTTTCTGCTTGGAATTGATTCAGGCTCGTAACCACACATCAAATTGGAGCAAAACTGGAATAATAATTTACAACAGTTACATTATGCTCTGTTTTAGGGGTTAAAACTAATTTGAACCAACAAAACATTAAAGAATATCTTTCTCTTCCTTACTGCCATCATATTCATAATGAAAGATAGAATTAAATCGCCATGACAATGAAGTGAATGTCTGACATGGATAGTGTTTTGTAACACTGACATGAACTGTATGATGCTTTTTAAATGGACATTTGAAAGCAGCGTTGAGCATTGAGTCATCTTGTCTTGAGTGTTTTATCAGTTTTTTCTGTTTCTGTTTTTCCTGTAGACCTGTGGAGAGCCATGGTCTTTCTTTTGAACCTGCTGTGAGTCACGACGGACCACGTGGACCTCATGTCTAATGTTTGTCTAAACATGCAGTTGATAGTGTTGCAGGGCAATTTAATATTTAGTCATATTTCCAGGTTTGTACTGAATCATCCTTGAACTTTAACAAATAATTGATACATTCTTAAAAAAATATTTTCATGCAATTAATGGCAGGATTGCTTAAAGACTGTGGTTCTGTTTCAATTCTTTTTTTCTCTGGTGCTTTATACATTTGATTAAGACCGTGTTTTGTAGGCTCTGTCTTAATTTGTTGATGAAATATATATTTTTCTGTCTCAAAGGGTGAAGTCAGTCCACTAATGGCTGTCCCCCATACTGAGTAAAGAAGTCTTTCACAAAATGAAAATCTGTATATTTTCGACACAAACACTCACATCACCTATTAGAAAGGGAATCCAAATGACTTTCGTTGGTCCCCTCACATTTGAGCTAGTGCCAACAACAGGTCAGAATTTACACTTATCTGACTCTTTAGTTCATAACAAGATACTTAAAAAAATGAATGGATTAGAAGTCATTGAAAAAACCTTCTGCTGCATAGATTTTGATTAAAAAATTCAAATGTCCACTGTGAGCCTCAGAGTGTTATATGAGTGCAGTGCTAAATTGGTGTGGAGTCCTTTTCAAAGGCAACTCTGACACTCTTAACACTGCAAACATTAGCTCTTTAACACATGTTAGCACTGTGCTCAACTTGGAGCTTAGGCAGACAAAGGACAGCTAAAACTAACAAAGGCGAGCTGAGCCTGACAAAGTGGAGCTTACGGATGTAAACTGAACCACATTTGACTATGACGAGCTGAACCAGAAAAGTCTTAGATGTTGTAAAATGATCTGTGTACAGTGGATAAACCCCTTTTGAGCCAGCACAGTATTGCCTTTGGCACGACTGTACCCTTGTTTGCCCTTTTAGGGCTGTAGCTCAGATTTGAACATGTTACACAATATTAGTATTAGTAGTAGTATTGGTATTATTTGGATGCCTCATTTAGATGTTCCTCTGACTCAAACTAAAATAAATGTACTAGGACTTTGTCTTACCAAATTTATGGACTTAAAAGAAAGCTTTACTGTTTATTTTCCCAACAACAAGGTCTAGATGCTGTTTCAAAACTCTCTCCACCTTGTCATGACACATTCCTGTTGGAGAAACACTATATGAAAGCGCTAGTTACAGCGTTACAAATGTGAAAATGTTTCTAACCATAGTAGTCTATGGTAGCTACGGCCCTGTTCACTGGTGGTAATAAAGGCACAGCTCTCTCTCCATTTTTCATTACTTCCAATTGATTATTATTATTAAAACTGATACCCATAAGTACTCTAATACATGGATCGGCTAATGCAATGTACTGATCTGAGGACTGAGAGGAAATAATAGATGTCAGTACTATACCATGAAATGAAATAATTACATTCATTTATTTGTCAATAACATTTATTCATATAGTGAACTATGACATTTTACACATATGACACACTCAACGATTGAAGCACAGAAGGCTATCTATTGCTTTTCTTATATAATATGCTATTGCTATCTGTATTGTACTGACGGCATTGATGCACCTCTAGAAAAGAATACAGTTTTGGCTTGGAACACAATGTGCAGTTGAACTTTTAACAATAACCTACATTTTGTTGCAAAGTAAAATAGTGACTGCTCAAAAGCACCACAAGAGCCTCCAAACAGATAACTCGAGTAGTCACACAGCAGTCTTTGCAACACCAAAGCTCAGAGCCTCATCATTTTGGTATGTTGCTCAAGTTGATACTGTTATAAATACGAGAGCGGTTCGTGTTTTGTTCTAAAGTTCATCTTTCTCCTCTCCTTGACAGTAGCACGCTGCTCTCTGGCTGTTCATGTAGGGTCTGCAGCCCAGAGTCCACACCGTGTTGAACAAGGTGTCAGCTACCGTTTCACATGCTGAGGAACGAAAACGACAGAGAAACAGAAACAGCACTGGCAGTCAGTACAAAGCAGTATGTGCAGAAGGAAGGTCATGTTCGGCATTTTCCTGTAATTTATCATTTATTCAGCCTACGCTTCAATTCAGAATACATACAAATATTATACAGGATTTTTTGCACTTTTTTTAATATGACCCTAATTTTTTCAAAAGATACATTACATTAAGCCCACATTCATAATATAATATGTAATTAAAACTTCATTAGTGCAGAGTCACTGGCTAAAATACCCAGACCAGCACTGAACTTTTCCAACCAAACTTATCGAGTCTCACAAATGGCCATCATGACATCATTATCAGCTGTCACATGTTGGGTCAGTGTAAGTCAGCTCAGGGTCTGTCCACAGTAACAAGTATTGAATGCAAGTAGAGTGTGTACCCAAATCAGTTCAGTTTGATTATAAAGGCAGTGGTGGACAGTAACTAAGTACATTTGCTCAAGTACTGTACTTAAGTACAGATTAGAGGTATTTGGACTTGACTTGAGAATTTTCTCTTAATGCTACTTTCTACTCCACATCTCAGAGGGAAATATTTTTAATTTCACTAAATTCATTTGACAGCTTTAGTTACTGGTTACTTTACAAATTAAGATTTTTACACACAAAACATATGAAGAGTTTGAAAAATATGTCATTTAGTTATACAGTAAACAACAGTTTCTACAAATACAGCAGGTACATTAGTTGATTGGCAGAAATTTTATTGGCATCTGTTTTCATGGTTCCAGCTTCACAAATACGAAGATTTGCAACTTTTCCTTTTGGTTATTGTTATGTGTTTTTAATAATTTTGAGGTTTGGACTGACAAAACAAGCACTGTGAAGGTGTTTGGGCTCTGGGCAACATTTAAACATTTTTTTTTTTTACCATTGATAAATGGAGAAAATTATCCATAATTGCAGTCTGATACAGTAAAATCCTGCTTTTACATTAATACATGAGTAATAATAATCTAATGATATAAGGTATAGTAGTACAACAGCCACCGGGGAACATTACAGTGACATATCAGTACTTTTACTTTAGCAAAGGTTGTGGTGAAAATAGAAGGCAGAATAGTGCTGAAAATGGGGATGGGCTCAGTAACCCTGCCCTTGACGAAATAAGGATCAAAAAGTTACCAACCTTCAACTTTTGACACAAAGCCGAGGCTCTTCTTGAGGTCAGAGCAGATGCTGTGGAGACACCAGCGGAACTTGGAGTCGCAGCGGTACTTGTTGGAGCCGCAGGTGTCGTAACACATATCCAGCTGATTGCAACACTTGGTCATGGCAGGGATGCCGATGTCCATCTAGCAGACAACAAAGACGATTGATGTTCCATTAAATTGTTCAGCTTGAAAGTAGGGCTAAATTGAAATATTAGAGCAGAGGATGTTGCAGTTTTTTTTAAGACGTGGGGAGGGTCCAAAGCAAATATGATTAACTTGAGGGAGCGTCTTCCTTTTAAAAAGTCAAACATAAGTTTTGACTTTCTTCCCCACGCCAACAGTTTTTATTTTAGGGAAGTAGATTCAGCTCTTTCTATCAGTATCAATTTTCCAAGACAAATGAATAGACAAATAGAAGAAGAATACCCCCTCTGGAATAGGAAGACCAAAGAAGTAAGAACTACATCCATCAGGTTCTGGCATCTGGTAGCCAGCACGAGGAAGAGGAGCTTTACCTGAGAGAGGAAGCATAGCAAAACATCAGGTGCAGCTCGTGTTTCACAACAGGCCAGTGGAAATGGGCTGGACTCTGACAACCATGTGGGTTTAAAAGTAGATCCGTGTTTGCACATAGAGAAACTAAGGTTACTTATTTGGTTCATATCCATTCACATCATATTTGTCACTGCATGAAACCTCTCCTATCATGCTGGGGTCACAGTCCATTTCCAGGCCCTCTCCCAGATGATAACAAAGGTAATGGGTACAAGTACAATCCTACGTGTTGAGTATCACAGCATTATTACTGGGTTTCAATCGGTGTCCCATGCAGGCAGTACAGGCAAAGTATTCTGTGTTTTCCCAAAGAACTTTATTGTTATCAGGATTGTTGTTGTTATGAAACAGCATCAGCTGAGCACAGGACTCCAAACGCTCTTCAAAAATCTTACCCTTGTGGAATTATTTTATGTGGGTTAACAGCACAGGCAGATTTTCCCACTGCGTGTAATCAGTGGTCCAAAACTATAAGACATTTCCTTCCTTCAATTTAGATTGAATTCTAACATAATTTGGGAAAAAAAAGATAAATCATTGATGGAACATACTGGCTGGTGAAAGGTCCATTGGCAGTATTATTCTAACATTCAGCCATACTGTACAAGGCTTACTGATTTAACTGGCTTACCGTATCGACAGCGGTATTGGCACACTCCATCACGGCCGCCCATGAACTCCAACATCGAGTCAAAGTAGCCGCCGACTGACTCAAAGCCGCCTCTGAGGGAGTTTAGTCCCCACTCTTGGTTCTCGTCCTCTGCCTGCGTGCCATCAGAGGCTTGGCCTTCTGGTGGTGGTGCTGCTGTTGTAGCTGGGTCCTCCTCAGCCTCTTGACTGACAGCACTGTGGATAAACAGGCCCAGCAGGAGCAGGAGGGGAGCAAGAAGGGCCCAACGGGTCATCCTGTAGCTCAGAATGCTTAGTATGAACAGAGTTGGAGTGCAGAGACCGAGGGGGGAAACACATGCACAGAGGCAATACTGAAACACTCTGCGTGACCTGCACTTTGAGCCAGACTCAGGGACGGCCTCATATGTGGAGGAACAAAGTCCAGCTTCTATCTCATCAGAGCTTTTATCATTCTTGCTGATTGATGGGAGTGTGCTTGGTCACTATTCAGCAAAGAGGATTCAATTACATTTTAATCCCAGTAATTTAGGTGTTAATCTCTCCTGACAGTAACACATAGAAGCAAACTGGACACAGTGGCTTTCCTTTAAAATGAGAGAGCATCACCTTTGTGCCCTGCTGGTTTCATAAGGCAGTACATTCACGTGCAAATTACTTGTCAGTATTAGCAAATAAATTAAATTAGCACATATAACTCCCACACCTGATTGCTTTTGCTACTGGATCCTCCAAACTACCTTATAACCGCTCATTTTTCAGGAATAAACATAATATGGTGTATGTATAAAATGAGTGGGTGTAAATCCACGGACAGATAACTAAATCTAAACACTCCGTCTGTGTGTGTGTGTGTGTGTGTCTGTGTCAGACAGGATGTTTCTGACATTTCTTTTCTTTTTCTTGTCATCAAAGTGTGACCAAATTTGGATTCTCTGAGGCAATTGTATTAGTGTCAGACAGAGTGGGGCTTGTCTCAAGTGCTTATGGAACTTGTCTGCCCTCAGTTGAGCCTACCAGTCAGACCAGCCTGTGCAATGATCATTCTAACAGCAACCATAGCCCAGCTTTTTCTTAACTGTACATCAAGGCATTTCAATGGAAGACTTTGTACAGTCTGCCTGGGAGGCTTTGTCCCCAAATCACACCCAATGCCTCCAAATCTCAAGGTAATTAATCTCATTTGACAAATTAAGATAATTTTAAGGTGACAAATCATGTGACAATACAGGACTTTTTTAGAAATCTATTTAGATTAGCAAATCACTCACAAAACTCACAAGTATGACCACTGATTTATAGAAAGAACAAGATCCTGTTTCACAAAGATGTACAGTTCAAATTGGTGTTTGGTAAGTCTCTTGACAGGTTAACTTTGTGTAAGCAGTTATCATTTCCACATAATATTAGTGGCCTTTTTCATAGCGGGCATTATCATAGTAGGAAATTTAAAGATTTTAAGATTATATTAACAGATAGCCAAATCCTTGGATCAATCCAACCTGAGCTGTGTCAAAAAAGGACATGAATAAAAAACCCCATCAATTTACAGTGTGTACACTGAGCTGGAAATGAAACTTTTTGAAAAGAATATCAGCAACAGGGTATGTAGGCCTACATGATTAATTGAGTTTATGTCACTTTGGGAAGAACAGGAGAAGACGTGGATGAAGTGAAGGGTTAATAGTTTTGCAATACTGCACCGGTTTATCAATTTTCAGTAAACTGTACAAAGGGCCACCCCATTATAGTATATTATCATTTTCTGGTGTGCTTGGTGACGTCTAAACAGACAATACAAAAACTTTACCACTAGGTGGCGCCAGTCGTCAGGGTCCGCTCACCCCCGTCCATATTTGGTAGAGTCCAGGGAGATGACGTTGATCTCAAACACGGAAGAAGAGGTAAACGTAAACGGTGGAGTGATGTTTGTAGCTAACGGAGCCATGTGAATTACAGTTTACTGGACTGTGAAACACGAATGTTTTGGGGCACGTCAGGCCTGAACAGTAAAGCAGTTCAAAATAGGTAATACCCGGAAAACACGAAGTACTCGAGGCAGCGTTTGCTATCACGAGCAGGTGGCTGCTTTTAAAGTTAGTTTTTTTCTTTTTAACACCCTCAGACTGAGTTGTGACATCGTCGGCTATGAGTGGCGTGCTAGTCTTCCCGCGGGGAGAAACTTAACACCTAACGACAAGCAAAATAAAAATGGCTTTTGCAAACCTGTTCACGAAACTGACTGTTGTTGAAGAAGATGTCAGGAGCCCTGGTCAGCCAGCCTTTACACACGGGTATTTAACCATAGATAGCCATTCGTTTTGCTGTGTTTGAAAGAGCTGTTGTATTTTATACTTTCGTCTATAGTAACTTAATATACATGACTGACTCCTTTTTGTTTTATAGGAAAGAGACTGACAATGACAAAAGAGGCAATGCCAGGAAGAGGAAAACCCAGGGTGAGCAGGCTAGCCCTTACTCAAAGGTGAGCTGAACTTGAACTATAATGTAACTTATTACATCTTAAAGTTAACATCACATATTTAATATTTGTGTCCATGTCCCGGAGCTTTGTTGAATATTCATGTCACATGTCACAGTTAAAGCTTTTGCTGGCCGCACCACTACATCTGATGGAAAGTTGTAGGTTTCTGCATTATTTTAGACACACAGTTTATCTGGAAACACTAATACAGTCTAATGTAACTGCACTGCAGTAAACCGTACGCGCATGAAGGTCGTAGGCCTGATGATTTTTATTTGTTAAAAATGCACACGTGGTAGACGGAGGCATTGGAAAAGGATTTCTGGCATGAACCTTCTTGTCAGGGATCAAATTCACCACATGAAATAATCACATCTACTTACTAAAACCAAATCAAAAATACCTGAGACAACTGCAACATCAATACTCCATAATAAAACAAACAGCCTTTTAATGAGACAACATATGTCAAGATTCGTCAAGCACAAATGAAAGATGGAAAGTGAAACAAATAAAGATTAGTTGGGCAATTTAAAATAGTGATTTTTATCAACATCCCAAGTGTTATATCTAAACTGTTTTTCTTCATAAACTTGAAGAAAAACAAGTTACAAGTCTGTTAATGAAGATTCATATAAAAATTGCGATTAAGACAATATAGTGTAAGTTGGCTAATATTACACACAACTTAGAAACACCTCAATATGTCTCAGTGCCTTCAAAATGACCGTACGTTTTTTTCAGTAGCTCTAAAAGAGTTTCAACAAAAACGGAACATTTATAACTTTTATTGCAGGAATGTTGCATTAGACTGCATTCATTTGATCTAAATCCACCTGCAACTGAAGTTTACTGAAGTTCTACAAGGTTTATGCTGCTTGTTGCATGAATTGGTCTTAATGTTCATGCAAAGGTTCTGATAAATCTTACAATATTAACAGGCATCCTTGACATTTTAATCCTTATGCACTTTCTTTCCACAGAAGCGATGTTACCGAGCCCAAACAACCAGAACTTATAATGCTACATCCTTCAAAGACGATGACTCCAAGGCCATGCACTACCACATGCAGAACACTGATCGTGAACACGCAAATGTTGACTTCAACAAAGAGTGGATACATAACCACAGAAATAAAGCTGGCTACAGTAACATGTATCACAAAGGTCAGAATTACAAAACCAAAAGTAATCATCATGCAAACAAGCAACAACAGCGGGAAAAGAAGAGGGAGGGGCAGAAAAATCAGCATCAGCAGAAGGGCAGAGGGAAACCTGCTAATAGAGGCGGCAGCCATCAGACAAGTCCTACTTGGAGAAAAGGTGGATGGGACAATAAAGTTTATAAGCAGGTAAGCAAGAAACTGTTTTTTAGGATATATTTTATCCATCATCAGATGTTTGTTGCAGTCTGAATGAAAGGATATTTGCATGAAGAGGAATTTAGCTCATTTTCTAAATAAAAAAAAAAAATTGTACTGTACAATAGCAACATGAGACACATCTAATTTACACAAATCAACCCTCTGAATTTAAGTGAAAAAGGAACAGCCCCTAACACAGGCTCAAAAGGCCCCTAGGAATTAGGTCAGGGGCCAAAACAAGGCTTCCTTAAAATGTATTATTCATCCATTAATGAAAATGTTTGTGAATCTTATTGTTATGCTCATCTTTCCTCTCAGGACTTCCAAGTGAGGTCCATGACACAGGAGTTCATGGACCAGAATGTTTTGTCGGTGGATGGGCGGTTACTTTGTCGACATTTCATTTCGGGAAGGTGCCTCAAGGCAGGTTATGTTTATTATGTGTAAATAAATAATAAACATAATAATAAATAATTAATAATATTAATTAAATATATTAATAATATTTTTATTTTAAGTAAAGGACACCAAAATTGACAAGTCTGAGTGACGTCTGGCCTCATGCGTTATCTCATGCTTTAGCGGTGTCATAGCATTGCTTTCTTCCCTTTTCCTGCTTGCAGGGTGACGACTGCCAAATGGAACATATTCAGGGTTACAACGACCTCGTCAAAGAAGTATGCAAATTTTATGTCCAAGGATTCTGCACGAAAGGGGAAAGCTGCCCGTACATGCACAATATCCTTTGAGAGCCTTAACCTTTTACAGCTCTCTGTCATAAACTCATTGTAGTGATGTGAAAAATCTATTATTTCCTTAAAACATGCTGCACAGTCCTTCCCCTGCAAGTTCTTTCATAAAAGAGGAAAATGTTTTCAAGGAGCAGATTGCAGGTTTTCACATGAGCCACTTAATGATGTCACTACCAAACTGTTGGATGAGGTGTGTATCTAAAAGTTCAGCCAGTGGAAATTTTTCTCAAAATGTTTTATTTGCATTATTCTGTGCTGAAAATCGCATGTGGGTTACTACTTCTCACTGCAGGCACTAAAACGGGAGAATGACCTTCATGAACTTGCAAAAAAAGCTGAACAAGAGTCAGGACAGCCAGCGAACCCAGACGAGTCCGACATTCTAGAGGCCAATATGACTCCTGATATACTTCTGCAACCACTAATGTATGCACATAGAAGCTTAAGCCTGTCATTGTGATTTTTGTCAGTATATCTGTGTAATTCTTGCAGAGGAGTTTATCCTATGAAGAATCACACATACAAGTGTTGACATTTAGAATTAACATTCACCTGAATATTTGTATTTTTCAGGCCTAACTTTTACAAAAGCACAGACACAAATGCTGAGAAGGAAGCCTCGTTATGTCAGACTGAAGAAGTGGCTGATATCATGAAGGAAGCTGTCCCGCCACATGAGTCACATGCCACCCAGCCTCATGGCCCCCCATCGCCCAAGCTTAGTCATGAGGAGCCAGTTTGTTATTCAGTTGAAGCAGTGCTTGGACCTCAGCTGTCCAGACCTTTCTCTAGTTTCTACACAACTCCAGGAAGTCAAAAATCTGCCCCTCTCACTTCTTCTGATTGCACACCAGGCTCTGCAAACCAAAGCGAAGTTCCCTACTCTGTCGATGCTGTTCTCAGGTCTTGTAAATCAGCGGGATATTCTACTTTTGAATACACGCCTACCCCTCCTACTGAACAAACTGTTTCCTATTGCCCAAAAAGTTACTTTGAGATCACTAAGCCTTTTCTAAACTCAGAAACCCAAAAGGAGAAGGTGTTGTATTCGGTAAATACCAGAAATGAGGAGAAGAAATCCCAGGAAAAAATGTTCAAGAGCCTGTCATCCCTCCAAATGCACACTGGCCTGACTTCAAAGACCTGGTGTAATCTCACTCTGGCCCCAGGGGATCACAAGAAACAAGGTGGGGATATGCCAGAGTCCCTGAAACGTGGCCAAGGTGATTCTCAGGAACTTGAGTTGGAATTGGTGCATTCTCGTGTCCCTGTGGCAGAGAAGTCTGCCTCCTCCAAAAGCAAAGGAGATATGAAAGCAGGCACGCACCTGCCTACGGACAGTACATGCTCTGCAAACTGTAAAAGTGATGGTCTTCTTCCTTTTGGACCCAATAAGCACAAGGGCATTTTTTCAAGGCCCCTTAGTCAGACACCTACTTCCAAACATCCTACACAACTGACAGCACATGTCTCTGTTCAGAGAGCTGACTCACAAGCCTCAGTAAAGCCGATTTATCCCCCTTCAGGTTTCACAGAGTTTAAAGGTGGAGCTGCTGCTGCCGCTGAACCTTCCACCAGCTCCTTTAAGACAAGTGAATCCACAAACTCTGTCAGTTCTCTTTTTGCTGCAAAACAACCCACTGAGATCCACCTGCACTCCAAAAAGACACAATCTGACCTCAAACTTGGCACAGAACATCGTTCAACTGAAACCACAGCAGATTGCAGCAGGAAAGTGGCACATTTTGGTGATTTGGCAGTCGGGTGTAAAAAGAAAATTCCCTTTCATAGCCTCTTCGCAGGCCCCATCACTGACACTCTGCAGCCTATTGATGATTCTGTAACAGGTTCCTCTTGTCCTCAGGGTTTAAATCAGTCTTCCTGTCCTGCTCCACAGTCTGCAGATTGCAGAGGCACTCATTCTAAAACCGTGCTCGAACCTGATGAAGCCTCTGCCAGGTCCTTCCTCAGCCTTTTTGCTGCCCCTCTCAGTGCTGCTCCTCTCCCCCGCATGCCGCCTCAACCAGATTGTTCAAGGACTTCCTCCTGTTCTCAACAGTCAAAGCAGTCCGTTGATAACACAACTCATTCATCAGACCCCAAACAAAGAGCTTCTAATAGAGGGACACCTCTCCCACGTCAGCTCGGACCTGATGTAAAAGAAACCTCTCCCCTGCCAAGATCCCCTAATTTCTCTTCTAATCCTGAAATTGGAAACGAAGACAGTCCTGAGCATATGAATCGGCATGCAAAGCAGCTGGTGAATCCCGTCTGTAGCCTTGTGTCCGATTCTCTCAGTGAGATGTCTAGTGATCCTACTCCTTGTGATAGCAGCCCGTTTACAGCCCATGTTCATGAGCCCGACATCTCAAATCCCAAAGGTAAGGACGCGTCACACACTGAACACTTGAACACTAGTTAAGGAAATGTTTACTTGCACAGCTGAAATATGTTGTTAATAATAACCAGTTTAATATGTTGTTAATAATAACAACATATTAATATGTTGTTACTCCCTTGATTGTTTAGTAGACTCTGCAACAGCAGCCACTGCAAATTCAGTTCTGAAGACTCTGTTTCTGTGCCTGAGCCCCTATGAACAGGACAGCATCAGTGTCCCTTCAGGTGCTCGTTCTGTTTATTCAAGACATTTCTCTTCATGTTTGAGTATAAACTGTTGTCGTCCTGGTAGAAGTGAACAATAATCTGTTATTGTTTTGATTGCATTTCAGAAAGTGACAAAAAGGACAAAGGCAGTTCGGGGTGTGTCTTTGAGAAGCAACAGCAGAAACCTGAGAATAAGGGAAGGGGGAAGAAGAAGCTCGAGGTAGGCATTTTACTGTAAGAAGGACGGGGCAGCTTTTTGTGCCCATGACGCATGTAGTGTTTGTCAAGTGGGGCCTCGCCAGTTTTGAAACGATTTACTTTGTTTACTTTTATCAAGTGGCTGTTGCTAATGGGTGCTCCTCTACGTCTACCCTTAAAAACATAAATCTTTAAAAGCTTGGATTTCCTGTGGAACTGTAGGAGGGTGTCCCTCAACAGGGAATAAAAGTGTCTTATCTCTTAAAGATGGGGTATGCAGTTCTGGAGATGTCAATAACATGACAAATACCGTGACAGAGCGAACAATGACACAGCAAGTTCAGTGTAACATTGTGGGTTTGCAAACTGTCGCTCCAGTTGCTGTTGTGAAGCTCACATGCAGAGAGGACGAGACGGTCCCAGAACAGCACACCAGTTCCAGACTGCGACACTCAGAACTCTCCTGCTGCTATAGCTAACGTCACAACAACAGCATGTCTTAGTGAACTAGAAAATAAATTAATAATAAATAAATGTCTGCAGGCAGGTCATTTAACATTATCTGACACACAGATCATGATTAGAATAGTGTTGTGTGGCAGCCACCTGTTTACAGAGCCAGTGCTGTGCACAAACACAAGATTTTTTATTTTTTTGTGCACACAAAACAGACAGCTAGCAAACTGTGAGGAGATACTCTCTGAATTTGACAAAAAGACGCATAGTGGATTAGAATAGCATAGTCCACCTTTAAATATATGGTTTCATTTATAGCCTCACAGAGCTGCTAAGATAATGGTACATGTGGTATTGGCTTACAAGATCATACAGTGGCCAGGTTCCTTTGTACAAATTTCTTCTAACGGAGGACAATAATTGATCTATCTATCGACGAAACATGTCACCCAGTGTAACTGTGACTAATGTGTTTTTAGGAGTGGTGGAATAGAACTAATTACATATACTCAAGTAGTGTACATCAGTATTTTCTTTTCACACCACTGTGCACTTCTACTCTTGTATTTTTTATCACTAAATGGTTACTAGTTACTTAAGAAATTATATTGTAGTACAAACATATGAAAAGCCATTTCAGATATGTTGTATCAATTCTAAATTAAACTACAACAACAGTAAGTTGATTAATCAATTAGTCAATTGACAGAAAATGTAAAGTTGAAATGGAACTCATTTTTCATGCAAAAACACTTCATGTTTCCTGCTTCACAAATTTGATTTATTGCTCTTCCTTTATTATTTTAATAATTTATATGTATTGTTAATAATTTTGAGGGTTGGACAAAACAAACATTGTGAAGATGTGACTTCGGGCTCTTATTTTTGTACAAACCAAACAATCTATCATTTAGTGACGAAAATAATCAGCAGATTAATATGTTACGCTGCACTGTAACGTTTAAACTCCTGTTGTGTCTTGTTTTTATTTTCAATGCAACTCTTTTAATTGTATTTAAATGTTTTTATTGTTGCTTTTATGTTTTATGTAAAGCATTTTAAATTGTTTTACAAAAATGAAGCTCTATAGCACAGAGGAATAAGATATATCAGGAGTTGGATCAATTCACTGTTGAATTTGGTCTTTTCATGGGATGTGTTGACTATAAAAACAGTCTTGCCAGCCTCATAAGTCAGTACAATTCAAACACTGAATTCAGACGCTGTTGGTGTTTTTTGGAATTCCCATCGGCAGGATGAGACTGTCGAGCTCTGTAGACCAAGCTGTATTGTATCCTACCTTTCTCTGGATACTGTGTGGTTGCTAACCACCTTCTGCTTCTTCTTGTTACTGTTTGTCTTGGATCGTTTCTGCTCAGACTCATGATTCTCACGAACAGTCCCCTGAAGAAACAGTCCAACAGTCAGCAGAGCACCAGCCCTTTCTTCAGACTCCTCAAATCTCCTTGGAGGCAACAGGTGGGTCGAGCGTCGGCAGTCCAGGAATGACTGATTCTCAGGAGAGAAACTCTGGCACACACAACTTGCCATTCAAACCAGTGGTGCGGCATTACACCCGATCAAGACTGAAGCACACATCAGAGGAAGGAAAATCGGTGAGTGGGAACCTGTCGGCCACACCGCTCAAGGACCTTTTTAAGACTTTAGACGCCTCTGTTTTCCACTTCGGACATTAACGCTGGAATTACTCTTGTGTGTGGAAACACTAATAATCTTGATTATTCTTGCCTTGTGGCCTGGCATGGTAAAAATCTAATAAGGGTGTACATATGTAAGTCATGTTGTTGTTTTTTTCCCAAACCTACAGACTTTTCTGTATTAATCCTTTTTTGTGCCGTTTTTACAATTACATTTTTCAGCCCTGTCAACATTTTTTGAAAATAATTTAACTTTTCATCAACACTACACCAAAAACGTTGTATGCTGGGCGTATATACAGTATGTATGGAAACATTTGTGTTATACTTTTATTATATACGGTGATTACAATGATTTGATGACATGAATATGTTGCGATTGGCCTCAACATGTGACCCAGGAGAGTGTATTGTACTGTATGTGAAGGAATACACAAACAATTGCCCTCATCAGTTCGGTTGAATAGCAATATATACTCATTCATTGTTAAACAGTATGAGTTCAGTTCTTGTCTTGAAGCACGCTTCTCTCTTGCTGTTTGACATGCTTGAAATCCAGCTTCCTCAACATTACTTTTGAAAGGGAACCTGTCAAACGGTTGGAGAGCAAATCAAAAATTGGTCTTCCAGACAGAACAAGGACATGATTGTTGGTAAATAGCACACTGTCTTTTTTTTTTTTTTTTTTTTTTGCATTGAGGTTTTATCATTTCGATTTCTCCAGACAACTTTTCAAAAGGAAAAGGAAAGGTAAAAACTTTTCACAGTCGTGTGTTTACATGGAGGAAAGGTTGAGAGCTATGCACACCACAAGTGTTTTAGAATAGATGTGTTGGTGTCTAGTTGCATATTAACAGAAAACCAAACATACCTCAGCAACAGCCTGTCTTTTGCTGTCCACGTTCAGGACGCCACTCGCTCTCTCACTGTCAACCTGGAAGAAGTTTAGTCTGATGCTGACCGGTGATGATGTGTCATCCACACATTTCTGCAAAGGAAAAGAAGAGTCATCTGCATATTTTTAAAGAAATATTAAGCAAAATTACTCAAACACGAATAAGTGCTGGTGGTGAAGCTGAATTGTATTTAAAAAGAATCTAGTTTAAAATGTCTAATAATGTGACACAAAGGTGCTACATGGGCAGGTGGAGGACTTGAGCTTCTGAAAAGCAAACAAGAAAATGCATATCTAAAACATAGAGCAGACGGACATACTTTATTAACCAATGTTTAGGTTTAAATGGAAATCATCAGCACTTTATTGTTATTGACACAATTATCAAGTTGATGGCTAAGATGAGATTCAAAGGTACAGCCTAAACATGCTCTTATTTTTTTAATGCTTCAAGTGATGCACACCTTTTAAACTATTTGCTAAATGTGTATATTTTAGGAGTTTCAAAAGTGTGGGGAGATTTAATCATAGATCTCAGGCAGGATAGTCAAATGCTTTTCACCTGAAGTTGGTGGGGTGTGGATTGTAGTGCATGTTGACAAATAAGTCACCCCAAAACTGTGCATCCAGTCCACATCACCCTATCACAGGGGGTGATAGGGTGATGTGTTTGAGTGATGTACCTTAAGAGCCCAGCCCTGTGTATGATAGTGTGTAATAAAGATTATTATCTAGTGATGTATTTTTTTATCCCTGTCTCCTGTGGTTATTTAACAGTTCTGCCTTAGTGGGTGTGCACTGCCACACTGGTACAAAACCCACATTTATATTTAATAAATAAAAACATGCTTTTTAAAAAAAAGTAGTAGTAGTGTAGTGTTGATGGAAAGTAGAATTATAGGAGATCACCATCCATAGATGTACATAGGTGGATGTATGGGTTATTTAAATAGACAGACAAGAAGGTGAATTTCTCTATAAAATCTCCATACGGGCCTGTAGACTGAGTAGTTGACGCAGGTGTCTTTATTCCTGAGGTTTAACGTTGAGGTAAGATTCCTAGTTGTCTTATCAATTGGACTGAAGAAAGCTCGATGTGTTTCTCTCATTGGATCCACGCTGAGCGTACACAAGATGTTCAGTTCTGAGTTCGCTGCCCCTGCAAAAGCATCCAGATGAATTAAATTAGCCATAAAGTGAGAAGCATCAGCAGTTGTTGAGGAATCAGATTTGGGAATTTATGAAAATTAAAAATGCAAGGCTCTGCTTAGTATTGTTAGAGTAACTTGACAGCAGGCTGAAAAGCAGTGATTCCCCTTTTAGTTGGAGGTTTAGAGACTGTTTCACTTCGAACTACACCCAACATCACTCATGTGTCTGGTTGGTCAGAAGTATGTTTTTGGCTTACTGGAGTACAGCTGTAAATTACTGCAGAAAGGTGAGCAGAAACAAGCACTGCTGTATTTTTTAATAAAAAGCTGCCATATAAATGGTCATCGCAGGAACAGAATGAGTGAACAGCTCTGGCTCTTGATGAACTTTACCCTCCAATATTTTTGCCCCACCTTCATATTACAAATAAAATAAATATGATACAGATCAGATGATGCAAATAGCTCGATACAAACTGAGACCAGATGTCTTACTGTCCATCACAATGAAACCAAGGTGGCCAGCAGTGTTTGGACGCTTGTTCCAGAGAACCCCCTTTTCTCACCCCCAACCAACCCCCTATCATTTTTGTACAGTCCCTCATTGGATCAGGTCCCTACCTCCTTTGCTCTTTGTTGTTTCGACCATTTCAAAGCAGGCCGTTAAGGTAACCATTGGTAGGACTATGTGTTCCTCTGTGTTACCCTGACAGTCAGTTGTCTCAGTGCTTATCTCCTCAGGTTGAAAAGACAGACGAGCTAAGACATTAAAGACACGCCTGGACCTGAAAGACATTGATTAGATTGATTAGAAATGGATTAGCCAGGGCCGGTGTGACACCAAAATGTGTGACCTATGAGACTCTGTGACCAAAATGGGAAGTTAAGCGCCAGAGGCTTTGTTGATGAAGCGGCTATAGCTTCGTTGGGTTTAGGTACCAAAAGTACTTGTTTGGGTTTAGACACTAAAAGTACTTTGTTATGGTTAGGAAAACATCGTAGTGTGGGTGTAGTCACAGAATCTGATTGGTCACAGATTTTGGTGTTACACCGGCCCGTGGCATATGCGACATAGGCGGTTGCCTAGGGCGCAAAATGTCAGGGGGCACCATGCCATTTTTTGGTTTGTTGAGTACATACACTGCTTACCTACATTCATATAAAATTTTCATACCTCAAGACAACAGCTGTGCCCTGTGATCCGACCACAATTTTTGGAAGTCCGTCCTCTCCGAGCTCGCTGTCCCCATCAATAGCCTGTCCAAAGAATCTCATGCCAGGGTTTATTTTCTGTCCCATGATCCTCTGGAATAACAGAAATTTGACAACTGAGACGGTGTATGATTTGCATATATTTAAAGCTACTTGTTAAAGAGGCAGTGGAGAAAACAGTGCCACTTTTTGCACAAAGAATAAGGTTTACTCTACAGGTTTTGCAGATTGACAACCTCCTCATCTTAGTCAACAGTATGGCTTCAGCCTGATCTACTGGCATGTAAGGACATGTGTCTAACCCCGACGATGTTGATGATTGATTCTGACTGACATGGAAATGTATATTTTTCCCTCACCTGCTGCGTGGCGAACAGTCAGGAAATCTGCAGCTGCGGTTTTCTCTTTCTCACCTGGCTGAAATGACTGCGTATCCCTCTGTGCCTGTCTCCGAGGTAGATGTACACAGCCCCACTGTTATCATCCTCTAGTGGGGCTCCAACGGTGACGTCTCGGAGTCCATCTCCATTCAAATCTGCAAGACTGGATATGGTGGTGCCAAATCTCCCCATGGAAGGTGCGGTCACATTCAGTTCACTTCTCAGCTGCATCTGCGGGAAATGAAAACATGAGTTAAATGACTGAGAAAATCAATGCATTTATTTTCTCTTACTAGCCTCACTAAAGTGTAAATAGTGTCAGACTGAATCTGAACTTTTATCACATCCCACCTCATCAGTCAGTGTATAGACATAGATCTGGCCTTGTGTCTTCTCCTGAGGCTGGTAAGACAGGGGAGCTCCCACCAGCAGGAAGTCGGTGTTACCATCTGAGTTGACATCTATGGAGCACAGCTCTGCACCAAAGTAGGAACCAATCTGAAAGTGTGTGAGTTACAAACCAGGATTCAAGTAACTGAAGTTGGAAAAGAAGAAAAAAGGAACTTAACCATGTTGAAAATGAGGATAGAAGTGTTCTGTGCTAATGCCACTGCATTGGCAGCTTGACAAGCAAAATCTTCTCAGCAAGAAATCCTACCTCTGTCTTCTCATCAGGACTCTCTGTCCCCCTGACTCTCTATTATCTCTGGAGCCACTTGCACAGGATAATAAACCAGTCCACAATACATACCGTTTCTTAATTTATGCGGATAATATTTTAATTAACTCTTTAAAAATCCTTTCAAGTTGAATCCCCCTGTTGTTAAGAATATTTAACATATTTTGAAGTATTTCAGCATATCAGATTACCTGGTGTAAGTCAGCATTACTAACCCTAAGTGAATTGAGTGGCCACACCTCAGTTAATATCCCAACAGTTAAAAAATTCAGGGATTAATCTGACAAATTTGACTTAGGCTGTAGAGCTACTTGGCATAACATTGAAGAAAACCAAGTTCGCGACATAACCGCAAATGTCTACGGTTCAACTGCCAGCCTGGAGAGCCTGGAGACCTTTGTTGCATGTCATACTTCTCTCTCTGACCCTGATGAAGGCCACAAGTCTAAGACGCGTTTGTCAGACAATAAAGACGTTCTGGAGTCTTGACCTCTTCAGACTTTCCCCTCTCTCTATGCACTTTTGTATGGAATCAGATTTGTGCCAGTTTAGTCAAACAAAACCTTTTAAACATCAAACAAAGAAAAAGGATTTTAGCAAGAAAAAAAACAAACTGAAGCAAAACAAATATCATCTCAAAGGTAAAACATGTCACTTGCAAACAAATTGCTATCGGTCTTTTACTCTTTTGATAATAACACCTTTTGCTCTCACTGTCAGTTTTGTCAGCTCTCTTGTTTGCGCTGCTTCACTTTTTGTTTGCAGTTTGCAGTGATGACAAAAATGTCCTGTGTGGGCGGGTTTTACAGGGATGCATCTACATTGACTAGTGAGTGTTTGAGTGACAACTCAGTGCCCTAGACGATCAGTGCATCAAGCTGTTTGGACACCCTGAACACTAGAAAGATTAATAAAGTGAGTAATGATCATATATGTTGTCTGAACTGTAGCCTCCTAGCTGTTTTGTTGTCTTAAGCCTTGCAGACATCATCAGACGTCTGTTCGGGTCTGCAGGTCTCACAATTTTAGATTGTTCTACAAAGAAAAGGCAGATTACTGTGTTAAAGCTATCACACACAAACACTGTCCAGGCTTACATTATTTAGTTAGCAATCGTTTTAGATAATGCCTCAGCTAATTTTATAAGTAATTAAAAAGCTTAACATCTAACTTAAGACAACAAAACAGCTAGCAGGCTAAATTGACAAAATAGGCACAAATCTCATTCCATACTTTGGAGCTAGGTGAAGTTGTGCCAAACTCTGCTTCTACAATACTTTTCTTTCCCCCCACATTTCCTGTTTCTCTCACACCGACTAACAAACTAAAAAAATACTACTAATAATATTATATAAATAATAAATAGGCTACATTTGGCATACTCTCCTATCTGTATGGTACAAAATCCAAACTTTTACCAAATTAAATTACTTTAAAGTACGCAACAAAATTTTTATTTTTCCACATGAGCTTAAATGGTGTATGCTACTTTTCAGACATTGCGTTTCAAAAAATCTCAGTCATTCAAGTACAAGAAGGGTTTTTTTTCAGCATATGTATGATAAAGCAGATAAAAACTTTCTCAAGACAGTTACAAACCTGGTCCCCATTTATTCTTTGGACTGGAGTCCAGTTGCTACAGTCTTGTCTGAAAAGTACGACCCGTCCCCTGTGCTCAAACGTTGGTGCACCCGTGAAATATAGAGGAGCGTTGTTCTTCTCTCCAACAGAAACAGAGTATCCTGCAACAGTGTCAGTCACATTTGATGATCTATATATTCATTCACATCAAATTGTATATAATATATATGCATACTGTCTAAGAGTTAAAATATAGAGAAGGAACTGTTCAGTTTCTAAAATCACATTCAGTTTACAGTAAGAAGCTTAATGCTGTTGTGTCTCATTATGAAGGGATTGTAGATACACTTTCACTCATCCAATTTATTTACTACTTTTACAATACAAAGCTATCTTAAGCTCATCATTTAGTTTGTAAACTAATCATTATAGTTTATATTTTTTATGTTTTTTTGTGGGATAAGAGTTTATGTGACTCAGGTCCTATCTGTTTGGTGACACCTGAAGTTGCTTGATGACCTCTTGGATTCCTTCTTCACACATATTATAATCTTTTTGTATTTTTTAAATCCTGATATGTCCATACTGGAATTTTACTGGTCTATTCTGTACACACACACACACACACACACACACACACACACACACACACACACACACACACACACACACACACACACACACACACACACAATTCCTCCTCTGTTGCTCTTCTTGAGATGTCTGTCATTTTTCCCATTTAAAACATTTTTCCTGATCAAAATTGTGAGTCTAAGGACACAAAGTGTCATAAGCTGTACAGAAGCCACCTGAGGCAAATTTGTGATTTGTGGCTATATTGTTGATTTTACTTGCATTACTTTCAATAAAATGCAACATCAATATCTCAAGTCAAGTAAAACATATTAAAGAAGCAGATAATCTGAACAGAAATAAATAAATTTATGTAAAATACCAATGTAGGAGTCCATCTGCATGTGTGGAACTGTTTGTGTTGGCTTTTGTTCGTGGAGAGAACTACGCCAGCTGTTTGTTCCAACTGAACCCAGGATCAAGGTATCCTGTTGACATAAATATGCAGGTCTGGTCAAAGCATTGAAATGAGTGGAGCTACTAACACTTAACTGACCTGTGCGGTCAGACAACATTGATTGTGTCTGTTTGTGTTTTGTTTTGAGCGGAAATCATTGAACAGACATCAATAAATCAGGGACCACCACCCTCAGGCCAGTCTTCACCTTCTCAGTAGAAGGGGACTTGGCTTCGGGAACAAGAAGGTGGCCTTTTAAGTCCAGCACTGACCAGTAAGGAATATGGACTGGTAGGTAGAGGTGGCAGTTCATTTCCTGGCCACTGCTGAGGTGACCTAGGGCAACGCACCAAACCCTTAATTGCTCGGTACAACTGACTGAAAATACCTCAAGGGGATTAATAAAGTAATTCTTCTTATTGCCTCACTAGTGGTAAGAATCTTTTTTTTTACCCACTTAGGTCTGTTGTTTAAAAAACAAGTTATTAAAAAAACAAGTGCTTGAGGAACACCAAGTGTATCACTAGTGCAAAGTAGGTGTTGTGTACCACACAACCTGACTTTATTCATATTTTATCAAACTGTTGTTACCGAATTCGAACTGTATGTTTACCTGATACTTAGCTGTCTAAAGGTACTGTTTACTTGCACCCGTATGAAGGTAAAAGATGTAGACTTTGAATGTGTCCAGATTTGGTCTTTTGGACTTTACTTACCTTGTGGAAAACAGCACTGAATTTTTTCTGAGACATTTCATTGATCATTTCTCCCGCCCATGCCACGGTGCCTGAATAAAAAGAAATTGTTTCATCTTTCTATTGCAAGGGCACACTAGGAAGATAAAATTGATTTTTGTAACAACAGTATTACACCAGTTAAAAACAAGTGAACATCACCTTCCATTGTAAAGATCTTGTTGTGAAAGTTTTTCATCACCCCTGTGAGTCCATCATAGTTCTCAATTTTGAAGGCATATTTGACGATTGGATCTGAAGCAATGTCCTTAAGACTATCCAGCTTAGCATCTCTGACCTGAAACAGAGTGCTGCTTGAAATTATGAAGTACCCCCAAGTCCAATGTCAGCAAGATAAACGACACCATGTTACATAAAATTGGGACTCAAAACTGGAATCAGAACAGCCACGATTGTTACAGTATTAATTGAAGACAACGTATTTGAAATGCTTCCATGCTGGTAAATGTAAATTTCTGAACATGTGAATCATCTGCAGAATACTGTGACATGTTATATCACACGACAGCTTACCCCAATGACAAAGCGAATGACGTGTTTTTCATTATATCTTTTAATAATCCCATATCTGTCTGTATCACTGGGATCTCCATCTGTGATTAGTACCAGAACTTTAGTTGCGTCAGGAGAAGCGCCTGCACCTGGGTTGTCAAAGATTTCCTCTCTGAAAAAACAAATGTACAAAGTTGCATTTTTAATGCTCAGAATATAAAAAAACTAAACCTATGTACAAATAATATGCTCATAATCATACAGTTGTACTACTGTGCCTGTTCTTGTCAATAACTGATATTTTAATGTAATTCAGTAGAGTTTGAGAGCTGTTTGTGACTTACAACACAAATCTGAGAGCTCTGTGTGTATAGGTGAGACTCTTCATATGGGGTTCTTTCTTAAGTTTATCAAGAGCTCTGCCAGCTTGATAGTCACTGAAGTCAAAAACCGTCTTGCAATTAGATGAGAACTGAACTGCTGCAAACTGAAAAAAAGCAGACACATAAGTTTTCATATAATATTGTGTGTATATTTTAAGTCCTATGAATGTTTTAATCTTGCAGTAGTGCAGTGACCTTGACTGATGTGTTTGTAAGGCTGTTCATTATATCCTCTATGAAATCTTTATTTTTGTTGAACTCTGTTGTAGTCATACTTGCTGATCCATCAAAGAGAAAGACAAGGTCCACTGTTTTTGTGCATTCTGCAAAAAAATAAACTAAAAGTTAAAATGTGTGAAGAATATTTAGTTAGAACCAAAACACTGAGAGTAATATTTTACAAAAAGTAAAATAGGACAAGATGATATAATGGGAGACATTTATACTGTCTAAATGTCTTTTACCTTGGAAAGCAGGTTTGAAAGAGGTGATCTGCTGATGTTCTGTGGTCTTGTAACACACGCTGTTCAAATAGGTGTTCTCACAACATTCTTGAACCACACTTGGACTGCAGACCTAGATAAGAAAATAAACAGAGGCAGATGAAACTTAGCATGTTAGTAACATTTGCAAATAAACACTACAGTTTTTTTTTTACAATTGCCATCAAGCTTTCAACACACAGGGTGAAAAGAGGAGCTGCAGCAATGTGGAATATGAAATATGGTGTTTTTTGAAAATGAAACCTTGTAAACCTGTTCTGGTACAACAACTAAATAATATTTTTGAACCTGTAATTGAGCAGAATACCACTTCTTTAATATATCTCCCAGTGTGTGTTTGTTTTATAATTTATCATACTTGATTCAGAGTTATTCAGGAACTACTTATTAGAAATTTATTCATTTTCAGGTAATTCCTGATTCATTTTAATTAGTGGTAGCATTCTTTTTTTTCACCCAGTTAGATTTGTTGTTTAAAAAATAGATTATTTAAAAAAAGAAGTGCTTTAGGAACGTTAAGTGCATCACAATGAGATACTGCCATTCAGCCTTAAGTTTGAATAACCATACAGTGTATTTACATTTATTAATTACCTCCAAATGTAACAGTACAGTATTGATACAGCACTGACAGGTCGAATGGTAAAATATTTCTAACTTTTAAAGGTCTGGACTCCTTGCAAAGGACAGTACACACTTTGGAAAGTTGGATACTACAAAATTTTTCAGTTGAGCAGTTTGTCAGGGCATACTTTTTTTTAACACTCAAGATTGCAAGATATTGCTGTTGTGAGTTCTTCACTCATGCCATGGCAGATAAGTATAACAAAATAGTCCAAAATAGGTGTTGTATACCACAGAACCTGACTTCATTCATATTTCATGAAGCTGTTCTTACTGTATACAACCTGTATGTTTACATGATCAAATACTTTTCTGTCAGAAGGTACTGTTTACCTGCACCTCTATGTTTAAAGGGTTAGCAAGCATTGTAATGATTGACTACAGTTAGGAAGGTAAAAGATGTAGATTTTGTGTCCATTTTTGACTTTACTCACCTTGTTGAAGACAGTACTGTGAGTGCTCTGAGACATTTCATCAGTCATTTCTTGCGCCCGAGCTACTTTGGTGCCTGAATATAAAGAAAGTGTTTCATGTTACTATTGCAGGGGCACACCGGGACAATAAAATGGATTTGTCACATTATTGCACAAAGAGTAAAAAAACAATTGTACATCACCTTCCATTATACAGGTTGTTATTTGAAGGTTTTCTAGTATCCCTGTGAGTCCATCATAGTTCTCAATTTTGAAGGAATATTTGTCGGTTGGATGTGAAGCAAAGTCCTCAAACTTATCCAGCTTAGCACCATTGACATTGACCTGAAACCAGAATACTGCTTGAAATTATGAAGTACCCCCAACTCTGATGTCAGCAAGATAAACGACACTATGTTGCACAATAATAGACTCAAAACTGGAATCAGAACAAGTTGCTCTATTTAAGGCTGAGATCAGCTAAAATTGTTACAGTATTAAATGAAGACAAAGTATTTGAAATGTTCCCGTGCTGGTAAATGGAAATATCGGAACATGTGAATCATCTGCATAGCAGTGAACAGATCAGTTCCAAGGATTGATCCCTGAATAAACACGAGTCAACAGAGATTTATCTACAGGACAAATAAAACAGAACGGTGACATGTTATATCACATGACAGCTTACCCCAATGACAAAGCGAATGACGTGTTTTTCATTGTATCTTTTAATAATCCCATATCTGTCTGTATCACTGGGATTTCCATCTGTGATTAGTACCAGAACTTTAGTTGCGTCAGGAGAAGCACCTGCACCTGGGTTGTCAAAGATTTCCTCCCTGAAACAACAAATGTACAAAGTTGCATTTTTAATGTTCAGAAAAAAAAATCAACTAATGTACACATAATATGCTCATAATCATACAGTTGTACTGTGCCTGTTCTTAACTGATATTTTAATGTAATTCAGTAGTTCAAGAGTTTGAGAACAGTTTGTAACTTACAACACAAATTTGAGAGCTTTGTGTGTATAGGTGAGACTCTTCATATGGGGTTCTTTGTTAAGTTTATCGAGAGCTCTGCCAGCTTGATAGTCATTGAAGTTAAAAACCATCTTGTAACCAGATGAGAACTGAACTGCTGCAAACTGAAAAAAAGCAGACACATAAGTTTTCATATAATATTATGTGTATAATTTAGTCCTATGAATGTTTAAATGTTGCAGTAGTGCAGTGACCTTGACTGATGTGTTTGTAAGGCTGTTCATTATATCCTCTATGAAATCTTTATTTTTGTTGAACTCTGTTGTAGTCATACTTGCTGATCCATCAAAAAGAAAGACAAGGTCAACTGTCTTTTTTGTCAATTCTGCAAAAAAATAGAGTTAAAATGTGTGAAGAATATTTAGTCAGGACCAAACATTGAGAATAATATTTTTGCTGTAAAAAGTAAAATAGACCAAGATAATACAATCACAGAGTGGGAGAAGTTTAGACTCTCTAAGGCTCCATCCACACTACTGCGTTTTCAAATTAAAACGCAGACCGTTTGCTACGTTTGCTCCTCCCATCCAGACTAAAACGGCGAAAACGAAAATGAACCTTAAATGGAGAAGTTTGGAAACGCTGCCAACCCTGTTTTGCGTTTCGTTTTGGTACAGACGGGTGAAAACAGAGGACTTTAGAAACAATGACGCAGACGCTCACGCTCGGCTCTCTGAGTGGGTCCTATAACTTATGCAAAGCAGAAACACAATGCTATTAAGCTTGCTAAGTTTTGATTTGGTATTTTTATTCAAATATTCTGTACCATGCAAATAACACTTAGGCCTATCTGCCTACACTTGTAAGCTACTGTGCACGTCACCGTTTACTTTGTAACGACTCCCCGTCTGTTTTCCGACGCCACAGTCAGTAACAGTCCCAGCTCAGATTCTTCGTCTGCATTTCTTTATTCTTTCGCCAAATCTTCTGTAACTACGGAATAGACGTCTAATTCATTTTTACCCCGGCACGTGCATACCCAGAGTACGTGATTGGCCAATAGATGTACGTTTTCTGTTGTTTTAATGTAGACAGAGATTAACTCCAACCTAAACGCTGGGGTGGACGGAGATTTGTAAACTAAAACGGAGTAGTGTGGATGGGGTCTAAATGTCTTTTACGTTGGACCCCTGGTGTGTAACAGGAGATTTGCTGAAGAGGATCTAAGATGTTCAGAAAGGAGTTTTCATTACATTCATGTATTGCACTTGGACTGCAGACCTAGATCAGAAAATAAAAGATGAAACAATTTAGATTAATCACATTGAATTGTTGACGCAGAGATGGTGTATTTTAACTAACTTATTGGGCTTTGTTATTTTCTTACTGTGTATCGGGAGAGTGTGGCATCTTCAGCTATCGACAGTCCAAAGCGTTTGATGGGTAATATTTTGTTTGTGAGAGACATTTCTGTGAAAATAGCATATGGTCAGTACTATTCATAAAACAATACCATCATTCAGCTACAGTAAGAAATATGACTGAATCCAATTGTCTGCACACTCCCTCTCCCACCCTTTCTCTGTCTGTATCTCTCTCTCTCTGTCTCACTGTCTACCTGTCTATCTGTCTCTAGTTATCTGACTGCCTGCCTATGTTTCACTCTCTGTCTGATTGCTTCTCTCTGTTCATCGCTCTCGCAACTTCTCTGCACATGCAGAGTTTTGGAGGACTGGATTGCTAATGTAGATTGTTTAATATTTACATGAACATAATGCATAGTCATATGGATGACTTATTGAAACTACAACAACTTTATTACAGCTTGGCCATTATTAATAATGATTATTGAATCTGTCAAATTAATATAAAATTAAAAGTTGAGTGTGTAATGTGTGAGTGTGTGTGTGTTAAGGAGGATCTAATGACAACATAATACAATATAATATCCATAACTATGTTTTCAGTGGTATAAAGACCTTACATAATTAAACCGTTTTTATTCCCTTAGAATGAGCCATTTCTATCTACATAACCACGGGTCCGCTTACATGGTAGTCACCATGTTGCACTGCCATGTTTCTACAGTAGACGAAATGGACAAGCTGCTCTACAAAGTGTGTTTCGTCACTACCTTGAATATGTAATATTCAATATGTACATTAAAGAAGAAGTAACGTGGTTTATTAGTAGTAAGAAAAGAAGAGAAACAATAACATATGTCTATGCAATACGTGCAAATCACGTATTGCATAGACATATTTTGCAAACATGTTATTTGTAATATGGTTATAACAGTTCATTTGAGGTCTATGTAGAGCGACCTAGACGTCTGCGTGTTGTTTATATGCTCTGAAAATGCTAATGCAACACATCTTTGTTGTAGTGTCCATGTTGATCCCACATTCCTAATTAAGAGCACATGACCACACACAAATCGGAATAACAACCTCACAAGTTGTGAAATTGAACCAGTCTAGGAGTACGTAAATGCACTGTGAAACTCTGGTTGCAATTTTATCCCCTCATAGTTCAGTGCCTTTGCAGACTTGATGTGGTGATGGTGAGCACATGTCACAGTACATATGTCTGAAGTCTGTAAGTCCAGAGGGTAGACTTTTAGATTTAGCCTATGTTTTCATTTTATATTTTATGCAGTATTTCAACATATATTATAATATTCTGATTAATTGTGGAACATTTATTTCACAAAACATATTTATGTACCTGGAATAATGAGGCACTGGTGGGTTTGGTTTAGATCAGATTTGCATGTTTCTTCAGATCTGTTTAGCGGCTGAGGTGTAGTGACAAGTCTCCTGGGGGTGAAGTCAACAGACATGAAAATATTAATCTTCTGGACCACATTTATGACGGATGCATAAATAATGCATTTGCTCTAAACCCATGTGCAAGCACACATGTAAGCCAATGCCACAATTCATTATTGATCAACTCTCTGACATTTAATAATGATGATGTAAATATTATCACCGAGTACGGCATACAGGTGATGACTTAATAGTACACACGCTAAAAATGCCACAGCTGCTCTGGCATTATTGGAATACAGTTAAAATTGCTCACCCTGTATTGATAAACATGCAAACGTGTGATTAAGGACATTTATACAGCCATTTTCTAGCTAACCCTGACAAAATAAAAATGACAACAATCATGGTAAGTCCCAGCAGCTGCATGTGCTTTGCTTATTCTTTCTTTTGCTGAGATAGGGGGTTGTCTTTACCTATTTGCTTTGTTTAAATAGTAAATAGAGGCCGAGTGTCCTTTGAACTTATCAGGCTCTCAGTCGAACACAGCCCAACTTCATGGGTTGCATTTATGACCATCTTGAGAAAACAATTAGGAACCATGGGCAGAGTTGGACACAGATGTAAGAGTGAACACCAAATACATGCTGTTTAATGTCATTTCTGCTGTAACGTAGTATTAGGCCACTACTACTGATCAGTACTAAAGATTAGTGTTGGGTATTAACGTGTTACTCAGTACTGTAATATTATTACTTTTACCCATTAACAAGTCGAGTAAAGGATAACTATTTCCAAAACAGTAATAATATATTACAGTTACTAATCCAAGTAACGCTGCATTAATGCGTTACCTGAACGCACCATCATTGATATGAATGCGCGACTGCTGCTGAACAGGTTGTCCATCACTTTTCAGGATGGGGCGGGGCAGGGGGTATGAAAGCAATATAGTACCATAACTAGTTAATTTTAATACAAAGTGATAAGTAAAGTAATATTCTTACTTAGGAGTAATAAATAAAAACGAACTAATTTTATTGCCAAATCTGTGACCTACTGGCACCTGAGTGTTTTTGCTGAGCACAGTGAATTTCCTGTTCTAAAAAGTAACTTATTACAATTTCAGAGTAACTTGCCCAATACTGTAAATAATCAATATCAAGTGTTTAACAAGGTGAGCAATAGTAGGGAGGGTCTTGCTATTAACAGTAATACTTTTTGACTGAAACATAGTACTTACCAGTTGTTATTGCCAGAGATGATTTGAAGCAACTTGTTTCCAAAGAAATCGTTTTGTTCCGTAGAATAGTTTTGGGCGGTTGTTGTATCAATGTTGAAAGTGAAAGATACAGATGTGGCTGCAATTTACAGAAAGAAGTTATGTGTTCAATCCTGACGAATTCCTCTGTTGAAGGTTTTACTTACTATCACCTCTACTCTTATCCATATTTACCGAATCATTTGTGGATGTTTGCCGTAACTCTAACCCAAGCCTTCATTTCCCTGTTAGCCAAAAAAGACTCAAACCAGACCTATCTCGCTTCTTACAGTTTTTCATAATTGCTAAAACACTAAACCCCATTCTCAATCAAATGCTTAATTGGCCTAAACCCATTTGTAGAATCAATCACTCTTGGAAAAACCTTCAATAAGTTCAGGTAGTCACACACTTTTTGCAAATCTCATCCACTTTTTTTGCAAACCTCTAAATACATTCTCACTCAATTAAACACATTTTGCTCTTTTGTTGCAAAATGGTAAATACACGTTAAACACAACTACAA
This sequence comes from Lepomis macrochirus, assembly GCA_024633595.2. Taxonomy (NCBI): domain Eukaryota; kingdom Metazoa; phylum Chordata; class Actinopteri; order Centrarchiformes; family Centrarchidae; genus Lepomis; species Lepomis macrochirus. Next base: position 5,623,235 of record JALXJV020000003.1, read on the forward strand.
CACAGCTGTCATCTTTTACACACAACAACTCATAATTCTACACACTTGTTTCTAATGATGTCATCAAACCAAAATGTGTCAAGTCACTGGCCAGTGCAATGTCACCCTTTGGCCAAGCTATAAGTAAGGGGCAGGTTCTCTACTGTCATTCAACCGTGGGTCCATATAACACTGTCTTACTTTTCTTGGAATTCTGTGTTTGAGCGAGAGCAGCAGGATCATCAGCCGACAGTACTTCCTGTCTATGGGACAATATCAGCTTTCACTATGGTGTCCCAATAAGCAAGTGGTTCAACATCAACCAGCAACTAGCGATTTATAAATGTTAACCTTCAACCATACAGCCCTTACTTCAATCCAATAAAGGATTTTTTTCTCTGCCTGGTGGTGGAAGGTCTATGACTGAAATTCATTTACTGTACTAGAGAAAATCTCTTACTTGGCCTGTGGTGAGATAGGTGTGTATTGTTGCAGTAAGGCTGCATCCAGCACACCAGAGGCTTTTCCTCCTTTGTTTTGCAAGGGACAAGGTTGCATGTGATGTGGACAAAGTCATCTGGCTGGACCCAGCACAAAGGGGTGATGCTGAGGCAATAGGAATCTCTCATTGACTTTGATATTTGAGTGGCCTTTTATTGCGGCCAGCCTAAGGCACACCTGTGCAATACCCATGCTGTCTGATCAGCATCAAGATATGCCACACCTGTGAGGCGGATGGATTATCTCGGAAAAGGAGAAGTGCTCCTTTGGGGGCAAAAACAAACCTCCAGTGTCTTTACTGTACTAAGTTGTGATTATTGTACTTTTTTAAAATTGAAAAAAAACTTCTCCACTCACTGGCAGGGAGTGGTTATAAGGCCTCAAAAGGAAGATTGCAACATGTTTCTCAAACCAGAGGGTAAACAATTGGTAAATGAATGTATCCAGCTATTCTGGATGTCCCAAAACCGGCACCAAGTGGATCTAATTAGCAGAGTTTCAGGACCACAAATCTACCACATAATTGCCAGCATTTCCATAAATACCCACACGTCCCAGCTCCTCTTCTTCACTCCCACATTCTGCATTCCCCCCCCCACCCCTTACTCTGTCCTGCCTCCATAGGGTTATAAGAGGGTCCGTCGTACCCTGGTGCTATGGCGGATTTCCCTATTGTAGCTTCCCCACAATGCTTCAAATGTCTATGCAGCAACTGCAAGCCTCGTACACCTTCTGTCTCGAGCATCAATAATTCATTTAATCATACCTGCTGATTGTGTGGTCCTTGCTAGTGAAACAGCAAATGATGTCCTTGGTTGGCTGCTGCTGCGCTTGGATCAGATATTTTGTTGACCTCACTCAACCTCCTTAAATTGATCATCAGACTCTTGCCCACCTTCTTCAATACCAGAACGACCCATTTACTTACTAGGAGTTATTACAAAATAACTGCGTATATGTGACCTAAAGCAAATACTGTGAGCAGTAACAGGAGGAGATAAGACTCAAGGCCATCTGGATAACCTGACCTCAGAGCTTTAATTATACTACTGTCTCTTCATATCTTTGACAATTGGTGAGTGATGAATGAGTGATGAGTGTAAAATAATTGGTTAAGAATGGCACAGTGAAAAACAACAAAAAATCACTTGCAAAAGATCTTGCCACATCATCATCAGGATTATAGCTTTCAGTACATGGACTAGAAGTAAAGACACATCTCAAATGAAAAAAAGCATGATACAAAAGTTGCTGCTTAAGAGGGCTCAGTATTCCTAAAAGCCTGTCTGTAACCTTGATGTTTGCATGTAACTCCCCATGAAGCCACAAATTTGAGATTTCTACATTTCTGTTTGCACATGTGTTTGAACTTTAGACATACACAGGTTTGTTATTCCTCCTGTCTCCATTCTTAAAATTAGGTTAGGCTAAACACGTCCTCACATCAGATCTTTACTTTAAGCACAGACATCAGATATGTTTCTGTCTTCTCATCTCTCTCTCTGAAACAAAGCCTATGAGCACATTTCTCAAAATGTTTAATGCAATGTTTAGACGCTCAGCCTCAAGACCACCTCAACTCTTCCCCAGACACATAAAGCACTCCTAGCTATTAGCTTTAGTAGATAAATATTGTATTAGATCTTACCAACAGCCACCGTGTAGGTAAGCCAGACAAAATGATGCTTCACATGCATCTTTTCCATTAGACTCCATCCAGACTGAGGGACTATAAAAAACTGATTGCATGGAGAGGAGGGGTCAGAAAATGAAAAAGGGAGGGTGTTGTAATTTTGTTTGCTTAAAAAGAGTCTGACTCTTTTGGGAGAGAGAGGAGGGCCCGTACCTTTTCTTCTTATACTATATTCATGTCCCTATTTCCAAGTTCATCCATTCAGTACCAAGGCAAATGCACTGATCGAAGTCAACTCTGTAAACGCAGAAACAATGAACACCTGCCATCAGACTTCCCCAGTCACCCAATCCTACCTCACCCTACACACCTGCCCCTTGTTTCGTCATCTAACATATTATTTATTTAGTTGCGATGATGCTATTACAGTCCATTACTTTCAGATCTTGATCCTCATCTGGTACTATGTACAGTTGTTTCTGCTTCACAAATTCTGCCTGTAGTGTTCACACGTTTTTAGACCAGCTGCCTGTCTTTGACTACGTATCTTGCCCTGTTGGATTTGTTTGCCTATTTAGACTGACTTGGACAGTTGAACAGTTTATCTGCCTACATGTGGACACCTCTTCCCTGTTGCCCAAAACGAAAACATTTACAAGTAAAAGTAAATGCATACAGCAGCCTTCTGCATGATATTATAAACTCATATATAGTATTAGGAATATATATTATAAATATATATACTATACAGTACAGTAGTAAATGCATTTAAACAGTAAAAGAATAAAGAAATATATGGTAACAAGAATCTGCAGCCACACTACTGACTGTTTAAGACCAGATACAGGCAAAATGCAAACATCAGCATGCAAACATGTGCATAATAAAAATGTTTAGCAGCTACAAAGTTGACCATGTTCAAGATCTTAGTTTACATAAAGAAAAGCTGAGGTTGATGGGAATCTCATTCATAGCAGGCATTTCGTCATAACCTGAAGTTTTGGGTAAATTAAAACTTTGACCTGATGATGGTGCTCAACAAATATCTTTCTTCATGGCAGTCCATCCATATTTGTTGAAATAAAATCACAAATGTCTACTTAGAGTTTATACTCTGTGAACCTCTGATTAGACTGCATTTGGTATCAACACATCAAGTAACCTTTGACATTTTTCACTGGATGAGCGAACATTTTGACCTGCTGGTGGTGCTGCAAGACAAGTCAGTCATTAGGATACATCCTTACACCACAGATATGGAAATGCATCCAATTTTATTTGAGACATTTCAGGACCAAAGAAGTGGACTGACAGACAGACCAACATTGCCCTTAGAATCATGCAGGTGTTTAGGAGTCATCATATGGAAGCCTTTAAAGTGTCTTTTGATGAGTGTGACAACATGCCTAGAATAGTGTATAGCCCTCACCAAGATGGTTAGCTGTCCCAAGCAACCACGTGTCTATGTGAAAGTCTCCATGGTGCTGGGGAAGTCAAGCTGTTGCTAAGCTGGGACTCTTTCTGGTTGATTAAAGACTGAGTGGTAGTATGGGGCAAATCCTTTTAATCCCAATTTTCCTCATAGGGATGTGCACCTCGATGCATTGCCATCAGTCAGATACATTAAAGATACATTAGCAACTACCAATGCTGAATATTCACCCCTATTACAATGCAATACAATTTGACACGATTTGATTGAGTACAATGTCATTCAACACAATATGATGCAATCCAATGCATTGCAAAGAATATTATACTAAGCACTTCAATATGTGAATTGGTGAATCTAATCATCCCTACTTTCTCAATGCGAATATTAGGTGACTCATGGCATGTTTGAAATGAACAAACCTCACAAACACATTACAATTTGTGTAAAGCTTCCTTGCATTTATTTGCAGTTTCAGTGCAGTTTTTATAGATATGGGATACAAATTATTCCGTCAGTTTTAAATTGATTAAAAGATTTTGTCATTTGTCTAAAAATGTTTTTTTTTTTGGAAGAAATACCATGAAAAGTACACGACACACAACCCTACAGCTATGTGCACAATTGTTATGCAAAGCCATCAGGTTACCACAGGAAACAGATTTTGTTTCTTGCAAACACAAAGGTGGCAAGATAACACTTCGATACTTGCAAATTCAACTCACCCAGACACGGTGCACAAAGTGATTTAATTTAGACAGCAAAAAACATGTAACAAAACTAACACATAACACTGCACGAATAAGCAAATTATATATACACATACAACAGAAGGCTTGAAAATTACAATGGAAGGTATGTTTATAATTACTGCATATGTTTACACAAAATCTGATCTCAAGGAGGAACAAATCGTTTCCAACAAATGAATCCTCCTGGGTTCCAAAGTTACAAGTAATTCTCACCAGTACATGCATACTGCACATATACATGTGGTCCTCACTTTGTCCAATTCTCACATCTTTTCTTACTTCTAACAACCCGGTTGACTACTACTATTACTACTAATACAACTTCATCTTCATATTCTTCTCCTCTTTTGTTTTTTTCTTTTGTACGTATTCAACGTGGTCTGTTGCGCCGTTTGTCCATTTGGGCTACTGCAGAAACAAGACGCTGCAACATGCCGACTTCCCTGTAGGGTATATGTTGATATAAGTGGCTCATTCTAAGATAGTAAAAACATAAAGGTTAACTTTGTAATTTATTATATTGCATTTCTGTCAATAGATCCATCTAAATATTTGACACTGGATCTTTAAAGAAGCCTTTTATGTATATGTACAGTCGCAAGCAAGCATTTCTAAAAAAATGTACTTCTTTTTAGAATGTCATTCAGTAACTAATTTAATATCCACCCATGCTATAAGTAAACCACTGTCAATCAAGTGTCACCACAGCAACATCGATAAGAATAAACCAAACCCTGCTTTCATGTTTTAACAGGGCAAAAGCAGGCAGAATGGAAAAATAGAGGCATCAAGGACTAAACAAAACACACATCTGTGACGTTACTTTGAGTCAGAGGGGGACAGAGAGACAGGACTTTCATCATTGAAGCTCCACTTATAGGTGAGTCCATTTCAGGCTTGAAGAAGCAAACTTGTTCCTTAAAAATTACTCACAACCAAGGAATGCTGCTTGCAAAGACAATGTTTTGCAAGATCACTACCCAGTAAACAGTGCATCAAATTTACCACTGCATTCACTCAAATGATGATAACAAAAACCTTATACATTGTCACAAGCACTCAGCTATAATACAAGAAGAACGTGCGCTCAATAAATACCATGCAGAAGATCAGAAATATTTAAAGACTGTGTAGTAACACTGTTATGTTATATTACAATGAAAATAATACATATATGTGCATTAATATAATAAATGTAATAAACATGGATAAGAGTAGGAGATGCAGCGAAGAAGGCCTGAACCCTCACCAGCTTTCTACCAATAAACTTAAGTAGTTGTGTTAAAGGGATCACACCAAGTTGGTTGTAACACTACCAGGAATCAAATCATGGCTCTCTGCACTACCATTTCCTACTTTATCAATATGTATCTCCATCCTTCCATGCAGTATTCTCCTAAATGCCAGGGAGAATACTTTGCAGAATGCCACTGATTAAATAGGAAAAGGTGGCACACTTTCCTATACAGCTCCTCAGTGCCAAAGAATTGTAATTAATTGTAAAAACACTTTGCAGCCGTTGAGCCAAAAACAGCAGCAGAATAGCCTGAAACGCAGCTCCTCTTAAAACCAAACCTGCAATTGGTTGGTGGTTTTTGTGTGGATTAAAGGAACTAGTTTTCTGTCGCCACTACTGTTGCGGTTTTTAGATTGCAACCAGGTATGTGCTCGTATGCATGCTTGACATCATGAGTGAGCAAAATCCGTTCATGAGCATCATACAAAGTGCTGGAAACTCAGGTAAACTCCCACTGCAACGCCACAGTAACATTTTTATCAGCTTAAAGTTGTGTTCTCTCCTCTCAAATTCTGATGTCAGCTGTTGATGTGCAGCTGCAGTGAATCTCTCTGTCTGTCTGTCCTGCTAACCAGCTAAGCAGCTCAGCTCTTGTGTCTTGGTTTCTTGCCAGACTGTGGGTGAACAATATTTGAGTAAAATAAAACTATTGATTACGTTTGATAAATGCAGACGGGTCACGGTGTTTATAAACTGTAGTTCAGAAAAGATAACAGTGTTGCACGTGGAAATAATTTCATGTGCGCGTACACAAAATTAAACTTGTGCATTCCAGTCCAATGTGATGGCACTCCTCATACATCATTTAAAAACAAGACAGTTAAGTCCAGCCTCAGCCAGTACCAGCACAGACTCAGTCCAGACGTCTTTAGCAGGTCACACAGACCGAGGTGAAACACAGGCAGCCTCAGCCAGTACGAGCACAGCCAGAGATGTACAGCTAGCATCAGAAACAAACAGCTTAGACCCTAATGGAACAATTGCTGCTCCGCTAAATGACCTGGCAGATTGGCCCCCAGTCTTCATGAGGTCTGAGTTAATTTGCAGAGGTCTGTTCAAACCAGCACAGGATTTTCTAGAAGAGGTTTCTATTCAGGCGTCTTACGGAGGGAGTATTGTAATGAGTGCATTGTGGTGTGACTGTGCAGCAGCTCTGTTTTTGCACTGTGGGCCGCAGCCTGTTTACGACCGAGTGGCAATGTAGCTGGTAGAGTTTTTTTGCTCTGTGTGGGACTGTAAGCAGCACTTTATGAAAAGTGCTTAAGTTAACATGTCTGGATTTGTGGTGAGATTTCTACTTGAGCCCAACTGCTTTTTAAGTTAGTTTTGGTTTCCACCTCCTTTGTCTCATTCTTACATACCCAAAGTCCCAAACTTGGTTCTGTGTCTGTCAGACGGTCTGAAGGGGATACTACCACATCAACAGAGCAATAACACAGGCTAATCCCCCCCCACAACATAGGAAATATCCACTTGTCCTCTTGCGACTAAATTTGAATGTGTAGTACTTTTTACTTTTGATTACTTAAGTACTTAAAGCCAGGTACTTTTTTACTTTTACTTGAGTAGGTTTTTACTGGATGATTTTTTACTTTTACTTGAGTAAAATTTTTTGTATGGTGTCCGTACATTTTCTTAAGTATGAATATATGAGTAGTTCTTCCACCACCAGCTGTGTGTACAGTTCAGTTGCAGCAGGAAAGAGGCTTGGGAGTGTGCATGCACGTAAAATGCCACCCAGAGTCTTCACATAGGATTAGGCATACTGGCCGTCAGAGAGAAAAACCCGGCAAGTGGATCGTTTTTATGTCAGGTTTCAACTCCTTCACACACAGACAATAAAAAGCGATTAATTTCATTAAGAAACAAGATATAACGTGTGATAAGTGAGCTTTAAAGGGGCTGGTAGGTGGCAGTGTCCCATTCCAGTCTTTATGCTAAGCTAAGATTGTTATCTGGTGGCTCCAGTTTCATATTTAACTGACAGAATTAATTTAAAACTTGAGCGTAATATATCAGCCCACTTCCATAGTGGTACTTTCATAGTTTATTCCAGTTCCTCCTTTGTATCATTAGGTTCCAGTTCTGTTGTTGCTTGAAACAATTCTTTCTCTTCGCAGTCAGACTCGTCAGATTGGTTGACTACCACTTTGATGGGGGTGAGGAAGTCAGTAGTAGTGCAATCCTCTTCTTCCTCCTCTTCTTCATAATCATCCATCGTTTTCCTCTTAAAGCAGCCCAACTTGTGACAGACACAAGAAAAATCATTAGACCCAGGCCACATAGATTTTACAGCAGAAAAAATCTTCATTTGCATATTTTTTTTTCAGTTATTAACATTCAAGTAGCAGCTCTGAATATGAAGATAGCAGTTTTATGTAGTAAGATTGTGGTTTGAAATGAATTCTTCAATAAATTGACTCTCACCTTAAACATAATTAATGTGATTATGAGCAGAAGTAAGAATCCCACTACAGATCCAGTTGCAATGATCAGTGGTTCATTCTGGTAAAATATGAGCTCAATCCGCACTTCAGTCTGCAGGCAGAGAAAATACAAGTTTTAAAGTGGAACTTTTTAAAGCACATTTCAATGAGGATCTAAAGTTTCTAGTGAATTATGTAATTGTGGTTGTTCATGTGTAGACTGAATGTACCCATTTCTTTGTTGGATGATTGTTTTTCAGTAAGGCACTTTCATCAGACTTCTCCTGTTTAAAACCATAGTTACGATGTGGTTAATAAAAATGATCACTGATATATATTGAAAAGTACAAGCAGTATCTTTGAAATAGCATTCCTGTGCTCAAACTTCAACATACCTCTTGTTTATGAGAATCCAGAACATACCGTGTCTTGTCATAGTCAACATGTATAAAGCTTCTAAATTTAACCACTGCAAGGTCTCCGGTATATTGTTTAAGAAAGGCTTTATTCTGCAAAGTAAGAACATGCAAAATACATATTCATCACTTTGAATGGTGTGTGTGATGTGTTCTCTGTCTGTGGATGTTGTTTTGTGTGGGTTGTTGTTACGTACAACTGGATGCTCTTTGAGATCCCTAAATTGTACTTCTCCTGACAATGTAAACTCAGTGGATGATTCTTTGTCAAGGATGAAACTGTCACACACGATCATTTTGCAGGATATGTTTTGTGAGTCGTACTGTAACACAGCAACAGTTCATGTTATTAAGGGATTTATAATTTCGTTGGAATATTTTGATGCTGAATCTGTTTTACTTACTTCATATTCCTTGTCATAAACGTCTGTGCATTTAGTTTTGTTCTTAGAAAAGAAAAAGTAATTGGTAAGCATTAAGCACTTCTAATTCAGCAATACACAAAGTAGTGTTCTGGAAGTTACCTGCTGGACAAGGACTTGATAGTTCTTCATTTCAAAGTTATGTTCCAGTGCAGTTGGGAAGAACAGGGACACGTTGACAGGAAAAGCCTTAAAACCAAAATTTTCTATCTGCGAATAGTGAGAGACAGTTAGTGCACTTCAAAAGAACAGTTCAAAATTATGGGAAATAAGTGTTTCTTGCTGAGAGTTACATGATAAGATTGACAGTAGACAGTTTGGCTTAGCATTAACAACTGTAACAAGCAAACAGCTATCCTGGCTGTGGCCAAAGGTAGCAAAATGTGCTACAAGCACCTGTAATACTCAATAAGACTTAAAGGAGAACTCCGGGCAATTTTTAAGTTAATTTTGATCGTTATACCTTTGTGAGTACTGTCTATAGAAAAAAACCCTGAACCGGATTGGTGCTTGCAACACAGAGCTGCTACAGCTAATGCCCAGAGCTCCTACGTAGCTAAAACGGCAGTTATGGGGGCATTTGCATAAAGAGTGTCTTTGTGCCTCTTAACAGACAGAAAATGCAATTAAAATGTCTGACCAACATGAACAGGGCTCTTACATGACAACAACATGCGTTTAGCAACGTAGCCATTGTTTAAATTCACCTAAATAGTGTTTTAGATGGCTAGCTGTAGTCTCGTGCTGAAGTCCTGTGGAAAACGTAGTGTGTGAAGAGTGATGATCGGAGTTGCTCACAAGTGAAGAAGAAATGGTTCGCGTTTGTGCTGTTCCGAATTGTGGCAACAGAATATGAAAATACAAGAACTTAAATTTTCATCGTCTTCCTTTCCATGACCTCGAGATTCTGTAGTTGTGGCTAGTTGTACTTCAACTTGATGTGCAAACTCCCATACAAGTACTACGTGCTAAAGATTACTGCATTTGCAGCGAACACTTTGACAAGGATGACTAACGTTGCACAGACACAGCGGGGCCGGTTGAAGAAAAATGCCATTCCGTGGACGAAGAGGGAAGCAACCACTGTGGAGGTAATGTAAACTTTATTTATCCTTCCATTTGGGCACACATTTAAGGTCTTGTATTTTTGCCTTCTGTTGCCACAATTCGGAACAGCACAAACGCGAAAGTTGTAACGATCAAGATTAACTTAAAAATTGCCCGGAGTTCTCCTTTAAAAAAAACTTGAAACTAAGAGAATTGGTCTCAATGTTGGATTTTAAAGCACGTACAAGCATGATGATGAATGGTTGGTACTTGTTACTGTGCGTGATTATTTTAATAACTTTTCTGTTATGTTAAGTCATCCGTAACATTTTTCATGGTGCTGTCTTGGCCAGGCTGCCCTTTAAAATCACTGATCACAACGGGTCACACCTAATTAAAATATGTGCTGAATAAAAAGGGAAGCGATGTCGTTATGTCTCAAACTAAAAACCATCACAACTACTTTTAGTACTGTACGCTTCCTGCCCACTACCAAATAGCAGACAGACAAAGTTAGCGACTAGCTGGTGAATACAGAAAAGCATTTGGCAGCTAAAGACAAACAGACAAACAACATTGCCACACCTTATATATGGCGATAATTTTTTTAGGTTCAGAATCGTCTGCTGTGAAGTTCAGATAGGTGACGGTGTCGTCGCTCCTGAAAAGAATATGGGATGATCACAACATGCAGGGAGCTGTGAGATACCATAACTACTGACTGGATGAAAACAAATGATTAAATAATTCAAATCATAAAAAAAGACTAGGCACATATAAGAACCAGTTACAAAAAATATTTATGTGAATAATGCCACTTACACTGTCAGTTCCATTTTTATTTCAAACTGTACTGGGATGCTTTTGGTCATGGAACTGTTGGTGGTGGAGTTTGCATTTTCACTGAGGATGTAAAAGCATTTCTTACAAATAGTGAACATGATTTATGTAACGGTAGTAAATAATATTCTAATAATGCAGGGGAAATGTATGCTTTTGTTCTTGTTATATAAGAAGACCACTACCTTTCTGCAGTAATTGTCATCGAAATTGTGTCAGCCCACTCATACTCATGGATGATCCGGAAAGAAGACTCAAATGTTGCCTTCACAGGAAAAAGCCAGGGATGTTAAATAGACTCAAAGACAGAAAATTAAAAAACTAGATAAGAGAAGTTGCCATGGTTGTAAATGTCAAAGGTTGAAGCAGTAGGTCACAGTTCTTGATTTATGAAACTTCACTTCTGTCTGTTGTAAAGGTGTCTGGGTGCAGTATGACTCACATATGATTTGCTGTGGAACACAGGAAGGCTGACACCACATACAGTTTTGTCGATTACTCCTTCTAGATCATGACAGCTGTGGAGCGTTGGTCTCTTTGCCTGTTTTAGGAAAAAAACACATGTGAACTGAGAGTCTCTAGAATAAAAGCTTTTCGTTTGAATTCAACGCTGTAGCATTTGTGTGAACACGACTGTACTTTGACATATGGTGTGTAAGTTTAAGCTGAAACTTTCAGCCAGTTTTAAAGAGAGTGTGATTCCAAAAGCAATAGTTCTCACAGTTTGATTTTCTGATGAAAAACACTCTTGCCTCTTGAAACCCACACATCCTGCGTGGGTTTCAAATCCTCCACATCATTTATGCTCATTTCCTCTGCTCTTTTAGAGGCGCGGAAAGAATGGTGTAAGAAGTGTGAAAGAAAGCTTAGCAGTATATGACAACAATTGACTTGCCATCAGTGGAGGTTTTGCTGACAGATGTTACAAGTTATTCGTAACATAAAATTGTAATTAGTATAATTTTAATGAATTGGTCAATAGATACAACATATATAAAGAATTTTATCTTTCTACATGCTCAAATAAAAAAGGTGCAGAGATGTGATAGTGTATTTTAGGAATTGTGGATGAGTTCATGAGTTTTTTTCTGACAGACAGTTCAATAAAGAATGAATGATCAGGGCTTTACTTAAAGTATTCTCTGATCGAATGATTGTGAAGCTAAATAACTGGATAAAACAAAGTCATCGCATGTAGCTTGAGTCACAGGAACTACAGGGCAGGTAACCACATATGCTCATGGTGTTTACAACAAATTCTGACCACACCAACTCCATGAAGCAGCAGAATTCGAGATTTATTTTTACAATCTTCCTCTGTACATTGTCTTAGGATCTGATCGGAGCTCAGCAGCTTCTGAGACACTCAAACCACCTTGTCTTCCACTGACAGTTATTCCAAGTCACTTTGATCACTTTTCTTCCCTGTTCTTATGTCATCTATGGACGTCTGTGGACCTCTTGACAATGTCTGCATGCTTTCATACATTAAGCCGATGTCACGTCACTGACAATTTCTTTCCATTTAAAGAGCAGTCCACTGATTTAGCACCACACTCCTATAACAATATGGACAGAGCCAAAATAGAGATGTCATGTCTTTTCCTCCACTCATTCTTCTTCCTAAGTAAAACCAGGAGCCCACATTACCCACAATGCAACTCGGTGACCAGTAGTGTGGTCTGAGGTTCAGGTGTGTTATGCTAGTAGTCTGTAACCACTAGCGTCAAGCACAGAAAAGAAGACAACAGAGGCCTGGTGAGCTCACTTCTTTGTAACCCCCAGGATTTTTCATTTTCAAACTTATAGTCTTCAGCCCAAGCTGATGCTGAAGGAAGAGGGGTTGCAAATTAGTCAAGGCTAGAAACCTGCATGCATGGCATCAACTTTGTATGCTTTATAAACCATTGTATTAAGCATTTATCCCTGTTGAATGAACAAGAAATCAAATAAAAGTGGCATCACTCCAGTAATTTATCAGACCTTGTTCAGCTCCCTCAGCTCCCTTACTGTAACTTTTTTTCACAAATGCAGTAGTACATCCCAACACATGTGAACAGACTTTGATGTGTAGAATCACCTTTAAAAAAGTCATCCTAGAGAAGGAGAGGCCTGGAGGATAGTGCATCGTAAGGCTGGTGTTGTATGAGTCATCACCAATATTAGACAGCTTTACTTCCAGTTTGATTAAGTTATCTTCTGCCACCAATAATGTTGTGTTCCTACGAGAAAGAGACATACATTTGGTCATAAGATGATAACATTACAGTTGCTATGCTGTGTTTGCCGGATATACCTACATGAAACTGAAATCCACCTCAAGTTCAGCGATACAGGTATCATTTTGTCTACATTTCTTTTCAAATGGAACCTGGTGAAAAAATGAAAAAATTTAAATTACAGAGCAAATCAGAAAAAAAAATGGCATAAACAATGCATGAGTCCTTTGGGACACAATAGACAAACAACATAGCTTTTCTAAACAGGCAAGTTCAAACTGAACAGTGCTTTTCGATCTGCACTATTGGCCTTGGATGGAGGATAGTGATGAGAGACATAACAGGTATGAAATGCTGTATGGAACTGAAATATCTTAATAAATATAAATTACATTCTCCTGCCTCATGACTATGTATCTACTGTCACCAGGAGCCGTTTGAGTTTTGGTTTATAGTAGAATGTCTCAACAACTACTGGATGGATTGCCAAGATGAATTCCAACAAGCTTTGTGTAGGACCAAATGCGTGTAAAATTAATGACATTCCCATCAGCCTCAATTATACTGTGTTTAGTGCTAATTAGCAAATTGTATCATGCTAACACGCATGCTAAAATAAGATCGTGAATATAGTTAACATTTTATCTTAAAAACTCAATCAGCATGTTAGCATTGCCATTGTCAGTATGTTAGCATGCTGACTTTAGCATTTAAACCTAAATACAGCCTCACAGAACTTCTAGCCTGGCTGTAGGCTCAAGTAAAAAATAATAATAGTCTTTAGTAAAGTCCTGTAAAAAAATTTCACTGTTTCACCTCACTCAGATCTTTAGTGACAAATATGTTCTAAAGGCAGGCTATGCTATCTGTGGCAAAGGTAAATCCCCATTTAGAAAGAGTAAGTTTAAAAAAAGACATTAACAAAAGTCATCTTAACATCCATAAAACAGAATTCCATTTCACATCTTACTATGTGTGCCTTGAACTGTGATGCTATTCTTTATCTAAACAGGATGCAAATTTACGTGACTGCCAGCAACCTTCTGTTGTACAAACCTCTACAACAGCCTGCATTTTGCTGTCCACATTCAGGATGCCACTTTTGCCCCCATTGTCATCTTGGGAAAAGTTTAATTTGATGATGAGGGGTGATAATGTGTCTTTCACACATATCTGAAAAAAAAAGAATCATTTGCATATAGTTGAATAAAACAGTACAGACGAAAAACTGGAACTTTTTTATTTTAAAAAGTCTGGTTTAAACATTAAACTGATGAACTGAATACTGAATATAACTCTTTTATATAATAAAGCTGAATAGTAAGTCACGATTACAGTTTTGCAACTTCAATTTCTGATAATAAGGCTAGGCTAGGTTTTCTCTATTTGTGAGGACATAGTTTAACGTAATTTGTCTTTAGTATGAAGAGCCCTCCGGTCACATGCCCCAAAGCATAGAGTGGCTATATCCCAAAGCTGTTGGTCACATGCATATTAAGGAGTATATGAGGGTAAACATGATTAATTAATCTCCATACTGGCATGTAGATGGCGTAGTCGGAGCATTTGTCTTCAGCCCTCAGCTCATGGGTAGAGGAAAAAATCCATGCTTTCTTGTCTGTTTCATTGATGAAACCTCGATGTGTTTGTCTTATTGGATCCACGCAGAGCGTGTATGAGATGTTTAGTCCTGGCGTCATTACCCCTGCAAAGGTACACAGCAAGATTAAATATCAGCAGAATCAGCCGCTGTTAATGAATTGCATTATTGTGTCAGGTCTCTACCTGGTTTGATCTTTGTTACTTCTACCATTTCAAAACAGACTCTTAAGGAAACCATTGCCACTGGTATATCTTCATTTGTGCCTGGGCAGATAATGTTCTCAGTGCTTATCTCCTTAGGTTGAAAAGACATACGTGCTGTAACATTGAAGACAGGCCTGGACCTGAAAAAATTTACCAAATTGATTGAAAATGGTTATTAGACTTTGCACTTAATCTTTTTTATAGGATGATTATAAAAAAGCATTAAATGCTTGATGATTTTAAAAATGCATAAGGCATGGATAAACAAGACAACAGTCCACAATTTCCCATCCCCCTTCTACTTTGCTCTGGCAAAGCCATGGATTAATACGTATGAGTCAGAAGCCATTTTCGAAGAGTATATAGGAGATTATTGACTTTTCTACCCTTCATTCGGACATCAATAAGAGTCTTCTTACACCCGATTTAGAAAATATAGTCATAAATATAAATAAAATATAGAAAATATGTCAACTGTTCTGGAAACCTCAAATTTGACCCATCGTTTGAAAGCATCTTGAAAAAAAATGAAGCGGCAAATGTGTTATGCTTTTACTTCTTACACATTTGGCTGCTGTCTAAATGCTGTCTACAATTATCTGTACCATCTAGTTTATTTTCACAAGAGTCTAGAGTTTCAAAAGGTTTTGAGTCACTTCAGGTTGATTCTCATCATTTACCATAAACAGATCTGGTAGATTCTCAGGTAATGTGTTCCACTCATTTGTTGTGAAATCTCAGCATTAACATGTAGCCTAACTTTGAGAGGCTACATATTTAATGTACCATACCTCAAGACAACAGCCATGCCCTGTGATCCGACCGCAATATCTGGGAGTTCGTCCTCTCCGAGGTCGATGTCCCCATGAATTGCCTGTCCAAAGAATCTCATCCAAGGCTCTATATTCTTTCCCATGATTCTCTGGAATAACAGATGCTTGATAATTGAGAGACAGTGCATGTTTGCACTCATATTTATACTTATTAGAGAGAAATTGGAGTCAAATGCTGCATGTTTAAAGTTATTTTGGTGAATGCTCAGAGTGCGACATAAAAGTTTATGAAAGTAAATACCAAAATCATTGAAAAAATACCCTGATGATAATTATGTCCTTGACTAAGTCTTATCATTCTGAGGATGACATTTTGGTTTTATTCAAAATCGAGTTTTAGTCATGTATTGGCAAACAAACATGTTTCTAACCCTCATGATGTTGATGCAATATTAATTTAAAAAAAAAAATTGTATGTATATATATATATATGTATATGTATAGAGAGAGAGAGAGAGAGAGAGAGAGAGAGAGAGAGAGAGAGAGAGCGTGTCAGGTTTTCTCTGTCTCACCTGACTGAAATGACTGCGTATCCCTCTGTGTTTGTCGCCAAGGTAGATGTACACAGCCCCACTGTTATCATCCTCCAGTGGGGCTCCAACAGCGACGTCTCGTAGTCCATCTCCGTTCAGGTCTGCAAGACTGGATATGGTGGTGCCAAATCTCCCCATGGAAGGTGCGGTCACATTCAATTCACTTTTCAGTTGCATCTGGAACAAGAACATAAGTTAAATGACAGAGACAAACTACTCTCACCAGCTTCATGAGAGCTAAAATAGTGTCAGACTGAACCTTTATCACAGCCCACCTCATCAGTCAGTGTATAGACATAGATCTGGCCTTCTCTCTTCTCCTCAGGCTGGTAAAACAGGGGAGCTCCCACCAGCAGGAAGTCGGTGTTACCATCTGAGTTGACATCTACTGAGCACAGCTCTGCACCAAAGTAGGAACCAATCTGAAAAGTTATGTTTAAATCATTCATTTTAAAAAATGGTACAATCCCTTGACCATTATGAAAAAACTTTATGTATACAAGTAAAGTAAAGATAGGTTTATTTTGCTTGAAATAACTCTAGGTGCCAGTGCAAGGAAGTTCTCTGGTTTCCTGTCTACACCTGCTGAAATAATGTGCCTTTGCACATTTTCATAAAAGGTGCAACATGTAGCATTGAGCCTCTGTAAATGCAAAGTAAATGTAGTGCAGCAGCAGCAAATGTGAGGCGATTCTAGGTTTTACTGAACACCATTTTCTGGATAGTCTCCTGTTCTAAAACAGGAGACTGTAATGGTGTCATAACAAAAAGGCTTTCATTAACCAGCAATAGCAGATTGAGGTTTAAACATGTTAAGAATTGAACCCAATAAAGAAATTATTTCTGTTTAGAGTATCTATGATAAAGCATACTTTACAGAAAACTTTCTCAAGGCAGTTACCAACCTGGTCCCCATTTAGTCTTTGGGCTGCAGCCCAGTTCTTGTTTTCTTGTCTGAAAAGTATGACCTGTCCCATGTGGTTAAATCTTGGTGCACCCGTGAAATATAGAGAAGAGTTACTCTTCTCTCCAACAGAAATAGAGTATCCTGTAAAAGCGTCAGTCACAGATGAAAGTGTTACATTTACAACACAGAGCTATTTTAAACCCATCACTGAAGTTGGAAACTAATAGAAGTAATTTATTAAGGCATATGTTTTTGACAAGCATCTATGGAAGCAAAAAATGTTTTGAGCTTGTGAGATGAACATCATAAATCATTTCAGTTGTATATCACCTTCTGTTTGTATGTGAACAAAATGCATGTGAATGCGTAAATGGTAAATGGACTATAGCACCTTTCTAGTCTTCTGATCCCTCAAAGCGTTTCACACTAATGCTACATTCACCTTATACACACACATTCACGCACTGATGACAGAGGCAATCACAAAGGACATTCAGAATTATCTGTGTTCTCTGAAATGTCACAGTATTACGAGACTTATGTCTTAATTAATGAGAATTCATAATATATTTCGTTCTACCTGCCCAATACTCTGCTTTGCATTACGTAATTGCTCTGCTGCTAGGAGGCTATCCCCTGTAGACCGTTTGACCGACACAGTCTGGGACTGCATGCTGCATGTGAAACCAAAACTAAATGAAACACTTGTGATCAGGCAGCACCACTTGTCACAACTGTCTGGAATCACAGCACGGGATGCACTTGATCACGGCTTACACCAGTGTTGCATCAGCTGGGCTGACTTGATTCTCGCCAAGTCAAAAACTTTCTCTTGCAGTGCTGCTGACATTTTGCGGCCTAGACAACCAGCTAAGTCGCCTATGCCACGGGCAGGCCCTGAGTGAGTGGGACGTTATCTTTGAACTAACTGTCAGCTATGAGCTAACCCACCTCAACACGTGCTGTTGGATGGACTACTTCACCCTTGATTGCTCTTCTGCCTAGTTTCGAATGCAGATATATATTATTGTTGGGATATGAAATTACCTATATCGTGATATAGTTGGACATTCAACTTAAAACTAAGATCAACCAAGGTTATTATTGTAAATGAATGATGAACAAAATAATGAAAACTAGATATGAAAAAGAAAACGTTAACTGAAAAAAAAAAGAGAAATGAGGCTTTACAAAAAAAACTAACTAAACTGTATTGTAGGTTTTCAAAACTAACTAAAATAAACTAAAATGAAAGAGTAAATGTCCTTAGTTTTCATCTTTGTCAATTTATTTTATAGGACCTACATTGAGCCTATATTTTGTGTGGATATGAAGCCGGGTATCTTGTTTTGATAGGTACCAGAAAAAGCATGGTGAATGTGTTAAAAAAACAGGAAGCACTCAATATATCCTGCAAATTTAGTATTAAGTCCTCATCAGCCGCAGCCTGTCAAATAATGTTTTTAACACACTAAAATTAGCTTTGTTAAATGTTAGGTCTTTGTCAGGAAAAAACTATTTTAATCAATGATTTTAGAATAACTCACATGGCAACCAACGACAGGCTAACCAACCCTCCTGTGTCTGTAGCCTCTGAACTTCTATCCACCAGGGCCTGCGATGAATTTGCTTCCTTCTTTGCAGACAAAATTCAAACAATTAGACAAGCAATGAGTACCTCTATATCAGGTACATGATATGTCTTCTCCCTGTGGCCACTTAAAAACAATGCATGAGACAATTTGACTCTATTAACCATAAAAACCTGGAGGACATAATACAATATCTGAAATCCTCTTCATGTTGCCTTGATATTCTGCCAACAGGTTTTTTCAAAAATGTGTCTAAATGCATGGCCTCAGATCTACTACAAATTGTCAACATGTCTCTCCTCTCAGTTTTTTTCCATTCAGTCACTAAGCCACTCTTAAAAAAGAGCAATCTAGACAGTTCACTAATGAACAATTATAGGCCCATATCAAATGTCCCATTTTTAAGTTAAATCATTGAAAAGGCTGTTTTTCAACAGCTTAGTGCTTTCTTGGCACTAAATAACTCTTTTGATGTCTTCCAGTCAGGTTTTTAACCACACCACAGCACTGAGATGGCTCTTGTTAAGGTCTTAAGTGACATCCATTTTAACACTGACAGTGGCAGAATTTCAGTCTTGGTATTATTGGATCTCAGTGCTGCATTTGACACGGTCGACCACAACACATTACTAGACAGTCTTGAAATCTGGGTTGGACTTTCTGGCACTATACTAAACTGGTTTGAATCCTACTTAAAGGACAGGGACTACTTTTTGACTATAGGTAATCACACATCTGAGCTGACAAAAATGACATGTGGGGTTCCCCAAGGCTCCATTCTAGGGCCTCTTTTGTTTTAACATTTACATGCTTCCACTGGCTCAGATTATGAAAAACAACAAAATATGTTACCATAATTATGCAAATGACACACAGATTTACATAACCATTTCACCAGGAGACTATGATCCCATACAAGTGCTGAGTAACTGTATTGAACAGGTCAACGGTTGGATGTGCTAGAATTTTCTTGAATTAAACAAAAATACAACTGAAGTTATTGTTTTTGGAGCCAGGGAGAAACGACAAAGTCAGTGCTCAGCTTCAATCTGTAATGTTAAGAACCACAAATCAAGCCAGAAATCTTGGTGTAGTCATGGACTCAGACCTGAATTTGAGGTGCCACATTAAGACAATTAGAAAGTCAGCCTACAATCACTTGAAAAATATATCACGGATTAAAGGACTTAGGTCTCAGCAAGCTCATTTTCAGGTTCAAAATCTTAATTAGGCGTTGTCCAGAACAGGTTTATATGGTTTAATTTTCAAAAAACACCATATTTTTCTCATACTGCACATTGCTGCTGCTCCTCTTTCCACCCTATGGGTTGTACGCTCCGCTCTTGAGCTACAGAGTGATGCATCTTACTTGTACAAAATCTTTGTTGGGAGTTGCACATGCGCAGTTCCCAGGTAAGGACTACTAGCCAATCAGAAGCAGAGAAGGGCGGGTCTTAAGAAACAAGGTAGTGTGATCCAAATCAAAGCCTTCAGACTGCGACTGTAACCTAGCAGATGGTATAAATACCACATCTTACCATCAGGACTAAACGTTGGACGGTTGCTGGTGTTTTGAAGATCTATGCTTACTTGCCGAAAAATGCTGCAGCGGTCTGTGTGACGGCGGGGAGCAGAGGGCTCTGTGAGCAGACAGCTGGCTGGCCTCACACGCTCCTCCCACTGGTTGGCACAGGCTTCCCCCACCGCCACTTGCGGAGCTCGTCAACTCCGAAAATATTCATCACATTTTTGTTCTCCATCACTTCTCGTAAAACTGTCAATATTCAAAATCTACACAGCTGATTTCTCACCTCAAAACTTCTTAGAAGTGGATTTAGTGATGAAATTCCATACGAAAACTGTAAAATAAACTTTCTGTTTCTGTTCTGACCAATCAGCAGTCGTGTTTTCACGTTACATTTTAGTATCCCTCAGCTCGCTTGGAACCTCGACGGAGGTGAGGTGATATGAAAAAAGTACCTGGAAGCAGGTACAGGTCCAACTTTTTTACAATGGAAACCCAAACAAAGGCGAGTCAGCCAAAGGGTCTCCACTCAGACTAGCTTGATTTGAGGGCGTGGCTGACCCCGCCAGCCGCTTGGTAAGCTTTATGACGCGTTTTCATTGTGACGTCACAAGTGAAGGAAGTAAAGGGCTGGACTACAAATGAGCTGTTTTCAAGTGGTTCTGAGCGCAGCTTTCTTTGGGAGATGGGAACTCCCTTTGGGCTGGATTTTGGGCTTTTTCACTTTGCAAACCTGTTACATGCACAAAAAAAGATATATAACTCAACAAACGAGAGGGAAAAAGCCAAAAAGCATAATATCACCTCTTTAAGATTTTTCTTTTTACCACTGCCTTTAACTAGTAGACTGATAACTTACACTGCACTGTAACTTTTGCGGTTCTGTTTTCTTTTTCTTTGTTTTTAGCTTTTTACCATTGCTTTTAATTAAATATTTACACGGTGAGAAATGAGAATGTAATTTAATGAAAAGATAATGGGAGTGAGACTGAACAGAGTGAAGGAAGTGGTCTTAAATCTCACGCCTAATTGATTTACATAAACCTCTGTCCACCTGTAAACGCGCAAGTGGGTCTACAGTAAGAGTATAACAGGATCAAAGTGGCCTGAGGACAGACATGTCCTAGTTTCTTTGTAGTGTCCGCGGGTTTTTGGAGTTTCAGTGGACCCAAAGATTGCTATGGACCCGAGTACAGACTAGCTAGAGTGAGTAGATTTAAGTTAAATTCTCTTTTCAAAATAATTGTAACTCAATTATTTGCTCAACCCCTCAGCCTGTTTTTATTTTATTTAACTCTTTATTTAACCCTGATTGTACACTGCACTGTAACTTTTATTATATTTTTATGTGTATTTTTTCAATTTCCCTATGTTGCTTTTAAACTTTTTTATATTCCCCCGTTGCTTTTATGTTTTATGTAAAGCACTTTGAATTACCTTGTTGTTGAAATGTGCTATACAAATAAACTTTCCTTGCCTTGCCTTATGCTTTTGTCCTCCGCATGAAGAGCTGGCTGTCCTATATGTTAGGAGTCAGATTTTAATTGGAATTTGTGTCTTGCTTTATTCGTCAGGGGAGCCCGGACCAGTGGATTGCTACACTGGTAGCAGGTGGCGGACCACTGTTACATGGAGAGCCCATGTAATGTTAGGGATAACTTAGTCGGTGAGACCCAAGTAGGGATCAGCTGCATAGCTAGTGGGGTTTGAACATGTTTTGTATTCTATCTAAAACAATTACATAACACCTGTATAAAATTGTGTTTTGTTTGGGTTGCAGGTAGTGAGTCACTGCCTTAGTGGTTTTCTTTTCCTTGTTTTGTTCTATTCTCATGGCCTTGCTTAGTGCTTATGTGTAATGAACTTGAAAACCCATGTTAAAAACTAATTAAAACTAAACTGTAATTGAAGTCGGAACAAAATGAAAACTCATGAAAAATCTAAAACAATGGATCCTTTTGTCATGTAAAACACCGGGTACCATTTTAGTGCAGACAGGCAAAAACGGAGGGCTTTAGAAACGATGAGGCGGACGCACGTTTGGCTCTCTGATTGGTTCTTATAAGTCATGCAAAGCAGAAACACAATCCTACTGACAGAATTTTTGATTTGGTATGTGCAAATAAGACTTATAACCTAAACTTACACTGTGCATGTTGCCGTTTACTTCAACTGCTACAACTCCCAGTGTGTTTAACACCGTCACAGTCTCTTTTAATTCCAGTGTTACATTCTGTAACAGTCCCAGCTCATTATTGGTCTATGAACAGAACAGACCATCTGTTCCCAGTGTACGCGAACGGCCACTAGATATGCGTTTTCAGTTGTTTTAGTATAGATGGAGATCAACTCAGATATGCAGCTAAAATGCTGGTGTGGATGAAGGTCGTATTCATTTTAAAACTCTGTAAACAAAAACAGAGTAGCGAGGATGGGGCCTCAGACTTGTGAACCTCACTGTTGAAAATATTCCTGCAGAAATTTGAATTAAACAGGCTACAAAAACTTGTACACGTGCAAATTATTTCTACAGCTACAAAGACATTGCATGTGCATGCAATTGCTTTTCACATGCACTGAAAGGTGATACACTATATAGTAACCTTAACTAACTGCAGGCTGTGAAATTTATTGTGAACATCATTTCACAAGCTCAAAATATCAATATCTCATGCCAAATATAAAGACATTAAAATAAAGAAGCAGATAATCTCAAAAGAAAGAAATAACTTTATGTAAATACCCATGTAGGAGTCCATCTCCATCTCTGGATCTTCAATTTGTCTTTCATTTTCTTCATGAAGCTCTTCCAGAGAACCACGCCAGGATTTCGTTCCAACTGAACCCAGGATCAAGGTATCCTGTTGACAGAAATGTGCAGGTCTGGTTAGAGCACAGCACCGGCATTGCAGTGGCATCGCTAGGTCAATGTTTTGACTGTAGCCCCGAATGTATATCAACAACAACATCAAAAATATTTTTCATATTAATATGTAATAATCTTTATAGAAAGGAGTGCCGGTAGTACCAACACTAGTTGTTTTTGGAGGTCAACAGATCAACTGAGTAACTCAGTGTACTTTCTAAAGTCATTTTTATAATCTGTAATTTAACTCTTTTGTTTTTTGGTTTTTTGTTTTGTATGAAGAATTGTACCTCACAACATTTTATATCACATCTGTTACTGAGTTTTTAAAAAAGCATTTTTTTGTACCACAGGCTGTTGAAAAGAAGTTTTCATAGTTTGGTAAGAGGCTTTGTTCACATTAGCCAAAAGGCATGACATTGCTAATGTTGGTTGGCACTAGCAACCTGCTGGTAAATGGTTAATTATGCTCATGTTAATAATAAATTAATTATGCTAACACCTATGATGTCCCATGAAAATTATCACATGTTTGAGTGTAAACAGAGACATGACCATATACAATCCTGTGTTTCTCATTTTTCCAGTCCAGTCCGGCCGCCATAGTCTAATCTGTCCCGCCAGTTTCATGATGAAGCGAAAACATGATCAAAACTGTTTTGCGCTATTGCTTTGGCAAAGTATCTGTCAAACTGAACTGATATTGAAAGCGCAATATGACTTTTTGCACTTATCAAATCACAAAAGACTGTGATTTAATTACATAAGTATAGTGATAAGTATAAATAAGTTTCAAGAGGTTAAAAAAGTAACTAAAAGTTTACTCTGAGTACATTTTAAATGAGCTATTTTTTAAATTTTACTTGAGTACATTTTTATACCTATAATTCTACTTTTAGCACACATGTTATCTGCAGATGTTAATTGTGGGGACACTTAGCATTAGCATGATGTCACACACATTCTGCATATTGTAGCAGAAAGGTGAGAAGGTGAGCACATAAAAGAGAAACACCTGTGAGCTGGGGGGAGGGGAATAAACAACAGAAGCAGCATGGAGGAGAACAGAAAGAGGGGTGAAAGTGGCTAAAAGATAAGACAGCTAGAAGTTAATCCAGTAATGGATAGCTTCGCTCTAAAACAGAAAAACAGTTAAGTATTTGAAAATAAATGGCTTGGCAGTTACCAGCTGGTTTCCTGAACTTTTCTGGACAACAGTGCACTGCTAAAAATGTACTGATCCTTGGAGCGGGTTTGGATAAATCTGGTTCAGTTCACGCGCCGCTCTCTCAACTGACCTCAACTAAAATGAACTAAAAAGAACTGAACTACATTCATTCTGAGTTGAAAGGGTATAGAAACTGTTGCACATGCATACACACACAACTCACACCTCAGCTACACTGAAAGGTTGAGGATTACCTGGAGTCTAAATTTCGTATCAGGAGAACATGAATTTGGTTTCTGTTGATTTAATGACACTTTGTTAATGAGAAACTTCTGTTCTTCTTTATTTGGTTTAAATACAACACGATGCAATTAATGAAACTGATTTGAAGCTTTGTGCTTTCTTGTGTCTTTTGTAGTGAGGGTATTAAGCTATCTGGGTTATCTATCCAACTAATCTAGTGACAGGTTAGGGTGTGATTATTCTCCCGTCAGGCCCCAAACTCTTAACTTGGATATTGGGAGTAAAGAAATTGGAGGTATGTCTTTTTGATTTTACTCACCTTGTAGAAGACAGCACTGAATCCACTCTGAGACATTTCATTTGTCATTTCTCCCGCCCGAGCCACTGTGGTGCCTAAATATATGTATTAAATATATATATATAATAAATAAGCATTTCATGTTACTATTGCAGGGATACAATAGGAAGATAAAATGTATTTTTGTAACAACATTATTGCACTTGAACATCACCTTCCATTTTAAAGATCTTTTTTTGAAAATTTTCTAATATCCCTGTGAGTCCATCATAGTTCTCAATTTTGAAGGCATATTTGTCAGTTGGATGTGAAGCAATGTCCTCAAATTTATCCAGCTTAGCAGCTTTGACCTGAAACAGAGTGCTGCTGATAATTATGAAGTACCACCAAGTCCAATGTCAGCAAGATAAACAACACAATGTTGCACAATAATAGACTTTTAAGGCTGAGATCAGCCATGATGTTTACAGTATTAAATAAAGACAAAGTATTTGAAATATTCCCATGTTGGTAAATGTAAATGTCTGAACATGTCTGTTTTCTTCTGAGAAGTACAGATCAGTTCCAAAGATTGATCTCTGAGGTCCCTGATTGTTTTAGCTGAATAAACACATGACTCAACAGACATTTATCAACAGGACAAATAAAACAGAATACTGTGACATGTTATATCACACGTACAGCTTACCCCAATGACAAAGCGAATGACGTGTTTTTCATTATATCTTTTAATAATCCCATATGTGTCTGTATCACTGGGATCTCCATCTGTGATTATTACCAGAACTTTAGTTGCGTCAGGAGAAGCACCTGCACCTGGGTTTGCAAAGATTTCTTCTCTGAAACAACAAATGTAAAAGTAGCATTTTTAATGCTCAGAATATAAAAAAACTAAACATATGTACAAATAATATGCTCATAATCATACAGTTGTACTACTGTGCCTGTTCTTGTCAATAACTGATATTTTAATGTAATTCAGTAGTTCAGTAGGAGTTTGAGAACAGTTTGTAACTTACAACACAAATTTGAGAGCTTTGTGTGTGTTAGTGAGACTCTTCATATGGGGTTCTTTGTCAAGTTTTTCAAGAGCTCTGCCAGCTTGATAGTCATTGAAGTCAAAAACCATCTTGTAATCAGATGAGAACTGAACTGCTGCAAACTGAAAAAAGCAGACACATAAGTTTTCATATAATATTATGTGAATAATTTAGTCCAGTGAATGTTTAAATGTTGCAGTAGTGCAGTGACCTTGACTGATGAGTCTTTAAGGCTGTTAATTATATCCACTATGAAATCTTTATTTTTGTTGAACTCTGTTGTAGTCATACTTGCTGATCCATCAAATAGAAAGACAAGGTCAACTGTCTTTTTTGTGCATTCTGCAAAAAATAGAGTTAAAATGTGTGAAGAATATTTAGTCAGGAACATTGAGAATAATATTTTACTGTAAGAAGGACAAGATTTTATAACAGCGGGAGATGTTTAAATGTCTTTTACCTTGGAAAGCAGGTTTGTAATAGGAGGTTTGCTTAAAATCTTCTGTGATGATTTTGTAACACACGCTGTTCAGATAGGAGTTCTCATAACATTCATGGACCAAACTTGGGCTGCAGACCTAGACCAGATTATAAGAGCGGTAAGACATTTCATTGATCATATTGAATTGTTTTGCTCAAATGAAGAAATGTCAGAGAAACTGTGAATTATCTAATGTATTGAGTTTTGTGATTTTCTTACAGTGAATTGGGAGTATGTGTTGTCTTCAGCTATCGACAGACCAAGGTGTTTGATCGGTGTGCTTTGGGAAGACATTTCTGAAACAGCAACACTGGATTAGGATTTTAAAAATACGCAATGCTTTTCAGATATCCTATGAAACTTTTCCATTTTATATTTGTGAATTGTTCAAAGTGGATCTTTTCCTTTTTCTACTGGTGTGATTCATTGTGTAATAAGACTTCAAAAATCACATTAATATACCTTGAGGTTCGAACCACAGTGTGGTGTTTTGGTAAAGTTTGCCTATTCCCCCAGATCCGTTTTGCCGTAAAGGCGCAGTAACCAGAAGCCTGTGGATAAGGTCAACATAATAATAGTAATCTTAAACATTACAGTGGCCAGGCTAACATGATTTGCACAGAAAACTATTGCTGTTGTAAGCAGGATGTTAGAGTGATTTCTTTGTGATGCCACTGGAAGATTAGTCACAGGATGCAAGATCAACAAAATGTTACCGCATCACAGGAGTTGCTGATAAACCAGAATTATCTTCCATCTACATTGTTTTACAGAAAAGGAAACCATGCTCAGCTAATGGAAATTTGAGCAATTTAACCTCCATGTTCAAAAATGCAAACTTACCCTTTGTCTGTGCCAGACTTGAATTGGACCACTTTGTAGCCAAAGAAATCTTCTTGTGAACCACTATGGATGACAGGATCTGTCATATCAATGTTGAAAGCCAAAGAGACAGGGATGGCTGTAATATATGAAAAAAAAAATCATCAGAATTTGTTTAGGTCTTTTCCACTTTTCATATTTAACAATACAATTAATTATAAATACA
This sequence comes from Lepomis macrochirus, assembly GCA_024633595.2. Taxonomy (NCBI): domain Eukaryota; kingdom Metazoa; phylum Chordata; class Actinopteri; order Centrarchiformes; family Centrarchidae; genus Lepomis; species Lepomis macrochirus. The sequence continues at coordinate 5,650,539 of JALXJV020000003.1, forward strand.
GTTAAAACAAAGAAAAGGCTAGTGTCTAAATGGATACCAAAGTCTTTGCTTATTGTTTATGCTGAGATTTTGTGCATATTTATATTGCGAGAAATTAACATATTAAAACTTGAAAAAAAAAATGAGTGGCACATGTGACATGTCGGACTCAGGATAGACCAGAAGTCCCAGAAAATTTGTGATAGTCCCAAATTATGAGCAGTTGTCATAAATCCCAATCCTGTCCTTGAAAGATCTGATAGGCACCGTACTGATGAAATGAATAAAATATGTATGTAGGCTATAATTCACAATTACTTCACAATTTACACACAATTACTGTCTTTGAGTATTTTTTCCTAATGACGGACAGCTGACTTTTTTTTTACTGTTTGTTGACGCTGAATGTACTGGAGGCCACGCCCACCCCCAACTCCCCTGTCCCAAATTTCACCCAGACCCAAGACCTGTAAACAGACTTTGATGTTTAAAATCCAGCCTGTCCTCACCAAAAAACAGCACCTCTTGTGGCCATATAACAAGAGGAAAGTAAGAAGTCAGGTGACATAAAAAGCGACAAAGTCCGCGTAAGGACATGGTGGAGTGGATGCACATGTAAAATCAGGACTTTTACTCAGGAGAGTCCTGTCTGAACCCAAGTCAACGCTAAGTTATTTGAAGTTTTAAGGGTTCAGTGTGGAAATTTTAGTGGCATTTAGTGGTGAGAGTTGCAAATTGCATCCCTTCCCCTATCCAAGTGAGTTAGCTATGGTGCCTGAGACAGGACAAAGATGTCACCTATGAAACAGCAGAGAGTTGCCAGTCAAGTAATCAGGTTTCTTTACATTGATATATTAAGAATGAATGTTTAATTGATTATTCAGTCAAACCATATGTTATTGTGAATATTATTGTTACTTGTTCATTAAGCAACAGCCACATCAAGAAATGTTACTTGATGTCTCATCCTCCTTATATTATTATATTATTTTACTGAGTTGTAATCATACTTTTTGTTATATCTTGGGAGTCTTGGCTCAGTTGGACTAACATACCAAAGTAAATGAAGAACATCTCAAAAACTATCACACCAGGTGCATCAAGTGTATCCACTCTGAGAACAGGAAATGTAAGCCACTATGTCTGTACCACAGTCAATTATAAACCACATTGTATATGAAGCTTAAAAAGGCATTAAGTTGAGGATCAATGCTGCTCTCGCTTTGCTAAGCAATCTGTAAATCTCACCAAAATGTCTTTTTTAATTTGTTTAAAAATACAACAGAAACACAAAGTAGCATTGAGTGGCATAATTTCAGCTTGTGGTAAAACGGTGCAACATTTTTAACAGGCATTTAGCATGTGAAAGTTACACATTTGTGTGTACAGTGGGGAAGCAATATCCAAAAAAACCACACGTTTTTTAATGCAAATTCAGAAAGTATTAATTGTTGGTCACTTGATAGTGAACATGGTCATTATATGTTATGTGTCACTATTAGCAGCAATATAAATACATGTTTTCCAGCAGGGCAGTATTCACAGAAGTTTAGCTGCTGATCTGAGCTTCCCTGGTGTTACTGTTTTATTGCAAATATCAGTGGTTTGTCTCAGGAAGGTAAGGGCACATTTCTGTCCATGTAACAAAGCCACAGCAGAGTGCTGTTAACTACATTAAATTACAATCCAGCTACATGTTTTTTTCTACCAGGGCAGTAAAGTTTAGCTGGGTGATCTGAGCTTTCATGCTTTAAGCTCCTGTTTCATTGCCAGTTCGCTGACAAAGCTAACAGAGGGTGAGAGAGGATCACTTCATGAAATTAATCCAACCACATATTTTACACCACAAGCCAAAGCTCAGCGCTAGAATATAAACACATGAAATTCATCCAACTGCATGATTTTTCTACCAGAGCAGTAAAAGTTTAGCTGGCTGATGCTTCCACGCTCTAAGCTAACCCTACCTTTTTATTGACAATTACTGATCAGCTGAACCGAAAAGGCCAAACAACAGTGCTGGAGAACAACAAGGATATTGTGATCTGTGATTATGGCCAGCTTCTAGCCAAACAACAGCTTTCATTGGCATTGCTAAAGTCCAACTAAGGTAATGACCTGTCCAGCAGAAAGCAGACAACTTCAGCTCCACTTTGAAAACATCTGTCCCACATCAAAGCCTTCCATCTGGGAAAATCCACACTGATTATGTGCATGATTTTTTGCCGTCAGCTGTCTGTATCTGTTCTGACTCCATCTAGCTACATGGTATAAAGATCCACAGGTCCAAATGTCACTTCTCTTCTTACTTCTAATAAACCAGATGACTACTCAGAGACAATTATTATTATTTTATTTTATTTTTCCTCATCTTCAAAAAGTGATCGTCTGGCAAAAAGCCGTCTGCTGGAGCTGTATCGCCCAGTCTCTTCAATCACTTTCTGGAAAGTGATATACAGCATTTTATGGGTTGTATTGGCTATTTAAAGGTATTTTAAAATGTGAAACATACTAGGTGAGCTATAATCTGTCAAATATAACTCTTCTGAATGAAATCAAGTAATTTCAGGCAGAAATAACCTTTCAGTCAATTCAGTCAATCAATTTCTTGCAGGTGAATACTGCATTTTATGACTTGTATTGGCCATTTAAAGGTATTTCAACAGGTAAAAAAGAGTGGAATGGTTGGTAAACCTACACAGCAAGTAAAATAATGTAGAGTCATAAGGATAATTGCAAAATTATCTTTATTTTATATCTAAGTCGGCAGCAAGTCATGTTAATTATAGGCTACAGTCCGTTTACATTGGCCTACCAAACATCAGTTTTCGGAGGACGATCACTTTTCAGCACGAATTATACAAGCAGAAGAAGAACGCCCTGATGACGAAACACGTTCTCTAGCACTGTTTGTCCGTTGTCGGTTAAGGTAGAAACATGACTGAACATTTAAGGTCCACTACAACCTCACTTCAAGGCCCACATGTGCTATCCTCAACATCTGAATGCTTCATTGCATTGTGTGTAACCAAAGGCCTAAGGTGGAGTGGGGTATGCAGACTGGCCAACACGTGTAAAAAAAAATGTAAATATCAAAAGTAAGTACATAAAGTTCTTCAAAAAATGGAAGCAAACCAAATAGACTTTGACCATACATATATATTCACAAAAAAACATCTGCAAATTAATACAACTCAAGCAAACTGAAAAACACATTCACTTCTTTGACAGCACACACACAGCATCATAAAATGTATTGCAAATAAAGAAGCAAAAGCAACACAGAAAAATTATACAACTGAGTTACAACAAAAGAGAAGTCTCTGGAGGAAACTTCAACTGTGTATGATTTGTAGTGATTCTGTGTTTTCATTTGTTTTCGGCATTTGTGGTTTTGTATGTAATGCACCAATGGACACAAAAGGTCAGTGACTAGCTGATGAACATAGTGGAGCATTTAGCAGCTAAAGAGACAGATAATTTCATCAAGAGGTTGGTGGATGGATGGGCTGTATGAAGTACATGTATCTAAACTACATATTTCATCATTTTTGTTGAGATCAGAACAGAAAATGGATCCAAACCAAAGAAGAAGAAGGTCAGCGCCATCTGAGCCAAGCAGCAGCCCTTACAGTTAACACTTAAGGTTAGCTTTCTACTACAGTCTCAGTGAAGCTTCCGTCGTTTGTGCTCGAGGACTAAAAAGCGTTTCAGAGTTGTTAAACAACATAACCTATAATGCCAAGAGATGGTGTAACTTGTTCAATGGACATATGTGTTATTATTAAACAACAGGTTATCAACTCATCCCCCACTTGTGTTTCTTGTAGCTCACAACTTCTTGTCAAGTCAAAGTGTGAAATGGGGAACTTTTTTGTGTTTTATGAGAGTTGTTCCTAAATAAATCTGCTATTGCGCAAGACTTTTTGGGCACTAAAACACATCTTTCTCCCTTTTTTGCTTGACAGAACAACACTAGAGTCAGAGATAGGAGCACGGAGAGACAGTCAACTCTGAGGAGCGACTTGATTGAGAGAAAAGCAGACAAAGAAGAGAAGAGGTAAGGGAGTGGCGCTGGTGTAACGTTGTGGCCCTCACTGGTTTTAGATGTCAGATATGACTCGTCAGGCAGAGAAAAGCTGTTGCTCAATCAAGTTAGGGTACTGGTGTAGGGAAAGATCAAATAAGTCGGTAGAAGGTTGGAAGTGTTTGCATGGCACCTTGGAAAAGTATTTTTAATACTTCTGAAATACAAAAAAAACAGTAGAAATTTGGGTATTTGATATTATTATTTTAAAATTAATTTTGTTGTATCTTTGCCCATACTTGGGTGGAGACCAAAAAGACAGCTAGCAGATGAATCTGCTGATGTTGCAGAGTCTGCTGAATGTGTGCTTTAACAGCCAACAGCTATTTCTTAATGTAGGAAAAAGTTGCCGTATATTCAACTCTCCCGGCCACTGTATATTTCTGGCAACATATGGTGAGTTCACCTTAATCACTATCCCACTAAAGTACAGGAATAAAAAGAACACATTTAACTCAAAAGCAATTTGTTTCTCTACATATAAAATCAGTGTCCTGGTTACTCTGGATAATCCACTGACCTTTCACCTTCTTTTGGCACAATTTCTTCTGTAAAGAGTAGTTTCTATGAAAACTGTTAAAGTCTTAACATGAAGGTGCAAACTTGCATGAATATTCAAATTGCCCCGATCGATTTCCTGAGCTTTTACACCCAGCGCAGTTTCTTTACATGAAACTGATTCTTTAAATTAAAAAAATATATAAAAAAATCTGATAACATTTTGTAAAACAGTTAACATTAATAGTTTAATAGTTAATAAGTGAAAAAAAAACCATGATATGGTTTTACTTTACTTTGCAATAATTTGTCATTTTACATATCTCAAGGGTTTCAGTACCACAATCACCATGTCTTTCTCCACACACATAAAGCACCCCTATCTTTCCTGTTGTCGCTAAATAACTGTAGCAAAATTTTAGATCTTACCAACAGCCACCATGTAGGCGAGCAGGAAGATGCGACGTACCCCTTGCATCTTCCACATCACTCTTCTCTAGGCTAACGGTGCTGCTGGTGTTTCTTGAGACATGTGTCTGCGCAATGCTTCCTGTGTGCTTTTTTAATGAGGGCGTTTCCGCAACAGGTGGTTGTGACACTTCTGTTCACACAGCCACGCTCTCAGCAAAATGTTTCTAGTACCCCAGGCTTCCCTTTTCTCTGGTATTTCCTAAACCCTCCATTTTACACTTAAAAGATTTTTGGGGACATGTAATTGAGGGGAAAAGGATCCAGAGAGTAAAGATAGTGGTGGTTATTGAAAGAAGACAGCCCCACCCTGCTCTCAACACAGTAGACATGTTTGTGGTTGTACAGTCCACTGAGTATACGAAATGAAATATGCTGAACAAGTGAAGATGATGATTATATCAAACCCTGGAAAGCTTTCCCTTATGTTTCACAGCTGCTATCTTGATTGTATCATTAGACATAGTGAACTGGTGTGTGTTGTGTGTTTTATGCAGACCAGCACTGGTTAGTTTACCAGAGCTGAAGGGGAAGCAACCATAGAGACAGCACAAACTCTAGAGGAGCCTATGCCTGATAAACATAGGCATGTCTACAGTGTTGTGTAATTACAGCCAATGTCATAAGAAAGTCATGTTCAGGTCAAGTTCAATTTTATTACTCCATTACAATCAAAACTTCTGCATTCAGATTTTTACTTGAATAAAAGAACATTAGTATTAGCAGTATAATTACTCATTACACAGAACTGTCCCATTCATTGCTGGAATATGATTAGCATTTTAATGTTCTTTAATGTACTTCATTTTATGTGTAATAAATCATCTTTTTTCACAAGAAGATCATGTGTTTATCATTGAGAGGTGTTTCTAGTATTTTGACCTCTTGAGTAGACAATATATATATTTAAAAAACCTCTCAGTATAATGCAGTCCAGTACTCTCCAGTAAAAACCCAACTCCAGCACTTCAACTCTGACCCTAAGACTGACATCTCTAATTAACATACAACTGAATTAACACATGTCAGAAAGTCAACAAGAACTGAACATTATACGCTTTGTAAGGTAGTTTTTATGCAGGACTGTTGTGTTGGATTATATCACATTAGCACATGGGTGACTAATAAAGTGGCCACTGAGCGTAATGGAGCATTTAACTATCACAGATATTTTCTTAAGGAGTTGGTGTAGACTAAAAACAGAGCAAAAAGAGAGTAAAACAGAGTAAATATTTGACTTCAGATGACCAGAAACACAACTCCAAATAAATTAATGTTTCTCTGTGTCTGCTGGATGTGAAAACAGGCAAACACATTGGCTAAATCAACTTAGAAGATGATATGTCAGTGTTGTTTCCACTGCACTCAAATGCTTGGATGAAGTGCTCCCTCTACATACTGGCCCATAACATAGGTTGCCTGCCAACCTATAATATTAGCTTAATGTTGTTTTTATTCTGTATGTCTGTGGATCTTTGTTTTTTTTTCAAAACATGTCTGCTGTTCCTCTAATTGCTGTTTCTGTTTTTCAAGAAAAACATGAAATTGCCATTTTGGCCTACATGGCTCCAGCACAAAAGAAAGTACAGTGTACTTTCTATTCTCCTTTGAGCCTCATCAAATGACAGGATGACGGAGAGCAAAGAGGATGTGAATTCTTTCTCAAGAATTGACCACTACAATCACAGTTATGGGAAATGAATGAACATACTAAGAAAGTCTCCACTATTCATCAGAACACAATCTCATGCTCAACATTTTCTCATTCAGTCGGCGTGGGACTGTCTGCACATTCTGTTTGTGGTGGCCATCAGTCTTGGAGGACTGAATGAGCAACAGGCTTTTGAACCTTGAGTGAAAAGTCCACAACTGGGCAGCCCTGTGTTATGCAGCCCAGGGAAATGATGTCCACATGTGGGGAGAAATACATAGCCAAGTTCGCCGGAGTCACTCCTCCACTGGCTTCTATGAGGAGAGCTGGGAACTCCTCCTTCAGTGCACGAGCTGCAACATGGAGCTCCTATCGGTGAGAGACATGGTGGAGGAGGGTTTACTATTTCATGCAGATGTTAAGCGGAAGAGTGAGTGGACATCAGGTAATAAAAATGAAAAATGCCCCGTGCTTTTGCTCTTTTAATATTATTTACCTGAGCTTGAAAGTTGTCCAGCATGACAATGTCTGCTCCTTCTCTGGCTGCCTCTCTGCCCTCTTCTACTGAACGGCACTCTACCTCGATCTTACTGCTGAAGCCACACACTGAGCGGGCAGCTCTCACAGCCTAGAGAACAAACAGGGAACAAACTAGAAAAAAGACTCAAAAGACCACTTCCTATCAGGGATTCTAAATAAATTATTATAAAATATAACCACATCTGAATTTGAGCAACTTGACTGTAGTGGCACGGCTCTGGGGATATAAGTGTCTGACTATTTTGGGGTCAGTTAGTTGGATGGATTGTCATTTAGATGCACACATTCATGGTCTCCAAAGGAGGAATTCTAGTGGCTTTGGTGATCCACATTTTTGATGATGACATTTGTGTCATGACATTTTTGGCCTTTAGTGAAACTACTGGATGAATTGCCAGGACATTTTGTTAGATACCCATGAGGGTGTGTAACAAGGGAGAACTTTTTAAACTCAAAATTTATATCATGTTTTTTTTAATTTTCTCTCTAACACTGATTAACTTACTTAACTCAGCATGTAGAGGTTTGTGGTGTTTATATTTTGCCAGAACTGTATTTTTTAAACACGTATAATTTCTGTAAGAACATGCATTGTCTGAGGCTACAGCTGCTGCAGCTGCCCACCTGTTTAATACTTCCAGATGCCCAGACATGGTTGTCCTTCAGCATCACCATTCCACTCAGGTCCTGTCTGTGCATGGACACACCGCCAACCAACATGGCGTACTTCTCCACCAGACGGAAGCCTGGGGTGGTCTTGCGTGTGCCAGCCACTTCTCCATGCCAGCCTCCCACTGTTGCCATTGCCTGCAGCTGAGAACAGCGAGTGGCGATCCCTGAGGCCCTGGCCAGGCAGTTTAGAGCTGGCCTTTCTCCAAGGAGGAGGCACCTCGCTGGGCCTCTTACAACAGCAGTCAGCGTGATGGCATCTGGACCTGTGGAGGTGACATAAAAACATTAAAGAAATGACATCTAGTGGAGCCTTGCAAAATTTTCAGACTAATTTATTTTGAAAAGGCTAAATTAACATTAAATGTTTGATGTTTTCCGATTTTTTCATCACGTTTACTTTTTAAAAAAATCCTTTTTTTAATCTTAATTTTAATCTTAATCAGGTTTTATGACTAGCCACGACATTTGTATTGCTCTGTAGTATTTGTGGTTGAACAGGGGCCAATGTAAAGCTAAGAACATAGTAATTCATTACAGCCGTGGCATCACATGTTACAAAATGTTCATGATGAATGAAATGTTATAATATTGAAGCCCTTTGATATGCAGGTCATCCCATTTCAGTTTGGTTATAGAAATATCGTCAATATTAATGATGCATTGCTTTACATGTTACATGCCATCTACAGACATTTGTATATATCTGGTAGCTCTGTACACATTATGTTTTTTGACTTATGAAAACTTATGCTATTTAATTTTAGCAGCAACAGCTCCACAGTTGCTTGTAGTCTAGATGACCTTTTGGAGCACACGCCTAAAGAGGAGGCTCACATTTGGAAAACAAGCAAATATGAAGCAATATTTTTTAAATGTCTTCTCAACTTCTTAAAGGGGTGGTATTATGCTCATTTTCAGGTTTAAAATCTTAATTAGGGGTTGTACCAGAACAGGTTTACATGGTTTAATTTTCAAAAAACACCATATTTTTCTCATACTGCACATTGCTGCAGCTCCTCTTATCAACCTGTCTGTTGTATGTCGCGCTCTTGAGCTACAGAGTGATGCATCTTACTTGTACCAAATCTTTGTTGGAGTTACACGTGCAGTTCCCAGGTAAGGACTACTAGCCAATCAGAAGCAGAGAACGGCGGGTCATTAGAAAAAAGGTACTGTGATCCAAATCAAAGCCTTCAGACTGCGACTGTAACCTAGCAGATGGTTTAAGTTACTCAAGTCTACAACCACACAACATCATTGTTCCACATTTTACCATCAGGACTAAAGGTTGAACTGTTGCCGGTGTTCTGACGATCTATGCTGCCTTGCCGAAAAATGCTTCCATAGCGCAAATCAAGAGACTCGACTCTACTCGGCCCTGCTCTGTTTTCCTTTGCAGATAGTACCCAGAGATAGCGATGCCACACACAACGGCCGCGACGTAATGTTTAATGTGACACACACACCAGCGATCCACACAGCTCTTAAAATATATTCAGTCTGTTGTAAAAACATTTAAATATTCCTCAGAATGTAAAGACAGATAAGCGGTATGAAAACATTCCAGCTGTGTTTTCCTCTGCCGTTGTTTCTGCAGCGGTCTGTGTGACGGCGGGAGCAGAGGACTCTGTGAGCGGGCGGCTGGCCGGCCTCACACGCTCCTCCCGCAGGTCGCCGCAGGCTTCCCCTGGCGCCAATTGTGGAACTCCTCCGAAAATATTCATCACATTTTTGTTCCGCTATCACTTCTCATAAACTGTCAATATTTGAAATCTCCACAGCTGATTTCTCACCTCAAAACTTCTCATAAGTAGATTTAGTGATGAAATTCCATACGCAAACTGTAAAATAAACTTTCTGTTGCTGGCCTCTGTCTGGTGCAATGATGATGCAGTGAATAGTGAATATTGTCTCTGACCAATCAGCAGTCTGTCGTGTTTTTACGTTACATTTTAGTATCCCTCAGCTCGCTTGGAACCTCGACGGAGGTGAGGTGATACGAAAAAAAGTACCTGGAAGCAGCTACATGTACAACATTTCTACCAGCCGCTTGGCAAGCTTTATGACGCGCTTGTATTGTGACGTCACAAGTCAAGGAAGTGAAGGGTTGGACAAGCTGTTTTCAAGCGGTTCAGAGCACAGCTTTCTGTGGGAGATGGGAGCTCCCTTTGGACTGTACTTTGGGCTTTTTCACTTTTCAAACCTGTTACATGCACAAAAAAGATATATAAAGGAGAGGGGAAAAGCCAAAAAGCATTATACCACCTCTTTGACTTAACTATTTCTTGGTCAAGCACAGTGTCTGGCACAACCTCCATAAAACTACAACTTAATTTTTATGCTTTATTTTTGCACAGTTTAAGCAAACATGATTTAACATGTTAATCAGTGAGCTTTCAAGCTGCTGGTAGGTGAATGTTTTACCGTTGGACAGAGCCAGGCTAGCTGCTTTTTTTGAGTGGCTAGTGCTTTGTTTAATGCTGCAGTAATGACATTACAGCCAGTGATAAGAAAAGAATTACAGTACAGCACTCCAGCCTGCGTTGCACTTTTACTTAGTTGGCTCACAAGAGACATTAAAACTAGAAGAGTGCACTCAGTAGAGTGCTCTGCCAGGTTTGTCTGTGGGAATGTGGATGGGGAATATGGAGTGCAGTGCAGGGTATCCAGCATGTCTGCATGGGAGTAGTGGAATAAAGGGGAGAAAGTTGTTTTTCTATATTTTAGTCTCAGTTTTTCACAGAATAGAGTGACGGTATTGCAACCGAACGTCCTGGGTACACCTCATGGTACAAAGTTGATGAGGAAACAAACAGGACAATAGGTCCAAACTAGGAAAAGTTGAATCTCACTCATTTGTCCCTCCCAGCTTCTTCAAAGTCAAGATAGCTGCAAAGGAGCGGCCATGCCATACTTGAGTTGGTCTTGATGTTGTTAGTTTAAAAAGTGTTGAGTGACCAGTTCCAAAACACAGAAAAATATAGAGGGTTTTTTGTGACCACAGTCACGAAAACATGTTGTATTTGCATTTTCACTTTGTTTTGTCTTTTTACGTGTTGTTATTTGTCACCGTACATGTGTGACTAAACTATTTTACCCTCTAGGGGTTAATACGGTAAATGTATCTAAGATCTTGGTGCTGAATGGTGCCTACCGATCTCAGCTCCCTCCCGGTAAATCCAGTCCACGGTGCAGCCGACCTCAGTGAACACTGCCGTGAAGAATGGGCTCCCTGCCAGGACACTGTGTGGTGTTTTACACAGCAACCTTGCCTCGACCTCTTGTGACCCCACACACACTCCTGCCAGGTCAAAGTTTGGTGTGTCCTCTGCCAGCCACTCTCGTGCTAGCTGAGTCAGAGTGTGAGGTGGGATCGAGTGTGCTGCTGTGTGTGAGGGTGGATACATTCTGAAACGTGGAAATAGGGGAAACTTAATTTGTTGTTTCATGAAAGTAGGAACTGAAAGCAGATAATGAAGTTAAATTACTTTCAAGGTTAATTTTCTCACAGTAACTGTGATTTAGAAAATACTGGGCCATGAGTATGTGCCGCAGATGACAAATTTTAAAGTCTGTTTCCAGAAGAGAATGACAGTGGAGGAGTTGTAGCAAAGAAACAATTGCAAATCACCAAAGCAGATATTCCACTGTGACAGACTTCAGGCCTGAGTTGAAGCTAGAAAAACATCATAGGGGTGACTTTTTACAGAGCACCAGGATGATTTAAAATGACACAAAAAGAGAATTAAAGTTCTATATAAAGAGACTGCATTCAACAGATCGGTTTCTCACCTCAGCCAACAAGTTCCTCTTCTGTACTAAGAACTTTACTGTACTGACAAATTACAAAACATAATGAATGCAGATATTCCCATACAGGGTGCAAGAGCTCACTGAATGGTTTGTAATTAAATTATATGAATCAGGTGCTGTGGCCTTCTCAACCCAACTAAACACCCACTGGAGATTTTGGAGCAACATGTTGACAGCTCTCTCCACCACCACCATCATCATAACACCAAATGATGAAGATCATATCCTTTCCTCCAGTAGAGACTTCTGTGACAAGAAGCATTAAAGATGTCACCACACCTTAATTTAGTTTTTTCCCCTTTAACCTGTCAACCATCTGTACTGTATATCTACTCTTTATGATTCACTTTGGTCATTCCTTCAGTCTAACCAGCATAAAAATGAGCTTCTACTAGGTTCACAATCAGTGTAGAAGGAATTATTGCACCCACAGTAAATTCTGTCAGATGTGTATAGCTTCATAGTTGTCTAGAGCAAGATTAAAAAAGCACAAATAAAAGCAAATGAAATATTTACTTACTTTTATCACTGGCTCTCCTTTTTCAGTTCACAAACTATAGAGCCACAAGAAAAACGTGACATGGAATTTGACCCCGTGACCATGTTGGAATGTTTACAAGCTATCAAACAGTTAGTACTCTAGGCTTAAAGGGATAGTTTGGGATTTTTGAACACTCCGCTTAAGAAACTGGTGCAAACCCCATTTAATTTTAAAATCCTCAAAAAACAATTGCATCTTAGGTCCATGTACACATCTGACAATACCCTCAGAACAGTTCCAATCTGGTTTCCGCTCTTGCCATAGCACAGAAATAGCGCTGGAAAAAATCACTAATGGAAACAGACTATGAACTATGAACTATTTTCATCATCTTTCATTTGAGAGCTGCCTTTGACACCATCTCTCATAAGATCCTCCTTGACAGATTAGTCTCTGTTGGTATCACTGATACACCTTTGGACTTACTTAATTCTTATCTCTCTGGCTGCACTCAGTTCATCCAACTCAACCCAACTTTCAAATTACATCAATATCCTGTCACTGCCCGTGTTCCTTATGGCTCTGTCCTGGGCCCCCTTCTGTTTATCATCTATCTACTTCTTCTACACCATATATTCCATAGATTTAACATCCGATTCCACTGCTATGGTCATGACACCCAGTTGTTCTCTTAGCATTGATACCTCCTCAGTTTTCCCCTCCCTTCATACCAAGAGTCTGGGTGTCATACTCAACCTGGCATATCCAACTAGGGTGACCAGACGTCCCCAAAAAATCCGGGACAGTCCCGAATTATGAGCAGTTGTCCCGACCGCTTTCCGGTATGTCCCAAAAATTAGACCTAACATGAGTTTTGATCATAGCCTAATTAACCATTAAACAACAAACAAAAAAAATCAGCGTTGTGTTTTGATTTTCATGTGTATTAATATTAATATTGATATTATTATAACATTAATATTAATAGTATTAATCTTCATTGATGCTCAATGTACCGGTAGCCCCCCCCCCCCAATCCCGAATTTCACCCATTCTCATCTGGCCTCCCTATATCCAGTGTGATCACTGTTCATCTGGCCAGCTGTGGGCCTGCTAACACATAGCAGAACTACAATATACAACTCTTGTGCATTATGAATTTGTGAAAATGCGTTTGGCCTGAATGCAAAGTTACTGTGTGCCCCAAGGGTGTGGTGGCCAGCAACACTGAGTTAACTATTCTCAGCAAAGTAATTGCCACAACAAACCACAGTGAAATGCAATAAATGTAACTCAACCAGGATGAACATCAGCATTGCATCATCTGCTGCTTTTAAAATATCTGTGGTGACTTTATGAATTTTGGTTTAATGCTCCTAATGCTAGCAGCCATTGCAAAGCAGAAAGGCCACCAGGATGGGCACTGCTAGATGGAGACATCCAAAGCATGAAAACCTTCGTTTATCCATTGCCTAGCCAGGAAGGACATCTGCTCAGACCTTAATAGAAGGTATTATTGTTGCTGCAAGTTTACAAAAACATGTCGTATTCTTGACTTTACTGTCAATCTACTTTAGTTTCTTTTTGTTATTGTAAAAACTTGCAAAGGTAAAACATAACGTTTCTATTTTTTTGTTTATTGATAGTTTTTCAGAGGCCTGTATGAGAAAATAAAAAAGATGACAAAATACTAAAGACAGCACTATGTTCATCAATGTGTTAATCTTGCTTTAAATTTTAAACTAACACTGGTACTTCAGACACAATGACCACATCCTGTAATTTAAGTACCAACCCCCTGAACCAATTCTGCTACAATATGTTAAGAACATTTCCTCTTTCACATTGATAGCAGCTTTAAACAACTTTCTCCAAAAGACTACACACAGTTCTTACACACACAATGCATCTACTCTCATTACATATCGTATTACTGCAAATCATTACATAACTCAATTACTGTAGTACAGTATTGCAAGTAGATTGAAGTACTGTAAAGAAAGTGTGTTTTATATTCAGATAGGTGACAAGTTAAAGTGTCTCAGTATGGAGTCAGGCTTCCACTAGCCTCCAGAACAGCTTCAGTGCTCCTTGCCAAGTCTTTGGAACTCTATTGGACGGATGAACACCATTCATGGAGATATTCTCTCATTTATACAAACACACACCCTTAATTTGCAATTTCAGAATTGTTTACACACATTTCCTATATATTTGGGCCATTTTCCCAAAACTCTACAAATCTCTACCAAAAGCAAACACTATGTTCAAAATGGTTCTTTCCAAAATAATTTTTTGCAAAGTATTTACACACATTTCATATTAGAAGATCAGTCTAAAAAAATTAGACTGCATCCTGCCAACAGCAGGGAAAGAATCTTCACATGCATCCTCCATTGCTTGAAGAAGAGGCGTGTGTGCGAGGGGATGGTGGTCACCTTCAATTGTCATAGAAAAAAAACAAACATCTTTAGTGGGGTTTAGGAATGGGAAATATGGTTGGAGATGTATAACAATAAATTGTGGGTGGTGGATGAACCAGTTGCAGACTGGAGCAGCCTGGTGGAAACTCTGGTCCACCCTTCTGCTGAGCTGAAATGAGGAACTCACTGGCAAAACATCTGTTACCATGGCTGCGTTTAGCAAACTGGGAGTAAAACAAGTGATTATTATTGTCTTCTGCCACTCAGTGAGCGTAACTGCGTTCTGTGATGTCATGTGCATACCCTCTATAGTCCCTCCACACTGTCCAGGTACATTCACACAGTGGCCAATAATTTTGTGTCCCTGTCACCGTCTTTTGGCTGTGTTGAAGCCAGTCAATGTAAACATAAACGGGCTGAATTGCAGCGGCATCCAGCTCCAAGACTCTGTGAAACAGACAAGACAATACAGTTGTGCTCAAAAGCTTCCATGCACCTGGAGAATTGGTTATATATGTACCAAGAAAACTTGGGCGTGCAGGCAAAACACATCTTTTATTTCTTATGGGGTTCACATCCAACTGTTTAATATTTATACACAGACACTAATTACAGTCAACCTTTAATTGCCATTTCACCTGTGTGTCGCCTTGTGCGTGTAACAAGCCCAAACAGGGCCATTTCGGTGATTTCTGTCATCATCATGAGTTTTAAAGAAGCCACCACCATGTTCAAAATAGAGGTTTCTTGTTCTGGCATGAACAGCCAATGTCTTCCACCATGGCCTGGCCATCTCTCAGTTCTGCAGAAGATCCACAAATATACATGTGATATTATTGATTACAGTAAGCTAAAGTAATCTATTTTCTTTCCAGTTCTCATTTCTGAATGTACTGATGATAGATACGACCGTCTAGGTGCTGAGGTTGGACTGGACTCTCTGCACAGCCTTCCTCATCCACATCGGTCAACCAATGTGGCCCTGATCTCATCTGAGAAAAATGTCCTTCCTTTTCAGTGGTGGCAGCCGTTTTGTCGCCCCTAACTCTTGCTTGAGCACTGACTTCCATTTTCATCAGAAACAGACAGAAAACAGGAGATCTCATCTTTGGTATTTAATAGTCTTTTATAGTATTTCTAAGTGAACAATTCAGCAATAAGTGTTTACACCTGTGGGGAATGGGTGTTGCCAATTGGTGCATTGAGCGCATTGTGATTGCTTTCCAAAACACTTCATTAATTCATTATCAGGAGACGTATTCCTTTTGCATGTTCAGTATTACACTTACTACGGATGTACAGTAGTCTGCTGAAAGATATTTATGTATATTTTTTTCCTGTGTGTTCAACATACAGAATTAATAATAGAAAAATGTACTGTATATGGTAACAAAATAAAAAGGTTATGTCAGGTTTCGCTCTGGCCACAGGGGCCCTAACTTAAGTTACCCATACTTGTGTGAGAATCAATGATGATAGTTCCCACTACACAGGGGAGGGGCAACCACTTAAACACATAAACACAGCAGCCTTTAAACATTTTCTCTTGGTGCTCTATGTGCTCTTACTTATGATCTCTCTCAATTGAAAATTGCCTCTAAGCAAAGAATATATCTGAGATTGAGACTGAGAATAACATTGAGGAGCGCCCTCATTATGAGATGAGGCAGCCTCATCTGATGAGAATGAGATCCTTTGGGTTGACCCACCTGTTGTCTCTCAACCACCAGCAGATTTTGTTCTTTTTCAGATTCCATGTGTAGACATGCTTCCTTCCTAAAATATAAAGTTAGTGCTGCTAATGTCATCAAAATGGTTCCAGGCCAGAGCACATCCGCTTTCAGCCATGTCCAAGACATAAAATCAGCCTCTGAGCGCTTCGTAACACCTTCAATCGAAAAAAGTAGTACTTGAGGTGACAAACTGACATTTGGAAAGACTGTGGCCCACTTGTAAGCCTACATTGAGTTGCTCATTGTAGTCTGTCAACTATGACTGGTATTAGAGCTGCTGTTATGAACAAATAATAGTAATCTGAGATCTCAATGATTAAGTCATAAAGAGACAATAATATTTCAAATTAAAGGCATAATAGATTATGTTGCTTTTGTTAGTATTGCCTTGGATACTCCAGTTATTTAAACCAAAAAGTTTGGACTGCAGTGTAACGTCTATTCTCTGACTGGAGGCTCTGTGTTGTTGCTATCCCTGCATCCCCCTCACAAGACTCAGTCGTGTCTCCATGTGTGTTGACTCAGCAAGAATGGTATTAAATTAGAATAGTGTATCTACAGGAGGAAACATATCTGAAAGCAATAGCCTATAGAATGCCAGAGAGTCTTACCACATTATTCTCCATTCAGTTTTTATACTTGAGATTTGTACCTGAAGACGTAATTTTGTGGTTCCCCTTAAACTCAAATTTGTCAGCTTTGCTCCATTGAATATAGTTTATCTCTGTTTACCAATTTATAATTGCTTTTATATTATTGTGCTAAGTAGCAAAAAGGAGTCACAAAATTTGTTGTTGTTTGTTGTAATGTGACAAATAATAATCTTTAACATAAATAAATAGGGTGAATTGCCCTAATGTGGGACATTTTGTGTTTTTCAGACTTCTGTGGCATGTTACGATGTGAAGCCAATGTATGACAGTCAACACTCAATACCATTTTAAAAACCTCAGGATGTTTCCTAATCAAATCAAAAGAGAAAATACAAATAACACATTTCTAAAGGAAATGACAGACATATTTGTGCTCTTAGTGCAAATTTTTTGAGACAATCGGCGACTTCCTAATGTGGGACAGGTGTGTCCCTAATGTGGGGCACTATATTATAAAAAATAACCTTAATTCATGTAGAATATTACAAAAGTTTTGTAGTTTTGATGGAATTATGACAAAGACTTTCAGTAACTGTTACAACAGGCCTGTGTTATGTTATGCAGATAGAAAAGAGTTAAATGCACCATCAGAATTCCTGATTCTAGTTTATTCTACTTCACAACAAACACAAACAATGCATTTTATCCTGCTTTTTCTCTCATCCTTTCCCTCATTTTGTCTCTGGCTCTGCGTCTGAATATCTCTCTGTGTCTTTCTCTGCTTTGCCATTGTGATTTGAAATGCATTTAAATGAATTAATCATTAGATGCATAAAATAAAGTGGATTAGCTTTACTGTTTTTTAAATCAAGAGCATTTTTACATTTTAAGACATCTACTACCTTCATACACACATACACAACAACAAAATGCCTTCAAACCGTCACCCCGCCCAACAAAACAATCCTGTGACTTTAAACATGTAGTGCAGCATTCTGCTGCAAAAGCATTTTTGTCCCACAAGCAATGCCCCTCTACACTTTTTTTTAAACTGTCCCACATTAGGTAAATCATACTTGGAAATTTGACAATAATATGAAATATACTATTTTTTATACTAGTTATACTATTTTTTGATGGACAAACATTTTATAAGCACAATAGACCAAAAAATAGCTAGATTGTTTTATTTAAAATGACTTTATACTCCTTAATATCAAGTTTGTCAAAAATTGTCACTGACAATTGGGTGGTCTTTACGCATGGTGCCCCCTGTTTGGTGATTGCTCCACCCTCAAATGTGACTGGACATTTGAGAAGTTAGGCGATTTTGATCACATGGCACCATAGCTTTGGCTAACCAATAGTTTCACTGGTGTTCATGTATTTATGGGGAACCTACAAACACTAGACCTTAAGTGTCCCACGTTAGGCAGTGTCCCACTTTACGACAATCCACCCTACATTTCCACCATAAATTGATGCAGAAAATGTAGATATTGGAAGGCCTATAGAAAGACTCACCAGAATGCAGGAACTTGTGTGTTTAACACCCAGAACCCCTGCTTGTTAGGCTATGTGTCCCCTCCCATGCTGAAACAAACCTACGCCCTTAAGGGACCCTTTCTTTACAGTCGAGACTATCACTGACTGTGGAATGAGATAAAAGTCTGGTTGCATTTCGTGGACACTTCAGTTTTATTTACACATAACGTACCTGACAGGTAAACTTCTGCATCATTTTCTGGTGTTTAAAATTGATGAGGTCAAATTAAGGACTGAGGTTAAAAGATGTTAGTAAATTTGAAGATGACTGGAGGGTTAATTCGTTTGGGAAGATGTAGTTGCCTTCCTCGTTAATATTATTGCAACATAACGCTGACAAGAGTCTCAGTCTATGACGGGAAGTAGCCCAGTGGTTGCTGCCTTGGTGCATGTTGACCCATTTCAATATTTCCCCTTTGATACAGAAAAGCGGTGGTGACGTCAGACAGACAAGCCTAAGCAGCGTTGCGCGCTCCCGACGCCAACGAGCACGAAGAGCCGAGTCTCCACTTCCATAGCAAGAACCAGGAAGTGGAAGTATACACATGGAGGGTGTGTCTTTCCCTGACAGTGAATGTTTTATTTTTAAAAACACAGTCCTCCTTTGATAAATAATGGGGGACTCGGCGAGGACCAAGCGGCGGGAGCAGCTGAAGCGCTGGGCCGAATCATGCACCAACAAAACGTCGGCTGTGCCCAGGCGGAGGTGGCGGGGCGATGCCGAGAACGGAGCAAGGGAGCCGGAGGCCGAGCTCGGCGACCGGTCGAGGGACCAGCTAGTATCTGTGGTCAGAGATGAAACCAGCCCCCTCCTCAAACGACGGTAATCAAAAGTCTCCTGTCAAACGGTTGTGCAGTAACGTTAGCGGCCAGCTAACAGCCAACTAGCCTAGCTTAAACATCTCAAGATATGCTAAAGAGGAATGGAGTGCGTGTGCTTGGACAAAATGACAGAAACATCTCACAAGATATTATACTAGTCTCCCAGCTACTAAATAACCTTTACCGTTTAATTGCGCCCAAAATGTTCAATTTGTGTTTAAACTGTCAGTGGTCAGCTTTTATTTCTGAGACCATATTTGTAGTGTTTACTAGCTAGTTAGCTAGCTAGCTAGTTAGCTGGTTTGCTAGCTACCAAACTGTCAGTCTTGGTGAGGGTCTGCCAGGAGCATTGTGACCGTTGGTGCTCCTGGCTAATTCATTTTCTCCCATTCAAATATCAAGAATTCTGTGGCTGCCAGAGTTTTGTAGTGTTTGTTTTTAACCTGTGTAACGTTACAAACAATCCAGGCAGTGGCCATCCCCTTTCTAAGCTGACACGTACCCCACTACTTATTGGTGTTCAATTAGATAAAACCATCTTGTGTCACAGTAGGTGCTGCCTTAGTTGCAGGGCCATGTGTCATAAATGCTGCAATAATATGAATATTTGTGAAAGTAGACCCTCACCAGCACTGACTGAAAGACACTTAAAGGGGCATTTGTGTGACAACACCTAAATGTCAAAATGTTGTGGGGTTCTATTGTTTTCTTATTGCCAACAAATCCCATGTGAAGACCAAAAAGACTAAAACTACCAATGAACTGATCCTACAGCAAGTATTTCCTGTGTGTTCCTCATCTAGCTTATTTATTTCCATAGACTTCCATTGTTGTTCAAGAACTATTAAAACACATCAGTGAGCTGCACTGGATGACATGTATTTTGAGTTCTGTAGTTGCCACATGCACCATCCTGCTGCTTTAAATAATCACTAGTGCACCAAATCCGGTGCTGACAATAGTCTCCAAGAAACGCATGATTTATTCCTGTTTGGTAATTGTTTGCCAAAGACTAAAGTGCCTAGCTGTCCTTAAAAAATGAAACACTGTATTTGTTTTTAAAGATTTTTGTCTTCAGTAGGAACAAATGGTTTTGCAGCTGAGACTCATAGATAGTGTAGGGCTCTCTGAAAATATTAAATGCATTGCATTGTAGGTTTTACTCTTCAGGGGATTTGTTGGCGGTAACAAAACTACAGTATACAGTATATACAGCTGTATCCTCTAACTCATCCCATCTGACAGTCTCATGAAATCACATTGGTTTTCCTATAGTGCTACTCTAACTGTGTTGTATGGGGTCTCTTTTTTGTCCTTAGATTAAACACAAGGCGTGTTACAAGGCATGTTCCTTATTTTTAATTGGCAAACAAGCTACAACAGCATACCAGTGCAGTCATAGCTACCTGTATCCCCTGTCTTTAGGAAAAGGGTAAGATTTGACAGGGCTGCAGAGTTCCTGGCTGCCTGTGCCAGCGGGGACACAGAAGAGGCCCAGGTGATGCTGAAGGAGGCCAAAGAGACCAAAGGGAGGAATGGGGAGGATGTGGCAGAAATTATCAACTGTTCTAATGCAGATGGAATTACTGCTCTCCACCAGGTGAGGCAGTTTCTCCGCTTGAGGTTTAATTAAATGTATTGGTTGATGCTAAGATGAATGAGAAACATTTACAGTTGCATTATTTTGTTTTCCTGTGTTCTACACAGGCCTGCATTGATGGCAGCATGGAGATGGTATCTTTCCTTTTGGAGCGTGGCGCCAATGTGAACCAGGTTGACAGTGAGGGATGGACACCACTGCATGTTGCTGCCTCCTGCGGCAACACTGACATTGCAGAGTGTGTAGTATATGTCTCTACACTTAGCAGAATACAGAAGCTTAACAGCTGTGTAATACAGTACTCGTTGCCATTTTGGGGACGCCAGAATGCAGCGTGGGTGCCAGAGTATTTCTGTATTAAACAATGCTAACATTGTTGTTGTGTTTGGCAGGACAACAAGTCAGCTAAAGCATGAGTGGGCCTGCCTGGCACACAAACATGTGCAGCTCAAACAATTTAACCTAACCTTTATTTCTCTTGTTCCTGGTTTGTGAATAATGCCTTTTGGTCTTGCTTTGAAGATTAAATGTAACGGTATCCCAAACACGTAAATAGAGTATATGTGATTCAATTAGATGTTCTCTATTAGAGTTGGTTGTCGTTGTGTAGACTTTGTAAGCATTTCGTTAATGTATTCTAACTCTGTCCATGTTTGTTTCCACAGTTTCCTTTTGCAGCGTGGTGCGTCTCTCTCTGCTGTGAATTGTGACGGTGACGTTCCTCTGGACATTGCTCCTGATGAGACCACTGAATCCCTTCTTCAGGATTACACTCGGAGACAGGGTGAGTGCTTTTCTTTGACAGAATATGTTTTATAAAGTCGCCAAAAAGACACAGAACTTTTGGATTTCTACACCGTGATTCGGTTTTCAGCTGCTGGTGGGGCAGCAAGTGGAGGAGTCTTTTATTGATGAAGCCGATGAAACGACCAAAACCAACGTTGTGCCGAATGACATCTGCACTGGTGTGTTCACTGTTGCTTAACGTGCTCCGTGCTTGTAAAGTATCTATCGCGTCCGCGTTTTGTAATATAATAGATAACAACTCTCTCTGTGTTTCTCTTCAAAATGCTTAAATGGGTTGCCAAATACACTGGCTAACAGCCCTATGGCATCAGTGGTCCTCTCCTCTGTCCTCCTCCTTTGCTGCTGCTGATGTGAAGATACTCATTCATTTGAGGGCAGGTACTGCTGGAACAGAGTAGAGGCTGAATGGTCTCACCCTCAAAGTCTACAAGAATTTAACTGAATTCAAATTCGGCCTTGCCCTCGAGCAAACATTGACCGACACGGAGAGCCGAGGAGCGAGAGACAAAAAATACCTATTCAGAACCAGATTTCAAGTGGCATCCCTAGTCTGTTATTAAAGGCTGAAATGCCATTGTTTAAATGATAAAAATAGTTTAATAGAACACATTGGCCCAGCAAGTGTGTGTGTGTCTTTTGTACTGAAGACGCACAAATTTCAAAATGTTTTTGTCCAGGTGTGGACTTGGAGGCAGCTAAGCGACTAGAGGAGGAGCAGATCATGACAGATGCACGGAAATGGCTGAATGAGGGCCCACCTGCTGATGTAAGACATCCCAGGACTGGGGCCACCCCACTGCATGTGGCTGCTGCCAAAGGCTACGTAGAAGCCCTCAAGTAAGCATCTCCTTCATAATAGATTAATATTACATTTGAATTTAGAAATGTTATTTTCTTCTTTGATGTCTGTATTTAGACATACATTCTTATGCAGTTGTGTTATTACCTCGTTTTGTCGTTCAGGATACTGTGTCAATGTGGGCTGGATGTGTCAGCTGTGGACTTTGATGGCTGGACACCTCTGCACGCTGCAGCACACTGGGGTCAGGGCGAGGCCTGTCGCATTCTAGCGGAACAGCTGTGCAATATGGAGGCCTGCAGCAATGCGGTGAGTTCCCTTTATGTTCAGTGTTGTTTCATTTCCAAGAAGAACATTTATCATGACTTTGAGACAGAATTGGTATTTTGTAGGGTAACTTTATACTGTAAATCTAACTTCACATTATGTTCAATTTGGTTTCATGTTTGTCATGTTGGTCTTTACTTTGTAGGGTCAGACACCATTTGATGTAGCTGATGAAAGTGTTCAAGAGCTCCTGGAGGAGTTATCACAGAAACAAGCCAATGTGAGAAAGCGTTTATCTTTACCTCGTGTGAAATGCATTATCTTTGTGATTTAGAGGTTCACTGACATCTCTCTCTCTCTCTCGATCTCTCTCGATCTCTCTCGATCTCTCGATCTCTCTTTAAATCTTGATCAATCTCTCTCGATCTCTCTCTAAATCTTGATCGATCTCTCTCTCTCAGTCTATATTGGACAGGCAAAACCAACAAGGTTCAACGGCTGCAAATGCACCAAACAAACTGCGCAGGTTAGTATTCATCTGTAACGTATACTGAATTATGTAACATTATTCCCAATTAAAAACAGTTTGTTCCTTTCTGGGAAACCCCTGAAAGGCTTTAAGCCTAAACTACAAAAAAATGAAAAATTTTACAGACATATCTATTGGAAATCAATCGCAGTTGTCGAAGCGACTAGCGACGGAGAAGTAGTGTACCTGTGTATCTGTAAAACGACAATAAAGCTAAATTGAACATTACGAAGCAAACAGCAGGAGAGCCAAGCTACTGTAGCGTTAGCTGGCTACCCTGCCTTACATCACTATATGCTAGTAAACAAAAGGCTCCACATTTGCTTTGTACAGTTACATCCTTTCTCGCAAGCTAAATCAACACTATGACATAATACTAGTGGGACACAGTAATATGTATAAAATGTGTTGCTTTAGTTGGTGAAGTAATGTGGAAAGTACGCAACTTTGCCGTTTTTTTTGCAATATTAGTGGACTGCATGTCGTTAGCTGTGGTGGTGTCGCTGTAGCGCACACAGGGCTACATCCTGACCTGGTGTACTCGTATTAAAAACAGAGTAGTGGCTGTTCCAAGCAGCAGAGAATACAGGCATGTGCTTCATTTCTAAGTGAGGTTACCCACTGACAATAAGGCAGTGAAAATGTGATTTGTTATTAAGTGATTTCATTGAAAAACTACATATAGATGAAAATGATATCATTGATGTTGATTGATGTGCTTTGTCCCTGGTAAATAAATAAACAAAAATAAACTGTACACCTGAAAAGTCTCCCTGGGCAGTGTCACCCTTTCAGCTCCATCAGTGCCATCATCTGTTCCTGTTTCATGTCTTCTAGAACATCAGTGTGCAGGATGAGCAGTAAAGACAAGATGAACGTGCAGGACCAGTCTAAAGAGAGGGGTGTTTCAGGGGGCCTGGAGGCGAGTGAGGAGAAAGAGAGCAGCCCCGGTAAACCAGCCGCTGTGTTTGAACAAAAGTACCACATACTCTGTAAATGTGATCGTACAGATTACAAAAGATGCTTGTTCTCTTTTTCCAGAAAACTCCACCGTGTCCAGTCCAGACACTGAGAGTGTGACCACATCCACAGTCAGCCCTGCAGACAAGGTACTAATCGCACAGCAATGTAGAAAAGCTGGATGGAAAAGCCTAAATGTGATAAAACATCCTTGATATTGCAAAAAAGGTTCATTTTGCCTTGCCTTTTGTCAGTTTGGGTAGTGAAAATGAATTTGTCTAATACATTTTGATGGTTTTAAAAAGGCAACTCGCAGGATTGATTGCCTTTTTCTGCTGCCATGCTGGATATTCACAAAATATTATCTGCACAGCATAGAACTTGATGGTTTAGTGTTGAACATAACTCTTCATTACTAGCTTATATTTGACATAGTCTGCTCTATTTGCTCCAGCTCCAAATAAAAAATCCAAATTTTCATGTCAGTATTTATTGATGAAACAATTTTTCATTCTCAGTTATATACTGTATATCAAAACATTCAAGCACGTTTGGTGTAAAGAACAAAGAATGCAGAAGAATTTTTTGAATATCAGGAAATCCAAAATTTTAAGGAAATGGACGTGCAGTGTCTCCTTAATAAACAAAGGCGATATCATGTTGACCAAAGAGTAAAAGTGGAACATGAAAGTGACTTATTTTCAGTTCATCTTACTACTTGTAAACATAAATTTTCTCAAAATGTGGGGGGAGGACTGCAAGCATAACCGGTATGTCAGTCTTATGATGGTGGTTGGATCTGCTGCAAACCTTGCTCCTTTTATAGGAACTCAGTCATGGCTGGATTTGGTAAACCCTGGGTTGAATGAAGTTGATCGTTACATGGTTTATACCTTTGTTTTAAGGACCTGAGCAAACACCATAGATGGAGTTGGTGCCTTGATCACTTTGATCCACTTATGGCAGACCAAACATTTAGAACAACTATCAGAGCCTTGGCGATGACCAGAGCAGTCATTTTCTGTAGCAGGATGACTTCTGGGAACCTAGCGGAAACACGCTTAACTGTAAAACTGATTCCCAGATTTGACATGATGGTCTGCCTTCTCTAATAACAGACTGGGAGCCTCGTGTGTAGTCAGGATCATTGTCTTTACTTTTTGACATTTCACTGCCTGGTAGTGAAACGCTGTCAATCAGAGGTATTTCTTTTGGCTGTTGTAAGCTGGGCCGCAACTGCTGTTTACTCTTTACAGAAGGACAATCAGCAATAATGTGACCCTTTTTATAGGTATTTTATGACAGTAGAAAAAATCCCCACCTGGAGATGATGATAATTATGGCCCTCTAGCCTTTTCAAAAGGAGGTTGACAGAAGAAAGACACACAAAAACTAACCACGGAAATAATTTCCCAATGTGGGCATGCATGTATTTCTGTTTTTAATCAGTTCATTTAATCTACATACGCCCAGCATTTCAACAGAGAGTTTAGACACACCCCTGACATGTCGAAACATTAGATATGAAAGCTTTTTATTTGTATTAAAGCAGGTCAACTTAAAAGACCAATGTGAACAGTATGCTGACACTAATTATGTTTCCCTACTGGGGTAATAAATCAAAATTTTAATGGATGACAGTTGATTACAGTTAAACTTCTGGCCTCTTTTTCCTGTATCTGATGTGCTTCAGACACCAGAGGAGAAAGATGAGGAGGACAAGGAGCAGGACAAGGCAAACCGCACTGCCAGAGTCCAACCCACTCCTCAGACGAGGGATGCTGCGGCAGAGAGCCCCAACGCCCCCAATGCTGACAGGCGCAAGTAAGACAACAAAAAATATTTACATTCAACACCAGTTCATCTTTACTTGATGCTGTATCCAAACGATTCTGTGATTTAAAAAAAAAAAAAAAAAAAAGAAAAGCTTTTTAAAAGTTAATTCTCCTTGAATTATTTAATTTAGATGCATATTAATGGTTAAAGTTAAAGAATACTTATATATCATTTGTGGATGTTTGTGCGTTTAGGTTCCAAGCTCCAGTCAGAGACGAAGAGTCTGAGTCTCAGAGGAAAGCTCGCTCTCGGCTGATGCGTCAGTCTCGCCGCTCCACACAGGTGCTGCTCACTATGGATACAGACTGTTAGGATTTTACAAAACTACTACTCGGGTCTCTCGTTCCCTGACACACTGCTGTCAGTCTAACACAGACACTAACATGCCCCTTCAGCCAACTGAGACAAAAGCAGCGTTTATGATATTTCCCTAAATATCCTTTAAATGATAAACCATTAACAATTCATTTAAAAACTTGTTAATATTACTTCTGAATATAAAAAGGACGACTAAATATGATTTCAGTTGGTCTAAACTGAGTGCATCTTCAAAGTCATTCATACTTTCAGGACCCAGAATCATTCAGGCCTCGTAACAGTGTAAATCCTTTTTCTGGATTGTATAGTTATGTGCTTTAAAGATTTCACCACTTTTCACACTTTGTTACAAACAAACACTGTTTTTATTTTATTATTTTATTTATTTATTTTTCACGCTCACTCGGCTGGTTTAGCAATATCACTAGTGTGTGTAAGTGCTGCAAATGCTGTAGAAATATTAAACATTTGAGTAAGCAGATAACTATGTTATGATACTGAAAGGCAGGTAACTTGCCTGAACACAGTTTGGAATAGACTGAATCATTTACCGAGTAATGATGTGGTAACCGCAGTGACCACAAGTGCAGCATCATACTGACTTGATGGAGCGGCTACATATTTTCACCAAGAAACTGAATTCTGAGTGCAACATCAGGCCTCTGAGGATTTTTTTTTTGCTTTGTGCTGGCAGGGTGTGACTCTGACAGACTTAAAAGAAGCAGAGAAGACTGTGGCCAACGCTGCAGATCCACCGCCTCGCAACATCCAGCCTGTCAGCCCCATTGTTACGGTCACGCCTGCTGAAAGGGGTGAGTGAAGATGAAATGCTTGGTATTTCCTTGTGTCTTCCAATAAGTAACAAGAAATTTCAATAGAAATATGTGTTTGAGATAATCACTTTATTTTCCAACCGTAACATTTATAGCCCAGTACTACGTCACAATTCTTTAGTAGCCACATGTAAGAGGTCCTATTTAAAAATGATTTAAAAAAGACTGTTGGCCATTATATTGTTAAACTCTCACATGTCAATATTGCCTTAAAGGACCAATCAGCCACACCATGTGGTTAGAGTCTCTCATCTGTTTACGGTAATTCAAGACGACTAAATAAAAACATGATGTAGATTTTGGGTGGAGTACTTTTAAAGATATGTTTGAAAGGAAATTAGGTTTTCTCACATGGGCTCTCAGGGCTACGGTGGTGGTTTATCTGGCAGGGTGGCCACCTTTGTTGTGAGTTGTGTACATCTTGAGAGTGCACAACTTCCACACCCTACCCGTGTTTAGTTTTTTTTTAAGGGGAACTAAGCATTTCCTCATCTGCTATATATCTGAGACACACTTTTTAGATGAGTCAGCCCAATAATCACATCTGGTTAGTTTTCAGAGTTAACCTGCTGGAACATGAGCTAAAAAGCCAAAAACAGCATTTTGTTGATATTAACTGAGCTCACTGCCCTTAAGCCTCAACTTGGGAGACTGAGGCTAAAGAAAAGACAGTTTCCTGCTTTAGGAGAAGCTACATTTGGAAACTAATCTACCTCATAAGTGCATGGTTGCTTAGCTCAATTCTGAGCTGAGCTACAGCCTTACTGAAACAAGTGTGTTAGTTACATGTTGTTAATCCGTCTCCACAGTGACATGGGACGTGGTTGGTTTGATTTTTGACTCTCAAAAAGTCCCTCAGAAGTGTTTTCTGTCAAACTCCATGTGTTTCAGATACAGACCCGGTGAAGCAGGAGGAACCGGAGGGAGAGAAGCGTCTGGGAGCGAAGGAAAGGAGGAGAGGGAGGAGGGAGAGACGCTCAACTGGCATCATTCAGCCATGTGGAGAGGTAAGAAAGAACCCCAGGTAGAAAAATTTTGTTAAACGGGCCAAAAGCAGAGGTTTGTTTTACTGCCAGCAGCCGGCTTTAGAAAACACATTCATTAATTTTTTTTCATTTTTGCAGCAGTATGTACAGTAAGTAGTGAATGCAGGGGAACGGACAAACCAGTTCCTCTTTGTCAAGATGTAACTGAACGTTTGGGACCTCGCTAACGGGAAGTCTTGATGATTGGTGTTTCTTGTAAAATGTTGCAAGACAGGAAGGCATCAAGATTCAAATGCAAAATGAGTTTAGGCTTCTAACTGTAGTGGTGATCCCACATTTTCCAAAGATGGAAAAAATGCCTGGCTGTCATGTAGAATATTTTCATTCGATGGATGGAGTAGCCTTTAAACATGAAGTCACCGGTTTGAATATTTGAGTTATCAGTGTAAAAGGATTCAATTACGATTCAGAGGGCTGCAATTCGATTATAAAACGATTATTGATGCATCTTGACATAACTTTTTCTATACAGGACCACTGGATAATTACTAAGCATCTAATTTGCACATTAAAATCCAAAACATCTCCTAACTAGCTTAAAAGGACTAGTTTGCATCCCTAATTTACTTTATTTACATCTAGCTCTAGCTCTCTCAGTCCTTCATTTCTTCAACATCCAGACCCCTCTGAAAACAGACATATAGAGTTAATTATTAGGATAAAGCCTACAGTATGTGTACAGGACAGAGCTGTACACCAGTTTAGTCTAAACTCGTACCAGATGTTCTCAGTCCTTGATTAGTAGGTTAGTAATGACATGCAGCTGATAGTTAATATTACTTAGTTACTAATTTAGCTAACGTTTCATAAATAAATAAATATTTTAGCACATTTCATGCTTTACACATAGTTACAGTGACAGAACAACAGAAAGTCACTCAGGATTGAATGCCTGGGTAAAGAGCTGGGTTTTAGTAGATTTGTGAAAGTGTCCAGACAGGGAGCGTTTCGTGTGGGATGTGGGGACGAGTTCCGATGTCCCCAGAGTCCGGTGTGGGGACAGAGAGCAGGCCTTGTACAGGGGAGATGTTAGAAAGCGCTAACAGCCTTCACACGTTCAGCCGTTGGGGAAACTACAGACAGTTATTAATGGACACACAGTGGCCCACACTGCACGTTTACTACCAGACTGAAACTTACTGCTAATATTTTCCTCTGCTAACTTTTACTGTCACGTTCTGCCGCTCGCTCTCTCTCAGTCGCTGGGCCTCTCACACAGGATACGCAGAGAGCTGGCGAGTGTCAAGTGTCACCATGCTCGCAGCGTGCCAGTTAAAATAATCACTTGCACATTGATATTAATGATTGTGTGACATTTTAGTAGGGTGGTTATTCATTCTACAGCTGTTGTGTGTCAAATACAGGGGGACACTGGTCTCTTTGTTGTGTGCGCTTCACAGACGGTCCGGGCGCAGCACTTCTGCGAGTTCCGCTTTTTGCGTTCCGTCAATATTACGTTGTCAATTGACTTCTAATAATCGATTTTTAGACATTTGTTAATCGATTATAATCTTCCACGTCCGCATCGCGATGCATCAAAGAATCGATTAATTCTCCCACCCCTACTAATCATGCATATTCATACCAGCTGACCTTGATTCTTTGAGCGCTTGCAGTTGACCATGATGCAACAGCCTGTGTCACAGTTATTTGTCTAGTCTGACATCCTCCATGCTCCATGTTACAATACGTTTTCTCTCTCTTTTGTTGTTATTTTTGTTGGCAAATGTGAGACGGTGGTATCACACGTCTGCTGCGTCAAACAAGGAAGTGAGTTTATTGCACTGATTGGTCTAAATTGCAAGTCGCGCTGAATTCACAGGGATTTGTTGAATTTATGTTAATAGTTGCCATTGCGACATTGCAAAATCCTGGAGGGACGTGTTACAAAACCATCTCTAAAGGAGGACCCTCCATGGGAGTGGTCAACCAACAAAGATCACTCTAAGAGCAAGATGTGTAATAGTCCGTAACGTCACAAAGGAACCTACGGTTACTTTTAAGCAACTAAAGGCCTATCTCACTTTAGCAAATGTTAATGTTTGAGAGTCCACTGAACAACAATGGTGTGCGTGGGAGGGTTGGAAGGAGAAATCAGCTTCTTCCCAAAAGGAACTTTGCTGCCTGTCTGCAGTTTGCTCTTTTTGGTTTCAATGCAACAAAGTGTTCGCTCAAAGGAAAACACTGCAATCCAGCGCAAGAGCCGTATTCCATCTGTGAAACAAGGTGGTGGTGTGTTGTCATGATCTGGGCCTGTTTTGCTGCATCTGTGCCACGACAGCTTGTCCTCACTGATAGAACAATAAATTCTGAATTTTACCAGTGATTCTAAGGAAAATGTCAGGACATCTGTCTGTGAACAGAGACAAGAGAACGTGGGTCTTGCAGCAAGACAATGAGTCTTAGCACACAAGTCATTCTACCAATGAATTGTGAAAGAAGAACAAAGTGAATGTTTTGGAATGAGCCAAGTCAAAGTCCACACCTTAATCTAATCAAAATGTTGTGATCTAAAGTTAGCAATTCATGTTAGGAAACCCAGCAACATCCAAGAATCTCTTCTGTAAAGAGGAACGGGCTAAGATGTGTCCAGGTCAATGAGCAGGACTGATCAACAGTTCCTGGAAACTTTTAGCAACAGTTATTGCTGCACAGGGGGGTCACGACATATCTTGAAAGCAAAGGTTCAGATACTTTTGCCATTTACAGAAGTGCAATATTAGATCACTTTCCTCAAAGAAGACATGACCAAGTATAATCTTTTTGTCTCATTTGTTTAGTTGGGTTCTCCTGATATATTTTGTGTGATATGTGTGGAAATCGGAGTACGTTTAGGTCATATTTGTACAGAAATGTAAATTCTACAGGGTTCACAAACTTTGGACACAACTGTATATTCATCTATGTTCTCTTCTAAGCCACCAGACAAGTGCTGCCTTGATCGGTTAGTTTGTTTGTGTGCCTCGGTGTTTGAAAAGGGTTTGAAACTAATACAACTAACAAACAAATGAACTGACCGAGGCAGGAGTAGGTCAGCAACTCCTGGGTTCTGCAAGGTAAAATTACCGTTTAGCTTTAAGTTTGAACTGATAAGTAATCGTGCGTGTGTTTGGATTTCATTCATCTTTGAACGTCACATAGGGGAAGTATCATATTTATGTGAAATGATCTGCCCTGTCATGTGTGGTATTTCAGATTAGACATGCTTGTGACGTTCTAACTGTAGCGCTGCATAACCGACAATGTGAACCTTTTGGTTTTTCAGAATGAAGAGGCCGATGCTCACTTGGATGATACAAACAGTAGCAGGACTTCCACGTGAGTGTTTTGTTTTGTTTTGTTTGTCCTTAACTGTTACATGAATGTGTAAACCTTGGTTTGATCGTGACTTGGTCACTTGTGGAGGATTCTGTCAGGGCTTTAAAATTCTCTCATGTGTCTCTGCAGTGAGAGTCAACAGGGAGGCTCGTCAGCTGAATACAGAACGGTACATGTCCTACCCTCTTCTCAAAGCTCACACATTCCTGAAAAACACCTGAGGGCTGAAATCAACTATAGCTGAGATTTTTCCAAACCAGGACAGGAAGGATACCAACAGACTTTAGAGAGAAATGAACAGGCTTTACTGTAGCGTCAGCCGAACGAATTCTACCTGTACACATGAAGCTTTTATCTTCAGGTTGCTTTACTCTGATGGTCTGATGTTATGCGTGTTTCCCTCCAGCTGTACTTAAAGGTACTGCAGGAGAACCTGGCTCTAAAGGACAAGCTGCAGGAGATGGAGCTGCTGCTCAGCCAAAACAAAGTAGAGCTGGAGCGACTGCGACAGGTTCGTCAGGTTTGCTTTTGCAAACGTTTGTGTGCGTGTGTGACATTATGAACGGAGGCATGTTATGTGGGCACTGACATTTATCTGAGTCAGCCATAACAAGGATGGCGTGAGAACGTAGACAGCAGCACATATCATCCTTTAATAGTTGTGTATGTTTCATTTTCTCATCTTATTTACCAACAGCTGTTAGTCTCTAAACCAGCACATCCCAAAGCGTAAACAATCCGCTCTGTGTCGATCAGAACCTTAATTTACATGTTAGCTTTTCCTCATTTTTAGGTTCATAGTTTTATTTAGGGGATGTACCCGAACAGGTTTGTATGGTTTAATTTTACACCATATTTGTGTCATACTGCACATTGGTGCCCTGTGTGTTTAACGCTCTGTTTTAGCTAACAAGTGAAGCATCTCACTTGTATTTGTTTTTTGAGGGCGTGCCACACTAGCTGCCAGACGAGCATTGTGACTCAGATAGGTAATGGAGATAAAGGCGAGACTACAATCAAGGACAGACAGTTCAGGAACAGTGTTTTCTGTGGGAAATGGGAACCCCCCTTTTAGGTGGACTTTGGGCTTTTTCACTTTGCCAACCTATTAGATGCACAAAAAATATATATAACTTAAAAAGGGAGAGGGAAACCGCCAAAAAGCAGAATCTCTTGACGTATCAAATTTGAGTATTTAGATATTGTTGTCGAGTGGATATCTTAATTTCAAATAAAACTGTATTTAGTCTGTGTTTCAGCTGTCTGCACCTGTCGTGTAGTTTTGCAGTCACCTGTATGAAATGTGTATATTTTGTTTGTCTCTGTGGCAGAATCAAGAGAGCAGCACAGACAGACCGGCCCTGCTGGAACTGGAGAGATTTGTAAGTGTGCTTTTTCACTGTGTCAGTTCTGCCAGTACAGTAAACACACTGATATATCCTCCACACATTCTGGATCTGGATCACAATAGAAATGCATCACAAGTTCTTTTTTTAAGATGTAAGGTTAAGTAAAGGTAAATGTTAAATAAAGGTTGTTTTTGTTTGTTTGTTTTAAGAAATTAAACAAAGTTAATTTCCTGGTGTTAAGTTGTGACTAAAACTGAAGATGTCTTGTCGGCATTTACTGTGTACTTGTCAAAGTGTGATAACACCTAAGACCAGAGAAGGTCTGCGGCTTCAGCAGCACAAGAAGCCGTGGTGTCAGAAAAAATAGAACTGCAGACTGTTCTGTAAATATCAGCAGTTGAAATGTTTGTCTCTGTCAGTTTTGTGATGTTCAAACTGTTGTTCCCAGGAGAAGTTGGCCCTCCAGAGGAAAGCTGTGGAACTGGAGGACGAGCTAAAGGTACAGATGTCCATTTTGACACTAATTACTTACTGTACTGAGTTAACTTCTCCAAATGAGTACAGTGAGTATAAGAGTTGCACAAGAAATGCTATTTTCAGTGGGAAGCCTAATGAAAGAATATATATACATGTAAGTGGAAAATAAATGTTTTGTTAAGCAGATTCAGAAAAACTGGAATCCAAAGGTATCACTACATTTGGTACTGATTAACAGTCCCATCATCTAACTGCGGACATATTGTGACCCATCTGTTACTTGATGCACTTTAAATGTACACTTATCAAGCCAAAACCATCATTACAACACAATCATTAGCTTAGCTGTGTGGTTTAAACTGCACTCACACCCTATCGTTGTGTGCTCAGAGGCTACCCCACTTAATCCTCTCAGCTGAGCATTAAACATAAAACACAATCTTAACCACAGTGGAACAATACCCTGATGATCTTATCAAATAGATCGCTCTTTGTTACTGTGTAAAAAGCTACAAACTGCAGTGTTTGATGATGTTTCTGTAGGTCCTGGGGGATCTCAGAGCAGACAACCAGAGGCTCAAGGATGAGAACGCCGCCCTCATTCGAGTCATCAGCAAACTCTCAAGATGAACCTTTTAAAAAAAAAAAAACTTCATGGAGATGAAAGTATTACATTCTTTGCCCTACTCAGAAGAGACAAACCAGTAAGGGAGACGGCAGCGTCAAACACCTGCACAGCACATTCACCAGTAACTGGAACAA
Organism: Lepomis macrochirus; assembly: GCA_024633595.2. Taxonomy (NCBI): domain Eukaryota; kingdom Metazoa; phylum Chordata; class Actinopteri; order Centrarchiformes; family Centrarchidae; genus Lepomis; species Lepomis macrochirus. Next base: position 5,684,742 of record JALXJV020000003.1, read on the forward strand.
CACATAGATTTCAGGGTTATTAGCCTGCGGTTGGGCCTTTATGTTTTGGCAGATCTACTGTATAACAAGCTGAACTGCACCTCCTGTGGACTGGCAGGATGTTTCCTGCTCACATCCACTTTTATATTAAGTTTGTTTTTTTTTGTTGTATTTTTTAAAAACTGGAATATTTTAATGTGCTTTGCTTCTCTGATACTTTGTATAAAATCTGTATTAGGAGAATTAAAGCCATGCACAGTGTGAGCTCATAGTAATGTTTTAGATAGCTTTCTTGACCTCTGAAGGGGTGGACACATAAACGCCCTTCAGTTTGTAAGGGGTGGTTACTAGAAAAAGACAAAAAAAAAGAAGACTTAAATGTGCCAAAAACCAGCCCCAGTTTTGCATGTCCTTTTGGGGAAAACTCCAAGTGGTCAGTGTTGTTTCTCAGGATGAGTCTTGGGTCTTTCTGTTTTGGCTGACTGCTGTAAAGGTGGACCAAATTTGCATGCACGTTTCTTCCTGCTCCTCTGAATGTATATTTAATATGTATATTTATGTACAGGGGCCATCTGTCCTGACAGTGATGTAGAGGTGTAGTCGTGGTCTCTGTTGTAAATAGGACAGAGAGTTTTGGGTGCTAATCATGGACGTCAGATGCAGCTCATGTTCAGAGGGACTTTTACAGAAAATGTTTGTTACAAACGTCAGCTCTTTCAAGAGGACTAGGAGAACGCATGCTAAGTTCTTAGTACTGTAAGTCAGTAATAATTTCATTTTGCCATTTTGACTGGACGCTACTGAAAGCAACTACCCCTAAGCTAAGTATTCACCCAGTGACGGATGGCTGTTATTACTCAACAGACAGGCCAGATGGGTCAACGTTTGAATGTTTACTCCAATTTTAAAGAAAAAAAAATTTATGTCAAATTGTATTTTGATGCTGTGCCTTTCGATATACATTTCTAAGTGATATTTCTATTTTGCTTTGAAAAACATACATTGTTAAGTATAAAATACAGTATGGGCATAAATGATTAAGGCTCTATTGTTTGTGTTTGTGATTGTTTAGCTCTCACTATACATTATCTGACTTTTTTCCCCCCCCAAAGGACAGTACGGCCTTTAAAAGAAACAGTGTAACTCTGAAACTACTTATTTGAGTGTGAAGATGTGAGACACAGCCACCCACACTTTAAGCCTTTTCTGGTGCATCCAGTCTAAAAAAAGAAGTAATGACCTGTACCCATTTTATTTAACTTTATGTGGGTATGACTGGTCTTAATTCCATCAGTCATGTGCATATACACAATGTATACAGTACTGCAATTTACAGCCACACTTTCTGCGTTTCACTCTACATAACATGTTTCCATGTAAACTTGGTTTTATGTGCCACCTGGGAAGAGAGATAGAAGTTTCTGCTGCTGCACCACCAGACTGCAGAGCAGCTGTTTCCCCCGAGCTATCAGGCTCTTAAACTCTAATTCATCCTCAGCACTGCTCCAGTGATGATAGTTTATTTCTGTTTAACATGTTGCATAATTGACTCGTTATTAATGTCTGCTATGTAGCAGGAGGGAGTTGCCAAACTCAATTTCACTCTATAACTTGTATTGTGACAATAAACCTACCTAAATATGTTAACTCAGCAGTTGAGGCAATTTACCAACTAAAAATGTGTTTAAAACACAAACATCCTTGTTAAAGTTAAAACCAGTCTTTTCCTGAAGAATGTTTAGTCCAAAAAACTTTTTGATGTATAAAGGAAAATATGTGTGCAAGACTCCACCAATTTAGCATTGCACTTTTATAAAGGTGGGTTACTGAGAAGATGTACATTGAAAAAGGAATTTTCAAAATCCAAGCAAACCAGGAGGGATATCTTGACGTTTGATCCCGGATATGGTTCAAGCTCCAAAGGATGTTGCATCCTACATTGCCCATAACTCAACACAACAGTATCTTTTTGTGAGACCATGTCTTATAATTATAACAATCTTTCAGAAGCCACACTTCCAGTATGTAACAAAGGCTTTTTGTTGTAAATCCCAACACTCATTCAGAGCCAAAAACAACAGGATATAACTAAGCATCTAAACCTGAACTAACTAAACTGAACTTTAAGTTTAAGTCCCTCATTAACACAGTCACCTACAGTAAAAGTAAAAAAATGACATTCCCACAGTATTTGTCCAGGTACAAGCAGTGCTACATTTGCAGGTGCATCTCAGAAAGTTTGAATTAAAATACTGAATCTGATATTCTACATTTGTTAAACAAAGTGAAATAGTTCAGGCCTTTCTTTTGTTTTAATCTTGATAACAGCTTACAGCTCATAGAAATCAAAAATCCATATTTCAATGCAATGGATAATTAGATGTCGATCTTCTGCTGAAAAGTTCAGACAAAGATTAATTTTGCAAAGTTCTGGTGGAAAAGGAACGTCTCCATGAAGCTTGTCGGCAGATGGAAGCATGAAGTGCTCTAAAGTCTACAGGTAGGTGCTGCATTGATTCTGGACGGGAGAAAACAGTGGACTTTAAGCAACTTAGAATCTGTGCCTCTCTGCTCGTCCTCCAGACTTCAATCTTCAATCAGCTTTAACAATCCTCTCAACGCTGCGGTCAGCCCTGTTACTTGTACGCCTCTTGCTACCACACTCCAGTCAACTTTTCACGAAGATGCTTTTATCCAGCACTCTGAACAGCCAGCCATGACTTTCTGTGGCTTACCCTCCTTGTGGAGTGGGGGGGGTCATTGAGTGTCTTCTGAACTGTCAAGTGTCAAGTTCCCTATGATTGTGTGATTGTGGCTGTGTACCGAACCAGACTGAGTGGATTAATGGCTCATCTCAATTTTGTAGTATACATTCTTTATTTTAAGATTTTGAGATATGGATTTTTTATTACCATGAGCTGTTCGCTGTAATTTCAGCCAAAGTATTTAACTTTGTGTACAAACTCTAGAATATATTTAAGTTTCATTTTTTGAAGTAAATTAAGGGAAAGAAATGTTCTTTTCCACAATTCTGAGATGTATTTGCAAAAAACAATGGCGCCAAGAGGCCAAGTTGAGCAAAATCTTTATTGACTGAGAAGAGCAATCACAAATGATGATAGAATATACAACCCCACCAGCATGCCAGCGTTTTCATAGAAACTGTACAATGTGAAGGAATGTATGGAGCAGGAATACAATTATCAGACGAAACAACAACAAAAAAAGTTTTACATCCATATGTTCTGGTACAGTACGAGTCGACTTCAATTTAATGTTACCGGTCAGTTGTGTTTTAAAACCCTGGTCCTCCTTCATTAAATACTGAGCATGTGTTTCTGTAGTAGTGTCACCCAACCCTTCTGGGTAAAAAAGGCTGAAGGCCTGGTCAGTTTTCTCTCGTCACTACCAGGGTCTCTCTGTAGGTGAGACCGGACGCCGCCGAGGACTCCGGCAGCAGCAGGCGGCGCCCGGCTCACCCTCCTCCTGTGCTTTCTCTGGTACTACTCCTCCACACCTGGGATCTCCTGACTGCAGGCTACAAGTTTTGTAAGCAATCTGAACGAGGGGAAGGGGGGTTTGTAGGGGGGAATGATGTACATTAAGGCAAAAGGGGAACAAAAAAATTCAATAAATGAAAAAAAAAAGGCTATATTAGAAATGTTTTTCTCCACATGATCATAGTTAGTGCTAAGGCCTCATGGCTAAAACAAACAAGAATGCCGAGTTTCATCAATACGGATTTTCACTGGGTTTGATATGCTTCCTCCAATTCTTAACATTCAGCCCCCTCCAATTACAAGGTAAGTTTATTTTGGGAGCAGTGGACGTGTGCAGAGCTGTATCCGAGGAACCTGTATATACAATCTCTACTACAACAGGGCTACAGATGGTTATTAGTTGGTAGTGAGTGTAAGCCCTTGATATACAGACTACCTGATAGCAAGCACTGCTCCTACACACAAGGCATGCTAAGTAGACATTAAGAGGTTTAGACATTAGTTGATACATAAGGCAGCTTTTTTACCCTTATACTTTTTACTCCCATGTTCACTTTGGCCCCAGTCCCATTTGAAAGGGGAGTGGGTGAATACATTTAGGGGAGGGAGGGAGGCGGCGAAGAGCAGATGTGAATGAATTGTTTTTCCAAGGCAGGTATTGGTAATTATATCAAAAGACAGCAAGCAAGAAAGGGGGAGGGGGGGGCACGTGGATGTGGTGGGGCCTGCTATGAACACAACAGCTGACTAACAGTGATGTGAATACAATCACTTTACACAACCATCGATACAATTATATAAAAAAAAAAGGCAAACAAAAGTTGATTGTACAGTTGCTTTTCCACATGTACTTCATACTGCGAGAGGAAGACACCATTCTGGAGAGGTGGAGGGCGGGGTTAATCTCTTCAAGCAGCAAAAAACCCGGAACAAAAGTAAGATAGAAGGCTGGGTGTGAGGGAGTAAGGTGCTACATGGCACAGCTCAGTGTGGGGGGGGTGAGAAAGGATGGCTTGTGTGCAACCAATGAAAAGTTGGGGGTAGGTGATGGATGGACGGACGGACGGAGGGGCTACTGCTGCTGCTACTGCTGCTGACAGAGAGGTGAGAAGGATGCCAAGGTGTTAAGAGAGCGAGGCGGGAACTAAGGCATGAGAGCATGAAATGCACAACAAAGTAAAAACAAAGAAGGCAGAAATGGTGGACACGTGTTGGGGATTCGGGAGTGGCTGAGGAACACACGGGGCTGGGGGAATTGTAGTCCCTCGCCCGCAAAGAAAAAAAAGGCCTCTTTTAGTCTTTCCAGTCTTTCTTGATGTTGAGGTTCCACTCCCAGGACAGGTGGTCGTGCTTGTCGTCGTCAGTAAACTTAGATTTGATGACGTAGTTGCCACGGGCCAGCACGCCTTTAGGAGCCTCCTCCATCGTAGTCAGGAAGTCGTATTCAGTAGGACGAGGCCCGTAGCTGCCCACCATGTAGTCCGATTTATCAACTGTTAACACATGAGAATGGACATTATCAGAGAGGAAAAAAAATCTGTATGGAATCAGGCGAACACAAGCTTCCAGAAGTCTGTGGAACTCTACCGGAGGGATGAAGTCCATTCGTCCACAAGATATTCCCTCGTTTATTTACACAACATTTATTTAATCAGGTGAACGAGCAGAGTATAGCAGACAGAAAAACAAACAGACATAACGAAAAGACATCAAATACAGTCACACATTAGTCACTCAAAATAAAACTTTCAAATACAAATGAATTCTCTTTTGGTCTTATGGAAATGGTGGCGGAGAGCGCTTTCTTACATGCTGCTCCAAAATCTTCCATAAGTGTAAAACTGGGTTGAGATCTGGTGATGATTCATTTTCATACCCAACAAACCATTCCCTTCAGCCCGGGTGCATGGAAGCATCTGCTTTTTAGATTTTTCTCCACTCTTTTATTCCTTTAATTTATGAAGTAACGGGAGGGAGTGATGGGAATGACAAGCAAGTGTCCCTGACTAGAGGGATGTTGAGGTTTTGGATCAGCACCTTTAACCCCTCGGCTACTGAGGTGCCCTTCACAATTTCTCTCTTTTTTTTTTGTTTTGTCTCAGGTTTTATTTTTGGGCGCCACTGCCAAGCCAAAGTACTTCTTAAATGACGCATCGATGAATCGCTGAAATAATCTATTGAAGCTTCGAATGCTAAAATCATCGTTAGCTGCAGCCCTATTGGACACAAACGTCTTGTTAAATACTAGTGTTTAGTTTGTGTTTAGAGGAAGAACTGGTGTGTTTGTATACATTTTTTTATTATAACCTTTATTTACCCAGGAGAGTTCAGTTGAGATTAAGAATCTCTTTTTTTCTCTCTGCCTCTGATTGGCTGTCAGGTTCAGCCATTAGGAGTGATGTAGGCCTATGCAGCTGTAAATTTGCAAAGCTAATGCTAGAGTGGACTCGGCAGATACAGTATAACCAACAGACGAATTTTGCAGAAAGGGGAGGAGTTTACAAGCCTGATTATTACTGTCGCACACCGCCATGGTGTGATCAAGTAAAGACGACGGGATTATGATGGTGCTGTTTGCAAAGTGAGAGAGAAAACAGAGAGGGGTGGAGAATAAAGTGTCCAAAGTACGGGAGAATTTAAAGCAAAGCAAAAGAACTTCTTATAAGATTACTCGATAAAATAATCTGTAGAATACTCGATTACTAAACTCATCGTTAGCTGCAGCCCGAGTACAGACAGATAACAGAAGGAGACAAGCGTAGTGAGCTTACATTTCAAGAGAGTAATTTTGAGTCAGCTTCATAACTAAAAACATTTACATATTATGGTATCAGCCTTTCTTAATTTCAACAGTAAGTGTTTACTTACTCTTCATTCCTTTCCTGTATGTCTGCTGCACATACTTCAGACCCGAAACAATCTCCCTGTTCACCTGAGGAGACACAAACAGTGTTAAAGAGAACAGCTGTGTTGTGCTTGCGTAATAACGGGGGAAGAAATGAAGGACTTGAAGCAAAATATCCCAGAAACGTTATAAAATGTAAAAGTCTCAATGAAATCTCAGAGACTTAAAAAAAAACATTATTAGTATCACATTGAATCAACTCTGATGTATTGGAACATTCGCATTTTCAGAAAGGCTGTGAATAACAAGGACAGATCCACTCATCTTCCACGACAAAACATGTTTCCTGTAGCTACAGCAGCTCTCACCTTAAAGCTGATCTTTATTTTGTATTCAACTCCCTCCTTCAGAACAAAGGCCTGCTTCTTAAAGGCTTCCAGGTCTCCTGTTCATCATCAAAAGGGGACATAAGCACAAGCATCAATATTTATTCCATCATCCTCACTTTGATGCTGATCATAAGGAGAATTAAGGACCAAACCCAGGTGTTTCAAACAGCTTCACACTATTTAAGATATGACCAGTTCTTCTACCTCGTCAGCGACATTTAGAGAGCGCATGCGTCCACATACATCATACTACAGAGTAAATAATAAATCTGTATGCAAGATTTTCTTTCCGCGGGCCTCTGAAATCATTGGGCAGTCCCCTGGGGGCTGACCGCCACTTTCAGTTCCCAGGGCCCTAAAAACAGTCTCTTGATTTGTGTGTTAGCTTCCAGCACATTCCTGCTGAGCTGAGGCCACAGTAATCCAGCATCAGATAGGTCTGACACAGAGGAGCTGCACTGATTCCTTCACACACACACACACACACACACACACACACACGTGACTTCTTCTAACTTTTGGGGGATTTTGCCTTTACACACCGAGGTACTAGCTATTATAGTGGCTTGCGAAAGTATTCATACCCCTTGAACATTTCCACATTTTTTCATGTTACAACCATAAATGTAAATATATTTTATTGGGATTTCATTTCAACACACAGTGGCACATAATTGTGAAGTGGAAGGACACTGATAACATGGTTCTCAAAAATTTTCAGAAATAAAAATCTGAAAAGTGTGGCGTGCAAAAGCATTCTGCCCCCGAGTCGCTACTTTGTAGAACCACCTCTTGATGCAATTACAGCTGCAAGTCCTTTGGGGTATGTCTGTACCGACTTTGCACATCTAGAGACTGGAATTTTTGCCCATTCTTCTTTACAAAATAGCTCAAGCTCAGTCAGATTGAATTGAGAGCGTCTGTGAACAGCAGTTTTCAGGTCTCGCCACAGATTGTCAGTGGGATTTAGTTCTGGACTTTGACTGGGCCATTCTAACACATGAATATGCTTTGGTCTAAACCATTCCATTGTAGCTCTGGCTGTGTGTTTAGGGTCATTGTCCTGCTGGAAGGTGAACCTTCACCCAAGACTCAAGTATTTTCCCGACTCCCGACAGGTTTTCTTGCCAGATTGCCCTGTATTTGGCTCCATCCATCTTCCGATCAACTCTGACCAGCTTCCCTGTCCGTGCTGAAGAAAAGCATCCCCACAGCATGATTGCTGCCACCCCCATGTTTCACCGTGGGGATGGGGTGTTCAGGGTGACGTGCGGTGTTAGTTTTCCCGAGTGCACGACAGATTTTCCCACCTCAGCTGTGGAGCTCTGCAGCTCCTCCAGAATGATCATGGGCCTCTTATCTGCTTCTCTGATCTGTGCTCTCCTTTCCCGGCTTGCGAGCTTAGGTGGACGGCCATTTTTTGTAGGTTTGCAGTTGTGCCCTGCTCTTTCCATTTTCGGATGATGGAATGAACAGTGCTTCATGAGATGTTCTAACCCTGCTTTAAACTTCTCCAAAACCTTTTCCCTGACCTGTCTGGTGTATTCATCACATATGTTCTCTAACAAACCTCTGACGCCTTCACAGAACACCTGTATTAATACTGAGACTAGATTACACACAGATGGACTCTATATCCTAATTAGGTGACTTCTAAACGCAATTGGTAGCACTGGATTTTATTTAGGGGAGCAAAAGGGGGCAGATTACTTTTGGACGCCACACTTTTAACATTTTTAATTGTGAAATTTTTTGAAAACCTTGTATCACTTTCCTTCCACTTCACAATTATGCACCACTTTGTGTTGGTCTATCACATGAAATTCAAATTAAAGATATATTAGTTAGCGGTTGTAATGTGAAAAAGTGTGAAAAAGTTCATATGAATACTTTTGCATGCCACTGTAGGTGGACCTAGAGCAGCGATAAACTCAATACTATTTGAATGCAATCATATCTAAATGTCAATAAAATACATCGTAGTTCATCAAAACAGTGAAGTTTAAAGTCAGTGTCAGTCCTTCCTCCTCCTCCGCTGATGTGATTCACTGCCTGCAAGTACGGCTGCTATAGAGGGGAGCGCCTGGTTTGTCTCAGCCAGCAGCAGAGTTTACAACAACGTGCCAGATTTTAAGATGTGTGGTAAACTAAGCTAACAGTTAGCTTACAGACCGACAGCTTTCGCTTTAGAGCTTGTTTGTAACAAATTGCTATTAGCCGAGACAGCGTGCTGCGTAAAAAAAAACAAAACAGAGAGGATGAGAGACTGGGAACAGAGAAGATTAAAACATTGCTTTCTACATGGTGACGAGCTGTCACAACTCAGTAATCTTGGTGTTACGCTGTGTGTGTACGTTTATGTGTGTGGATAATAAATACTACGGTCTTTGGCCCCAGAGTCCGTTTAATACCGTGTTTTGGTGCCCATCCTTAGATTAAATTAGCCTCGAACCTTTAAAAAGGACAAATTCCTCTGTTTAGCCACAAAACCTTCTCCAGAATCCCCAGAAACAGCTTAAGATACAGAGACACTTTATCTGAGTTCCAGTCCTGATGTACTTATTTATTATGACGGCCAAAAACCATCAGAGTTTTCAGTATTGGACCTCGGGGACGAACCGAAGCCTCGCAACTGCTACGACTTGTGTACACTATTTATTCACTATAAACAAGCATACCTCACAAGTATAAATATTAGGGATAGCAAACGTGGGACTTTTTTAATGTTACTAATGTCACTGACTTCTTAACCTGCCTGAAAAACATAAAGACAGAGCCGTTGTCCAAAGGTAGAGAAAGAACCAGCAGATCAGTACTACTTGGTGGACAGGCGTCTGGTGCTCTGCACGTCTCTATTTCAAACATCAATTCAAACATCCCAGTTACACTAAAATAACATTTCATGACTGTGTTCTTAAATCTCAAACAACGAGGTTGGCTTTTATCTGTCTAACTTGCCAGATCTTAATGGTTCTTTAACATCCATGTGCCCCAAAAAAAAATAAATTAATTACTGACTTTTAGTTCATGAAGGGGACCTCAGGGACCTTTTATTGAAAAGCATGTTTAGCTAAAATTACTGGCAGGGACTTTCAAAAACCCACAATTAGTCCAACTCTGTTTTAATTGTATTTACAGGGTGAGCAGTCATTATTTTTAGCTGAGAAAGTAGGAGAACCAGAAGTGATGCAGGGAAAGGACAGAATGTTCTGGATGGATTCAAATCGAGGCCAGCTGGACTTGAGCAGCTACAGAGGCGGGGGTCTTCACCGCTAAATGGTCACTGGGAATATCGGGAGTACATATTTACAGTAATCAGCCAAAACGAAAAAAAGAATCCAGTCTATGTACCTCCTCTATATACTTCTCTATCTCTGTAGGCGATCAATGAATTCATATACATTTCCAGCGTGCTCAGCACATATTCAAACCTTTCCAGACGGATCTGTAAGTACTGTTGGATGAAAATCAAAACAAGCAGAGCCAGTGCTGGGGTCGATAGCGATGCTATATTTGAGTGGGACAAATATAGTTACTGGGCGAACGATACGGCAGAAAACGTTCGTCCTCTGTGTTCAGATGATGTGTAAAGATGGAGAATGTGCCGTGGAAACATTCTGTAGATTATCAGTGCGGCTGTTAATGTGTGGCCTCTTTTAATTTGACGTACACGCTCCGCAATCTATAAGAATGATCTGAGGACACCCACATTGCTGACATTGCTAACATTTAACCAAAGATGTTATATCTATTCCTGCTTTATAAAACCAGCCCGAAACAGGGACTCACCTTGCAGGTCCAGGACCAGGGGGTTTGGGGCGGTTTCACAGATCAGAGACATCCGGATCACTTGGACATTGGGGACATTGGGATCTGAGACGGGATCAAAGAAACAGGTAGTTCAATAAAGACATTTTGACACAATATATTTACAGCTCCTCATTAAACAACTTTCACTGTGCAGTGAATTCATCACCATTTACCCCCAATTCTTTGATTTCCTAACCCGAGAACACATAACAGTGTACGTGTAGTTAATGTACAGGTTTTTATTTTGATAACACATGCAGACAACTGCACATGATGTGCAACGAGCAGCTGTCTAAGAAACTGGGCTCGGGGGAGCTGAAATCAGGACAGCTCTGCTGTAGTCGGGACAGCCTCTGCATTAATTAGACTCTAGTTTATTTTCAGTCCCACTGACGCAACCTTCACTGAGAGACAGCATACTGATCAGGGCTTCAACCAGAAAATACTAGGTTACAGGTTAGGTTATGTGTCCATGCATACATACTGAAGACACACAACTCCCCCTGACCGTCTGATTTAGTTTACAGGATCTGAAAATGTGGAAAGACATGCAATACTGCTCTTTAGTCATCTAAATCTTCATCTGACTTGAAATGAGAAATCTGTCATGACTTTCAAGTCTTATATTATAGTATCAATCTTTTCCAAGACAAATGTCTATTTCTATCTCTGTAGGCAATCAGTGAATCCATATGACTTTACACGCAGCACGGAGCCACACCTTCACAGACGGCACTGTAAGTTCACTGATTGCCTGCAGAGACAGAAATAGACATATGTATCGGAAAAATAGAAAAGCAAAGTTTGATACTATACCATAAGCTAATTTGGTCAAAACACAAATGCTGCGACACAAACAAGCCATGATCTATTGTACCTCGCAAGCATCAGCTCCAACTGTAATTTAGGGCTGAATGAGTCCTCGTTTTTAATCCAAGTCGCAGTTTGAAAGACCGCAATTTTCACATCACAAAAGCTGAGACTGAAATGATAAACTTGCATGATTAAAAACGTATAACCAGACATAGAGGGTGAAAGGTTAAGATGGCACTTCATCAGCTGTCTGACTGTCACCGGCAGATTTACGTTAATTTTAAAGGTGGCTAATGATGATTTGTGTTAAATGTGTGGCGGGTCTCTTTGTTTGTTACAGGAGATACCCGCTGAATTTGACACACAGACACGTATTGGATTAGAATCGCATACCCCACCTTTAATGCTACATGCAAATAAATAAATGTACTTTTTATTGTCACATACATGTAGCGAAATTCATTCTCTGCATTTAACCCATCACTCAAGGGAGCAGTGGGCAGCCACTGTGCAGCCAGTGACAGGAGAGCCTAACATGTTTTTGATAGTAAGGAAACACACGCAGACACCGGGGGGTGAGCATGCAAACTCCACAGAGGAACCTGTGAGCTTTTTGCTGTGAGGCCACAGTGCCCATCCACTGGGCCCGCCGTGCCTTATCACCTTAAACAGTTTGAGGCCGCTTGTTACATCTCGTCTACACAGGAGCCACTTCGGCCGCCTTTATTCATTCATCTGACAGGTAAGATAAGCTTCTACTTAAATCAATTTAGGCTTCAAGTCTTCTTTCTTCTGTTTAAGTACGTATTTACACTTACTGTATTGTGCTCGGAACGCTGCTGAAACACAGATGACCTACACTCGATACTGTGCCTGAACGCAGCCTGTGCAGACACAGATGGAGGACTGAAGCTGCTGCTGCTCTTGTTAAGCTAACGTTAGTTCAATCAGCTGCAGTTCAGAGCTGTGACCAACAGAAGCATTAAATTAATACTATGTTAAACTCACGTTGTTACAATCATTGTCAGATGTGACTTAAAGGTGGGATTCTAATCCGAATACAAGCCTTTTTTGTCAAATTCAGTGAATATGTCTCTGCATTGAAAAAAAAAAAAAATCTGGTGGATTACAAAGGCCTGGCTCTGTTAATGGGAAACTCCCTTTAAGTCCACTAAGACATGCCGTCGTTGCGATGTTCGGTGTAGTAGCAGGAGAGTTGTGTCGCTATCGGGAGCTGGTGTGCAGCCCTGGTACCGTCTCGTCCTCTCAGCATATCAGCGACAGCTTGCTAACCCACAACTTAGCTGGCAATAGTTACATTACTTGCGCTATATTGTATTATATATTATTGTATGTGTCACGGCTTTGGATTGTCATTATTACCAGTACTGGCCAACTAGCTGTTATCAATAAATATAACAACAATTTTATGTCATGTCATAATTATTATTGGGCAATGTCCAGTTTAAGACTACAATCTTTGAGATTACACTATAAATGCAGTTGAGACCTCAGCGCCCGATCTATGGCTCTCTATTAGCCAAACAGGTAGCATCCTTATCCAAGACGGATCTGCATTTGTGCATCCAAGCGACTTAAACTAAGACAACTACCTATTTAAGCACACATTTTATGTTCCTTGCTTTCTACTTTCTCTCTCTCTCTCTCACACACACGCAAAGCATTACCAGCCTCAGAGACCCCAGAGCCAAGCAGGGCTTCCTTATATTTGCGTAGACTCTCGTCATCCTTATCCAGGTCTTGGATCTCTTTAAGTGACTTCTGGGCTGGTGGCTTGTAGTTCACAGACTCCGGCTCCTCGTTTTCAGCGGCGATGGCTGCTAGCTGCTCCGCGGAGTCACCTCATCCTCAGCCATGTCTGGAGACAAAGTGGGTGCAGCGGGAGGAAAAGTAGGGGGCATTAACGGCACATTTCCTTTGTGCACGTCAGCACGCTGGATTATTATCAAATGAAGACTCGTGATCAGTGAGTTGAAATGAATGCTAAGCCAATGGGTTTAAGTTTCTTTCTTTCTTTTTTTTTTTTTTTTTTTACAGCAAATCATCTTTTTTTGTTCGGTCTGTATTTCCCTGCGGCAGGGCCATCCCTTGCTGAGGAGGTTAGTGTTGGAAAGAAATCCCTTTGCTGGAACATGACGAGTAACAAAAGCAGGAAGAGCTTTGTTTATGCCAAAAGACCTGACATTCACGTTAAGGCCATCCCACCCGCAGCACCACACAGGCGCAGCAGGCCCCGAGTCCCTTATTCAGACTGAAGCAATGTAGACCAATATTTGAACAGTTATAATTTGTGTCCCTTCCTTAAAAGTTACATTCTCCTACACCACCTTAGTGTCTGTAGTTTACCTTTAATCACTTAAGTGCAGCAATTTTAATACTGTAAATAATTATAGCAAGCAATTCTGAAGTCTGCTACTCCATGAGGGTGGTTCTGTGTACAACACTAATTCGCAGTAATGTGGAAAAACCAGCAGAGTGAATTAAGTGTGTTTAACTCTCTGTGGGCTTCTGATTCTAATCCTTCACTGTAGTGCTAAATATTCAGCTGGCCTGGACCAAAGGCGCTGCAGACCTGTGTGAGGACTTGCAGAGGGCAGAAACACCAGAGAACATTTAACATTCAGCTGGAGCTAAAACCATTAGCCGAATCACTGACAGGTCGATCAAACGAAAATCAGCAACCATTTCAATAGTCGATTAGTCTTTTAGCAAAAGAGCCAGTATGTGCTTTCAGTTTCTCCAATGATTGGCTGCGTTTCTGTATTTTATATAGTTGTTAACTTTATATATTTGGGTTTCAGACTGTTGGTCAGTCAAAGACACGACAAGCCTTTTTAACTATTTTCCAAACCACACAATTAATCAAGAAAATAGTCAGCAGATAATTCGGGATTTCGGAAGAGAACTTTTAGCGCCCTAATGTAAAACTATTTTGATAATCCAGTAATCGTCCAAATGCTAATATTCACAATTATCCTGCCAAAATATGTAAAGACTTCCCAGTCCAAACTAGCAGGTGTCAGAGGAATCTCAGCAAGTAGTAAAGCAGGGCCCCAAAAAAACATTCAGAATTTTCACCACCATACACACAAATGCTGGCACATGAAAGAAACCTTTAACAAGCAAATACATCTGGGTTGGAAAGCATCTGTAAAATATTCTTATGCTCAAATTTAACCTAAATTGGTTGCACAGATTTCCTGTCATTAAATATCCCATTTTCCACCTAAGATACATTTTCTTATACAATTCTGAATATCATTAAGTAGAATCAAGTTCCCTGGTAGCTTTGGGTGATAACAATGTGACTTTAAATATCACATTCAACCTTTATGGAAATGACAGCTTAGATCCAGTAGAGGATGGGTCATATAACAAAACACTGCAGCAAAGGAGTCCATTACTCTTTTATTTGAACATTCCTTTGTTCCCAAAATGCACTCCATTGTTTTGCATAACTAAAATTGATGTCTGCAAGAGACAACATGTGAATTAAGGCCGTTTGTAAGAGTTGCTCGTGGGGGAGGGGCTGCAGTGTGAATGCATTATGTAACTACTGGCATTGAACCCTGTCACAGTGGTGAAAAATCAAGAAGTTTCTCTTCCCTTCTCCTTAGGTGGAAAGGCTTTCTGTGCATGGCTGCTGTAGCAGGAGGTTGATCTTGATTAGAGATGTGAATTGGTTTGTGTTTTTGACATACCGCTTTGAATTCCTGAAAGTGTGTATGATTTCTTAATCATTCTGTTGATCCATTTGAACAGTAAAAAAAGAGGCTCCGTCAAGGGCTGTCATGCAAAATATATGATGAATTGAGTATTATAAATTTACAGGAATCCAGAAACTTTAAATTCACATTCAGAGGGGATGTACACAGGACACTGACTGACTCCCTTAAGTTTTTCTCTTGTGTCTGGCTTAATCTTATTTTGAGCAAACCTATTTTAGTATTAAACAATAACAAACTGCAGGGAAACGGCCCTAACTATCCAGTCTCTTTGGGTCCCTGCTGGCTTACAAAGAACAAACAACAAATGTTAAGAAACACAAGGTTATACGGAAGAGATGCAAACAAAAGAAATGGGTTTTCCCATTGTGAAAAACGTGTGTAGCTTACGTTTTCACTGGCACAATCAAAAAATCGGTGCAACTGAATACAACGTTTCACAGAAATATGTTAGCTGTGATGAAAAGATTATGTATCTTTTGTAAATGCAACTGAATTACGCTTTGCTCACCACAAATGTATCAAGACGACATTACTGCCGAAAGGCTATCCGCCGCTACCATCCCGAAAAACAGTACCGTTAATTTACATGTAGTGACTGAGGTAGCTAGCTAACGGTACCACTGTAGTCTGGCATCTTTTCACAGAAATAGCTAACATACCGCTTTTGACAGCACACCAGCACAGTGCTATCTGCAAAAAGTTAACTGCCCGGAGTGATTAAATACTCAACAATGGGGCTCAACTTTTCTCGGCGCCGACCCTGTCATACAGGGTGGGACTGAAGAGAGGGACAAGTGGCTAGCTCGTTCGCTGGGAACAATCCAGCCCAGCTAACCAGAGCCTGCGGCTAACATTAGCCTGGCAAGTTCTCATCAGTTGACGGGGAGCAGGAATGAAATCTAAACAGTTTCACCGATGTGCGCCGGGCAGGGTTATTCTAGAAAAGGTTATATTAGCTGCTTTCAATCTAAGGAGACTCACCTTTATATTAAATGCAGTGGTGATTTTAGGTGCCTTTGCAGTAAGTGCGTTCGTTGCTCGGCGCTCCTGTGCAAGTATGGCGAACAAGGGAACGGCGCCGCCCCGTGCGCTGCCCGCGCAACACAGTTCCGGGAATACGTCCGCGCACGCTGCACGCAAGTGACGTGCACTGCGGTGCCGCGCGGCACCTAATAATCCCGTTATACAAGTAATATACACTATGTAGACAAAACAAATAGACATTTACACTCTCATTTCCCTACTGTACTAGAGTTTAAGGCATTACAAAGTACGGTAACATGCAGGGGGCAAACACTGGTTTCTCTTTTAATTCTTTACGTCACTTGTTCTCACTAAACAAGATGCCTAACATGACAACCAGTATAATGATGATCATTGTCTACTATAAAGATGCCTGAATGGTGGTCAAGCATGTGTTTTGTCAACTCGCAGAATGAGACTAACTTTTGATAGAATTAACAGCAATATACTGCTAACAGATGACATATTAGAAATCTTTAGGTAGATGATGTCATGTAAAGGACATGACTCATCTCTACCTGTAACAGTGTTTAATAGCATAATTTATCACTAACCCTTAATTGTTACTTGTGGCCAACATTCAGCAAAAAAGACTTGTCTTGTCTTAACTCGGGCCTTAGTAGCACATTTTGTTACTTTTAGAAGTCTGAAAAGCTACAAAACAAGACTGACAATATCAAGAAATATACAGAATAGCTTGCGCAATCCTCTTTTCATTGGGCCAGCTTTGAATTTCATTTGTTTTTAAAAGCAGACAATGTCACAATGAAAAGCAATGACACTTTGTTTGGGGAGGAGAAATGTCAAAATAAGTAAACACCAGAAAGACGATCCAATATAATTATTTATGTACAAAACTCATTGAAATATGTCCATGTGTCAAGTATACAGTACCAAATGATGACAACTATTACTATACCATGTAACATTTTTAACATTAAAGCAGTCTGTCAAACCATTGAATCATTTTTACATGACTTAAAAAAAAAAAAAAAAAATCAATTATGTTGCAGACACTGTCCATACATTTAGAAAAGAGCACAGGAGCTGGTGGTCTGGGATAAAAATCCCCAAAACATGAAACTTCCCGAGAAAACATGGCTACAAAAATACTGAGAAATATTAAAAATCAACAAAAGATAAAAAGGTCCACACAATAAAAAGGCTTCAAAACATAAGCATTGTAATGTCCGATTCATCCTATCTGATCAACCAGTGTTTAAAAAAAAAAAAAATTTAAAAGGAGGGACAGGAGCAGCATCCGCTCTGAGTGCTTCTAGCTGGTGTCCATCTGAAATTTAAAACATGAGAAACAGAATTATTGAATTATAAATTTTCACAGCACAGTGAAAATACAGAATAAAAATAACCGTTTGCAACCTGAGTACATACCTTGGCATTGTAAGCATCCAACTGGGCATCCAGCTCCTCGGCAGAAAGTTGGGGTCTGTTTCCACTTCCTCTTCCCCTTCCCCGACCACCTCTGAAACCTCCACTGCCGCCACCTTGCCTCCCCTCACTCCTGTCACTCCTTTCAAACTTGGGTTGTCCAAGTCTGCTCCGGTCAAAGCCTCTGTTTGAACTGCAAAAAGATCCAGGAAAAATTAACATTAACAACCTTTAATAACTGGCACATACAAGTTGTGACTGTTAGTGACGCCAGCTCAGCATATAAAAGTTTGTCCATTGTCTCTAGAATTTCCAATTGTGGAGCTTCCCAAACTCAAACCTGTATTCGTATATTCAGAGTGCATTGGGCACTTTTACCTGACTTACCTTTGCATAGATTGTCTACTCTGTGTGTCAACCTCTGAAGTCACTTGCTGGATTTTCATGGGGCGGCCTAAGAAATAAAACAATTAAAAGTTGAAACCAGTGACCGACACTTAAGTCCTTCTCAAGCACGCAACCAAAGTACATCAATGTTTTTGTAGCATGACAATCGAATACTCACCATCAAGTGGGACACCGTTATAGTGCTTCATTGCTTTAAGTGCATCTGCTTTATTTTCAAAGTGAACATCCGCAGTTCCTTTACTGCGACCAGACCGGTCGTAGTGTACAGAAGCCTTCTGTAATGTCCCAAACTCCACAAACAACTCCTGGGAAGCAAAACAGAAACGTCAGTCATGTTATCTAGCAAAGATGCTAGCAAAGTGGATTAACTGGGTTTAGTGCATTACCCTGACATCCGAGTCGGAGACGCCAAAGTCGAGATTGGAAACCAGCAGCTTGCCGCTATTTTCTACACTTCGTTCTGCTCCTGCTCTTTGTCCTCTGTGTCCACCAGCGTGCTCCTCAAACATATCATGCTGCCATTTGTCTGGTAACTCTCTGGGCTGCAAAGAGCAACAAAAGAAAATGGTTCCACATTTTGGTGATAATTCACATAAAGGCGGGCTGAAAAGCAGATAATTATTTGACCACAAAAGCCAACGTAGGTGAATGATTAGGCTATCCAAAAGGCTAGACCAAGATAAAGATACCAGGCCCGAACCAACCCTATCCCCACACAGATAAGGCTGACCACTACTGCAGCATGTGCAGTCATTGAGAAAGAAGTCACTTCAACTAATGAAAATGTCCTGAATGTCCGAAAATGTCTTTAGAAATCAGGCATCACTCAGGATCAGCATCACGCAATGTCTTGCCCACAGGAATATTTAATCCAAAAGCAATAATTTTATTTTTCAGTCTTCCAGCCCCATCAAGGTGGTGATAGACTTTTCGCCTGGAACAGATGAAACCCATTCAAGTGCTTTGAAAACTAACAAGGATTTAATGAAGCAAAATTTTCACTGTGGCCATTGTTGGGAGACGTGTTTTTCCATAGTTAGAAATAAACGTGTTTCTTTGCTGGTTAAATTCCATGCAAGGACACTGGAGACCAATACCTGATCCTCCTCACCTGACAATTCAAGGCACAACTTCTGAAAGCAGCCATCTTGAAACATCCATCCGAGCTAGCCTCACACGGGGCCATGTTTTTGCGACGATGACTTTAAATTAACCCGCTGCTTCTGGTGCTGTTAATGCAGAGTGGACCGCGGCCCACGGAGTAGACATGTGAAGTTATTCGGACGAGGCTTTTTCTTTGAGGTAATTTCAGGGCTGCTACAGTTTCCCCTGTCGCTGCGAACGTTACGTGTGCTAACGTTAGATACCGTTGGGGAAGTCCACTATCACGTAACGTTAACGCTAACCACGACCGATAAACAATCAACAACGGCATTTTTTAAACACCTCGCCATTTCATTTCCATTTCGGCTCAGTTTCAACTGCTTCTCTTTCATACCCTGGTGTACGGTGTGGTTCTGTTGTTTCTCTCACGGTTGAAGTTGTTCTGTCGACTCCGCGGCGGCCTCGACGATCCACCGGCCCGACCTGAACTTCCACCCGACCGGAACGATCCACCTCCGCGGCCGCTGCCTCCTTTCTTATTCAGCTTGATAATGTCGTCCAGAGACATATTCATCTTATCCGCCATCGTGGTGTCCGGGCTTTTAGTGAGCGCTGAAGACGAACAAAGAACTTTCGGCGTTGAGAAGCGGTTGTTGATGTGCGGCTCTCTCCGGTGGCGCGGCGTTAAACTAGCGGAAAGTGCGTAAATACTTTGCGGAAGTGACGCCGCCCGAAGTCCCGCCCCCTCTGATTTCACCCAAAACTTTATTGAGTGTGTTTCACGTACAGTCAACTGAGGTCTGTGTGCCTGCCATGTTTATTGTTTGGCACAAAAACACCAAAGCGAATTTCTCAACTCTACTTGGCAAGCTGATCCTTTAGAAGTCCCACAGTTGTTGTTTCTTGATGGTTGCACCACATGGTATTTTCGAGACGCTGTGGTTGCTATGATACATAACATGCGGGGGTGATGTGTCGCAAGTAGTCTACCAAATTTAGCTGTGTAGAAAATGTCACCACAAAGTATGATATAGGCTTACTTGCTCTGGCCCTTGCTCTGCATGAAGAGAAGGCTCAAACATGAGAGGACAGACTCTTCCTATATGGATTCATGAGATTTTGCGGGCGAGGCCAGTAGGCACATCATTTCATTCAAGAGCGGATGTGCTCCTGCACTGTGATTGGACGGCTGGGTAAAAAGTGACAGTGAAACAGCGTTTTGCCCAATGTTGAACATTTTTCAACACACACACACACACACACACACAACACACACACACACACACACAACACACACATTACTGTGTCATTTAGTTACATTTTTCAATATATTGTTGTTTTTTCTAACACACACACAGTTATTGTTTTTTTAAATTTAATTTTAATTTTTACATTTCATATATTATATTATTATTATTATTTTATTTTGTATGAACACACACAAATACAACTTTTACTGTTTTATTTCCTTATTTAATGAAATGTATTAAATTAATTGCCTTTATGAATTAAAGGATTAACTCTCAGAGACCGAGAAAAAAAACTCTCAGTGCTCAGTGCAGAAAAGATTCTCAGCGCCTCGTCACGCTGCTGGCGTATTTACCAAAAACGCGGAATTGAAATTCACAGACACCCAAAACATTCAAAACATTGAATTTTTTGAATTTGCATCTTTGGTAACTGTAAACAGCAAAAACAAGATGATAAAATGTTTGTTTTTATTGTATTGTAGCCTACTTATTGTGTTTTTTTAGCAGCACAATTCTTCTGCTCATGTTTTTATTTCACATTTTGGCAATGTAAACTTCCCATTCCCATCCTCCTTGAATTTAACTGGCCTTCATATGTTATGTTATCATATTTGTCACATAGTTCACAAGTTAAAAGAGACAAACAGACCGACTGAATAACTAAGCTCTGAATCTATTCTGGTGAGTATTTTATCAAAATAATAAATTAATTGGATACCGCTAATGTTTGTTTCCTTGCTGGGATTACATTCTGCACAATTTTCTGGCTTTAAGTCTGCTATCTGTTGCCCTGGGTAAGCAATAACTTTATGAGATAGTTAACTTCAGTTTAATAACTTGTTGACCACATCAGGTAGTCACTAAAATTAATGTAGGCACCATTCATTTATAAAAAGTATAATTTAAGATACTGTCCAAAGAGAGAAATGTTTTTATGAGGACATGTTTTGTGTGAAATTAAATAAAAATGCCACAGTCATATCCTTGGCAACCAGGGCATCATCTTGTTCTGCTAAATTTGTTAAAGATTGCGCCTGTTGCAGCAAATGCTGTGACTCACTAGCTTTTGTGCCCTGAGGTTTGTATCACACCGTCACATAGGCCTACTTTTGAAAGCAACTGTTACTAAAAATTGTCCCTGCGTACTGTTAAGAAAGGGACATGCATTATAATAGCTGCAAAGGCTAACAGCGCCACCCAGTGGACAGTTTAAATCATTACATTTGTTTTAAAAGTTTAACGTCTGTGACGAAAGATCAAGTGTGTGTGATATATACCAACATGAGACTTTGCACAGGCATGTCATATTAGTTTTATCATGAATCATTTTCAAATATTTATCTTTTTCTGAGTTTAATGGAGTCAACTGTGACCTCATCACTTGTTTTTTCTCTGACTTTCTGGTTCCTGCCGTAATAACTGCATTGGCCAACTCGTCCAGGGAAGAGGATGTAACAGTGAAGAGAGCTGTGAGTTCATGACCATTGCTTATTTGTACTTTCATCATCAGAGCTGCAAATTTACATACTAATATAATATATATAATTTTTTCATATAAGCAGAACACTAATAATGATCACGATGTGCTCACTCATACAATAATACAATAACACAATAATAAAATCACAGGCAACAGTATAGAGAACACAAATATACACACTATAAACAAAACCAAATAGACATCTTGACAAATATGCAGGAAGTAGATCCTCTGCTGGGCCTTCTTGATGATGGAGTCAGTGTTGGGCTCCTGCTTCAGGTCCTGGGATAAAGTGGAACCCAGAAACCTGAAGGATTTCACAGTAGACACGGGGCTGTTAAGTATGGTGATGGGGGGAAGAGTCGGGGGGCTCCTCCTGAAATCCACGATCATCTCCACAGTTTTGAGTCTGTTAAGCTCCAGGTTGTTCTGACTGCACCAGAGAGCCAGCTGATCAACCTCCTGTCTGTAGGGCGACTCATCACTGTCCCGGATGAGGTGGATGACCACTGTATCTTCAGGAGCTTCACAGCGTAGGTCTCCTAAGGTGAAGTCATTGGTGTAGAGGTCGCCAGTGCAAATAGTCTGGGTGCTTGTGATCCACTGACAGGTGGAGGCTTGGCACAGTGAGCAGTCCCAAGTTGACTGCATCATCCACTGACCTGTACCTGAACTGCAGGGAGTCCAGCAAGGGGCCTGTAATGTCCTTCAGGTGGGCCAACACCAGTCTTTCAAAGGACTTTATGACTTCAGATGACAGGCCTGTAGTCATTTAATCCAGAGATGGAGGGTTATTTCGGGACTGGGATGATTGTGGAGCATTTGAAGAAGTAGGGAACTTCACACAGCTGCAGTAATCTGTTGAAGTTCTGTGTGAAGATGGGGGCCAGCTGGTCTGCACAGATTTTTCAGCAGGATGAAGACACACCGTCTGGGCCAGGAGCCTTCCTGATCTTCTGTCTCTGGAAGAGCCGGCTCACACACTCTTCACAGATCATGAGTTTGGTCAGTATTGGTTGGTGACGGTCTCCTGTAGTTTGTGAGTGTCCTCAGGCCTGTCCACACTGACACAGGGTTGCTGGCTGTAAAGCTGTTTTCTACCTTTTCATCATAGCTCCTTTTTGCTACTTTGACCTCTTTAGTCAATGTGTTCACAGTCCCCTTTGGACAGAAGGCCTCCTCTTTGGACAGACGAAGTTGCCTGAGTTTCGCTGTGAACCAGGGTAATTGGTTCTTGTATGTGCAGAAGGTTTTAGTCGGCACACATGTCTTCACAAAAACTAATGTAAGATGTCACAGTGTCACACCATGTCACAGTTTGTCCAGGTCAGTGGCTGCAGCCTCAAAAAAGATGAAGCTATGCCTCAATGCCATTAGTTTTACAAAATTGTGATTGACTCAAGATTGAAAAAAGAATCTTTCATGCTGCCTGTTGGGTCCAACATGAACAAAGGAAATAGTTTGTGGTAGTAGAAGCACAAAAACACCTCCAGTGGACACTGACGCGGGGCTGGGGACCTAACAAAGCCATGGCGCAGCTGTAGTCGGTGGATTTAGACAAAACAGCTTGAAACGTCACTCCTGTTCCGGCGTGCCGGCTGTGGCTTTTCACACAGACATCGTTCCGCCTCTGTTACTACCAACATTCCCGGCTCATGAGGCAGATCAAATCGGACGCGACCCGCCGTATTGGCATAATAATCCCGGATAATTGGGCAGTGTGGAAAACAACTTTTTTCAGCTACACAAAACGAAGTGCAAAGAGATAAAACAAACATAAAACAAAGTCAGAAGCAGCATAAAGTATATCCTCTGCTTTCATGAAACAAGAACATGTAATGAGGCTTGGAAGTTCATTCCCATTTTAACTAAGGTGTTGATTGTTTTTGACCAAAAGATTTCCAACACTACAGGAAAACCAGGTAATTATTCACCATATCATGGCAAGGAAGGTTTCCTTTAATTAGTCTAACCAACGTTGGTTCTAAATTGTTCTAGCTCTCAGCTTTAAGTCAAATCGATCACCACCTAAAAATACAAATTTCTACGTTAATTAAAGATTTAAAGATCCAGATATGTTTAATTAATAAAGATGAGGTAGATGCTAGGAGCTCCACCTAATGGTGGCATTTGGTCATCTTTGATGAGCAAACACTCAGTTGTGTTTAACAACTCAATTATACAGCTACCCCCCAAAAAACAACTATACAGACAGAACAAAGAACAAAAAATGTGTAAAATGTGTAATTTTCTTTTTTATTTTACAAACAATACTGAAACATGACTCATTTGTTTTGTCACTAACCCGAAATGTTGGGAAGCATAGGTTTAATCTTTAGACAAAACAATGAATTGTATTTTAAAAACTGATCAGATACTTATGTAAAATCACTATCTAAAAATTAAGCAATAACTACAGATTACATATACACAGAAAAACATAAATTAAAAACCTTTATTGGTTTTTTTGATATGTGCTGTTTTAAAATACTCATGTAAAGACATTCCCTTGATTATAAATAAATAACTTTTTTTCCTGAAATAACACAGTTTAAATATATACAACCACTATGACGCTTTTTTTCTTGAACAGAAAAATTATCTGATTTATTTGCGCCCCACCGGCTTTGACCTAAATAGACTGTAGAGGGCAGCGTTTCCACTGCCACCCAGCCGGCCGGAATTTCGGTAGAAGAAGAAGATGTACCTTTTTTTTAAAATTCTTCCCGCAGGTTACTACAGTTAACTTACATGCTGTTGACTAACATCAAACTGACCATAACATGATTTCTAGCTTGCAAACAAAGATTATAACGTAACTCCTGTTGGATATCTGAAGGACACGTTAGACTCTGACAAGTAAGTGAACTAATATATCTGAACAGCGAGCACAGTTAACTGTCAACATTAGCTCCCATGCTAACGCTTGCTGCTTTGGCTGTTGTTGACTTTGGTTATTGAGTGTTTCTGCTCTTAACAGACGCGGACGATGAAGGTGAAGATCCGACAGTGGAACGGTGTGGCCTCTTGGTTGTGGGTGGCCAATGATGAAAACTGTGGGATCTGCAGGATGCCTTTCAACGGCTGCTGCCCGGACTGTGAGTAGCGCAGCGTAGCTAGCGTTATGCTGCGGGTGACACA
The DNA here is from genome assembly GCA_024633595.2 of Lepomis macrochirus. NCBI lineage: Eukaryota > Metazoa > Chordata > Actinopteri > Centrarchiformes > Centrarchidae > Lepomis > Lepomis macrochirus. Next base: position 5,709,622 of record JALXJV020000003.1, read on the forward strand.
GTTGTGCGTTACGTGCCTGGCATCAAATGTCGCGAAATTCCTGCGGGTGGACTTTTTTGAAATAGCGGCTTCAGCATATTCGAATCATTATTGTGGCAAAACAAACTTCAATTTCATGTTGAAATTAAATAATTATGTAGCTTTAGCTAGGATTTATTTCGAGTTAAACATATCTGGTATGTGCTTTTAAAATAGAGTTTTAATTTGCAGTACTTTACACAAAGTGCTATACTCCTAATTTTGGTCTCAAAATCTCAAGTTTATAGTAACATCACAACATCTATGTTTAATGACTGGATTTCATTTTTATGCAAAATCTGCAAAAGTCAGTATTTTAAATGAAGAAAAACTTTTATTTTATTTATTGAATATACACTTTTACTGTGCACACACAGTAAATATTTGAAGTCTGGCATTAGGATACATACTATTTAACACTGGACTCTATACTGAATTCTCTCTATTTATCATTAAACAGCGTAAGGCAAATAATGATTGTGACTGTGCTCGCAAATACTTCCTGTCCTGTATCTGCCACAAAATATGTTTTATTCAAGCCCTTGGATATTTTAATCACTTGTAAGATTGCATTAGTAATCTAAACTATGGTGAACTACAGTAATAATGTATTGCTGGAAAAGCTTAATGTAATTAAACCACAATTTACACAACAGTAACTCAACACATTGCAACATTTTGACAGTAACCAAACAGAGGAGTCAAGTAAAGTAGTCAGCAGTTCTGTTGAAATGCTGCTGACCAGGGTAATGTTCTTAAAACAATTCATTCAAAATCATTTTGGCTCTTTGCATCAAGACCTTTGAAGATTGTGAAAAGTATTGTGAAAACTGAGCCAACGCCAGATAATGTGCTCCAGCAGTAAGTTTTTCTGTAACAGGCTTTTAATTTATTGCTATTGAAGGTGCACATTTGAGGCCTTTTCACAGTTTTTTTTAGAAACAAAATTATTTTTCTTTTTGATTTTCACTTCAGTGTGAGAAGTGCTCAGGATATAAAAATCATGATGTAAATGATGAAGTAATAATAGGTGATGCAAATTTCTTTTCAGTTAATATAGTGAACTGTAATGATTTACCAGTAATGAAGGTGTAATATACATTATGTCCTCAATTGCCATTTATATTCAGTTGTGAGTATTGTTCACACAGTACGTAAGAGATACTTGATAGTTGTAATATTAAAGCATTGAAACAAAGCTGTAATATTAAACTTATTTTGCAGGTAAAGTGCCTGGGGATGACTGCCCGCTGGTCTGGGGTCAGTGCTCCCACTGTTTCCATATGCATTGCATCTTGAAATGGCTGAACTCGCAGCAGGTCCAGCAGCAGTGCCCCATGTGCCGACAGGAGTGGAAGTTCAAAGAATGAACCTGTGGAGGCGGCATTGCTGCACGCCTGCAGAGTCGGCTAGAGAGGCCTGTTTAATGGATGTCATTTTTTTTGTCAGATGTGAATAAATATGTTTTTGTATTTCTCCACCTTATGTAATGCAAAGTACATTTGGAAGCTATTGTATTTTGTTGACAGATTTAGTATGTGATTAAATAAAGAAAATCCCTACATCTCATGCACTGCATGTCTCTTGTTTTGCACGGTACATGTGAGCATGTGAGTGACATGTTGTTTCATCAGTATGCTTGATTGCCCCAGAAGCCTCTGTGGCAGCGATTTTGAAGCACATGACCTGAATTTCAACGTGCCGCTGACTGATTTTGACTTTAATCCCACTTGATGAGATTAACCACTGTTTTGTGTTTCCAGTAAGATGCTCTTGTATCAGATATTTCCTTTGAAATGGAATTGGAAAATATATATTGAAACAGGCTTTTGAGATGTTTACACTGAGCTTGACCAGGAGCTAGAAGTGATTCTCGATCAGGTGTTCATCACAGTGCTTTAACAGTTTTATTCTCACAATATGCTGAGACACAAAAGAAACTGAGCACAACTAAAAGCAACTGACAAACTTTATTTGAAAAAGGTACACAAAGACTCATGAATACAGTTAACAAAGTATAAAAGTAATCAGAATTTTAAAAAACGGATGATTATAACTGATTAACTGTAAACAGTTGGCAGTCACCACAAGCCTGTATGGTTTTGCCACTCTTAGCTTTTATAGAGTTGCTAATGAGCTGAGTATCAACACAAGTTTCAACATTCAGAAGCCATTCTAATTCCAGCGACATGCCATATAAAATCATTCATTAACTTTACTTTTAAAAAAGGCCAGAAGTCCTCTCACAGGATTATAGTACATCTGCACTGCTGGAGATCAGAGGCCATCCCCTGCCAGCATAAGTTCCCTCCATTCAGGAGGCAGCAGTGGGCTCTGTCAGCCCTCCCTCCACCACACATCCACAGTCCTTGACTCCCAGAGCTGAAAGCAGCTCACGAAATCAGGATGCTGGACTGAGGTGGCTTTTCCTGACTTTTCCCCGCAGAACAGACGGGCGACTGGTTAGTAGGTTTGAGACAAGTTTGTGGCTTTAAAGCCAGATGTTCTCAGTCGTTGACAGCCAGCCCGAACAGTTCCAGCAGCTCCTTGTTGTCTGGATCAATGAGGTCAGCCGGCTTCTCTCCGCAGTCGTTCTCCAGCTCGCGGTCGGCCCCCAGCTCGAGAAGGTAGCTGGAAAAAACACAATATAAAGGATATCAGATCTTGCTAGCTTGCCACACTAGCACACTCGATGCGAGTATCTGCCATATTTCAGGTTCAGGAAGGTCAAGGGGGGTCAAGAATGCAGCAGATCCTCCAGCTTCTCTTACCTCTGGTGTAGGAGAGCTGTGGAGCCAATGTGTGTGTGGTATGACGTATGCTACTTTGGGGACACATTTCAGACTAAAGACCATTGGGGACAGCTGATCCTATAGCTGACAAAAGCCATGTCCCCAGTTCGGAAAAAAGATAGGCCAGTGGTAAAGGTTAGGGTTTGAGTTAACCTTTACTGTCCTCTTTTATCATGCTTTTATATTCTGTTTAACTATTTTTAAAATACTTTTTAAATATCTTTTTATATTGCCCAATGCTGCTTTTATGTTTTATGAGAAGCTCTTTGAAGTTTCTTGTTGTTGAAATGTGCTATGCAAAAAAACTTGCCTTCCTTTACATTAGACAAGTAGTGGTTAGGGTAAGTTTAAGTAGTCCCCAAAAGCGACATAAGTAAACGTGTGTGTGTGTGTGTGGTACTCTGTGTGGTATAGCCAGTAAGCTTTTGGTTGCTAAATGATAGCTGTCAGAAATTCCTAAGCCACGAGTCTTGTTCACTTTTTCTTCAGTTACACAACGTTTAAGCCATTATCCTGTGATTTTCACTTGCGGTAACAGTGGCTACTGTTTAACAAAGTTACTTAGTCTCATGTTAAACTGAAATAGAGCTTAAAACAAACAAAGTCTAGATGCTAACCGTGCAATATGTGGGAAGCCATCGCTGCAGGCCATGTGCAGTGGGGTCCAACCCTCTTCATCCCTCTGGTGGATATCTGCGCCGTAGTGGACCAGCAGCTTTACACACTCCAGGTTCCCAGACAGGACGGCCTCATGGAGGGCAGCCATGCCTACATAGAGAGAGGGCAGTGAGAAACAACCTTTAATTCATCATAAAATAATGATGTGCTTTAATAAGAAAGATTTGTAACTGCGTAAGCATTTCCTAGATTAGGGTGATGTAAAAATGTTTGACGGGCCCTCACCAGAGTGGTAGATGGTGTCCAGGTTGACTCTTCTGGCTCGGATGAAAAGCCCAATCCTCTCCAGCTCGCCGTGTCGCACATAGTCCTGGAAGACGATGTCATTGGGGAAGTGCACACTACGGCTTGGCTTCAGCGAAGCCGAGCTCTTGCAGCTAACTGGGACACCACAGTCCTGGGTGTAAGCCTTGATTTTCATGCTCTGGGTCATGGGACACTGATAGTACTTCATCCTGGTCAGACTTGGATTTTCCTTCTTGAAAAAAAAAAAAGTCTTAAAAATAAGCAAGCTCAGTTGTTTTCCTGCTGAAAGATCAAGCAGTGCTTCTCAGTGTGGCTCTCTTGCTGTCCAGTGTCCCCTGTGTAACGACAGTGGAGTTCATCTGAAGACCAAGCCTCCCTGTGCGTCTCTTTATACTCTCTCTGTCTGACTATTTTAGGACGCAACACCTCACAGATCCAGTGGCGAGATTTGGAAGATGAGTAGCCCCCTGGCCAGATCCATCTAGGCTGTCACAAGCCTCTGATACAGCTCACATCTCCAGACATGACAGCCAGTAACCTCTTCCTCTGTTGTCACCCCCACATACCCAGATGCTTCCCACTTAAAGATAGTGGTGACATCCCAAGAGCCGAGGCTGGAGGCTTCTAGTAAACACCAGGCGGGATAAAAATGGTTTAATGTTGGAGTGTGTCTGTGCCAGCTGCGGGGGCATGGAGGGGTGGTGCTGTGTGTAGGCTGTTGACTGTTAACTGCCTGACATAAACAGTCAGGAAAGGCTGCTGTCTTCATAGTCATATTCTATCTTAATCGCTGATGTGAGACACAGAATGGGTGATGGTCATTTCCAAACGACTGAATGGTTTGGGTCATCCTCTTTAGTGCTAATGGGAAATCAGCAATGCAACTTTAAAAAAGCACAAATGCTAAACATATAGTCTGGTTCAGGCAAGATCTCTATTTTATTTCATTATACATTTACTAAATATTGCGGCAACAATAAAAGGCTGGACTTTTTTGTACATTTTATAGACTGATCATTGAATAGAAAGATCTAGACATTAACTGAAAAGTAATTAGTTTCAGCCCTGATTTCCAAGTGTCATGTCTGGCATCTTGTCCTAAGCCAGTATAGCACTAAAGTGATAATGATGTATACAGGGCCTTTACTTTATAGCTTTACCAACCAGGGGAGAAGGTTACATTCTACAATTTACTACACATGGCAGGTATTTTATAGGTTGCTCTGAGTATTTGACTAATTACCTTACAACATTTCAAGTATTACATTACAAGCAAGTAGTTATTTCTTCACTATAATTTTACTCCTGGAGGTGTGGACCTTTTTAGACACCTCCTTTCTGATATCCAGTCCAACTTTTACCGGGACGGGGCCACTTTGATTCATGACCTTAGTATTTCTGAAATCCTGGCTACGGCCCTGAACATAGCATAAATAAGTCTACAGTCATGCTAATGCCAGGATGTCAATATGCTCACACTAACAACGTTAACATGTTGATGTTTAACGGGTATTCCGTTCACAATTTTAGTTTAGAGTGTTTGCTAACTAGCACTGAGTGCGTCTGAGAATGGTGGAACATTTAGTTTTGCAGATATTTGATCACAAAGTATTAGAAAAAAATTTTTTGGCCAGATAATTGCATTAGATAAAATGTTATGGTGATCACCAAAGTCAGGAGTCATCATCCTCTGGGCACCTTGAATTGCGGTACAATATTTCATGGCAACCCATATATTGGTTGTTCCAGTCTGGACTAAAATTGTGGACCAACATGACTGACTGGCATCGACTGCCTCGAGCCAAGCCGCTCACAGATAATCAGTTGCTGCTTTTCTTTGCCTAAAATCATAGTAAAGTGAACATGTTTGGCTTTTGGAGCTAGTATTAAAGGTAAATTCTAGCCGGGCGGTTACTCTGTTCAGGATTGGTTACTGAACCAATTTATAAATTGGAGGTGTTCAGGATTACAGTACATAGATTCTTAGTCACTTTTGTTTTAGAACTGTTACTTATTACACAATGATGAAGACTAATAGCATTTTCTAACCCCCCTACGACTATAACAGCTGACAATCTGGACGTGTGCAATAAATAAATCATTACTGAAGACAAATGCATTTTTATAATTTTTTTGTTTATTGGCCACCACTTCACATGTTCCACATCAATTTGGATATGATGGAATGCTTTGTTAAGTTTCCCCCACCGCTGTACAGCTGTCAAACCCATCGCCTTGCTCTACTCAAGCCTCCCCTCCCTGTCAAAAAAACACACCGACTACAACAAACACAGTACATTCATTCTCCTGTTCATAACAGGCCAGAAATATGTACTAATCATTCAACCCATCACACAGCAGTTTCACACCATTCACGCAGCACACACACGCAATCGCTATAGCGACAAGGGTGTTGGGTAGAGCCAAAAGGGATGCTGGAGGTACAGTATGGGTGAGGGGTGGGGGCGGTACAACTGTTCCCTCCCCGCTTCAGATAATAGACACTTCTCTCAGACCAACCTTACCAGTAAACTGTACCAATCTGTCTGCTTCAGTAACCACGGGAATCTCTGATTAGGCATGAATGCAGTGCGACCCATCAGGACCTGCTCCAGGTCTGAGAGCGTGTCCAAAGACCAAACTGGCTACAGCCGGGCACAATGGTACATCAAACATGACAAGTCCTTAATTAAAAAAAACAAAAAAAAGTCATAGTCAAAACAATTAAATAAAATAGGTTTTCCCCAAAAAGTTAACCTTTGTTCCTTTTAGAATAGTCAGTAGCCGTGCTGAAACCAGGAGACTGAACTGAGAAATTATCTGGGAATGACGAAATGAAAAGACAGTAACTCCCCCCACCAAAAGAAAGAATAATTGGTCTCAGCTACAAATGGAGGGGCAGCTTTGTGCTACACTGGACAAGCTCTGTGGGGTTTATTTTAGTGAAGACATTGCAAAATAAACACATCTATAGGATGGCCCCTTGTCCCCTGAGAGATCAGTCATTACAAGACCACCACACACACAAAACTCTGGTCCTCTGGATTTCTATCAGAGGGAAAAGAACATCAGCAGCCCCCCCCCCTTACCTACGAATACAGAATACAACACTCATTTAGCTCATACCCACACTAAACAATGGTAATGCTTTTTTTTTTTTTTTTAAAGAGGAGGGGAGCAAATTCACCAGGAAAAAAAACAAACATTTTCAAAACCGGATATCAATGCCATTTTTACATTTGGTTTAAAATATACAAGGCAAACAGCTGATGTGGAGCTTTGTAGAGAAGGCATTGAGGTCTCCCATAGAGGTGGTGCGCTGTTCCATAGAGTCCCCCCCACGTGGGACAAGACAAGTCTGGCCAGAAGTTGCAAGGTTGGAGATGTGGCTGGCAGAAAAAGGCCCTGCCATTCCACTGATGGACTGACTGGGTAACTGACGGGCTGGCTAGCAGGCCGGCTGACTGACTGACGAGAGGCAGTTAAAGGGGAAGTTTTAATGTTCACAGGACAGGGAAGGTCCACAAGGAAGTGAAGGTGGTGATGTTGACTGGTTGGAAGGGTTGGGGCAGGACTTGTCTCCTCTCTCTCTCTCTCTCTCTCCTCTGCCAGCTCTTACAACTCGTCATGTCCGTCGTCCTCACCATCAGAGTCCTCGTCCTGTCCTTCTTCCCCATCATCCAAATCCTGGAAAGCAGAGGAGGAGAGGAGTGTTTACTAAAACAGAATCTCTCAAATCGAGCAAGAATGCAGGTCTAGTTTATAGTGGATGCCTAGAAAATTATTTTTGTCATCAACACTGTGTCACAACCACAGCTCGACATACAGAGGACATCTTTATTAACAGCCATTCTTTCACGTCTACTCTGAGGGCAGGTTGGCGTGAGTAGATGTGTCAGATACTGGAAGGCCCTAATGTTGACTGCAGCGCTGCACGTGCTGTTTTTATTTGTAGGCTCAGGTCTCCAGGGCAAGCCCAGTAAACAGCTGTGACAGCTGAAAACGGCATTAGCGAACAGCATTCAGCTGGGCTGCAATTACACTTCTGAGAAGGGGGCATGGTGGCAATAGTGGAGTGGAAAGGTGCTAGTAAAAGGTAGAGGGGGGCTCGTCAACACAACATGCATCCTCTGCATCTTTAACAAAGATCTGGTGGAAAGTTTGACAAATATCATTTACATTAATGTTCAAACATTTTGCACCTGGAGCAAGTTTAGGAACGGGTTCAATTTCAGCCACACTTCTTAAAACCAACATGGACATTTTCTTCAACTGGCTATTCATTCAACCACATATAATGTTCTGTTCTAAGGTCACAGACTAAAATCCTCAAGAGTTGGTCACCTGAATCTATCTATGGGTAGCTAATAGGATTTAACTCCAAAAAAAAAGTTATTAAAAATGAGCCCATATTTCAGCAGGTTAAGTTTATGGTGAGGGTTTTCCAACATGCTGTGGGTGTTTTTTCTGGTTTTAAACTTTATGCTTTATTGTAAACAACTTAAGTGTAACTGTTTGAAGTAATAAAAACATCCCATGAACACCAACTATTTATGAAAAAAACAGAGCAGTCAGCCCCTAAATCCTAAAACTGCAGCAACTGTTTTAATGTTGCAGCTGTTCCTGTTTTAGTCTCTGCCATTTCCCCTCAATAAACAAATAAATTTCCCAAAAACAAAATGTATGCTTGTATCATAACAGTCTAACAGAGCACTGCATGAAAAGCTAGATTCTTGTGTTCACATACAGCTTTTTTTCCCCCCATGTGGTCTCCAAAGGAAAATACATCAAGATGATCTGAACATTAGCTACATTCGCTCAGACAGCCTGAGGTAGTTTAGTGAACAATTCAGACATTAGAGTACAATAGTTCTGGGTTGTTTTTAAAAAAAATGGCGAGACCACAATTATTTCCAAACTATTTCTTCTCATGAAGGTAAAACTGCACTGCTTCCTGTAAAGTGTGTGAATGACTTTACCTCTGTATCCAGATCGTCCTCATCCTCGTCTCCTGCAGGGGCACCGCCCTCCTTACCACCACTCTCCAGGAACTTAGTGAAGCCTTCCAGTGTCCTCTCCCCATTGTAGTCAATCACCTGTTGATCAGACATTATTTTTAATAAAACATCTAATCTCCACCTCCCCACAAAAAAAAGTCTATAAAATGCAAGCACGAATGCATGAGTTTATTTATGAAAACAAAAACATCACTGAGCTTTCACACCTGACTGTGCCATTTGAAAGCAGCAAATAAACTTTGGCACTCTTAAAATGGTGCCAATAACTTGTCCAGAGGTGATCTGTGAGCAATGACACAGCAACAAGCCAGTAGGGTGACTGCTAAAATAAGGATGCACATGAAAAGGAAAATCACTAGGACTTGTGCAAAGCTACCAAATTCATTTTCAGTTATTTAAACCTGCTACACAGCACCTCATGGCTGCCACTGCAGCTCCATCCTTCCCTAGCCTTCTCCTGGGTCATCTGCATGCTTCATCTAAGTAGGGTCATGGGCTAATCCTCAGACTTACTGTGGGGCGGCCCCGGTATCGCTCATTCACGATTGCTAAAATAAAGACGGGCACGTGAAACTCTGGTAAATAAAAGGCACGCTATGGAGAGAGGCAGGTGCAAGCTGAGCAGACTGTCTCAATGTGATTGAAGTCCCCAAGCAGGAATCTACAAAGAACCAAACACCAACATAATGTTGCAGAAACATCTAGGGCCAGCAAGCTCAGGTTTCTGCACAAGCTTGGCGCTGCTAAATCAAGAGGCTCTCATGATAGTTAGGAGGCCCCTATGGCAATCGGCAATCATCTTCCAAATAATCACTGGGATCACTATAACTCACAACTGTCTAATGAATAAGAGGGTGAATCGCGATTGTTACTGGCAGAAGGAAGGATTATAGATCAGTCAACACAAACGGAGACGTTTACAGAAGATCCTGCAGATGAGAGATGATACCAATTCAATATTTAATCTCTCTCTGCTGATGGATCCAATGTGACAGAAAAAAGAAAAATGTTGTCTTGAAAGTTCTGAACACCCACCTTGCGCTCTTCTCCTGCGGGGAAGAACTTAAGAGTGGGGAAGCTGTGGACTTTGACGGCTTCGATCTCATTGGCTGTGGAGTCCATCTTAGCCACAATTATGTCAGCACTGTCCTTGTATTTTTCTCCCAGCTTCTCCCAGATGGGAGTCAGCTGTTTGCAGTGTCCACACCAAGGTGCATCTGGAATACCACAAAATATTAGGATCTTGACCAGCATTTAAATGTAATCTCTCATGCATTTTGTATAGACTACTAAATCAAGCTCTGGGCATTAGGGTGTCTGGATGTTTGATTTCAGACAGGTCTATACATCCCAATGCAGTGTATAGCTGGAAGCAGGCAAACACACCCTGAACGTGTCACATGCAGACTTAGTTTCATGGCCTTGCTCCCCCTTTGACACCACCACCTGTCAGGAAAAAATGGGCCTACCCTGACATATAAGAGCTGCATTTAAAAGCCAATGATGGAAATTTCCTCCAAAAATAAGTGTAAATTTAAATGAGCATGGCTATAAAAATAATCCAGTGACTATATTTAACTGGATCTTTTCAACATCAGTGTCAGATAACAAATTCATTTGCAGAGAGTGGGCTGACTGTGAGTCTCTAGCATCAACTTTAGGCATCTGCAAAGGACTTAGCTCAGTTGCTCAAACAGTAGGTGGGAGATTTGGCAAAGCCTCTAGCTTCAGTGTCTGAAACTTAAATCCTGGCCCTCCTTATTTTGCCTGAGCTTTGACTGCAAGAAAATACCCCTTTAAAAATAGATGAACCCATTTACCACCTCAAAAAGATTATGAATCATGAATATGTTTTAAAGGCGATGCAATGGAAATGTCCGCGGACAAGAAAACGCTCTTACAGAATTCCACGAAGACGTTCTTAGAGGGATCGAAGGCGACCTCCTCAAAGTTCTTGCCGACCAAAACCTTGACGGGGGTTTGGTCCCAGTCTTTAGGGATGTCCTGACTCATGAGGTGGGGCTGTGAGAAAAAAAAAAAAGTAAATACAGAAATTTTCATTAGAATACATAATGCTTAATTACGTGTTAAACTCATGATCCACTTTGTCAACAGTATTTACAGCACATTCTCAAGAGTATAGCTCAATAGACAAGTCATGGTATTAACAGGATTAAGGATTTAATTGCTTGTGGCGGTCCAAAAAAAATGTTTGCACTCAGCAATTGTGTTTACAATTGCCCTCAGTTTATTATATATGAAGACTTCCAAGTCCAAAATTAACATTAACTAAATCCCTCGCACGAATGTGTAAGTATACCTATAACATCCACGCGCTAACATAACTGTCTTACCTTGAGTTTGCCCTCGATGAACAGTGTGCAGAATTCGATGATGCTCTCTGCTGTGATGGCGTCGCTCTCAGGCTTGTACTTTGTCATCTCGTCCTCCAGGGTGATAAGGCGGATGGCGGGGCACTCCTCTTTCTTCAGGCCGAAGAACTCCAGGATGCGCTGGTTGTCGTCCACGTCGCTGTCGATGAAAATGAACAGGATCTGGACAGGGGAGACGGAAGAGGTCAACATTTGATTTTGTTATTCAAGATATCCTGGCAGAGTCTTACATTTAAAGATGTGCATATACTGTATACACAATGCACACCGATCACACGTGATCGGTTAAAGGCAAGTGCATTTGAAAGACCGGCGTGTGTTTTCAGACAGTCCACCTACCCGACCCTTGAATCCCTCTGAGGCTTTCTTAAACTCGGCCATTTTGTCCTGGAAGTCTGAAGCAGCTTTGGGCAGAAACATGAGGATGTGGGACTTGATGTCTCCACCGAAGATTTTAGGGGCAGTCTGCAGACAACAGAATACACAAATTTAACATGTGGGGAACCACACCTGGACTTTTACTACTTGTGGTTGTGGACAGTTGTATGGAGAAGGGAATATAATGTTGATGTGCATGGCCCCAGACATTACCTGCTCAGTGAACTCAATGACCAGAGGCAGCTGGTTGGCCTTGACAAAAGCCAGGAGTTTGTCTTTGGTAAGCTCTCCATCAAAGGTATTACGCCCTTCATCAAACTGTAAGGGAAACATGGAAACATTTAGATACAAATATTATCCACCCATCTGAAGTGCCTGTGGACACCAAACATAGATTTACCAGACAACCCACTTTAAAATCCTCTGGTAACCCCCAGCTGAAGAAAGAGCCAGCAGCCCCAATGGACTTTTTATTAAGTGTTAAGAATAGCAGTAGTGCAGCTGTGCCAAACAGCTCTTACTGGCACACAATAGGAAAAAGGACATTTGGCTGGTGGCACATTGCCAGCCTTGCGGGCACTGACCAAGGCTATGAAACATAAGCCTCAAACCTCAGTTGCCATAAACAAGTGAAAGACCCCAGCTGTTTATTAAGAGTGAGCCCCTGCTTTGGGACGGTTTGCCTAACTGCAGGCAACAAGCCCACATGTCAGTGTTGGTGTCAGGGTAAAGTTACCAACATGGATCAGAGGCCAGACAATGGCAGTGGAGGACTGAGACTTGGTTGTGCCAAAATGAAAGATCAACACTAAGGGCTGAGTGCAGAAACGCACGCAGTTTAGGGTTTGTTGTTTTCCGCTGGGGCTGCATGAAATTATTTAATTGCTGATCTACTGCAAACTATAAAATGTTAACACAATTATGCCTATTACGAGGTACCAGAATAGAAAGTGACATCTGGCATGACGGTTGAAAATAACTGAAATGATCAGTCACCGTTTGCGAAGCGTGGTTATGAGTCTCAAATCTTTGAGCTTCTTATAATACAAGATGTGGTCATTTTAGAGTTAAATTTATCAAACACCCTTATTAGTTGCTTCATTGTTTATTGTCGGACACATTGGACCTTGACCTAACTTGACAAATCCACACGCTGACTGTTTTGCTGATAAGACAGCTAAATGACCTCTGACCTATACTTCAAGGGATTGTTGCCGTCATTAAAAGACAGGCATTTTCGGTTTTTAAAAATACCGTCTTGTGTAAATTTCATGGAGCTACAACACATGGAAAGAAGGTAAAGGAACATCTACTTGAGCTAGGCGTCTTCTCATCTCGTCTGCTCATAGCCAATGGGGCTACTTGAAAGACGTACCATCACCTAATACAGCTCTTTACCATTCATCACCATTAGCTCAACACGCTGAGGTCATTCACTGAGTAAGTCGAGCAACAGGCCCGAAAGCAGGCGCACGTATACAACGTTGAAGCACCTCAGACGAGCCAGGATTAGCAACGGAGAGCGGATACTGTGAGACTGACAGCATCGCATTACCGTGGTGTAGATCAAAAACACTGGGGTGTCTTCAGCAGCTTCCATATGTGTGTTTCATGAGCTGATGTAAGGCCACGGATAAACTATTTACAAAATATCTACAATAAATAATCACAAGTCAACCAATTTGGAGTCTGTATCTTGAGATGTCCTGTAACCACATTTTGTCCTATCTGGTCGAACAGACACATGTAATATTTGTGTGTCGTTAGATAATATAGATATACATGTATGCTCTGAAGCACTTTATGTGTCACTATGACATCAAGATGAGTTATTACGGAACAAGAAAGAACTTTAAGCCACCTTCTTAAAGAGGACAACACTGTCCTTGGACACCTCAAACTTGGAGTAAACACCATCGTCGGAGGTCATGGCGAAGGGAATTTCATCAATGGCTTCAGCTGCTTTTTCGTAGGCCTTGGCAGCGTCCGAGTTAGCATCCTACAGACACAAGAAATCCTTCACGTAAAGCACTGTGCATGTGATCCCCAATGATAACAGTAAAAAGGTGTTCATATAATATAAAACAAACAGAAGGAGCTTTATTACAAAAATGACTCTGGATGAACTCAACTTGTTATATTCAGACGTTGAGAGATCAAAATCATACCTTGAAGAATCCGATGACTGCCACCTCGTGGTCAGCGATCAGAGCCTCTGCCTCTGTAACTTCGGACAGGATAATGACGGCCGGGCCAGTGCGCTTCTTCAGCCAAGTGACAATGTCATCTGCTTGTCTACCAGCTGCAAGACAACAACACACAATTACTCAAGTACTCCTGTCTTTAAATAGAAATGGACAATGTGATCAGCCATCAGGCTCCATGCATCTTAGGAAAGCAGGAAACATTTTTCTTAGTATTTGAACAGAGCCAAAGTGACGCCATCTTTACTTAGACAGACAGAGATGTAGCTGACCTCAACTTAAATACAGAAGTGCCTCAGGGGAGCCGATGTTTCAGTGAATTTGCACTGCCTCTACTGTGGTTTGACCACAGTCACTTAATATATGCAGAGATGCGGAGACACCCTTCATACATTTTCAGTACATTTTGAAAGTGAAACTGTGTCAGCAGCAAAAACAGAGCAGTTCTGCATTTCTGAAACCTCTGGCTAACAGCTCTTATAACTTGATGACAATCCAGAACATTGCTCTTTTTTTTTTTAATTTCAAATCCAAGCACCATGTTGCAGGATAATTCAATTATAATACAAAATCAAAAAAAAATCATTATGCCAGATTTTTAAGGCTGCAAAAAGCCATTTATTTTTCTTTTGATTAAGACTGTTGCAATTAAACTTGACTTAAGACAGACCTGACTATCAGAGTGAACAAGTGATGCAACGTAGTAGCAATTTCATTGAGAAACACATGTTGATGAAGTGACACAGCACGTAGTCTTGGTGCAGTGCTGTGAGGTCTCAGGGAACGCGTGGGAGACGGGAGACTCAAGTCAGAGCAGTCACTTCCACAAGAAGAGAAACCCCTCCCAACTTTTTCCCTCCCTTTCCACACCAGGTCTGGACTGGGCCAGCACAGAAGTGGCGACGTGAAGAACTGCACATTCTCTAGCTGGAGGCCGTGCTCAAAGTCAGCATGGGAGGAATGTGCATGGAAGATCCAACCCACATTTTGTCTCAGTCATGTTGCTGAAAGCTGATTGGCTAACTTACTGTTTATGCTGCTGTGCAGATCATATTACCAGGATGAATACAGTCAATAGGGCTTGCATATAGTACTCAGATTCTTTTTGCTATAAACTATAATCTATCAAGCATTATATTATGAAATAATATTCAGTCACCTTACTAGGAGGTGTTACCCAAGATTACATCACTTTGTGAGAGGAAAAAAAAAAAAACATTCATTAATGTGCACTGGGTAGAGAAAATCGAAGTTGCACGTTGGAGACGCTGCAAACATTTTTTTAAAAATGAGCGAATAACTAAATTCAAATGAAGAAAGTCTTTTATATAATGTATAAAAGACTTAAAAAGATCTTATAATATAAAATCTTCATATAACATGAGTAAACAAAAACACCACATCTGACACCTGTCCATAGAGCTCATTTCCCACCACTGCCCTCAACCTCTAAATAGTTTATCTCATGCAAGCAAGTCTGCACAAATGAAAATCACACTGCTCACCAGAGTACTCTTTGGGTGACTGGCTCTCTCCACCCTTGAAGAACTTGATGGTGGGGTATCCCCGGACGCCGTACTCTTGGGCCAGTTCGGTCTCCTCTGTGGCGTCCACCTTACCCAGACGGACCTCTGAACCCTCTGCCTTCAGCATTCCAGCAGCCTTGGCGAACTCTGGAGCAAGGGCCTTGCAGTGGCCACACCATGGGGCATCTACAGGAGTGTCAGGAGGAAGTTTGGCAGGACATTGTTGTTAAGTAAACCAGTTTTCCTGCGGGGAGTTGATCATTTTTGGAACAAAAAAAATCCCTTATGAATAATTCTTATTTTACAAAAACACTTGATAACTGCCATAGCTTTTAACCTACACACGGTCCTGTTAAATCAAACAGAGATAAGATGATTCATCGACTGGTTAATCAACAGAACTTAACTATTCTGATGAATATTTAATCGTTTGCCAAACATGCACTTTTTTCCCCAGCTACGTCAATGTGCAGATTTTCTGCTTCTTTTTGTATTTCATTGTAACTTAAATAGCATCAGGTTTTGAAGAGTTGGTCAGAAAAAAACAAACAAGCAATTTGAGGTTGGGAACTTGTGATCACATTTTATAAATTAAACCACAATTTTATCAACAGGTTCACTGACGATGAAAATAACGTAAGTTGCAGCCCCTATGGGATACATTTCAGGACAATTTTTGGGTAAGTAAGTTTGTGACCATTTCTAAAGAATGGTTTGAACTTCAAAGAGAGAACTCCTTAGACATGGTGTCCAATTGTACATGTAAAGGTCTGGACAAAAATCCAAACAGATAATCACCTAATCAGAGATGTCACTTGAAATAAAATGACCTGCATTGCATCACCTTAAATTATTGACAAAGAACAAAACTTCCTTGTTCCAGTCGAGTCACTATGAACACACAGATGAACTTTTGTAAAGTACACGTCAACCTAGCTCCACATCCCAACTCAGATCCCGCCCAGCTGAAAAACTACGTGGGCAAATCCTTCATCCCTCCCATCCTGAGCTCATTGGAGAGTCTTCTCCACGCCAATCTCTGACTGGTGCACTCATTTGTCACACAACATGTGAGCAGGTCAACAATCTGACAAAAGTGTAGCCGGGATGGGCCTGCAGGCTATGAAGAAATGGCTCATTAAAGCCTGTGATATGGCATGACAACGAATCCTATTATTAGGGGAAATTAATTACTTCAATACAATAACTGAATTTAAAAACCAACAGTAAATGAGGTGAATGAGTTGCACGAAAACTGAAACATAAAGTATGAAACCACAGCAGGCAATCGAAACTTAATAATCCCGCACTTTACTGATTCACATACTCTTTGGCTTCTGTCTACTCATGGTGTTAATAATGATGTTATTACAGCATTATTCCGACGGCAAAAGTAACAATGCGCGCACTGATCGATTTTCCAAATGCAATTTGGTGCAATGCATTTAGCAATCTGTAACATTCTGGAGCTAACGTTATAGCTAACGTAAGTAAAAGCAAGAACACGGCTACACAGAAATTGTAAAATGATTCACGTTAGTACCATTAACGTTAGAGGCTTAACGTTACGGCAGTGTGTCAAGTTTGATATCCACACAGAATTTTGCACTCCGAGGATAGTGGGTGCTAACAGTTAGCCAACGTTTGTCAAATGTAATGGGCAATAGTCTAACAAAGAGAAACCGCAGTCTGATAAACAATGCCTCGTCCATTTTTGCAGCGATAACTCCGGTGAAGTAGCTATGGGGGCAGCTAGCTGAAATAGATTCACGCATGGATGCAAACTTGAGCACGGCGTCAGTAAGTTAACGTTGGCCGTTAACCGCAGCAACTTGTCAGAAGTGTCAAAGTTTAATGCTAACAGGAACACAGGCTTAATTTAGCTAGCTAGCCGGGCAACCGTTGAGTCTGCTGAAGACAGCTAGCGTTAGCTGGAGATTGTGAAGCCACTGTTACTTACAGAATTCAACCAGGAGGTTAGGGTGAGCTTTAAGAGCCTCGTCGAAGTTACTTTTCTTCAGCACCAGGACATCTTCCTCCTCAGTGATCTCAGCCCGGCTGGCCACGGCCAGTGTGCAGAGGAGCAAAAACTTAAACATAACGTCAGTTGCCGTCGAGTCTTCTTTGTGACAGAGATGAGAGCTGCAGACAAGGTCTTCTGCGGTTTAGCGGAGAAATTGGTCGTAGTTCAGGTCCTATTCCTTGTTTAAGCTTGGGAGAGTAGCTGGTATTTTGTGTCTACCGCTACTAACGTGGCAGTGCACGCATAAACCGGAGGGGTCAGGCGTTGTGCGCATGCGCATTTATCAGGCCCAAAGCAGTTCGTGTTGAAATGTGACTGGACCGCAGCGGACTGCACCTGGAAGTGAATGAGCGGCGCTCCCTGCTCTCTGCTGACATGCCTACACATCAGCCCTGACTGATAAGGCACAGCGTTCATAGAAAACTGTATGGAAAACAAGATTTTTAAGCACCCACGCCTTTTAAACCGATAATGTAATTTATCAGTAAACGCAGATTAAATCATAGTGCAGCTACATGATGTAGCATTATTTTTGTTTATCCAAATGTGTGAACAGTTATATTCTATAAGTGAAATATCTTTAAATATGTTGTATTTACACTTTTTCTTTCGGACTCTGGGCTATGGGGTCTTTATCCCTTGCCTTTGAAAATATAGGCGTTTTTTTGTTTGCATAGGGGACAATGTAAAGTCCTAACAACTCTGCTTGCAATCTAGTAAAATAACATTAAATTATTACTGTTATTAACATCATGTCCTGGTGATGTTGGGATTAAAGGGCTGGTTCACCTAAATAAATAAATTGCTTACCTCTGGTGGTGTATCGAGCCCCAAAAGTGTCTTTGCCTTCCCTTGCAATTTTTTTTTTTGCATTCCCCCTGTTACACCCATTGTAAACTAATGTGTCACAGCCTTAGTCATATCAACCAAAGCACAGCACCAACTACAGCCACAATCACTGCACCAACCAAAGATAAGTGATCCCATGGCTACATTCATAATCACAGCTACAGCCTGTCTCAGTCAGCTCTGGTCTGTGAGAAAGCTAGGTTAATCAGTCTGCTAGTTATCTATCTGGCTGCAATGATGCAGACTTGCCAGCCACTGTGGTCACAATACATAGGAACATATACACAGCTCAGGCTTTCTCTATGGATCCGAGAGAATGTAAAAGGTGTTGAAACAAAATGCAAAAAAACTTAATGCAAGGAATATTTTGTACACCGCTACGACATTTCAGGTGCTCTGTAGCTGGTGTCATGGTTTTTTATTCATCCAGGTTTTGAGATATCTGTCCCTAAGATATAAAAGTAATTGTCTCTTTTCCAAAACATTGTCCCTGTCTGGATAATCTGCAGAACACCCTGTCAACAGATTTTATTAGGACTGTCTGTAGGAAGTAGAGATCTTAAAATACGGGAAAATAAAAACAAAACCATAAATGTGGCTGGGTAGCACTTGAGGTAGGTGAGAAAATGTGTTTTGTTTTTGTTTTGGTGAAAAGAGGACATTTTTTCAAGGAAGTAAAAGTCATAAAATAGCAACGACAAGTTACTATTTGCAAAGATGAACATAGAGAGAAGGTAGTCGGTGTCTGGTCAGTGTGTTGTTAATAAAGGGATGGAAGGATTGTTAGTTATGACACCCCAGGTTTAGCTGGTATGAGTGTAACATGTTATCTATCAGTAGGTAAATTAGAAACCTGAGAAGCAGTTCTACAGGAACAGTCAGTGCTTACACTCAGAGATACTGAAGGGGCAGGTTCAACCAGTGCAGAATAAGGAAACTGTCAGGGAAAAGAAAAATAATTCAGCCAAACATGAATATAAAGGGCAGATTAAATGAATTACGAGCACATTGCATAACGCCACCAAAAAATACTAATTATAGAAGCGCATGCATAAGAGACTGAATGGAAGAAGAAACAATTTTCTGCCATCAGGAGCACATAACGTCAACATCCATGTTTGGACCTCCGGCCCGGGGACCCTTGTTGCATTACTGCCTCTCTCACACTGGCAGAGAAATGGAAAATATTCCAAAAATGCAAAACAGAATAATAATACTCAGTTAAGGAGTAGGCAAGGAAGTTGTTCCTTCGAGACATACACCTAAACTCAGTTGTCAGTTACACACTCAGTTAACTTCACCTAGCGGAAACTAACGCACTCTAAGGCAAGAAATCCTACCTTAATGAAGGTTATAATGTTCAGTTTTTGTTGAAATGGTTTTAGAGAGGTGTTGATTCACCTGTATGGTCAATTTTGAGGGTGTGACTTGTGGTGCTTGGAATTGGGTTACATTCATTATACATATGTTTCTATCATTCTGTCCACCACATTTATATCAAGGAGGCTAGGCTAAATAACAGAAACATTTCTCAACAGCACCACCGACTACATCCTCCAAAATGATCATATAGTCCACTGGTAAACACCAGTAACTTCATTTATATATAAGTCGATAGATTAAAAAAACAGGACCCGAACATTTTGGACGCAATCATTTTTGAGGTATATATTTTTGTGCACACCTGACAAAGGACAGAGAGTTCCCAATATTAAGGTCCAGACTCAAATGCAGCAGTTGTAACATCAGGTGGTCAGTGAACAGCTGCCTGGCTGATGTGTCAGTGGATGACTGAAGGCCTCTATTGTCACGGTAACCACATTATTCTTTTATGTATACAGTATGCATTATCAAAGTTTGGCTTTTAAAGGTCACAGTGGACTGTGACACAGAGGATTGCCTCATTACATCACAGTGTATAGGTAAACAGGTCTAAGTTATCACTCGGACTGGAAAAAAAGACACCTGTCAAGAAGGCTTCTTTAGAAAATATCAGTACATCCATTTAGACAAAAGGTTGTGATCTTTAACTCAGCTTTTCTCAGCAAAATTATAGAATTGTAGCTTCTGATGTATGCCATTTTTCAGTGTCCACTTGCATTAGAAATATTGTACAAACTTGAATGAATCAAAAGCTTAGGTGTCCAACAATTTAATATTGCGCTTTTGTAATGTTGGGGAACTCAATATAGACAGATTAAAAAAGTGTAGTCAAAATTAAAGCACCAGAGGCAGGGTCTATGTGGCTCAATCAAAAACCTATAAAAGCATTTAGACAAACGATGAACTGACCATCTGGTTTACTCCTGACTTAGTAAAGGACTCTTTAAGTAGAGGACTGTAGCCTGAAGTATGCTCAGTATTTAGGCATTTTAAGGAATTAATACACAACTGCAGTCAGATCAGACAGTTAAGTGTAGATACCAGATGAACTTAGTCAGAAGTCTCTGCTCAAAACCCAGCTAAATTCAATAAAAAATGCTTCCAGTTATTAAATCAGACAGATGTTTATCATAAAATGAGAATAAAATCTGTTTAGATTATGTGCTGCCCCAGGCCATTTATTTGATTATGACTACTCTCTTACAATGCATATGACATTGTCTCTGGTGTTTGGGAAGTGCCTCATGTTACTTCACTGCATCAGGGTCGAGTGTGTACTGCCTCACAAGTTCATTACTCAGGGTGACTTCTGTAATGCAGTCAACTGCATTTTAAATATTTTGACTATGACACAGCAGGCAATTTTTGGTTAGATTTCATGCAAATGGGCTGAAAAGTGAGACTAAATATCAAAACTTGCGTCAATTTCCTGGCAACACGGTCTTCTGTCAGAATAACGATACATCTCTGACATTAAAGCTGTGATGAAATGTGATATAACATGGTTGTCATCGAATCACATGGATAAATTTTCTGTTAAGCATGGTATTGTTACCTTTAGTCTGACTACACAAGTTGCTTAGGGATTGACTGCAGGTCTTTGTGGACTGGTGTTTACTTTGCTTTAACTAGATTCTAGATTGAGGATGTTTATTCTTTATTCTTCTACATAGCATGTGTAATATACCACCTTAATGTCTCAGTACAAGCTTTACATTTTTTTTCCAACAAGGACAAAAAGACAAATGGCCTCCCTCTCCTTGTTAAATGCAGTACATACGTGTCACAAATCTCTGGCCCTCCTGCTTGTTTGACAAAGCAGCAAGCTCAACAAGCCGATTGGCTGAAGCACTTTGACAGTTTGTCACTTTTGCGCCTGGTTCGGCCACATCCTCATACCACACCTGCCACATAAGAGAAGCTGAAATATGTTCATGCCAAGCATGCTTCAAGACTTATATCATAATTTATCATGATACTCGATATTACGGAATTTATACCATTTGTAAAGTTTATATAACAATAGGTAATTTTGAAGACTAATTCCCAAACCCTTAATATGTTCTTTTTACTGCATTTACAGTCCAACAGTAGTTTTTACTGTGTGTGCTCTCCACTTTTCATGTTAACTCTCACAGTTTCTGTGTGAAACAATAACAATCAAGTCGCAGGTAGGGAGAGGCTATTTATTTTATCAAGGGCAGTTTTTAAATGCAAATATTGCTCACTGCCACTCTGCAAATGTCATCTCCTTTTTATTATTTGTTTAACTTTAATGTAATCAGGCAGGTCAACCCTGAACGGTCAACTGAGTATAATGACGGGAGATCGTAGGAATTATGTCAATGTGCTTTTTTTATGAGTAGAATGTGGGTTTTGCTGCTCACAAGGTGCATGGAGGAAGGAAAGCAGTTAGGCCAACCTTAAGATGATCTGATACCAAAGTACAAGTACAAATACAAGCCAAAGTACATCAGACTCACAATAAAGTTATTTTTAGGAAGTGCTGCTGGAGGTTTGTCTGCTTGTCAGAGACCTCCAGATTAGAGATGTGGACTGTTTGCACCAAATATTCCGGTCAAATGAATTCAGGTAAGCTGTACGTGTCACATTACACTTAGTCATTTGATCCATTGTTGATATAACACTATTAATAATAGCAATTACCCATCTATCCATCCATCTATCGTCAACTACTTATCCTGTGTACAGGGTATCCTCATTATATTATATAAGACAAGAATGACATGTAACAAATGAGAAACAGGCACATTAGAGATTCATAGGTTCAGGTTTAAGCCTTGAGACTACTGAGCTGCAAATCAATATCAGGAAAATGTCTTATACTTTTTACAGTCACTGAGTAGTGGAGGAAGTAGTCAGATTCTTTATTAAAGTAAAATGAACAATAACTGTAAAAATCCTGCATTCAAAATCATATTTTAAACTGAATAACCAGTCGGTTATGCACTTTAGGGCAGCAGAAACAAGCTGTGAATACTGATATTATTATCACCATTTAGAGTGACAATGTGAACTTGTTAGCAAAAAGTTAACTATTGACACATCGAGCAGACTAGTATTTTGTAGTCCAATATTCAGCATCAGAATCTGAATAACTTTTATTTCCCTGGGATTTGACTCCGGTCGTTCCATTGCTTTCAATGTACGTTCAGGGAAAAAGCGTTTAAAACAAGGTCAACAAAGACTGGCGGGAGACTTCCCATGATGCACAGAGCTCCTCTCTCCTCCTCTTCATCTGTATTTATTCTTATTGCATTAATTCATGTTACTAACTCGACTTCTTCCCTCTCCGGTTGTTTTGTGCTTTCTCGTCTTGCTCCTCTTTCCTTCTGTCGCTTTCTGCAGGTCTTTCTGGTTCCAGAGCTGTAGAGTCTGGATCTGTGGTTGCTGGCCGCCTGCTGCCCCTATGTTCCTGCTCAACACCCGCTGCTACAATTATGATCATTAGTCCTATTATTATTATTATCATCATCATCAATGCTGTCATTATTCATCTTTATCACTGTCACCTTTACTACTGTTTTACATTTCTATGTGGATATTACACTTGGCTGCTGTTTTAATATAATCTCAGTGTCAGTCCTAACATGTTGATGTTTAGCAGGTATAATCTTTGCCATGTTGTTTGGTGTGTTTGCAACATTTGCAAATTACCACTCAAAGCAAAGTACAGCTGTGGCTGATTTTATAGTAATCAATTGTCGAGTTCACTCAAAACCACAAATGTCAACCTGTTGGTGGCACCAGAGTATAAGCCAGGGGATCACCAGAGTAACTAGCATTTATCTTCTGAGCCCATCAATATCTGTAAAAATGTCAAGGCAATCCATCCAGTGTAGCCACTCGCAACAAGTGTTAAACTGGCTGACCAAGATGGTGTTCTGCATACCTTGGCTGCAAAGAGTGGTTATTTGAGTTACTGTTACCTTTCTGTCATCTCGAATCAGTCTGCCCAGTCTCCTCTGATGTCAACAAGCCATATTCGTCCACACAACTGCCGCTCACTGGATATTTTCTCTTTTTCGAACCAGTCTCTGTAAAGCCTAGAGATGGTTGTGCGTGAAATCAGCAGTTTTTGAAATGCCCTTCTGGCACCAACAACCATGCCACATTCAAAGTCACGTCTACATGCCTAAATGCATTGAGTTGCTGCCATGGACTGGCTGATTAACTATTTGTGTTATTCAAGCAATTGAATGTGTTCATCATAAAGTGGCCGGCAAGTGTATGTCCGACAACTGAACGTCCAATTTATGAAAACACACACTTCTGTTACTAACACAGTGTTAATATCCTTAAGTGTTTTGCATTGTTTTGGTGTAAATACATACAATTCACAAATGTGCTAAAATGTATTCTTTTGAAACAGTATGCACTCCTACTTTACAGTTCATCCTATAGGAAAGGGCATGTTTGCAATTTTTATGTTCTTTTTAAAGATACATTTAGATATCTCAGACATTCATCCAAATAGTCTGGGTTTTTTGTTTTTGTTTTATGTTTTTTTAAGTGAATTTTTGCCTTTATTTGGTCAGTGACTTTGAGACTGAGAGAGTCAGGAGCCGTGGTGAGGGAGGGGGTAATTCAACGAGGGTCCCTTGGCCTGAGGTCCAACCATGGATGCTGCTGTTGTGCAGTATGCACCTTGAGATTCACTGAACCAGCTGCACTGAACCAGAAGGACGTAAAAGGCTGGCAAAGAGGAAACTTAATTGCTCATATAAATGACTGCACCAGGAAGTTCAGTAATAAGCAGAATGAATTCAGAGCAGGAGAACAGAATGAAAGATGAGTATACTCTGATCGACGTACGCAACTCTTGAGCTTGTGTTTTGACCATTTGGATGAATTCAGGTCATTAAAGCTTAATGGGATTTTAATAAGGATGCTGGCAGAGACAGAGAAAGCGTAGAGAGAGAGATGAACGTTCGCCAAAAAGTCCAAGTGCAGTTGCCATGCCAACGCTACCATGGCAGGCTCCTGAAGTCCTTGAGGTTATTGAAGGAAGGACATTTAATTATAAAAACTCTGAATATGACATGACTTTATAATAAACAATGCGGACGTCATAGCAGAAACCACAGAGTTACAGCATGTTCCATTCATAATGTACACCGTGTGAGAGGAGTCCATTTAAATCTATCTTTAAAAAGAACATTGAAATGACTAACAATGCGTCCTTTCCTACAGGATGAGCTTTTCAGTACTGTAAAGCACGAGTTGTTAAGAACATATAGATATATAGAATATGTGTAGACTACATATTAGCAAAGTTTTTGAATCAATTTTGTTTTTTCAACAAAACATATTTTGGCACACTGTGTTTGGAAAGTATCAGAGATGTGTGTTTTCACTAATGCTCTCTTTTACTCTCTTACTTTTACTTACTGTTTGCTCAATGGCCTTGTGTAAATAACAGTGACATGACAACATTAGCTTCCCCATTAACTTCCTTCTGTCACATTTCTTCTGGACTTTCTACTAAGCTTTTCACTTTTAAAAAAAAAACAATTCTGTAAGATCTGATTGTGTATGTGAGTGTGTATCTGTGAAGGGAGGGGGGGCTGACAGGGAGGCAGTTGGAAAAATGACCATCTAATGTAATATGTTCAGGTGGGACAACTAAATTCCAATTTAAAGCTGCATTAATACATTATTATGGCCTCCCCTTATAGAACTGCTCATTGAGCTAGAAAACATTTTCTAATTACACATCCAGCTGACACAGCAGTACAACATTAAAATTCATTTGGAGCCTTTTGTTTTGGTAGTTTTTTTTTTCTCCTGAGGGAAATATCTGCCTCTTAGCTGCTAAAGTCTATGGTACTATGGTCACCAGTTAGTCACTAAGTGTATCAGTTTTCCATTAGTGCTGGTTATGTAGTATGGAGAGGCTTATGTAAGCTTTTGCTGCATGCTGCTGCTGCTGGAAACAGTTGATGAGAAGGAAAACAAAAACAATTAGCTAAAAGATGCTAAAGGTGCAGAGTCGAGTGAAAATTGTCTGTGGGTTCATCACTATGACTTCACGTATCAAATTACTCATAGTCATTTTATTCAATGTTGATATCAATCAATTAATAATAGGAGCTTTAATGAACCAAACATAGGCTATTGGTGTATGGGGTAATTCAGTGCCCTGATGTATTTACAGTATATAATCAAAATAAGTGAATCACACATGACAAATTTAACAAAAAAGAAAGACAAAATTAAATCACATTAATGTAATAATACAGGTAACCCGCCTTAGGAGGAAAGGTCAAATGAAGCATTTATTAGAAATGATAAATTACCAAAAGGAAGTCCATGTGATAACATATTACTGCTTCTGTAAATATTCTGGTAGAAACACTATGTGTTTTCTGTTGCACATGACTCTCTGATGTGATTAAAAATGTTTTCTGGTCTTACTCATGATATTTTTCTTTAAATGCTGTCTTGGGTATTCATTTTTGCCTTTTGGAATAATTGCCTACTTTTTCAGTAGTGATTCTGCAAGTGATTCTATCCAACATCCTAGTGAACTTAAATGTTCTGCCACAAGATGGCTCTATGTGCCACGAACAAACATTGAAAACAACTGTGAAGTGAGGGGGGGAAGAAGAATTATTTGCTGTATTATTGGTGCAATGGCGTTCCCTAGTGGTGAGTACTAGGGGGAAACAACACTATTGAAATATTCAGTACACTGACTGAAACACTTATTGGTAGTTA
Source organism: Lepomis macrochirus (assembly GCA_024633595.2). Lineage (NCBI taxonomy): Eukaryota > Metazoa > Chordata > Actinopteri > Centrarchiformes > Centrarchidae > Lepomis > Lepomis macrochirus. The sequence continues at coordinate 5,735,871 of JALXJV020000003.1, forward strand.
GGGTTAAATTCCCAAAACATGTTACTATATCATATCAAAGTTGCAGAATTTTTAAAAGCAGTTAAAGGTCATGAAACCATTGAGCAGCGCAGATTCTTTCATCAACAGGCCAATTTTTTTCATGCTGTGTGATTCAACAGAAGCAGCGTGTGTGCGTGCTTGTGTTTGTGTGTGTTAGTAAATGAAAAGGCTGAGGCACAACCCAGGCACCACATGTGTCATTTTACCATGAAGTATTGTGATGTTCAGTTTTGGTTTCATCATTTCCCCAGCACCTGCCATGTTTATTTTGACTTATTATTTACCAAATTTCCCATAGTTTTATTTATTTATTAGTTTATTTAACAGGGACAGTGTACTTTAATAAACACTGCTGTAAATGCGTCGGATTTCGCCAAGGGACTATTTTTCACCTGTAGTCCCTAGACAATTTTACAAAGTCACCCTAAATACACAATATGAGATTTGAGAAAATTACAAAGTTATTTAGATTTTGTGATGTCATGATTTAATATGCAAACATTGAATCCAAAACAGCATTTCACTTGGAGGTTATTGTTAGTGGACACATTTTTATATAAAAGGTTTTTAAAAAATAATTTCATAGGTTTTCTCCCTGTCTCACTTTTAGATGAGACATTATATATGATTGCACACTGAAATACTCACTGTAAATATATAAATATCGATTTTATTATACAGCCTAAATACAGGTATAATATTTTGATCATCTTTCTTTCCACATAGGCTACCTATGTACTATATAAATCCACTCTTCAATGTCATACTGTATCTATTATGCATTAATATATACTGTATGCAATATATCACAGTAGTGTCAAAATATATCCATATAACTTCAGGAAATACAGTCAACCAAGGGCAACCACAAGGGTAGGCCTGCTGGTGAAACCTGTGTAAGCTAACGCTTGTGCTCTCACAACAAAGGACATTTACATTCTGTACATAACGGTACATTACTTTCTATTTTTGTATTTTTATTTAACCTTAATTTTATTGTAAAAAAGCCATACAAGAACTCCGGTGTGTTTGTGCTCTGTAGCAAGGCAAATAAAGTCATTTGTTGACAAAGAAGCACTTGTGCTACTTTGAGGAACTACCAATAAAAAAGATGATGTTACTGATGACGGTGATAGTCGAGTTGTTTTCTTCTTAGCTGTAACATGATGGCATCTTCATGGAAAACACACCACCAAACACAGTAAGGATTTGTGACGTGCCTTTATTGAGATAAACAAATATTTACAGCCAATTGTTTCACTGATTGGAAACTGAGAACGTACTTCGTAGAGTTTACCAAAAAGTGTGAATAAGAGAAGGAAGGGGAAAGGACAAGGAGCGGTGTGTGAAGAAAGGAAGGCGGAAATCATTAATCCACCGGCACTGGCAGGGCTTGGCAGTTGTTGACCTCTGGACAGTAGTGACTGATCTCACGTTGTTCAGTGTTGAGCTCAGCGTACTCTACTGAACCCTGCTGACACACAAAGCGGGTCCATTAAACACTGTCACAGCTAGGTGATATTTAAAACTATTGCATTATAAGATTTAAAAAAAAAACATGTTTTGTGGCTTCTGGTAATATGTGTACAAAACATTTGCCCCTGCATATATTCAAATCAGATTTTAAACTGTGTGTTCATCCATCTCTTTAAGTGCTAATCCTCATTTTTACTGGAGCACATCCTGATTTATTTTCCTACAATAAAAACTTTAAATTGTATACTGAACATCAGTTTTCTGAGTAGCAGACAAACCACAAGAAGAGCACTATCAGACCAAACCAGATAATCTGTCATCAAGTAGGTACACCGATGAAAGAATCAACTGTTTTTAGATCATGATGTCACGTCCTCAGCTTATTATTTCAAATTCCTCTCTTCAGCTGCCTCTAACACCATGTAGGGACAAACAGAGCAGTCAGGAGCAGCAGTGATTAAGGCATGCTGGGGGACAGTATGCTGGACAAGATGGGCTTGGAGTTAATTTGACTGGGTCACAGCGCTGATCTGAGCAGGCGATAGGGAAGGAAGCCCCAGCCCAAATGCCTTTGTTCTTGTCTGGAAACTTTGACAAGCATTTCCCTCTCGCTCTGGATTATCGGCCTGCAAAAGATCACTGTGGCCAGGAGGCATCCAATGCAGGGCAACCTGGATGGTTTTGGTAATTTATTATATAGCATGTAAGATACATGAATTGAGCTACTAAAGAAAACTTGTAATTTAAGTCACTGTTCAAGTTAATGGGGAAGAAAACTTGTGTGTTGCTTTCTAAGTGAGACTTAAATCAACAGTAAATTAGGTTTGGTCAAAAGGTTTGTATGAAATATTACATGCTGGGAAAATGAAAAATGAAATATGTGAATAAGTGTTAAGATTTAACTAGTGACGTATTTCCTTTAGAAAATAAGTGTGATTGCTATAAGCGCTGATAACATATTTTTCACGAGTTTATAATTATATGAAAACTCATTAACCTTAATGTATTAGTTGAGTTAGATATGTAAAGGAAGTGAATGGAGACTTTCAGCGTCAGGCTTCAATGCATTACGGTGCATTAAAGCGGTGCATTACAACTGATAAACCGTACCATTATGATGAGCTTATTCACAGTTAATCAGTGTGCACAACTGGCTATTTCTAAATTTAAATGGAGTTAGTACTCTATAAAGGTGCTGAGTCATAAATGGGGCTGAACGGACCTCCACAGAATTTTATGAATTATACAACTCGTAACCTGTACATGTCATCATAATTAACTTATATACAGAGCTGGGATGAAACCAGAACCTCTGGGTGCTGTTCCAGAAGTAAAAAAAAATCATTTGAAATCCCATTGACATTTGGAACAATGCTAAAATCCAGCCTTGGAACTGAGCCTTTCTCAGCAGCAAAACTACAACTACAACTAAAACTATGCTCTTTAAAAAAAAATCTAATATTGTTGTTTATTTAATATTTCCTGTTTTTAGTGGCCTTCAGCAAACACCATTACCCATGAGCCGGTTAAACGCCATGGCTCGACAGAGGAGTCCATGAGCGAGTCCATGGGGCATGGTTAGCTCAGAGGTGTCTGTTATAACAGCAGGACACTGTTTTATCCAGCAGAGATTGCAACTAAAAAGTTGAATGACTTTAGATTAGAGCTTTGGTGAGATAGAGTTTGTTTGTGCTCACAAAATAAATGTTGCTTAACCTTGTTAAAATCATGAATATTCCAATTTCTAATAGCAAGTACTGCATGGATGCTGTTTTTGCATAAAACATGAACAATAAACTCCTTGAAGAGGCTTCACTTTTTCAGAAAGAAAAGCTGATTGAGAGGTTACAGAAGGTAGTGCACCAGAGGCTAGTCTGGACACAATCATAGAGCATTTGAAGATTTTAATAGAGTTTACATTGTATACAGGAGCTGTCTTACAACAATAGAACTGGAATGGCTTTGGTGAATTACAGACCCTGTAATAAGTCATAAAATGTACATGTCATCATGACAAGCTTATGTAAATTTCATCAGTGTGTGTAAATAAATGAAGTCTATGGGACTGTTTTTAAAACGTAATTATTTTAAAAGTTATCAACAAGAAAAGTATTAGCACCCATCTACAAACAATTTGGCAGATTTGACATAGGAAATGTTTCAATAACATAAAGTCAAGTGTCTTTTAAAAAAAATCAAAATAAATATCAACCAAATCAACCTTTGAATGTTTTTTTCCAAATGCAGAAAACTTCATAACATTAGGCATATATATATATTTATATTATCTGAACAATATATGTAATGGAAAGGGTTTTCAAGTTGCAGGCAAACAAAAAAAGGCACACAAGTCTTATTATTATAATAATAAGGAGCAAGAAGAATATAAATGTGATTGTGCTGCTAATTACTCACATAGTCATGATGGTCAGCGGCACCTAAAGGGAAAAGCGTCACATGTTAAATGTGTGTTGGGTGTGTACCCTGTTCACTCACTGGCTGACCTCAGAGTTATTCATTAGTCATTTGACAATTACGATGATGTGGCGGACCTTACTGACTCACATGTTCCTCCTCTGCTGAGGCCTTTATTTCAGCCATAAGTCCCTGACATCTGAATCAATGGTTAGAATATTCCCTCACACTCTTACAGATGCTTCTCTCAACAACCTCAGGATACTTTCGTCACTGCTGAACAGGATTATTAGGACTCCAACAGACTGCTTGGTAGACACATCCAGCTTCTGGCTGCTCTTCTAATAACAGGAAGTTCCTGCCTGCAGTAACAGGAAATGGTCTAGGTTTTGTAGCTGGCCTGGGTAAACTGTCCTTCCATCGGTAACCTCATTTTAGAAATGATATGTGGTGTGATCTGGAAGTGTCACAAATTCTATCATGTTGTAATAAAAGCATTGAAATACAACACTGATATATTATGAGTTAGCAAACGCTTACCAATTTACTCATCAAGCAGAAAAAGAACAACTCTTTCACTCTCCTTTCTCTCTCTTTAGGTTTCCACCAACTCTTAATGAAAACATGCTGCTAAATGCTCTACTATGTAGCTTGTTACTAACTTTTTGGGCAGGTGGGTTGTGACCGGGTGGACATCTGACCATTGTGACTCAAAAGGCTGGTGAGAGCAGTGAGACTTAACCGAAGCAGTAAAGTTGAGGACTGGAAAACCAAAACAACAAGCTAGTGGACGCTAAAATGCTCTGCAGAGGAAAGGAACTGCAAAGTTGGGTAATAATCCTCTGTGAGTTTGTCACTATAAGCAACCCCTTTCCCAATTACACTTGGCCATCTTGGTCATTTAATCCATTGTTAATGTAAAAATATGCAGCAGTGCAGCTTTAAAGGTGTTAAACTCACCATGTGGAGAGTTTTGGACCTCGCTGTACACTGTGTCTGTGCCTTTTCTCAGTGGGACTGTTGATGTAAAAAGCAAAATATTAGCCTGCTGGAACATCAAAAGATAATGTTTAGAAGAGACTGTCTGTTTGATCTGTCCTTAACAGAAATCTTAAAATAGGCGGGTTGTTTCATATTCTGTGACTGTGATCTCCAGCCCATCGGGACCTTTGCACAGGACTGTAATGAAGAAGTAGCCAGTATCAGAAACCAGCCTGGCAATTAGCTCAACCCTTCCTGTTTATGAGGTTTGCAATGGTTCTGGAAATCCTAGCAGTTATCCCTACAGCGACTTGGAGGTTAATTATGGGTAATTTGGCCTCACCCAGGAAATATTGGTCTGTATCATCAACTATAAAGGAATGTGGGCAAAACAGACAAAAAAGGTTTTGGTGAGGTTTAGAATTGAAGGAGAGAATGTACAGGATGGTTAAAAGGGCATAAAAAGATGGGCTAGGAGATGGACCCTAAATATAGTTTTTTCCTGTGTGTGTGTGTGTTCAAAGTGTTTACCTCTGGCAGGATCTACTGCCCGGGGATGCACCACCTCCGTGTACTCCACATCAGGCTCGTTGGACACCATGCTGCTCTCCTCGTAATTGGCTGCAACCAAACAACATCAACAAAATTCTCTGACAAAACTGTCCAGACTTGAGGTCCACTTACTAGCCTTTTCAGGAGCTTTCAACCATGTGACCTTTAGTTGAGTTAGTTTAGATAACTACCATTTTCCTTCAAACTTAACATGGAGAAGTCCTGAAAAAGCTATGGATAAAATCACTGCAGCTACTGGGCTTGAATGTTGACAGATCAGACACCATGACAAGTTAACAAACTTGTTAGCTGATGAAGACAGCAGGACATTTGAAAGCTCTGGAAGAAGCTAGTAAGTGGACTTTAAGTAGGGATTGTTTTATGAAAAATACTGTTTTCTTGTTTCTTTGTCTTCTTTAGTGGTGAGTGAGAGTTTTCCTCCCACAACTGGTATAGAAACTTATTACATGTAAAGCAAGACTATGTAAGTCTTTAAAAAAAGAAATGACACATTCTGCTTCTTACAAATAAGAAGTTGAGCAAACTCAAACTTGGTCATTTGAATACCATTGCTGCTATCCTTACTTAGTTTGGTACAACCAGCAGCTTAATTGTTGCTAATATAAGCACTTGTATAACTTTTACATGTTTTAGCATTAAACATTAGTTCATAAATGTTAATAGTTGCCACACTGCTCCTCAGTAAAATAATTTGCAATATATTTTAAATATAAATGCTTTCATGGAACTGTGAGACATTTTCAGTAAAAGCCTTATTATAATACTACAAAGCCCAGCTCACCTGCTTCAGGTGGTCTCTTGCTCCATACACTGACTGCAGCTCTGTCCACCCTCACTGTGAAACAGAAAGACAGACATCAGGTCATCAGCCAGCTGCTAAACCCATACTTTAATTAAGTTCTGCACTAATTAGAACAAAGAAACATACCTTAAAAGGTAATTAGCAGTAAAATAACCCATTACAGAGCTACATGACATGTGATGTGTGGTTGAGTAATTCCTAAAGAAACATATATAATTTTTAGAAAATACCTATTCGCTTTTTTTTAAATTAATTTATATATTATTTAACCTTTATTTAACGAGGTATGCAGATTAAGAACAGATTCTCATTTACAACCATGACCTTGTCAAGATAGGCTAAGTTGTGCAGTATAATATGTAATTCCCACTAAAACACAAATACAAAGAGGTATAAAGAGGTCAGGAGTAAATAAAAGAACCTATACAGTGAAATTGTGCTACAGTGTTTAAGTTGAATGACAAGAACTCTTAAGTCTATCTGCTGAATATGAAACAACGGCCAGCAACCAGTTAGCTTAGCTTAGCATAAAGACTGGAAACAGGGTGAAGAGTCTAGCTCAAAACGGTAAAATTAGTACAGTCAGGTCATTTGTTATTTTTAGTGTCTTTTTTTTGTTACTTTTGGAAGTTTCCCCTCTTCCTGTCTCTATGCTATGCTAAGCTACGCTAACAATCTCCTGACTGTAGTTTCATACTTTAGCAGTCAGACTTGAGACTACTGTGCACTTTTTGTGTCCCATCTCTACAATTTGGGCTTCAGTGGAGGCTTCTCTTAAAATAAAACCAATAACAAAGGGACAGATTTTAAGTCTTCATCTGGCACATGAAGAAATGTTCCGCTGCCTTGTGCACAATAGGCTGTTAATTCAGCAGCAGTTGCACAATAAGCTCTGGCAAAAACAACTTCCCAACTTCCCAGTTGGTAATGTAATCACATACACAGCTCAAACAAGGCTTATGTGATTAATTTCCTCCGCCTGCTGCATGCATTTAAACTTGCCTGGCCTGAAAGAAAATGAGTGCCACCTTCCCCATGTTTTATCAACATGCCCCCAACGTGCTCTGTGCCAACATAGGAAGTTTCTTGCAGTCTCCATTGTTTCAACTCTTCAAGGAAGTCTCTGTTGTTCGTTCCCTTTTAGGAAATGAATCAACGTCATGTCGGTATTCTTGTCTTGGACCTGTGCTTGGGATGGTCGCACCATCCAGCACATACTTGGATGGAAGATTAACGCATGCATGAAAATAATAGAAATGTTCTTAAACGTAAGAATGAATGAATAGTACTAGTAGTAATGAATGGTACTGACACACTTCTAAATAAAACCAATTTCTTTATTCTACAAGTGTCTCTTCCAATGAGTCAAGGGATCAACCAAAAATATATACACACATTTCCTGTGATGGTGATAAAAATGTATATACAAATCAATCTGTCACCAAACCTCTTTAAACATGCACATTGGACAAAAACAGCAGTTGAACAATAAAGGACATAAAATCACACGGACATGGCAACAGTAATGTTGCAGTATGAAATCAAAGGCCATCTAGATTGCAGGAGGAGGGGAGAGGGAGTAGCGGGTCCTGGTTTATATTTTTTCCAAACAAGCCCCTCCTTTTCACTGAGAAAACTCACTTGGCATCACAAACATGAATAGTGCTCTTAAAGTCTTTTCTTAAAGTTTTCTTTTCTTTGAAAGTTTAAAAAAAAAATTGAATTCAAGTCCTGTACATTGTGGGGCATCTCTACACTGTGGCTGCGATACTGTAGCTGCTCCTGTTGCTGATGTCAGCGGGAAGCGATGCCACGCTATCTCGCACCCCATTGGTCACTCTCCCCTCCATGCCATCATAGTATGGCGCTGCGTCTGGAAGAAGATGATAATTTGAGCTCTAAGCAGTTTGCAAGAATTGACAACCAATCCGATGCACTATGGCTGATTTTTTTAAACAGCTTCTGCCTCATTAACACATCTTGAACGTCTGAGAGTTTACTTCTGGAAGAACTGTATCTTAACAACATCCTGCTCTTTCTGTCCCTGCAGTACAAACTTAGACACAAACACGATGTACATGAAAAAAAAGACAGAGACAGACTAAGACAGTACGCTCAAATGTACATTGTGCTTGCACATAAACTTGAACAGGATATTATCTACAACTTACATAAACAAGCCAGGTCACCACAAAAAAAATGCTACTACTGTTAATAAATCACAAATGGCTGTTAAAATGATGACAGTTTAGTTTACAGGAGAATAGTAAAATCAAGATACCTGTGGCTGCCGTATAAACCTCTGTACCATGGGTTAGATTCACTGCTAAAGAGTCTGATTTAGGGCTTGAAGACTTTCTGAGAAACAATGAAAATAAAGTAATCTCTGGCAGCACTGATGTCAAGTCATGTCAGGTTACTAACTAAATGCCTAAATTATCTAAAGCATAAAAACTACATGTAAGCAATTCTGAAACACGCTAAACACACCTCAATAACCATACTGGTGGTTTTGCATGTTGTAGCATTGTGAGTTTCTTACCAAAACACTTTGTGTATTTTATAAAGACCTAACAAACGTGTTGAATCCATTTCCTTCCTCCGTCACAGAACAATTTTTTAAAAGCATGAAATCTGTAATTGTTTACATCGAAGTTTGCTAGCTGTATACTAATGTATATTAATGAAATAGTATGAAACCATTGCCGGTAATGTGCCCCTCATGCCTCATGTGGGTACACTGGGTTCTTGTGCATGTGCACAAGCAAACAATTTAAAAATAAAACATTGCTCCATAGTGCCACTAACTGTCAAAACAAACAACTATTTTTATTCTCATAACATACATTTTAATTTCCAAGAAGAATCATGCACCTTTAACGATCAATAATGGTCCAACTATTAGCCTCTATTTTATTTGCTGTCTTGCAGAGTTTGATGAGAAAATCGATACTGCTGACTTGCATGTACGCTAAATATGAAGCTGTAATCAAGAGACAGGAGGAAACAGTTAACAAAATGTGCCTACTGGCACCTCTGAAGCTAACTAATTAACATGTTATATCTTGTTTGTTTAATTCGTACAAAAACGAAGTAGGGTTTAGTGACTATTTCTTGGCCAGGAGCAGTAGCATCCCTGATTCTTGTCATCATCATGAGGTTGACAAACAACCAGCAGAGACTCTGACACAGTGAAATGGCTGATGTCAGAGCCTTCTTGAACAAACCAGAAATTGAGTGTTTTCCATTTGGAAAAGCATCACAAAAAACCAAAGCTGTCAAAATCCCCAGTATCGCCTATCTTCATATAGTTTCAAATCTTCATATCTTGCTAATATTTAACTAAATACTATCAGGGAGGTAGGAAATCAATCTAAAAGCTTTAATTGTACAAAAATGCAAAACAGCCAGTATGGTACTTTAATAAGTCTATAAATAACAGAAACATAAAACTCATAAAACTTCAGCCAGCTAATTTAATAAGATACAGGGTGACTAACTTCTACTGTATCTGCCTGTCTGTCACATTCAGAGTAAGCAAGTAGTGGAGCAAACTCACACTGACAATTCAGCTGCTGGTTCTCTTTTACCTACAACAGGAGAGAAGAGGTGAGAAGAAGAGCAGGAGGAAGTAGGCGCGGGAAGGTTGTTTTTCATACATAGTTAGACATAAGAGGCCTGAGTTGCTGGAGGACTGTAGGTCTCTCTACCTCTCTTGGATTTGAAGTACAGCACACACACCACAGCCAACGCTGACAACACCAACAGAGAGAACCCCCCGATCAACGCTTTCTTCCACAACGCCAGGCTCACTATGGAGAGAGAGAGAGAGAGTGAGAGAGAGAAAGAGAGAGAGAGAGAGAGAGAGAGTGAAAGGGAAATCAGTGACAAACAAAAATACAAGGAGAAAAAAGGTGAGGGAATAAAATGGGACAGGATGTTCAAGACAGATTTTTATCTAGTGCAGTCACCAGGCCAAATTTATTTTGTCCAATACTTTGGTTTGTACGTGAATACCTGATAAACTAATGAACGCTTCAGCTGTACTTTATGTTTAGTGTTAACTGATGAATAGATGGTTACGAGTCACAGCAGCAGTGCACCAACAAACCACTTGCAAACAATGCAAAAATCAGCGTCAAACACACGTGCTATCTTAATTAGCAAAAAAGTGGGCCCTTTTAAACATGTGCATGCAATACAAGTCTGCAAAGTTATGCAATAATGTAAAATGCAAATACAATAAAATTGTAAAATACATATGCTAAACATTATACCTGCTATATAATGGCAGGTTAGCATTGACACTGAGCACTGTGAGCCGTTCAGCCTTTATTCCAGCCTCACAGAGCTGCTAGTGTGGCTTTAAAGTTTTGTTTTAATATATACATCAAATCCCAGAAATTTTTGAAAGTGAAATACTAAATAACTTTTTGTGAATGCTGTCCATAAAACAGTGCAAATATTGCAATTGCAGTAATAATAATAATAATGCATTACATTTATATAGTAGAAAGTATTGGACTTCCTGGTATGTTTTGAGATCAGGGCTAGTCAGAGCTCAGATACAAGCACACACACACACACACACGTACGCACAAAGCCTACGCTTGTGTGTTGTAAGCTAGCTGTATCTAAGGTGGACAGTTGTGAGTTGGCTGCTTGCAGTGAATAAAGACAAACTGCAAAAAAACCTAAGCCATTGAAAAGTAACTGCATAGTAGATGTTATATGGAGATTATATAATGCTGAACTGACCTCTGTAGGTTAAAAGCAGCCTGTTAAACTTTACTATGCACTGGTTGTACTACGTCACGGCTGCACAGGATGGTGGAAAAGTCTAAGACTAGCTGGAAGCACAAGCAAGATTGTAGATAAGGTAAAACTGGCTTTGTACTTTATCTGAAGACACCATAAAGTGTAATTGCTCTCCCAAGATTCCTAGCTTATGTTTTGTGTACGTAGAGCATAAGCTCCCCATCATTTCCATAAAGGATTCTTTTTTTTTGCATGAAGCAAAGGTAGGTAGGTAGGGTCGCTACTTAGTGTGTCAGTTTCACCTTCTATGGTGACCCGATTACTCCCGGATTACTTTGTTGGCGGAGTTGAAAGCCTCGCAGTAGTACGTGCCGCTGTGCTCTTTGGACAGTGGAGAGACTTGGTAGTCTGTGTTGTTGTCATTGGAGGTGGTGGTATGCAGTGGCTGTTCACGGCCCTCACGGTACCACTTGAAGGTGACCGGTGGTGTGCCTGAAAGACCACATATGAGGTGGAGACGATCTCCCTCCGAGATATCTCCTGGGGATGGGACGACGGTCAGAATCGGATTCGTCACAGGCACTGGGAGACGAAAAGGTGGTGGAAAAGAGGTGAGATTAGATAACACTGTCAAATGGAGGTTTTATTGTGTCATTAAAATATAAGAAGAACTTAATCATGCACCCTCATTACGTTCACAATTTCTTTGAAGTAAATGGTTCAAAATTTGTTTTGTTATGTACAGTTAGTTCAAAATCACTGTCATGTTTGTACGATTGAGTTTGTCTTTTGTGTGGACTATTGTGTCTTGCGATGCTGGCATGAAATGTGGTACAGGTTACAGCTTTCATTGCACAGTAGCAGAAGTTGGTTGGGCTTGTCGTTAGCAAACCCTACCCATAAAAAACAGAAATATCGTCTCACACATAACCCCCTGTAAAACTGCAATTGTCATTTTTACGCTTCTGTTTCTGTACAGGTTAAACAAATGCATCTAATTTTAATCTAAATAGTTACTTAGTGAGCTTTAAAGGTGCTGGTATGTGGCATGTTTTAAATATTTACCTATGACATTAGCGTTCAGTCTTTCACTGATTGGACCGTCCCCTTTACCATTCTCTGCCTTGCACGTGTAATTGCTTATTTCATCAGGCTTGGTGATGGTGACTTTGAAGAGAGCCTTTTCAAGGGACTCCTTGATGGTGGTTGTGCTCAAGTGTTTGTCATCCTTCTGCAGAGTGTACTTTATCGGCAGGCTGCCTGTTTCCGAGTGACAGAGGATTGTGATGGGCTGTCCTAGAATCGCCTTGTCAACCACCGAGATCTTTGGAGAGGAGACAGGAACTGAAGAAGAGGAGACAAATAAAATACACTGACTCGCTGTGGACAAAGTCTGCGAAACAAAACCAAAAAACCCTGTTCACACATTGTGTACCTAACCTAGCAGGTTTTATGTTTTTGTCATTCAGACACAGGGGACTACTATGTGAATGCTCCTTGTGGCTTTATTTAATTTACAGTTACATAGAGAAGCACAAAATTGACACGATATTTAGCACCTAGCAGTGCGCAAGAGGAAGCTGTGTCACTTCTGGAGAACAGCATTGTGTTAAAACCTACAGTGTGACGGTAGAAGAGTGTTTTCTCTTCTCTCTCAGGTTCCATCAGTGATGAACTTATTTGTTAGGGATACAATAAACAGCCCCATTCTCTCATAGTGAATCCCCTAAAAAATTCTCATCAATGTCATTATTTAACATTGGATAGCTGTCTACTTTATAATGACAGAATTATTTGACATTAACTTGGCACTTACTATTAGTAACAAAGGTTTTTTTTGCCTTTTTACAAATCCAGCTTTTATGAAACAACATTTGTTTGGAGTTGTATTTTATCCACCAAGTGAATGTCCAATATTTAATTGTCTTCAAGTTGTTTTTGCTCTCTACTAACTTTGAAGGAAATATCAGCTTTTTAGTTGCTAAATTCTTCCTATGTTGACCAGCTATTGGCTAAATTATCAACCGTTTAGTTGCTGACATTGAGACAGAAGTCAGACATTCAGACAGAAGTCTGACATTCTGGGAAATATGCTAATTTGCTTTTTCGCCCACAGACAAAAGTTAGTTCAAGTTCAAGATCAAGTTCATGGAGTCCCCAAGTAGCAATTCGTTGTGCAGCAGCAGCAGCAGCAGGATGTAACATAAATAACACATACACAAACAACAACCAACCTTCAGTAAGAAACTAAATAAGTACATACTGCATAAAAGTTCCACCTCTCACATTGAATTATTAAAAAAGAAGTTAGATAAAAAGATCATTGACACTAAATCTAATATCTAATATCTGTACACTAAATATGCTAACATATAGTTTAGTATTAGCACTACCCTTTTTTAACCTCTGCACTGAACCAGGCTAGGTGTTTCCTCAGTTTCCAGTCTTTATGCTAAGCTAACTATGTCCTGGCTATTTAACAGTCGACTTCTCATCTAACTCTTAGCAAGAGAGTGAATAGCGCATTTCCCAAAATGTGCAAACCCTTACTCAAACCTTACACACCTTTACGTTAATCGGTTCAGATTTATACTGCGTTGGACATTTTACAGAAATGTTACTAATGCTTTATTATTATTAACGGTCCAACCGACCTAAAAAGAACACCATCGTGACTTTTATGTAAAAGTGTTTGGCCAACATGTAAAACTGCTAGTGGTGGGCCGTTATCGGCGTTAACGTGCTGCGTTAACGTGAGACTCTTATCGGACGATAAAAAAAATATCGCCGTTAATCTATTCTCAAAGTTGGGTTGGGAGCTGGGTCTATACTACGCAAGCTATGATGACTTTCACCTTGATATTTTAGCGCAGATGTATACCTAGCCGAATTGCACTGTAGGGGAACCTGTGTGTTTGCCTACTGTGAAATTACCACATCAAACGTGACGCGCTAACATGGATGCAGCTGTTGCTGCGTTCCATTTACCTCGGAGGTCGGAGCTGGGAATGACGTCACACCCGAGTTGACAGCGTTACAGTTACAACCTCGCTCGGCCAGCTGTTTGTTTACAACTAGCCAGGTTAGTTATTGATACGCCGGTTGATTAAAAACGCATTGTGCGGTATTTACTCACACTAACTGTAGCAACACGTCCACAGACAGCTGTTGGACAGCACATTGTGAACGAACATTTCTGAAGCCGCCGGTGTTGTGCCGAAGCCTGCCTGCTTGCCGAGAATTGCATGCACCTCGCGGGTGCTAACGGTCATCTATGCTGAGAAAAGAGGTGGATGCAAATCTCGGCAGGGAGCCTACAAAATCTGATCTGCCGAATTATGCATCCACCTCTTTAGGTCCTTCTCAGACACTTTGCTGTGCTCATTGATCAAACAGCTTTATCGTCACATATATGTACTGAATGTCAAGGAATGGTCCTTCTAGCCTACTAAGTGTATTAAAATATTAAAGACTCTAAACGTTCATAAAATATATACTTCAAATCAATTTATCACCATTGATGAAGTCCACAAAGAATTTTACAGCATTTAAAAGCATTATTTGGAGGTGCATGCAATTCTCGGCAGGCAAGCAAACCTCGGCACAACACCTGGTTTGCACCTTGTGCAATGCGGAATTAGTTTACTGTAGGAGTTCTTCCAGTCTCAAGTAGCCTACCACCTAAACGCAAAGCACATCACACGCTACACACAAGTACATCTTATTGAACATGATTTATTTTCATCACCAATTATCATAGTAGAACAGCTTTCTCAAGCAGTTTGTGATGCATTTTGGAAACAGGAGATGAGCCCCTGGTCTAATGTGCCACCTGGCTTGAAACCTGGCTTGAAACCTGTTCGCACACATATTTTAAATGCCTTCGGCCGAATTCAAATGAGCCATTTTAATCTAGATTAATCTAGATTAATTTCAAGATTAATCTAGATTGATCTAGATTTAAAAAAATTAATCTATGCCCACCATTAAAAATTTCACATGTATGTAATGAGGTGCATGCCTTAAATCCACTCTTAATCTGTGTATCAAAATTTGCATGTGAAAGAGGCATCAAGAAATCTTACCTTTGGGACGTACAGTAAGGGTTTTACTGTGTTTCGTGATGCCCTTTGCTTGAGCTATACAGGTATAGTTGAAATCATACTGCGGGGCCTCGACAGAAAACACTCCAATATCAATGATGCTCAGTAGGCCGTTGGGTGGATCAAGAGTGTAAGTCAAGGCCTCCTTTCTGAGTCTTTCAGAGGCATATCTCTCACTTTTGCAGGTTAGTTTCATATATTCCTTTTGAAAGACTTCAGCCGGAGACATGGTGAGAGTGGGCACTGAAAAGAGCTCTGTGGATAGATTTTAAAAACACAGCAAGTCATTCAATGCATTGATTAATTTAATAGTGCAAATACTGATATGTATGGAGCCCCAGAAATGACAAAATCTAGTAAGACAGAAACAAATTTGACAAAATTTGTGTATAAAAAAGATTAAAAGTATTTAATTTGATCTCATTCTCTTTCTGATTCCCTATTTTTGGGTTGAGGGGGTCTTGTTACACATTATGCCATTTACCTATTTCCTATTTTTCCCAAATAACAATACATTTTTTGAATTCCTATAGATGGGTTCCCCATTCATAGACAATCGAGGATGCGCACAGGAGCAGGCTAGAAAACTCACTGTTACAATGTCATGATAGCTTATATACTGTATGGACATTTTCACAATTTAGAAATAAAGCTCGACTCACTGGAAACTAGTAAAAATACTTTTTAGAAGTGAATTTGTATGTGCCACTCATTCTTGACATTTTGAAAGACATCTATCAGCTAACATGACATATTACTCCAGTGAGAAAAGGCAGCTATTCAATATGCTAATATTAACACAGACTACACAAACTTAGCTTTACAAAAAAAATTAACCAAGTCCTCAATAGGCAGCAAAGGTGAGAACATAGAACAAATATTGTATATCAATACAGCTCACTTGTTTAGATTTTTTTCTCTGAAAAATTACTTGATGCATTTTCAATCCAAAGCCATTGATCTGCAGTATTGATCATACATAGCCTGACAAAAGATGCTCGTACAAAAGGCAAGACAGCGAGTGTAGGGTAAACATTTGAACTAATATACTGACTTTGCTGCAGGGAATAAAGACACACGCGAGTTTACTTTCTATTGTGATAGTTATTGTAACACCTCTTGTGAGAAGTTGCCTGAGCACAAATTCCCATCTAAACAAAAAAATTTAACTAATAAACAACAAAATGACTAAAGAAAGATGAATAAAAACAACAAAAACACAATACACACCTTTGTTACATTAAAGATATGTCTTGCTTTTTTGACAAGCAGTAGAATTTTTCAAAATAACAATTATTAAAATAACAAACAGTATCAATGATGACAGTGATAATTAAGGTAAGAGGTGGATGCAAATCTCGGCAGGTAGCCTACAAAATCTGATCTGCCGAATTATGCATCCACCTCTTTAGGTCCTTCTCAGACACTTTGCTGTGCTCATTGATCAAACAGCTTTATCGCCACATATATTTACTGAATGAATGGTCCTTCTAGCCTACTAAGTGTATTAAAATATCAAAGACTCTAAATGTTCATAAAATATATACTTCAATTCAATATATCACCATTGATGAAGTCCACAAAGAATTTTACAGCATTTAAAAGCATTATTTGGAGGTGCATGCAATTCTCGGCAGGCAGGCAAAACTCGGCACAACACCTGGTTTGCACCTTGTGCAATGCGGAATTAGTTTACTGTAGGAGTTCTTCCAGTCTCAAGTAGCCTACCACCTAAACGCAAAGCACATCACACGCTACACACAAGTACATCTTATTGAACATGATTTATTTTCATCACCAATTATCATAGTAGAACAGCTTTCTCAAGCAGTTTGTGATGCATTTTGGAAACAGGAGATGAGCCCCTGGTCTAATGTGCCACCTGGCTTGAAACCCGTTCGCACACATATTTTAAATGCCTTGGGCAGAATTCAAATGAGCCATTTAAATCTAGTTTAATCTAGATTAAAAAAAATTAATCTATGCCCACCACTAGTTTAAAATAAATGATGATATTGGCTGTTTCTCAATATCGAATTCGCCAAGTTCGGACTTCTGTACTTTAAAGCTCGGACTTGGCAAGATCGGCTCGGGAGTACCCGACCTGTTATTGGACGGGACGTCGCATCTCCCGAAAATGTCGAAGGAATTTTTTAAATCAGCTCTGTCTTGAGAAATCAACCACATATTTGGAGTTTAAACAACTATATTCCCGCATAAAAAAACTCTTAAAAGTGCTATATGTGACACGAGAACAGCGGCATTATATTTTACAGTTGTGAGTTTACTTGTCTGAAATTTCCGCTTTTTGGCGGTGAAATGCATTCTGGGATATCTGGCGATCCGAAGTCCACACAAGTCACTGCTGATGCAGGCTCGGTAAAACGTGCAGAGTGAGAACACATCCTGGTGTTTGATTAGATGCAGACTTTTGAATTGGAACAGTATTTTGGCTGCGACATTTCACAAGTCCACAAGAACACAAGTACAGACAGGAAGGCAGATTGAGAAACAGCCAATATTTTACTATACTTTGTCAGTTTTAGGACTCCATACATGTAGCCTCCATAAGAATATAATTAATGTAGACAGTCAATTTGTACAGTGTCCACTCACCAGTCACTGCAACTTGCTTTGTGGCGACTTTCTCTACCTTTCCAATCTCTAATCGGCATTCAAACTCCCCAGGGTCCTTTGCCAGTGCAGTCATGTTGTGGTTGAGTGTGGTGTCTCCACTGCTGAGAATCTTGGTCCCCTGGACCAGGTAGAGGTGGACACTGTCAAAGCTGTGATTGAGCTTGATGATTTTGCACGAGATGTTGAGTTGGTCTCCTTCATAGATGTTGTGCTGAGGGAAAATCTCCAAAACTGGTGAGATTGAAAGCTCTAAGGAGACAAAATCAACGAAGAAACCCTTAGACAGGTCCAATGCTTTGAAAAGTGCTACAATTTCAAAATGCTTCTTACCCTTGACTGAAACATTGATGGCGTTGCTTATCTCAGACTTGATGGAGTCTGCGTTTATAAGGATCTTATAGGCACAGTGAATTTTGTGCATGCCAACGTTGCGGATGTGAATCGTGACCTCTGTCTGGTTTGAGTCGACCCGCTTCCCCAGGATCTCTTCAGAGTCCCGGTAGAAGAAGAAGAAAATGGAACCCGTCTCACCGGGCGCTGTGCACCTAGCCACTAGCTCCTCCCCTTCAGTGACCACGCCCTTGTTAAGTGAGAGAACCGGCTTTGACAGGCCTGGAAACCCAAAATGCAAGAAGCGGTCAGAAGTTATCAAAAATTAAACAGCAATATCTTCTGCCAATGTTGCACAAACATATCGTTTCCAACGCTCCTTTATTTAAACTGCTGTTTTTCTCTTTGTGTTTTAAAGTCTGTTATTGCTTATGTTTTATTAACTGATTATACAGTTTTTATGAGGTAGCTTATGTTTTATTGTTGTTTTTTTGATGCTCTTATTTCTAATAATTTGCTCTTGTAAACCACTTTGTGGCCGGGATCTGTAAAAAGATGCTATATTAAAAAAACCTTTCATATAATTCCACTATTAATTTTTTCCCTTACATCTATGGGATTTATTATTGCAAAAAATTGCTAATTGTGTAAAGGCAAAAATCTCAGATCCAGTTGTTCCTCCTCCAGATTCCATTAAAATCTTTTTGGAGAATCCTGTTGGCAGATATTTAACTTAAACACATTTTTAAAATTCCTGTAGTATCTTTTGAAATCAAAATGACTCAAATGCAGCCTATTAACTTACTACCTGAATACATTCAGATAAACCTGAACTTCTCAAACCACAATGGAGAGTCCTGAAGCCCTAAAAACAAACCAACCTGTTACTGCGAGTTTGCTGGGATTGCTGGTCTTCTCTTTATCTTTATTTATTTTTACCATGCATTCATATTTGCCAGTGTTGGAGACTCTGGCCTGGTACAGAGTGTAGAGAAGATCCTCAGAGGAGTTGGTGTTCTCATTGTAGACTGCCTCGCTGTCCTTGGTAATAGTGTACTCACGATTCAGCACCTCCAGCCCCGAGCTGCTGACAAGGGCCGTGCACCTCAGAGTCACATTTGTGTCCCGAGTCACATTAATACTTGGCTCGATGGACAGGGTGATGTCTTTTATCGTGAATGCTAGGGAGTGAATAAAAAAATAAAAAAACTTAATGTGCAAGCTAATCTACCACACTGAAAAAAGCATGAGGTTGACTTTGATGCCTTATGTCCGACCTTTTAGATTTTTAGAAAGCATCCTGACTGGAAACATCACAAACTGGCGTGGGATGTGAACGGCCCAGGACCGGAGGGCTCTGCAGCGGGTGATTAAAACTGCTCAGAAGATTATTGGTACCCATCTCCTGAGCATCAGTGATATCGGTGATGTAAGGTGCCTACGCAGAGCCTAAAGGATACTAAAGGACAGTACCCACCCAGACACAGCCTGAGGTGTGAGGTGCTCAATATTATTCAGCATTCATCATTGTTTAGTCTGGATTCTCTAGTCATTTCTCTTGATGCAGAGAAAGCCTTCGACTGCCTGGAATGGCCGTATCTCTTTTTCACACTTCAAGAATTTGCTCTAGGTGATATTCTTCTCCTCTCTCGACAGTAATTACTAATGGTCACAGATCTGGAAATTTCAGTATTGGGCGTGGCAGTCAACAGGGCTGTCCGCTGAGTACTTTGTTATTTGCCTTGGCTATGGAACCCCTAGCCGCAGCTATTAGGACGGATGCTAGTATTGAAGGATTCTGCTTGAACAATTTTCAACATAAGATTTTCCTTCATGCGGAAGACGTTTTGATTTTTCTAAATTCTCTAACCCAGTCAATTCCTAAACTTATTTATTTATTCTCTTAGTATGGCTCCTTTTTAGACTACAAGATGAATTTCTCTAAAACCAAGGCTATGGTTGACCCTAATATTTCTCAGCCTTTTCGTTGGTCCCCCTCTGGTTTCACTTATTTAGGAATAAAGATCTCACCAAACCTAAAAGATTTGTATAATCTGAACTACACTCCTCTTATTCAGTCCATCAATCGCGATTTGGATAGATGGTGCAGCCTGCCTCTGTCTCTTTTAGGTTGTATACACCTGGTTAAGATGAACATTCTCCTTCGTCTTCTGTGTCTATTTCAGATGTTGCCTCTTGTTTTGTCTAAAAAACTTCTGTCAAAATTGAATGGTTCGACTATCTCATTTATTTGGCTCAAGAAAAGATTAAGATAGATTAAGATATAGTCATCTTTGTTTATTGGTTCGGAAAGGTGGCCTTGCCTCTCCCTCTCTCTCACTATACTTCTGGGCTGCACAGTTTAAATTCCTCACAGAATGCTTTATAAGTGATCCCGACTCTATTTTCCTGAGCGCTGAGTCTACTCCTTTAAAGGGCATTCCTCTGCGGACTTGCTATACACCTCCACTGAGAAAGCCTCAGTATTCACACAAGATGATATGGTGTTTAAGAACACGCTCGCTATCTGGCGTAAGGTCAGGGGTTTGGAAGGATACAATAACTGTCTTTCCCTTCTTACTGCCATTCATCACAACCCCGACTTTTTACCTGGTCGTCAGGCTGGTTTTGCTGACTGGTCTCAAAAAGGGATTAAAACAGTTGGTGACCTCGTTCAAGAGGGCTCACTTCTTAGGTTTAATGAAGCGAAAGCCAAGTATGGTCTTACCAATGAGGATTTTTAAGTGCTTTCAGATAAAGAGCTTTTTTATTTCTAAATTGAAGGATTATAATGGGGGTGGGTTGCTGTCTCTCTAGTATCACTGATGTTAAAAAAATACTCATCTAAAATGTTTCACTAAAAAGATGTATAATATCCTATGTGATCTTAAAATGGTTAACTCTGATAAAGTTAAGGGCCAGCGGGAATCAGACGTGGGCTCTATAGAGGCTGAGACCTGGGATGAGTTGTGTTGTCGACCTTTTAAGGCCTTGGCATCAAATTCTATCTGGGAGAGAGAATTTAAACTCAAACATAGGCTTTATATAACACCTGAGAAGAGACACAGAATTTCACAGCAGTATCAAATCTTTGCAACAAATGTCAGAAAAGTCCCCCAAGTCCAATTATTCTACAGTTCTGGGGGACACTTATAGATAAGTTATGCATTATATTTAAGTGCCAACTGCAACTGGGTCCAAGGGCTTGTTTGTTGGGACTAAGGGATGAACTACCTGCTAGTTTCTGTAACAAAGATCTTCTTAACATACTGTTGCACTGCGCTCGAAAATGCATTATGGTCTTGTGGATTTCCAATTAAGCTTCATCTATCAGCCAGTGGGTACAGACTGTGATAGGCATTATCCCAATGGAAGCCTTTTCCACACCCCTTTTTTGTGACTATCAGGATGCATCTGCCGCTCGGAGGATGAGACTGGGTTTATAGGATTTGGCCTGGCAACAACGGGACAATTCCTAGCTTTTTTTATATCCCTATGTCTTTATTCATTTAAGTATGTCCTTGTCTTGTGTATATATATATATATATATATATATATATATATATGGTCTTATGTGACGTGACCCTGCTTTGCAAAAAAGGGTTCAATAAAACTTATTTAGTTTGGTTCAAATTCTTCCTTAGCTTTAAAAAAAGTCTTTTGTTATTTGGTTCAAAACTAGATTCCAAACATTGTTTCATGAAAAACCTTAATAGAACCTTATCTGAAGCACAATTTGTTTAAAGATGAGTGCAGTTATAGCATGTTGAGGTACACTATGACTATTGTTTGATTGACTTGTTTGTTTTGTGACTTAAATGAGACGGAAGACGAGTTCCATTTTATTTTACTGTTTTCAACAGTTTAATTCAACTCCTATATACATATCTAAAATGTGTCATTTTAGATATGTATATAGATTAAACAAATCAGATACAACATGTTGACCAATGAGCTTTAGAAGTGCAGGTAGATGGATTTTGAGGTTTTGAGAGATTGCAAATTCCTGCTTTTTCTTTATGCCAAGCTAATTGATACTTGGAACTAGCTTGATATTTACAGTACAGAGAAATGAGAGTGGGATCAATCTTCTCATCTATTTCATTCATCAAAAATGTTGAGGGCTATAACTTTTTAAAAAATGTCCTTTGTCTCTGACGGCTTCTTCCGGTTGGATGATTACAAATAAAGTGTAGAGCCTGAGAGAAGAGACAAAGTTCTTTGTTTGCATCGTAATGTCGTATGTAAGATTGTAAATAACTACTACTACAATACACGCCTAAATGTTTTCTGTTTAGCAAACATTTGCTCTGTTATTCTTCTTATTTGTACACCTTTACTTAACAGATATAGTATACTGTATATTTAGACACTTTTGTCTTTTTCTGCTCAACCTTGTGTGTTGTGTGGTTAACATGGAGATAGTTTTGCTGTCCTTTTGAAGATTGTTTTATCCAAATGTAAGAATCTAGGTGATTTTCTAATTGTGTGACTTTCACTGTTTTTCTCGATTTTGTATTTGCTGGCTCTTAGATTGGACATATATGACGTTTGAGTCTATTTCTGTGTTCATCTTAAATATATATGTATCAGATGATTCCAGCTTTTTATCAAGAGGAAGGCAAGAAGTGCCCAAACATAAATATGAAGGACTGCCTTGGAGTCTTGAGTGTGCAGCTTTCCCCTCCTTCCTTTGAGCTTTTACGTCCACATGAGTCACAGTTTGCACACAAATGGTTTGAATAGAATTTCCTTTTAATCACTTCCCATTCCTGTTGAAATCAACAAGATTGAATGGTCATTTTGCTGGCATATTTGAAATGACTACCACTGAAATTTCTATTGCAGCTGCCATAAAACTGAGTATTAGCATGGCACTCAGGAAGCTGCTGTGTTATCATTAAATTTTATCATGCCACAGCATCCTATCTGGGTATGAGACTCATACAAGAAACAATGCTGAATGCATAACTGTAAAATGCAATGCCAGATAATAGAATTAGATATTGGGTGTCATCTGTATGCACCTGGACCTGACAGTGCCAGCTTTGATGTTTTTTGGGCTATTATAGTCAACTTGTTTGGGAAAATTAGAAAGAGAGTCATTGATGGGCTGAGGGTTCGGCATCCTAGAAGTGCCTCACGCTGATCACTGATCTTACAGGTATGAAATGGCCTGTTGAGCTGTCAAAGACAAGAAAGGACAGCCAGCCCTGTTGTCTTTTTTACACTTCTGCTACAGAAATGTTGTCTTACTGACACATTTTAAAGTTTGTTCCTTTATTTCTGGATCCAGCCTCATGAGTTGTTCATTTCCTTTTTCTGACTAAACTTTTTTTCACCTACTCACGGTTATCATTCATGGTTTACTACCAGAACGTTTTTAATTGCTTATCCTTGTTGTGTTTGGATGGATTGAAGGAGCCGAACTGCATCATTCACATGTCATAATCACTCTGAACCTCAATCTCAAAGCCAGTCTCAAAAAAGTTGAGTTTTCTGCAGTGTAACTGGAGACAGAAAGCATCTGTACTCATACGTCAAGCCTCCTGACAACATCACCCATATGGTCGAGTATCAGGAACAACAGGCTGCTGTTGTGGGGCAGTAAACAAAGCCGGAGAACAAGAAAAAAAATGGCAAGAAAAGCACTTTGTTAGACAAACAGGCCACTTGGGGGACTTTTCACCATTTCAGCGCCTGCTGAATTTGGCCCACACCCAGCATCATTCAGCAGGACCTGGCAGGGCTGATGATGAGAAAAATCAGCAGTGCCGGGCAGAGATTTACTCTGGGCTGTCGATACGGCATGAGTCACAGCAGGTGTGGTAAAACTTTGAGGTACTTGAGTATTTCCATTTTATGCTGTATACAATACATTTCAGAGGAAATATTGTAGTTTTAACTCCACTATATTTATCTGACAGCTATAATTACATATGAGATTTGGATTTTTACATTAAGAAACATTTAATAAGCTTATAAAATACGTAATTAAAGATAAAACTAGTTGTTCCCAACCTTTATGGCTTCCAAAATGGTGTCTAAGAGTTATCATCTCTACCAAAGAGAGATTTCCCCTCTAACTTCTCAGATGGTTTCGTTTAAATACTTGTTCAAGGCCCAAAGAGTTAAAATGATCCAATATTTCGTGAAAGAGCAAAGATTAAAGAAAAGTCCAACAAAACATACAAATTTGTGTAGCAGAACTTTCTTCTTTCCTCTTTCATTAATCTTTTCAAGACCCCTCACATTTATCTTTTGAGCCTTTGGAGGGGGCCCGGCCCCTATTTTGGGAACCAGTGGTCTGAACTACCAAAAAGAAGTTCAAATTAGCTCCACAGCAACCTGCTACAACAGTATATCCTACTTTTGCATCGTCTTAATAATCTTGTATATAATTATATGTATATAGGCCAAGGGACTATTTTTCTGCAGAATGTGTACTTTGAGTTTCATATTAAGTACATACCCTAATATGAATCTGAGGGGTTGCGAGAGCAAGTGGAAAGAAAAGATAAAAATCAGCTACACATATTAGGTATATTTTTTTTTCTGGTTTTCACTTTGTGACATCTGATCTTAAAACGTGCCATATACCGTAAGTAAACTTACCTCTAAGTACTTTTTGAAATGGCTAGAAAAGATGGTTTCATATCCTAGGGATATTAATATTACAATGATATTATTAATTAAGTTGATTTATTAAATACGGATAGCTCACCTCTTCAGGCCACTAAAAACATTCAAGTGGAACAATCTACACAATCACAACTGGACATTGCCTCCATCTCTACAACTACAACTGATACGGACTGACTCATGCGTTCCATCCCCAACCAACTCAAGAGGGCAGGGAGGCGTGTGACACAGATCGCCAACATGTTCCCATCGCTCAACACCACAGCTTTTCCACCGGCAGACACCGACGATCAGGATGCTCTGATAACAAATAGGACTGTTTCCAATGACTGACCATGTGTCTCTCTTGTAGTGTCTTCCAGCTCTGTAAGGCAGTGATGTTCCACAAACACTGGGCCTTTTTTTTAACTGCTCCAACCACTGACATTTGTGAGGAAGATATTCAGTGAACTGTCTCTGTGTGAATAATAATCTAATCCCAGATTTTGTGTCTTTAATACATTTTAGATTTTACTTACTTGGTTGTGCGTTCGCCATTCTCCCTGGATGGAAGTCTTGGAGCAAGATAAGAAAGTAAAGTACCAGGTTAGAGACAAATCAATCAACCACCTCCAGAAGAAAAGAGATATCCAAATTGTTCCTAAAGAATAATCTAAAAGGTCAGCAGTCTTACAGCTGGACAAGAGCATGAAGGTGAGCAGTAGTAGGAGGCCCATCCTGCCTGAGGGACACTGAGGGTCCCAACGTTGCTGGCTGTCCTGGAAGGTAACAGAGTAGCGACTAGGCTGGCTGACTGCGTGTGTGGGGCAGATCTGATTGTGGTGGGCGGGGCCGGACACTAAGGTGGTGCTATACCTCAGCCACTCAGCGGTCAGCCAGCCGTGGTGGTTATCAACCCGAGCAGCCGTCGGCTTGGCTTAATTTGCCAGGAAGTGAGTGTTGTTTCCTCAGGAT
Organism: Lepomis macrochirus; assembly: GCA_024633595.2. Taxonomy (NCBI): domain Eukaryota; kingdom Metazoa; phylum Chordata; class Actinopteri; order Centrarchiformes; family Centrarchidae; genus Lepomis; species Lepomis macrochirus. The sequence goes on from JALXJV020000003.1 coordinate 5,761,563, forward strand.
GTTCATGCCGCCCGACTCTTTGCCGTTGTGGAATGTTCTCCTGTGGTCTCCTTCATCTGTGTGTGTGTACGTGTGTGAAATGGTAGTCACAATACTGTTGTACTGCTTGGGGTTGCAGTAGTCAGGCCTTTGACCTCTGACCTTGGCTGGCAGGGCCGGTGCAGGTAGAGCGAATAACAAGACAGGGACAACATTCTCTGTGTAGCAAAGGACATTTCCTGAAGTGAAGATAATAGCTTAGCTCAGCTACTGAAAAGTGTTTTCACTGAGAGATATCTTCTCAGCCTGGTCTCTAGAGGACACATGAAGGTGGAACCATTTTCACTGGTACACGTTTTTTTCATCATGACTTACCCAGGTGTTCCATTGGTGAATAAATTTGGTTTTTACCAGTGTCGCCGCCTCACCTTTCAACCAATCACATGTGCCCTCAACTATGCAGCAGGATAACCATCTGTCATGCTAGCTAGCTAAATCCAGTTAGCTACAACAACCAACAAACAGCACATTCCAATTTGAGACTTGTTTCACGACAATCCAGATCCAGATTCTTAAAACCGTCAGGGCTACAGCACTACACTTAGTCTTAAAGGGACACTCTACTTATTTTACGTGACAAAGTTAATTTAATATTCATGTAGAGTGACAATATGGAAGTGCAATACTAAATCACAGCAGTAACCCTTTAAATGTTTTGTCTTAATCAAAAGCAAGAACAAACATGTGTAATTCCTTGTAATTATTTAATTTTGTCCGTTCAGATGCTGACACATAAATTTGACTTCAAAACTGATATTTAAGTGTACTCAAACACGTCACGACTGCATGTTCACTGTATTTCTATTTTAGAAGAATTCATCGTAGAGTTTTGATTCAAACGGAAAAGTAGTTTGATATCCAGATTTTCGTCCAGTCCATATTTGAAGCTAATAACAGACTTTGAGAGGCTGAAAAAATGGAAGTACAAAACGCAGTTTTTGACCAGAGACTTGAAGGCTTAATACTGGAAATTATTAAGTACATCAGGCCACAAACCATAATCTGCTGTTCATTCAAAACAATGTGTCTCAATGAGAAGCATTGGCTCCAAAACTGATCTACATGAAGATGTTTATAATGCAGATGTAGAAGAATGACGGAGGACCACAGCATAATGTTGTTTGAAACGCAAATGCCAGAAAACAAGACTAAATCCGGTGTTGTATTTGGTTTATTTCATTGATTCCATCTCCGGTCTTATAAACCACAGTCAGTCTAAAGTCACAGAGACAAACCTGATTGTTTTCATTTTTCCTCTCTTACTTCTTTGTTAAAGTCTCTTCTTTTTCTTCAGATCTAAAATCTTAAAACTCAAAGCAGGTTACTTAGAGATGAATGTGATTCTGAACAAATGGCGCGATGCCAAAATGCACTATTTTGGCTGAGCCAGTAGCCGATGAGCTCTGTGGTGAGGTGATGGTGGGGACTAGTGTGGTGACTGCAACTGCAGCCGCTTCTACAGACTGTTCGGTGTGTGTTCCCAGTTCAATTTCAGTCCAAAAGTCCATACCGCCTGCGGGGTAAAGCAAAGCCCAAGTCTGATGCAGAAGGGGTGAGGTGAGCATGGCAGGAAAGAAAGGAGGGGGCGGCTGTTGGTTTACGTTGGCACGGCGGGAACGATTTTAGTGCAGTGAATGTGTGAGAGTAAGGCTGTCCCCACTTTTTTCTCTCCACCTCACTGAGGCTAAGGCAAACAAAATCCAGCAGAATTAAAAACTTAAAATTACAAAACAGAAAGAGAAAAAAAAAGGTTTAAAAAAGAAAGAAAAAGAAGCTAAACAAGCAAAGCTGCAGCCCCAGAGAAGAGGCACGTCGATGGTGATACTGTAAATAAAAAAAAACAACAACTTAGAGCCTCCTTTCTAATAAAAGAAGCGTCTTTATCAAACAGCACCACAATGACATTTACGTCAACAATTCCCATGATCGGTGGAGTGACACTGACTGACCATCCTCCTGTCCATCGTGCTGCAGACGCTGGGGAGGGCTGGCAGTTGCTCGACATCAGTTTGAGGGGGCTCATGAAGTACCTGAGCGAGAATTAGGACGCTGACTAAAACTTGACACAGTGAGCATGTACAGGTACAGATCTGATATTACCCGTTCACCTGCTATTCACATTATGCCTCTAGCTTTGTTAAACAAAATCAAACCAAACAATAAAATCAAAACAAAAACTCAAAGATGGGGAAGGGGAAAAGGAACCTTACCGAAAAATGAAAAACTGTGGGGTGGCAGGTGATCCCTAGTGTGGTGAGTCACATAACCTAGAAGGTCTCTAAACCTCTAAACGTTTAGACAATTTCAGGAAAATCAATTTGATTGATGTCTTTCCTGTCACTGGTGAGTAGATGGGGTAAAACACACCTATCTGGCACTCTAAGTGTGCGTGTGTGTATATATATATATAAAGAATTTACACTGCTATGAATGGAAATTAGTGTGTTTGTATTGCTTTACTGTGGCACCTCTGTCGGTCGGGTTCTGGGCAACTGTCCTAAGCTAACGGCGGCATGCGGTGCTGTTATTGCCTCAAAGTGAAATGCTATTCGTCGAGGGAGAAGCTTGAGGCTGAATCATGGGAGTTTTTTTTTTTTATTGCTTTGCAGGGCAGGAAGGCAGGTACCAAAGGCTCACTAAAGGACTGGGTGCTTAGGTTCTACCAATCTAGCCCTCCTCTTACATCTGCTAGATATAAAGAGTATGTATCATCCTAGGGGCGATGGAGGTTTTCCCTTTTTACAGGTGATGAATTGAAAAAAAAACAAACAAACAACAAAAACATCCCTCTGAGCTACAAGAAAGGATCTTGCATGGAAAATATGAGTATATGTTTGGCACGCTGGGGACAGGTAGAGAAGGAGAGTTCAAGCATGGGAGCAAGCATTTTTGGGGCATCAGTTAAGTCCAAGGCTGTGAAGGCCCACTATGGGACACATCTGTGCTATAATTCTCTTTAACACACACACACACACACACGCGCACAAACAAACACTCATCATGTCTGCCTGGTCGCCGGGCCAGGCGAGAACGAGCACCGCCCACCATTTCTGGGTCCGTCCTTACTAACGTCTTGCCAGCGGGGCAGCAAAGGAGCTGTGTCCTTTTGGCTGCGAGACGGTCATTAAAATGAATTTACAAACACCTCGGGGTCCAGCGGAGGGCGAGTCCGGGTTTCCCGCACCAGTGAATGTGTTTTAACAGTGTGCGTTGTCCTCTGTGCCACCGCCCTACCCCCACGTGCCACTTTCGTTGGGGTTATAGTTCATTCAGGTAGTGATGCTCGCTGCGCGGCGAGGAGGAGCCACAGCGATCGAGGGTACCACTTCTTTAAAATAGAACCTCTATTCTTCTGTATACGCTATTTAAATATACACACTCCTCAGCACAGCCAAGTCTACAATCATCAGCTTCATAATAAGAACATGAATAAACAATGAGAATAATAATAATAATAATAATATATATATATATATCGTTCGTAGCATGAGTTTTTGTCAGCAGCCATTACTAGAACATTCAGGGTGGTAATTGCATATGTACAACAAAAACGTCATTTACATCCCAGAGTCGAGGCTCAGGGTCAGAAGTCATATGGTGGTTTTGTTGGGGAGATGGGGGGTGATGAATGCTGGTGTGTTATCTGAGCCTCTTCTCTGCTGAATAGATGGACATGTAGTAGTCGTTGCTGCCTACCGCCAAGTGGGGCTGGAGGGAGACAAAGAGAGAAGGCAGGTTAGATAATCTTCATCTACTAAAGGTGGGTGCAATGATGTGTGCGTGTGTTCAGAAAAACTGAGGTTGAAAGGTTAAAGTGAGAACTGTATAGATAAGACATTCACAGGACATAAAAGTACTCAGGCTGTGCATAGAAGTGGTGCCAAGGTTTGCTAACAGCTTACAGTTGCGAGAAGATGGTGCAGCGATCTGAGGCCACAGCTATGGAAGCCCATAGTGGTCTACATTATGAATTTTCACAGTCATACCCTGCCGTACAGTGGACCACTATTCAAATGTTAATTCAAATTTGAAAATGCAATACAAACAATGTAACCTGATTTTCTATTTATGAAAGGATTATTTAAATCATAATTAAAATTAAAATGCAATTATCTAACTATTCACAACAATCTTTTGGGGTCAACCCGGGTGCATCTAAAATGTTTCCAACCTTCTTTAAATTAAACCACGGCCACTTTCTAATGAGGAAAGCCTCGGAGGAATAAGACAGATGAATTTACTGTTCATCAGACCACAAATGGGACGAATAAGGTTGAAAAAACAACAGACTGTGGCAGGGTCGTGCCTCACTGATTACTGTACAAATCACAACTTGATAACTTTATTAACCGATTTGTCTGTCATATGTGGTCATAGAACGCCAATACGATTTTTGGTTTATTGCATTTTAATTTTAATCCATATAAACACATGCATACGTGGAAAATGCTATTTTGGAATTACATTTTCAACTTTACATTATCATTTTAATTTTATTTTAATATAGTCCACTAAAGGCTTGCATAAGAAATGAAACAAGAATGCAGAGTTGATAAAAAGATACTAATTTGATCAAGATGGTATACTTGCTGACCTTGTCCATGAAGCTAGAGGTAAAGACGTTCATGACATTCTGCTCAAAATTTGCATGCACTAGCAACTATCAAAATACAGCGGTGCAGCTCTGACAACATCCATGTTAAAGGACTTATATAAACATATTGTTTATAATGTTCTCTACTAAATGGACCTTTCAAACATGAGGATATGGGTTAATTAGTAAGGCAGTATATTTACTTAAAACTGCATTAATTGAATTTTTTTTTGGCCACTTGTGGACCAATAATTGCAAAAACAACACTTGATAAACGTTGATATGGCAAACCTGCTAGCACACTATTGCATATTTATACATTCAAGATGAGCAACATTAGCATTTATTTGGAGTAGATTTCTTAGCCACCTCTAAGTCAATAATTACTGTGTTGAGTTCTGTTTTGGTTTCCACCAACTTGTTAAAAAAACATCTGGCTTTTTAGCTGCTAAATGTGCCACTGTGTTCAATAGCATGTCGCTAACTTTGTTTTGTCTGTTGGTGCTGAGCAGACAGCGTAAAGGGCCTGTTTTTAAATTTAATTTAATTTTCTGTTGTGTTTTTTTAGCAGCTTTAATTAAATTAAATGTTATGTTCATTATACTTATACTGCACTTGATTTCAGATGGTAATATTATTGTACATTTTTACTAATCTACATTTATATGACCGTTACACTGTAGTTACTGTTACTTGTTGCTACCCTGTTTCTGCTGAACAGCAAAGCAGGTGTGGGCTGGACTTGGATGGGAGACCTACTGGGAAAACTAGCTTGCAGGTGGAAGGGGTGTTGGTGAGGTAGTCTTCCCTCTGGGCCTTATAAAATCACAGTGCAGTGGGGCACTCCTTAAGAATGTTTCCCTGTCTCTCCTTCAAGCTGATGTGTGGTGAGCATTCTGGTGCAAAATGGCTGCCGTGCATCACCCAGGTGGGTGCTGTTTCCTTCCTTCACTCTGAAGCGCTTTGTGTATCAAGTTAAAGCGCTGTATAAATTTAATCCATTGTTATTACGTCTTTAAGACTTTTAACACAAAACAATACTTAATTTATAAATATAATGCATGATTGGTGCTGAACAATAAAACAATAACAATAATTATCGCGATATAATTTTTTTCAATAACAATATAACAAATTTTCAAAAAGATATTCACTAAATGTTTGATTTGATTCACATTTTTTACCAAGAAGTTTATTTTGTTGAGGAAAAAGGACAGAAAAAAAGGTTTCTTCAACTTTCACTGAGGAGCAAAAACCAGCCTTTAAACTCAAAAGATATAACGATTTGATACTTATCGTGATAATTATCGATATCGAAAGATATGAAACTTTTTATCATGATAACATTTTTGGCCGTATCGTCCAGCCCTATGCATGATTCTAGATTAAAATATCCCAACTCCACAAAATGTTGTGTAATTTTGATAAAGCTTCATAACGTCGAACGTTTACTGCCCAAAGAGGTTTCCCACATACAATACTGTTGTGCTCAGTGACTATATGTAAGTTTACCCAGTAAGGATGGAAGGCTAAACAGCTGATGGCCCCAATCCTTTGTCCCATGAAGCCGTCATAGTACTTTATGTTGCTGATCACATCGCCGTTAATGTTGTAGACTGCTATAAACTGGTTCATCGATCCACTGGAGAGAAGAGGATAAAACAGAAAGAGAGTGTGTTTCAGCTTTAAACATAACACCCATCACAAGCTGTGTACTGCATTGGATTTCTTTTGTGGTGAAATTTAACCTTCTAGATGGATGTCAGATGTGTTGTCCAGTTATAATTTTTGTTTTGGTCAAGTTAAGTATTACAGAAAGGCTGACATTTGACTCTGTTCTTATTTGGACAAATAGAACCAAATAACAAAGACAGAAAAGGAAGAATGATCCTTCTAGGCAAACTCACCAGGCGAACAGGTTGGCCTGTGGGTGGATGTCCAGGGCAGTTAACCCCTTCACTGTCTGCAGCACGTTGATGGAGTCTGGTGTCCGCGGTTCAAAGAATCGAACATCTCCGTTAACACTGGTGGAGAGCATCAAAGTTAGTTTCTCCAACGTTGCCGACCCTTGCTTTAACAGACAAAGAAAGAGCATACCTGACGCTGATAATATGTCCGTCCGTCTCCCTCTGTAGATGAGCTTTGACCACCCAGGCTCCATGCTCCCTGTAGGTCATCACCCGACTGCAGAAACAAACAAGAAAAAATATCAACTACTGTAAGGTAACTTTTAACTGCGTCTTCCCTCACAAACAGGAAACACAGGAAAGGAACACACCAGAGCTGTGAGACTGCAAACATCATCAGCTCAAGTACCCCCACACACACACAAAAAAACAGTTAAACAAGAATTATAAAGAACAAAAGACACATCATAAAAGTTTCCACTGAAATTGAATAAGTAAAGAACAAACAAACTGAGGGAAGCAATAAGTCAAAAAAGAAAAATACAGCCTAGAAAATCCCATCTGTCACCCTGAAAATATGCAATTTCCCTACAACTTTCACCCATATTAGCATTTGTAGTGTAAAATGTAGACACTCGTCTCATCTCAAGCTGCCAGGTACTTGGCAAAATTGAATGCTGTTGAAACCTAATTGCAACAGTAGATTTAACATCTTTTTAAACTAAATAAAAAAGCCCCAGAAATCACCAAACAAATGAAGAAAATAGACATAACAAAGTGTAGTTTTGTGTGTGTGCATGTGTGTCAACGCATCTTTTAAACTTATATTGAATCTTCTCTCGTTGTAAGGTTTCATGAAGTCAGCTAGCCACATTTGGGGAGTAGTGTTCTTGGTGTGAATAGTTGGAACTTTTCGTCCAACTTGTCAGGACCTGGTTCAATATTAGAGCGGATTCCTTATAAAAAATAATGTCAAAAATGCTACGCCAATGTTGAATTTCAGGAGACACAAAGAAACTATAGCCTCCAGTTGTTCCTGAGGCTTGAAATCATCTGGGAAGATTTTTTTTTGAATAAAGGAGTGTGTATAGTATTTTGAATTGATTTAAACAGTGTCTAGCATTGTTAGAACTTGTGTGTATATGCTGAAGCCCCTCTCTCATATGTCATGCGGAGTAGAGGATTACTTTCTTATTTAATAATAATAAAAAAAGCGCCAGTAAATAGAAGTCAAGTGAAGTCTCTTTATGCTGTAAGATGTAATATGGGTGAAAAATCACTGGGTGGCACCAACTGTCTACTGGAGAGACTGAATTGGCATTAGAGTTGAACTTGAAAACCTTTCAACCATCTTTTTTAAAACTGAGCTGTACCTGAATAACCCACTGCCCCTAATGCACTAAACATAGTCAAATACATCCTACAGGTGCGGCAGCAAATGCATTTGATCTTCCTAAATTTCAAGGACACAACACTTGGTAAACACATCAAATTTGATCATTTTCCTCCAGTGCTGGCAACAAGAAGCAGAAGGAGTAGACATAACATGAATTTACAACAATTAGCGGTCATTTAGGGTTTACAGCCCTAAAACACTACTTGTAAAACTGCTGCACACATGAAGCATACAAAACATTTCCTCAAGAGGGTTCGCAACATGACCTGTATGTCCTTGACTTATTTCAGGGGGAGCAACATAGATGCGGAAGAATGTAACTCTATGCCTGAGGGGAACTATTAAATTAGCTTTACTTAAAGATTTATGGTTCACTTCATGGCTTAACGGCTTTGTTTTCCCCCTTTGGGACTGAAATTAAAATAATGTTTAACCAACTGGGGGGATATGGTGGCACCAGGGTCCATTAAAGCGGTGGGAACCCCAAAGGGAGATTTACAGCACACTATATGTAATAAATATAGATTAGAGAAGTTAATAATGTAGGACTATAGGAGTTAATGCTTATAGAAAGTGCTGTGTGTGTTCTTGAATGTATTTAAATAATGGCGAGACACTAAAATAAAAAATAAAAAGCTGGGAAATTAAAACCATAAATTGATGATCAGTTTAACCTTCTCTGTGATAAGACAGTGATGAGGTCAGAGATTGCCTGCAGGATTTGAGCGAGGGCGTGTGTTTTACCAGTCATTCGGACCCATCCTCCTGTCGAATACACGGACAGATCCGTCACCAAGGCCGGCGACGATGAGCGAATGCTGGGAATCGCAGGAAAGGCTGGTCACACAGCTGTCTGCTCCTGTCGGGATGTCCTGGTGGACACACACACAAACACACACACATCTCCCATTACAGGTGCGTACAGAAAACTACCACTGTCATTACGATGCTCATTTCTCACTAAACCGTTTTTGAAATCATCAGTCAAGGGCTCTGTTGACTGTTGGCTCATTTGAAGTTGGACCCAGCATCAATATGCAGCCACAGGCGAGGTTGGGCCAATTGTACTTGTATTAAGACCATCCATCAAGACAATGATTAGCAAACCGAGGACCATTAGATGTGTAAAAACAAAGAGGGAAAGAAAAAGAGTAAACAACACTAATGGTACTGGCTCCGCAACAGATTTCCATTAGTTTACTAAAACAGACAACAGCATGAGCATACTGTTTTAGTATCAGCATTGAGCAAAAAGCTGTAATTCTGAGTAGAGTTTCAAGGACAAGCCATTTTCTTTTCTAAATTAAAAGGGTTCTGGGTTCTGAAAAGTTGTCACTATGGGACTTCTCATCTTGTCAAGCTCTAGACTAGAGCCAAGGGGTACCTGTACACCAAGTTCCAGATATGTTCTTTGTGACGTTTTTTTGAGAAAATTAGACGTACAAACAGGTGCAGTACAATACCTGGACCTTCATCTCCCTGTCAGTGTCCCAGATCCTGATTACTCGGACATCTCCAGACGTCATAAGGAGACCCGTCTCCTGCTCCCAGTCAACGACCATGCCTGCACCTACAACACAGGATGACACAGCAATTATAATGCAGAGCGCGTACACACAAATATCCACGTACACACTCCATTAAACACACACCAGTGCTGTGTGTTGTTATTAGACTTCTACATCTGGACTAATTCAATAAACACAACACAGAAGGTGGCTTTTTAATCACAATTAACGCTGGAAAAAAAAAGGCGCCCAAATATCTGATATAAAATATTAAATTACTGAGAATTTGTACACAATATGTGAACTGCTGTTTTAAATTACGTTTTTGAAACAGAGTTAATTTAATTTAGAAGTGAACCCTCACACACAAACGCAGCTGGTAAACACACAGAGCATGTGTTGATCATCCCAATGCACAACACACCCAATCTGTGGGAGGTTTCAGAAGGCTCTTGCTGCCACATGTAGCAAGTCAAATGACAGATTAGGGCAACGGCCCCCTGCACCTCTGTGTAACTGATAAATACACCTCAAAGGATTCAGCAACACCAGAAACACACTGCTTTCAGCAGAGACTGCAGGTGCAATAACTTTTTATGTCAATTTATAAAGCCATATATCACACATTGTCAAGTCGGTGTTTCTGATAAAGGCTCCCACACTCCTGAGTGTATAAACATGCACTTCAAGCAGACGGAAGCATGGATTAGCATTTTGCATCCTCCCCGCCAAGACGACCACTGGGAGATGCAAACGCTGACCCTGGAACTGAGCCTGTCAGCAGATTCTGGCTTTCTGTAGATGAGTCAAATGGCACTCGAGTGAGGAGGGAAGAAGCTGAAGACAGCAAGACTCTTCATATGTCGGCAGTCGCAGCAGGAATCAAGTGAGCAGTGCCATGTCAGCCACACTTGCCCTGCTGGCTCAATGGTGGCTGGCAGAGGCCTTTGGCTGCAGCCTAAAGGTGTCAGTGCTCTTCAAATGAAGTGCCTGCTGGATCCTAGAACAGTTACGGAAACCCTCTCCCACCACACCTTTCCCGCAGGTTCTTGCCAAGCGATCAGCAATCTGACAAAATAATCATAACTTAAGTTGTACTTGCTAGCTTGTTCTGGACCTTTAACCACATTTAGTGGACTTTAAATACTTTAAAAAAAATCCTAATCAAATGGGAAATGACATGCAACAGAGGTCCCTGGCTGGACACAAACCAAGGACGTTGCATTTCATTGTCAGAACCCTCCAAAGGCCGCAGAAAGATCTGTATAAAGTTACTAAGTGCATCTTGAGTTAAAATTATTTTGCATGTGGAAAGTATCATTTCATTTCAGCCACAGAGCTGAGAAGAGTTTTGATAATGCATGTTTACATGATGGAGAGGGGATAGATGCACAAGGAGGGACTCCGGAAAACAATATGCATGAAAGCACTCTCCGTCTTTCTTTCCCAAGGATGCTTTTACCACAGATGCTTCAGAAACAGCACCCGTTTTTTCTCCTCTTGAAACCCATCATGCCATGCTTCATTTCCTTCTTCTTTTCCCGTCTCTTAGTCACTTCCTCCTTGAGTTTTTTCACAATCAATAACATCTCCGACTCGCCCACCTACGTCACCACGTTGCTTTATACATTCACGGAATTCTTTTAACCAGCTTCTTTACACCAAATTGGCTCCTCTGACACAATTTTGAAGTGGAGAGACCAGGATAAGGACTCATTTACTTTGGTGTTCTGGAGCCTTGCAGAACAATAACGTGCATCATTTGTGATCCTTTCCCACTGCTCCTTCTCTTTGAGCCTCCTTTATGAGTCGTGACTTAGATTAGCTTTCTCCTAGTGAACCATCTGTGACAGGGTTTCTCCAGTTCTGCCGAGCTTGTCAGGAAAACCCAGGTCCCATGTGGTAGCTTCAAATCCTCCACTGTGTACGTCACACTGCTGTTAGCGTGGGCACATGTTGGGGGATAGCACGCAGGGAAAACCACTCAGTCGGTGACACGTTCACAGTCGCATGTAGGCATTTTTGATGCTGGCTCGTTTCAGAGGCTGTGAGAACAGAGCAGGCATTCCCTTTGAAGCTGGCAGCTTTGCAATGAGGAAATCTGGGTTACAATGAGACGGGGTGGAGAACAGAAGATTTCCCGACTCACAAAAGCGTGTGCATGTGTTTCCTTTAAACTAAGGAGCACACGTCACCAATCCTTCCTACGGCTCGGATTCAGTTCTTTATGCATCATTATCTTTCCCTGTGTCCTTAACCATGATGAGAAATCCACTGTGGACAAAATATCATGTGTCTGAGACAAGACCCCCCACCAGCCTGAGTGCTATGGTCTTACTGTCACACTGTGTTTTGCTTTGTATTTGTAGAAGAATAACACCAGTATATTACAACTATTCTCTTATTTTTGTGGGTTTCAAATAATTGCTGAGAGCTCCTAAAATCATTTATGCAAACATAACTTTTAGTTAAACAAATTTTGAAAACCTTCTAATAAATAAAACTATGTTAAAGTTACTTTCCACTTTCTGACTTCCTGCTTCAACTTTCACATACTTATGAATTATTAATAACATTTTTTGCTTTACCTCCAAATAAAGTGGTTAAGATAATACGGCTAAACAGTTTTCTTGTCTGTCCGATGCGTCTTGCCTCCTTGTTGTGGTGAAAAACATCACTAGCAGTTACTCCAGTGAGTACAATGTTTTTATAACCAGTAGAAAAGTTGCAAAACTACAAAAAAGTTGTAATGAATTCCAATTATCCTTTGAGTGATAAAGCAGGACCCACCTTAAGGCCCATACTATGTCAGTTTATATTGTGCTTTAATGGTTCATATTCTCAAACAAATGGTCCATTAAATTAGCACAAATCAGTTTTCACTCAGCAAAACCGTGGGGCTTTTGGTGTTCCTGGAGTTGTGGATGCCAGGGTAGTTATTCCATTTGTCTTTCCATCCCTTCCATCAACCTCTCTGGCTCTCAATCCAGCTACCCGCTTCCTCTCACCCCAAACTCACTTCAGCCCAAGTCTTTCCCTTGCTGTCTTTTCTTCGCTTCTCCTTTTCAGGTGACTAAATCCTACCTGACTCCAATCAAAACCGGTTACCAGGAGTTCAGGGGGGTCAGAGCTCACAGATCTGTGAACAGTCAGGTTTGTCTCTCTCAACCCTGCTTAAAACGGGTTAAAATTCAGCATTAGAGGGAATCTTTGTGGGCCTGAGCGGATCTTAGTTACCCACACAGAAATCAATATGGACATGGAGAATAGAGATGTGAGAAGGAAGAGCAGGAGAAAAAGAGTGTGGGCAATGTTTCCTCAGCTGTAAATCTTACCACCTTACAGAGGTGGAGGTATAGATAGCTTCGATGTACATTCTCTCTTTAAGCCTGGTCTCTTTCACTTACTGCTTGAGATCAAATTTTCTTCCCCAATAAGAATATCAAAAACAGTAATGATATAATTAGCAGAATTGCTTTTCCTTTGTTGAATCATCGACGATGGGAAAAAAGTTACTTTTAACAGCACTAACAGCCGGGCTGCCAGCGGTGGAGGTAGATCATCTTGTTCCTGTGCCAGTGTGCCGAGACAATCCCTCATTTGTGATTTAATTAATTATTCCTTTGCATAAATATCTCTGTTTCACTTCTCTCTCTTCTCTCTGGAGAAGAAGCTTTCCTCTGCGTTCTTATTCTGCACCATTATCTCCAGTGATGGACTCGCAATCCCACACGCTGCAGCTCATTAAACCAGCCTTCCCAGTCCTTCTCTCCCTCGGTGTTTTCCCTTCATCGTGTTTGCTTTGAAAAGGTTCTCCGGGACTCCGGTAATAAACCTTCTCCGGGATTACCAGGGACCTACCCAGCATGCATGTCTCTCTAACAGAAGATGACGTTATCTACGGGAGCCCTCCGTTTGGCAGTGAGACTTTTCCTGCTGTGGCATTTATCTGAACTTTGGAGGCAGAGGCCTGGCATTTGGAGGTAAAAAGCTTTGACCTGGCTGGTTGACAAAGACCTTGTGAGATGAGGCATAAACTACATGACATTCGCACTTTCTGACTTGATTACTGTGGACAGGAGACTAACACTAGTTTCCTAAAATCATTTTACATAATTCACAACAAGGGAGGTCCCCGACAGTGGGAACTGAAGACATGCAACTGTGTGATGAAGGAGTCATATATGGTGGAGAAGTTCAACTTGTGAGGTTTATAATCTTATTAAACTCCTATGTTGAATGTGAAAAAGCAGCGTACACGTCTATGTTCAACAAATCTCCAGTGTAAACAAAGTACGTGAGGTTTTCTTTGATCCAAGTTTTGGTTTCACAGGATAGCAATCTGTAACTGGTGTAGAGTCCTGTGCCTTGCACCCGACTCAAGACGTAGGCTATGACGAGGTTATTTCTCCTTTTCAGTTACATTTGAAAAAACAATCCAATCTGAAGCCAAAGCTTTACACAGATCCAACAAATGAACAGTTGTCAGGACCCATGGGGCTCATGTGAGGTTGCTGTTGCAGTTTTGGAGAGATCACCTAATGGTTTAAGATCTCCTGTCTTCCTGCTGTAATTGCACGTCTCTGACAACATATATGGGAAAACTCTACTTGGTGTTATTCTTGACCTACAGTATACTAAACACCTTGCTTTGCATTCCAGATAAAGACTCTGCCAGCAGGCTGTTGTCTTATTTTCCTGAAACTTCCACATGCCTGTCTCCCACTCCACATGAATACCTGGTTCTGGATTTGGCAAGTTCCAAGTTCCCAGAGCCCCATGTTAACAAGGCACCAGGCAGTGCACCCAAATGTAGAACAGGACACAGCATCTGCCTCCCTAAAGCCAAAGAGGACAGGGCTGCCCTACTTTCACTTATGCAGCCAAAAGGAAAAGGACAAAGAGAAAGAAATAATAGGGGGAAAAAACATCCCCACTTGGGCAACTGCAGGGCTAGGAATAAGTAGAGGGAGGGGATGGAGGTAAATGAAACGGGAAAAAAAAACAAGCTGAAACATTATTAACACTATGTGGATCAGAACTTAATTAGATCGGCTCTCAATCTAATCTGCAGAGATGTGAAGTCTGCGTGCTGTGCAGTAGCTGCAGGAATAGTTTCTCCAGTTTGTGCCAGCCACGGTTCCCATAATTTCACTGGTTCCTCTGGAGTTTAACAGGCTGATCCTTCCGGTAACACAGACTGGTTGGCTCTACGCAATTAAAATCACTCCCAATTAAACACCGACACCTTTGGGATTAGTGTTTTTTTTTTAATACAAGACAGAAGCCATTTTGAGGTGAAGATGAGTAATGGGGGCAGTGCATGTTTGAAGAGAGCTCAGCTTGAGATCTATTTTCAGTGGCTGGATTTCACCCATTCAAAAGCCCCAAAACTACCCAAATTTGCTCCCCCAAACAGTGATGGTCCAACAATAGCTTAGCAACTGTAACTAGGCAGCGTCAAGTTTTGGATTTCTCAACATACTGAAGTGGTGTCCTTGAAGCTGCAGTACGAGGGATACTCTGCATTTAAAGAGTTTTGAGGGTGATGTCTTGTCAAGACATAAAACACAAAAGAAAAAGTGTGAGGAATGGATTAAACAGCGCTAATGTAAGCTCTAAACATTAGCATGTCCAGCACCTAGCTCATTAACTGACTACATTAGTGTGAAGGGCTACACTCACATAAAGCTCTGTTCATGACCTGCACATCCACTGTGTGGTATTTTCCTCTCCGTGTGAAAGCTGATCCTTTGTGCTTTCAGAGTTTAGGCCAACATTAGCAGCTTTGTCCTGTTCTTGTCCCGTGAGCAAACCCTGCCAACTATACCTGAGCTAGCTTTACGTTTGCCACAGCCATCAGTTAGTCCTCAAAGCCCTTTTTTCCCCCCTGTGAAAACGTACGGTTTGAAAAATACAAGCAAGTGTGTTAGTAAAGTGGCCAAATGGGGCTGTCAGAATGAAATATGAGTCTGATCTTACTTTTTCCTCGTCATATTAATAACTAACACGTTCTTCACTGCAATGCAAGAGCAATACGGTTTCCTTACTTACATGTCTTCTACATGGATCTTCAAATGGTGAGGATGCAGACTTTTTACCTGGGACATCAAGCTTTAGCCTTTAGCCTCAGTCTTTTAGCATAACATCATGTAGGTAGCGACAAGTACATATTAATGATCACTTCTCATTATGAGATGATACCAAATAAGGTGTTTCTGCTTAACAGCAACGTACTGGACAGGCGACAGGTGGTAAACGTGAGTGTCCACCCGGGTGTCATGTATACATTAACGCCGACTGGTGCTGCAGCCAATATCCCAGCCGATAGCTGGGAGTGAATGCCGAATAATGGCGACTGCACCTGTTAGCGGGTGTAATTGGGGTTTTTGTCCAATAGTCATTTAAGCCAGCGTATCGACGGCCAACAGCTAAAACTAAGAAGCCTGTTTTTCTCAAATTCTGTCTATAATCAGGGGTCCATGTTTCAAAAATGACTAAGAGTTTCGAGTGGTACCTTTGCCTCCATTATCATGTGTCCTCCTAGAATTTAAAAGCTAGACAGGCGTAACAACATTAACTAAAGTGAGCAGGGCTCAGCAATTTATTATTTATGAGGACAAGTGTCCAACTTGTTAAAGAGGGCTTGTCGGTACTTTACTCCTGCTTTCATAGTGAGTCTTTTAACTTTTGGGATGACTGCTAGCGATGACGCGATGGAGCCTCACCGGACGGATGAAGTGATGAGGGTGGTGGCCGGGGGAATAAAAGAAAACAAAAAAGGAGGCATGCTGCTGCCGGCTGTTCAGTGCAGCACCTTTGCTCTGGGAGTGAGGGAGTAGAGAAGAGAACGGTGACACTCACCTCCTTGCTTACTCCTGTCAAGATAGATGGAGACCCTTCTGGCCAGACCTGCGAGCGGAGGGGGGAGGGTTAAATGGAAGGGAGGAGGAGGGGAGGGAGGGAGTAGAGCGGGAACGTAACAAAGCAAGCAACAAATTAGCAAGGACCCCCCCCCCAGTGCATGCAGACCCAAAACAATGACACACACACACACACACACACACACACACACACACACACACACACACACACAAGTATGACGTGATGAGTATACTACACATGCATTCAAACAGCAGAAGGATGAACAAGGCAGCTGTTTCCCAGCGTGGCGTTTCCCAAATGACTCACAGTGATATGCTGGGATCAAAGAGTGAAAGGAGAGAGACTGAGAGAGAGGCATAAGCTGAGTTGCTGCCACTGCATTACAAACAGGGGCTGTGGAAGCCGCACGAGGTCCCCGCCCTCCAAGCCTGCAGAATCAGAATCCCAAATCCCTTCACCACAGGGCAGACTAGAGAGGGCTCCGAATGCGTATGTGCATGGGAATGAGAGTACGAGCAAGGTCGATAGCGAAAAGGACACGCAGGAATAATTTAACTGCTCCGTTAATTTAATGACACGAAATGACGTGCGATAGCAAGAGCTTTGAGTTTTTGAGTAGGTGTATGTTTTTGGGAAAACTGCTTGCTGCCTTGTTCAGCCTCTCTCGAGACGGGAAAAAACACAAAACAATATCAAAGAACCAGCAAAGAAACAACAAGCCAGACAGACAGAGAGTCAACCGAGATGGTTCACTGATGAAAAACAAAAGCACGTTATTGGACAACAGGGACGGGATGAGTGAGGACAGGTTGTGCAGGGACTGGTGTGCATAAGAGAAGTGTGTGTGTGCGTGTGTGTGTCTGCCAGCGTCTCCTTGAGAAACGTTCGCAGTCTTGTTGCAACTGCCTACAGAGATGGGGCAGGTTTTTGGCAGCAAAAAGACGGACCTGTGTAATATTTCATTGGGTTTTCAATTATTAATGCTGCTGAGGCAATGCTAAAAATCTAAAATTTTAAAAACACAAGCACATAAGTATTGAACTCTATCTTAAAGACATTCCAAGCGACTCTAAACTCTAACTCTAACCTGATTATAGGGCCAGGAGGGGACGTGGTATGTGCGCATGCAATAGGGAAAACTCTGCGTGTGTGTGTGTGTGTTTGTATGTGAGTGAGAGATTGCGGATGTTTCTGAAGTTTCCTGCCAAGTTAAAAAAAAAAAAAAAATCGAACACCACAAGCTGCTGGACTGTAAAACTTTTCCAGGAAAGATCTCAGTCGAGTGGCTGTTTATATTAAAATTGATGCCTCCCAGTGTAGTCTGAATGCAGAAATGACACAGCTACTGTCACTAACAACACATCCAGCATAACAAGCACACCATTAAATGTTAAAGTCTTAGTGAAAACAAGGCTGTGGCTCACTGTGGGAGAGTCCTCCGCAAGAGAAGAGTCTCCGATTTGTGTCGTGAGAGTCAGACAGGCGGTGATGCCAGTTAAGAGTGTCGACTCTCTGCAGGTCGCCCCAGAGTCCTGGTGACTCTGTGGCTTTGTAATGATGGAGACGCATATGTGCACACAGTGTGTGGTCCACATCTCTGCACAGATATCCAGTCCGCCGGTGAGTGAGCCAGTCACTCATCCTGTCAGTTCTGCTCTTGTTGCTAACAATCAGCTGAATATGTATTCTTCTATCTGTGATTTACTCTGAAAATGCAGAAGGTTGTCCACCCACACAAGACTGTTGTCATATGTGTTCATGCTAGTACACTGGGTCCAGGATCATTTAAAAATGCTTTTCAACCAGACAGAAGTGTGGTAGTTAATTTATAAATGTACCGAACAGGTTGTCAAGTATTCGTAGAATCACGCAATCATTCCTCCAGCTGTCACGGCTTCCTTAAAAACCTCCCTGACCCAGAATTGAGGGCTGAGAAACACTCAAACAGGCAGAAAAATGTGGAGCATTGGAGAGGGTTGACAGAGAGAAGGGGTAACCTGGCACATCACAGAAGTGGGTGGATGTCTGACAGCTGTGTACAGTGGGTGTCTGGCCTGGTTCACATATTTGCGAATAACTGCCTCACAAATTAAGGAAGTGTGTCAACACAGAAGGTAAACATGGCAGCGAGTCCACCAACATCCAACAGCCCAAGTTTCAAATTATCACTTTTATTCATGCAACCCCCCCCAGGAAAGAATGCCTAATAAGCTACCTGTTTGTGTTCTTACATAAACTGACTTTAAATGTAGGCCTCACAACAGGTTAAACTTTCCTCCAACTTCCTGAGATGTGACAGATATATATGATGGATATGGCAGGATGTGACAGGGTAAGGCTGACAACTGGCTGTAAGTGTTACATTAGTTTTGACAAATGGAACTAATTTCAGACGCCCGACTCTACAACAATGTGGAAATAAAACTGAACTCTGTTGAACTGCATCAGGTCTAATCAGTTACTGCAAAGACCATACGTTACATACACTCCTTGACTTGGTCAAGTGGTGTTCACACATACCGACAACACTGACCTGGTTCTTAAGGCAACCCCACTGTGTGCTGCATTTGGACACATTGCTTGCATCACTAAAAAAAAAACCTCCCTGGGCAATTTCAGAATCAAAACTTGGTTATATTACGTGTACAAGTGCACATCTATGATAATTAGGACACATGCTGTGCAATGGCCTTGAGTGTGAATTATATATTCTGGCTGGGTGTGATGGGGTTGGTGATCTCTTCTAATAACATCATGGTTACTGTGCAACATGTTTCTGCCATTTAAAAAATCTCATTAGTGTCATCTTTGACTCAGAGACTGAATTCTGAGTTTCAAAGCACCTAACCTGAACTAATGCACTCCTAAATCCTGACCTCATGAAGGTTACAATCTTACATTTCTGTTCAAACAGTTTAAGAGAGGTCTTGACTCTACTATATGTATTTTGAGGATGTAGACTTGATAGTGCTGCTGAACTGTATTGTGTCTTATAATAGCTCTTGCAAGCCAGCCTATAAACAATAACTTCTACATAACTTCATTGATTCTTTTTAATGTAGCCTGCTAAAATGGATTTTGCTAAAATAAATGTATTATGTAACAAAGGCTAGTAAGTGTATATTAAGCACTTAAAGACTCAGGCAAACCTAGTGTGGTTCAGTTTCTAGTTTTAACCTTTAGTTGGCTCACTCACATTCAGAGGGCAATATAACTTTTGAAAAGAATAACATTCTTAGAAATGAAAAGCTAAATTCATAAAGAGTAAAACTCAGCCTTACACATACACACACTTTGCATTTTGCTGCTACAGCCTTAAATAGTTTTGTATGACCGGTAGCTTATGTAGGCTAATGATAGCTAATGTTAGCAAAGGTTAGATATTGCTGTCTAACTGACATAAAAGAGTCCGCTGAGATGTTCCAAAAAGCTCCTGCAATTAAAAGTTGTAGAATTTAAAACTGGGTGGTTCAACAAAAGCACTGGAAACGGAGAAATTTCAGAAACTCTGCTACTATCTGGCTGCTCTGTAGGCGGTGAGCTGTGGAAGTGTGACGGGGTTGGGATGAACAGTGGGGCAGTCGGCGAGTTACTACAGGAAGTACTGTGGGAGTATGGTTGGGTGGAGGGGTGGCAGATAGTAAAATAGAGCATTGATCTTTACTGTGAGTGCTGGCGGAGGGCTGACCTCTGGTAGTGGGCAGCATGTCCGACAGACCCTGCCACGCCGTCACCATCTCCGGGTTCTTCTGGTCGGCAAAGTTCTTCCAGATACGTAACGCTCCGTCATCTGGACACAGGGAGAGGGGCGGGGATACAGAGAGGGAAGGGTTAGAGCCAAGGCAGGAATATGAAGCGAAGCAAGCAAAGGTTAAGGCCAGAAGAACCCAACACCACGTTTGTATTCTTAATGGATTTGCAACAGCATGTTTTACTGTGCAGATCTGATGAAAATCTTGAAGTCAGACTCTTTCAAAACATGCAACACCCAGCGTGACTTGAAAATGAACACATACACGCACACGCACAAAAGAATCAATAGAGAATGTAGAGCAGCATCATAAAAGGCTCGTTGCTTGAGAGAGCCTCGTCAGTGAGAAACAAAGAGAGGCTCTAACTCTAAAAAACCTTGGTCTGAACAGCATAGCTGAAACGCAGCTGAGACATCAAGCTTCACATTAAACACGTCCATGAACTCCTATGAGAAAGCTATTAGAACACATAAAAGTCTGCACTTGATCTTATAACCTCTGTCCTCCCTGATATCCCTCACAGCATGACTGAAAAGATGAATAAGTGCACATGATATTTTGATTTTATCAAGGTTTCAGGTGGTGCGCAATTGATCATCGCATTCATTTGTAGTTTAACGTTACACAGTTAAAACAAAGCAAACTAAAATCTGTGTTTTTGAATGTAGACTTGTTTTCTACAGTTCCTCTGGGTTATGCAGATAAAACCATGGAGGGTAATTGCTTTATTTTGTCAATAAATGATGATGAACACACGAGTGCTTTGTGTTTGTGGGGATAAGAGTCAAGTGTTTAAGGCTTGCTGCTGCTGCAAATGAGTCTGGCTGTGATTTCCGCTGTGCTGGTGGGCGTGAACATTTGAGATGCTCACTCAAGGAAAGTTCTACAGTTTATAACTTGAATTTTAGCTCTTGTGCACACTTGAGTTGTGTGTGTATTTCTGTATGTATAGGTGTACGTGTTTCACACCTGTTGCAGTGAGCAGTAATGAACAGTCATGTCCGTTCAGGTACTCCATGGCTGTGATGCGAGTGTAACGAGGGTTTCCGTTGTAGAAGTAGTCCAGCCTCTCGCCCTTCTCCCAGTCCCAGAAACTAAAGCCCACATACACACACACACATACTATTACACTCTAATTATTTCAAATATGAAACTAAATCATTTGCATAATGGTTGTAAAGCGTGTGTGTGCATTCTCTCTGTCTGACCAGATGCTGTCCTTGTCAGCCACGGCGATGCAGGTGTTGAAGGGGTGGAACTTCACAACAGACGGTACTCCAGGGTTGCGGTTGATGAATATTTGATCATCCAGACGGGAGACACCTGTAACGGGACGGACAAGCCAGAATGGGAAAGAGTGTAAAAAGAAGGTGGATTTCTTTTAACTGGAAAATCACAGGTTTGATTCCTGCCGCAGCTGGAGGGCCTCATCCTGCCATCTGTCAACCTGTGATTCTTCAGCTATCTACAGGACGAGGCTCCCGACAGAAACTGTACAATTGAATCTACCCTTTTAGGTATCTTTTTCTAGGAAATAGCCATAACCACATACACTCACCCGCAACACTGAAAAAAAGCTCTCACTGTGTCCTGCTTCCTGAGCTGCCCTAGGCTCGTTTGGGCTGCTGAAGATGTAAATATTTTAAACAGTGGTCAGGAATATATACTGCAGTTTTATTTTTTTTAAAGGCCTCCTGAAACAGCCGGCCAATGTAGGTTTTAGCAAACGAACTAGACAACTTCAGCTGTGGATTAATAGATATTTGTTGCGCTAGTGAGCATTTCAGGCAGCAGGACAGTGTATGTGGGATAAAGTCAAAATTAACAACAGTGCACGTCTCTCGCGTGTTTGGAGGACAACAGCGGAGCTCTATGGCAGAGAGGAACAAGATTTGGCCACACAAAAAAATAAATGTTATATAGTGACTTTAAACTTCTCAGTGATGATGATTAGTAAGTTTCCTAAATCCCAACTGACTGCTCACTACTGAGTAACCTCTGGAGAGTCTATGATATAGGGCGTAGTGAGTGAGGGAGTCATTTCGGACACAGCCACATTTTATACATGTGTGCTTACTTCCACAGTCACAGGCTGTAAGAAGACAGCCTTAAATTACCTTCAAGTGCTGTAAATGAGGATGGCTAATTAAAGGAAGAGTATTTATTGTTAAAAAAAAAATGTATTCTCTAAATTCAGATGAAACTCTGATTATGCCAGTGGGGAATCTGTAGATGCAAAGGGGACAACAGAACAGAACTAAATAAACAGCGACTAGGCCTTTATAAGTGAATTTTAAAACCAGAACATACTGGAATAAATGAGTAATTATGGTAAACACAAAGGATTGCAGCCTTACTTAGGTACAAAATAACAACAGAAGGACTAGAGGCAAAGCAAAAAAACCCCGAACAAACCATGAAGGTCCAAGGTAGGGGACTGAAAGTGTCAAAAAATGGCTGGTTGTGTTTCAGTGGAGTATAACACAGTGCCAACACGCCGATGCAACTGATAAGTTCACTGCCTCACCATATGTTGTCATGGCAACAACACATGTCGGTTCACCAGTCTGTCCTTGGCTACCTGAATGCGCTCTTGAGACCGCCATAATGAGATGAAGAAGAATGAGGAAAAATCCATCATTAATTCATCACAGATGCAGCTGTGTTAGAAAAAAAAATTGCAGTCGGGGGGGGAGAAAAGTATATATGAGAAGCTGAGGCCTTTGGTTACAAGCTGAGCAAGATCATCACCATTGATTTACTTTTGTTTGTGCTGTCGATTTAGAACTACAGCAAAAACTACCCAGAGGGCTTTAGAACCCGCATGGTGATGGGTGTAAATTTTGCATCTACAAGAAAAGAAAATACAAGCCAGAAATACAAGTCAGGTTTACAAGTCAAATTATTTCTCAAGCACTTTTTTCTCCATCTCCTATTTCTGCCTCCTCCTCACCTCATCCGTCCTCAGTCTCCCTCTCCCTCCATCCCACCCTTCCTCCTCCTCTCGTCTCGTTTCTCTCTGGAGGGAACAGACTGAATGAGGGCAACCCTACTACTTCTCTCTCTTTCAAAAACTGTGAGTATAGAGGGGAATTCAATGATTTAGCAAGCAGTCAGAAAGAGAGGAAGAGACATGTTTGTGAGCCGAGGCTCTGACGCCAATTGCCTCGTGACTCTGTGTGTGTGTGTGTTTGTGTGGAGGGGGCTACCAATGACGTTGGTGGTGTTAGGTATTCTGTTTGAGAAAGCTCTGACTTCACTTGGGGAGTCTGTGTGTATGCAGGCACCCCAGGCTCTTTAATGTGTGTGTGTGTGTGTGGGTTTGTGAGGGGAGTCGTGTGACTCACAGAGGGGTCGTTTCTGACTATGGATCGGTTTCAATCAATCCCCTCTCATCACTGGAAATCATCTGTTCACTCACATGTCTGAAACAAAGCTGCACCATCAACACCATCACTGTTGTGCGCCTCAGTCTGTCCTTTTGCTGACAGTCTGGATTTTACCCAGATTCTGCCCTCTCCAAGGCTCCAAATATGTTCAATTAAACATGATTCTGGCAAAAGCTCAGAGCCCATGCTCTGTGATCTTACCACTGTAGTCGACACTGCTGCCCGTAGGGCTACTAATCAGAAAGGACTGTTTTAATTTGTAAGGATCCTACACTGACTTTTTTTCTGTCTGTCAGTAATTGTGTATTTAAGTACGTCAATCTGAAGGTTCCACTATCGGGCCTGAGACCGCTGGTGGAAAACAATATAACAAAATTACCTACAGAAATGTGCAGATTTTGCACTTTGTGACTAATAGTCAAATACACGTACCTCAACTTCCTGAAGCAAATGACAATTTGGAAATAAATGTGGCTGATGCCAGAGCATTAAGCACCTTGAAACCGTGAACCTGATGACCAAAATCCTTGACAACCGAGACATTACTGAAGTCTATTATCATCCTTAACAACAGCCTTTTCTTGCTGGAAATGAGGAAAAGTTCAGTAAAACCGAAACAACGGGCTTAGACAGTATAAAAACACTTCACAGACGTGGTGATAATTGGGGGGGGTGTCACTTTAAGTGACCTCATTCACATTAGACAGTCATTTAATCCATTAAGTCTGTTCGTATAAAACATATTGATTGCTTTAAATGGTCAGCGTATTTAGATTATTAATTTTAACAGTTATTTCTCATCATGTTTTTAGAGAATAGAAGTGATATCCTATCCTTGTTCCATATTTCTGTGCTTTTTCAGACCTTTTTTTTCTTCTCACGCTTGTCTGACTTTATAATCTTTGTGATTTCGATGCTCTGTGCATATGTTAATCATTTTAATTTGCACATCAAAATATGCTCCACAAATAAACTTGCCTCGCCTTTTAAAAGATCTGAGACCGGTCATGTCATGTAATGCCAATGTGATTAAAACCTGGGATGACATTTTGATAATTTATTCAACAGAATTTCCTGGAATATCTGCAAATGATTTCTGCTTTTAAAGTGCAGGGTTCCTTTTACCTGTATATATATATATATTTTTTCCCCCAGCTATTATAGATATTATATATATATATTGGAATACAGCTGTGTGTGTGTCTAACCTCTTTGTGTGATGCTTCGGCTCTGCCTTCTCACACGACTGTTTCTCAGGAACCTCCACTGCCGCTCCATCCTCACCTGACTCTCCAGGTCATGCTCCTCTGGGATCTGAAATAGTGAATTAAAATAGAGGACAGAGAGCTAAAATACAGTGGAAGTATACAATAAACACTTCAGACATCAGTTGTTTAAGTTATTCAGCTGCGGCCCAAGCAAATATGGCAGAAGCTCAGCCCTCTTAATGGTTCTCCTCTCTTCATTTTCCTGTCATTAAGTCCATCTTTCCCCATTATACGACTCTCAGCCCACTCTCTCAATCGCTCTTCTTGACTGGAGATGCCAGAATTCTTCTCTGGATAATTAGTGTTTATCGTTCTGGGGTCTCTGATGTATCCTCACAGAAGGGATAAACAGTACGTAAGGAATAAAACAATTACTATTTGTGCAGGATTTTTTAAACATGAGAGCAGACCCATGCTACACGTGTGGCAAACATTTAGCAATGTGCAGATTTCAGAACTGGCTCTCAGGGGTAGATATTAAGTTTGGTCTGACTGTTTCTCTTTAGAAATACAGGCGGGTGAACATTAAAGGTGCCCGGTTGAGTTTTCTTGTAATGTCATGCTTATATTAAGTGTTTCTCACCAGTGTGTAGCCTTGAGGCCTAAAACATGTTTGTGAACATTATGTAACCTGCCACCGCGTTTATGTAGACTAGCGGCCGTCTGCTATTCCTTTAATAAATAAACTGGTAAATGGGAAAAGTTTATTTGCTGTTATCTGTCTGCTAACACTTCTGCACAGTCCATGGCTGTAGCTCAAGTTGCCATATCTGAGCACAGGTTCTGGTATAGACAAAGTCACTGTGCCCTGCTGTTGTTACCAATAAATACACTGATCAAAGGTGTGGCATATCAAGATTCTGATCAGAGAGCATGGGTATTGCACAGGTGTGCCTCAGGCTGGCCACAACAAAAGGCCATTCAAAAACGTGCAGTTCTATCACACAGCACAATGCCACAGAGGTTGCAAGTTTTGAGGGAGCGTGCAATTGGCATGCAGACTGCAAGAATGTTCACCAATACAGTGGAACCAAAATTTTTCGAGTGGCCTTTTATTGTGGCCAGCCTGCGCAATATCCATGCTGTCTGATCAAAATCTTGATATGCTACACCTGTGAGGCGGATGGATAATCTCAGCAAAGGAGAAGTGCTCACTAACACAGAATTTGACAGATTTGTGAACAACATTTGAGTTAAATAGGCCTTTTGTGCACATAGAGAAAGTCTTAGATCTCGATGTAAGGGGCCAAAAACAAGTGTTGCGTTTAGATTTTTTTTTCAGTATAGTTCAAGCTTGTCTCTACTGCTAAAACCAAAAAGGTCATGTTTAACCATTTCTGCCTGTGCATGGATTAAACAAAAGATACAAGGTGTTACTTGTGGTGAGGTGTTGGCAGGCGTTTTTTCTTACTTCAGACAAAGCCATGTTAGATCTTTCACCTCTTTTTCTAGTCCTTATGCTAAGTATGTCCAGACTCTAGCTAAATACTAAACACAGAGACACAAAATTGATATTGATCTTCTCAATTTCTCAAATTGTTGAACTATTCCTTTAAGTCTTGGATCTTGGTGGTCAAGTCACAGAATGTTATGCGCTATTGTGCTCATTGATAAAAGTTTTCCACTTTTCTCATCACATTACTGGCCTGGATTACTTTGCCAGCTACAATGTTAAGTGAGGCTCATGCGGTTCTTCTGATAATAACATTATGCAATCACATCTGATCACATCTGTTGAGCAGAGGGACAATATGAAAAGTATTAGCTTTATTAAGTCTTACGTAACAAAATGTCCCCCACAGATTTTGTGCCGGCTTTATTTGAAGAGAACAGAATGACTCCCTTTTTTTTTTAACACGACATTAAATATGCAGATTATAATATAAAGCTGATTTATGTCATTATTCTGTTTAAAGTATTAAACTCATAAATTAAAAAACTTGTACCTTGCTACTGCTATCATCACAGAAAAACTAATAGTGTGTGTGTGAATGCTGGTGGCCAGTGTGTGCTTATTAAGCACATTTCTACAGCGAGACCTCCCACGCACAGTGAATGCTAAACAGCCTGACACACACACACACACACAAGCTACAGTGCCATTATACTACACTACTACAGTGTTTAATCAATATTCCTCTAATATCTTTGCTCTGTGCATGTTGCTTTAAGGGAAACACAACACATATTTTTACATTTTCACAGCACCGAGTGGAGCTTGTGAGTAAATATATTTGTGTATGAGATAAGTACGTTGAGATGGGTACGTTTCTGTGAGTGTGTGGTCAAGTCCGGTTAATCTGTACATCACATACAGCGTCTATATGGCTTTAGCAGTCAGACAGAAGCTGACGTATTCCCCCAGCTGAGAGATAGACAAAGACTGTGTGTGTGTGTTTGTGTGTGTGTGTGTGTGTGCCAAGGTAAGCGCCAGCTGATACTGTAGTTCCCAGGGTTATGGCCCTGCACTGTGTTAGCTGCTAATGCAACGTATAATGAGACCCTGAGGTTAAAAAAAAGTGTGTGTGTGTGTGTGTGTGTGTGCGAGAGAGACTGTTGTATGTATCCTCCACACCATATGGCCAAAACTATGTGGACAACCTTATAACATTATGCCCACGCAGAACGTGATTGCTCAATATCTCATTTCAAAACTATGGGCGTTAATATGCAGCCACAACAGCCTCCACACTTCTGAGAAAGCTTTACACAAGATTTGGGAACCTGAACTTGCTCCCGTACAACTGAAATAGCATTAGAGTGGTCGGGCACTGAAACTGGGCGACAAGACCTAGTTACCAAGATTAAAGATTTCGGTCGGGGTTCAAGTCAGGACTTGCTTTACTGAATCAGGTTGCACCTAAACTATAACAGAGATGTCTACATAATTTTAGTCAGCTGTGTTTGTAGCCACTCTCCCTTTCTTTAACTCTCTCTATCACCCAAATAGCTAACCTGTAGCTGTGGAAGTCTTTTTTATCGCTCTCATGTCAAGACAGCCTTCGATGTCCTTGCTCCTTACGCGCCCCTAAAACTATAGGTGTGGATATAATCTGAAACACGCACACACACACACACACACACACACACTTTGCTCTCATGCTGCTGACACAGTGATATGATAACCTGTGTGCAGACTTCGAGGCGTACTCTCACACACAGAGCTTTGTAATGGAGTGGAGTTTTATGGCAGCACTCAAAATTTTGCCAGCACAGCGTTCTGATTTGCGCTACGGCAAAAAAAAAAAAAAACCCTCTCTCACTCACTCTTCCCATCCAATCGTCACTCTGCTTTTCATCACCTTTTGTTGTCACTTCTGGCTCCGTCTTCCTTTCATCCCGTTCATCCTGCTGCTGTGCTCTTTATACACTGTTTTAATTCACTTTCAACACCTGTCTTTTCCCCTTCTCCCTCCTTCACTCACACTCTCCCCTCCACCTCTTTCTGCCCCACGATTTCTTCTCTCCTCTTCGTATATTTCATTTTCATCATCTCTTACTTTGCCTTTTTTTTTTGTGTGTGCGATCTCCACCCCTGCTCTTTTTTTGCCTCAAGCGTCTTTGTGTTGTAAATATTTTATTTGACTAAATCTACTTTTCTCTTCACTCTCTTTCTGCATCAGCCGCTTTGTCTCTCATGCACACATGAATTCCTAATACTTTTTCCGTCCTCCTAAAACGCTCTGTTTTCTCCTCCATTTGACCCTCACGCTTGACGCTTTTAATTTGTCCCTTCTTCTTTGTTTAACCTCGACAAAATGAGCTGACAACGGTTGTTTTACCCCTTTTTTTCTCCACAGAGGATGACATGTTTAGGGTGTTCAAACTGATGGAAGTTTGATTTAATATTTTTTTAAAATTCGGCACCAACTACTGTGCATGGTAAAAAGCACTTCTTTCAAACTTAAATTTCACACAGGAGGATGTTAACTTATGGAGCTCCGTGAGCTCAATTATTAAGCACAACCATCTTGTGCAAGCAGCAGGTACTTTCTCACACTGCGCTTGGTCCCTAGCCTGCTGTTTTCCATAGGACTTCATTATTTTTTTAAATACATTATAGTATAACATAGAGTCCATGTCCTCAGATGGCTCAGTCACTCCTGAAGCCATTGTAAATTATGGATTAACACAAGATGGATATGCTCTTTTACTTCTTTAAATTCAACAATGTGTTAGCTGCGTGTCATTGAAGCGATAACTCAACCAACATGTTGCTTTAAGCCTGTTCTGTTATCACTGTGACGCACAAGCTTGTGGCTTATCGTTGAATTAAAAAACATAATTCACACCTACAAAAGGACTACGATCTGAGCGAGAGGGGACGACTTACATGATGGATGGAAAAGAGAAGAGAGATGGCGACAATACCTTCATGACAGGCTGAGCGAAATACTTAGCGCTCCAATCACACAGGCCCGTCTGGAGGGAAGGACTGATGTAGTTCCTGTGACCACCCGGCTCGTCGCCATCCTCAGCTGCCTGGACGGACACACACACAAACAAACACACAAAAAATGTGCAACTTTTACTTTTATTTCAAGTTAAAAATGTTGCAGCAGCTGTTTCCCGGTTAAACACAGGGACTCATACAGCAGGGCGTTCCTCTACCTGCTCAGGTCCCTTGTCAAACATCTTGCGAGTGCGGGGGAACTGGTGTGAGTGGGGTGCCTGTCCTCCCAATGTGGGGGTGTAGGGTGGCCGTGTGGCCGGCTGCTCTCTGGCGGGGGGTTTGGGCACCTCGTTAGTCAGACTGGAGCTGCTGGTGCTGGGCATGGGAGGAGAGCCGCTGGAGAAATTAACATGAGGAGAGGAAACAAATTGGAAGAAATTAGATGTCATCAGCTTTGCCCTTTCATGTCTGCCTAAAACACGTCTGTTTTAGGCTCCATTCAATAGGCATCATTTCACACGTAAAATCCATAATCTCATTTCAATAGTTGTCTTATCATATTCATCATATATTCATCACACCTATTTTATTTCTAGGATTTAATATGATGATTTTTCTAGTTTACTGTATGTTTCTGTCCAATAGCAATCCACGTTATTGAATATTTTATGAAATGTAATACGTTCTAAATCTGCTGCAGCCTTGAGCTCCGTAGTAACATTTGTCAGGACCCTCTTGAAAACGAAGTTAGGCATTTTAAATAGTTTATCCTGCAAACTGTATTCTCCAACTGAAGGTTCCTCCCACTGTCTACTGCATTAAATGACATTGCGATTTTGCCTTGCTAGAAAGAAGGCTTAGGGTTTTACTGTGACGTGTTTTCTGTATATCAGCAAGCTAATATGTGTGAGAGATTTTCCCTCACCCAGCCTGGTGGATGTGCGTGCCCTTGCTGGTGGGGCTGGCTGGGGCCGACTGGGTGAGAGATCCAGAGTCCAGGATCCTCTGAGGACGAGCGTTCATTGTTGCCTGTCGGCAAAAAAAGTGTGTGGTTAATTCTCCGTTGTTTAACAAAGTCATCCCACTGGAAACATCAATTCGTTGGCTAAAAAGGGAGGAGGGGACGGCGATTCAGATTTTTCAGAGACAAACCTGAGGACAGATCAGGGTTAGAAGCAATGCCTATTTTCTGGAAACGCGCTGTGCTCTAATAGTATTTAAAAAGTCCCGCACTTCACAAAGTTTGCCTAAATTTCCAGAACTTTATCTCATTAGGCAGAGCAGGTAATATAACCTCTTCATTGTGACTTGTCTAATGGTTGCTCACAAGGGAGGGGCAAACTTAATAAAGACAATAGAGGCGAAGCATCACTGATGAATAGCAGAGCTGTTGTTTACTGAAGCCAGGTGGAGAGAAAAAGTTGTGCAGCGTAAATCTAGTTAACACAGACAAACACATTTTACTACCAGGGATAACCTTTCCTTTGATTTCTATGCTAATTACAAAATTGCGGCAAGTATCGTCTGTTTGTGAGTGTTTCTAAAAGGCCAAGAGGAAGGGAGGAAAGTTTTTTAATTCTAACTTTCCACACACATGCAATCCACTGCATTTATGATGAGGAAAATACATTAGTTACTGGAGTTAGCTGTTAGCGCTTCATTAAGAGGCAATTGGAAATGAAACAAAACAGCAGTAAAACCAGCTGAAAGGGTTATTATGGTAATAGCTCGGTCTCTAATCTAAGTATATTTTCAATTCACACACAACACGATCAATAAGATGAGAAGGACATAAAAAGGAAAAGCAGATAAACAACTTAAGCTGATTTTGATTTTATTTTGGAAGGTGACGGCATACAAAGATGATGGGTAGCAGCTTGTGTGTGAGAAGAGAGCTGCGCATGGCAGCCAACATGCATTTGGTAATGCCAAAACTGAACTTGCAACTGCAGCATTAATCCTTCTGGAGCTCATCAAAGAGTTTGGAAGAGGTTCTGACAAAGTGCAGCTGTACACTAGTGAAAGCTCCGAAGGATCTTTTTTAAAAAACGAGGCAGTAAGGCGAATGAGGGGTTACCAAACCTGTCCTGCACTAAAAAGGTCCCAGGTTTTATTCCCCCAACAGTCAGCGTGCGTCCATTAACAACCTTGTATTTTATCCACGTGTCGCAAGTCACCAGTTATGGATTTCTACCATTAAGGAAAGAGAACATATTAGATACATTTTACCAGATGCTGATATGAATGTGAAGCTGCAAGCTCATCAAATCAAATGGTTTGCTTATGCAACATGTTAATGGATTATTCATCAACATTTGCAGATCATCAACATGTGGTTAACAAACATCATGCAAAGACAGGGGGCCTCATGCCTTATCTGCTGACAAGCCTTCCAGAAAATTAGATATGCAAATCTCCCACATTTGCAGGAAACGGGGGATAAGCTGCCTCGCTCCACGCTGGGAGACAGCTTGCTCTTTCTGTTTCAACCCGCTTCCCCTCACTTCCTCCATCAGTAATTGGCTAGAAAGTGAGTCAACTGAGCAAACAAGTTAGTGTGTGTACACACACTCTATTAGCAAGGCCTCTGGTAGGATGCAGGCGTAAAAGCTGATGACGGCTCAGAAAAACCTCTAAATGTTCCTGCTTAGTTATTAGAGGTGCTTTGGAAACTATTAGCTGAGGGAGAAAGTGCCAAACACCGCCTTGATGTATGATGATGACATGGAAGTGGTGAAGGTGAAAGGGGGATTGGTCAAGGCAGGAGACAGTGGACTGGTGGAGGGAAGATGCGGTGGGTGTCTTGGGGTAAGTGTGTGAGGAGAGATATCAGCTGAGTCAGACGAAGGATATAAAGATGTTTCAAGCCTCTCATGAACATTCATTTCCTTCAAAAATAAAGAGAGGGAAACAGTAGGATAGGACCAAACAAAGGCCTTTGTACGGTAATTTTTTTGTTGTTGAAAAATTGCGTCTTAAATCAATCAGATTATAATTTTACTTTTAATTTAAAAAAGAATATTAGAAAAGTATTTAGAAGAGACATTTAAATGCTGACACGCATTGCAAGTGCATGTACTTTTCTCTGCAGCTTTACTTGTCAAACTTCAGCAGGTACAGTCCAGAGACCGCACCCTAGAAAAACAGGAATAAAACAACAGACCCATGACTTTCACACCAGCATCATGCTGCAAGAGGGGGCTATTAAAAAAGCAGTTAATGCGATCATCATCTGAGCAGCAAGTCATTTTTAATTACGTGCTGACCTTGTTCACTTTGTTGCAAATCAATAACATTTGACATTTAAAATCCTAATTAAAGGAGCTGGATTGCTAGTTAGGCTAATGTTAACACTTGTGAACTTGGGATGACTGTTCTCTGATTAAGCTGTCTCTGAAAGAAACAAATGAATGTGTGCTCATTAAGTTAATGATAATTCATTAACTTCAGAAAATAAGGCTTTTAAAAGGTGTTCAGGTTGTCATTTGGTTTTAAATGTCAAACTGTTCTTTTTTTTCTGTCATTTTTTTTTGTACACAGACAACACAGGCAGAGCTTCAATCCCTCATCACTGTCATCGTGTACAGCTTTGTTGGACTCATTGCACACTAGACTATGATGTAGGTGTGTAACCAAAGCCAAAGAAGAGTATGTGATGTTATCACAGTCATCCTTCCCCCTACGAAAAACTACTTTTGTCCGTGAGGGACCTGTGTAACCAGGAGCAGGTTCCACACCACTGGAGCCGTTTTACACCACCGGAGCGAGGCCAGCTAAGCTTAGCCTGCAACTGGATGGTCAACATTGACTGACCACTTGTATTTCCTCCAGAGATTGCTACCACCACCCAAAGGCCGGATTTGGTGCTCCTGTCACCTTCTCTCCAAAAAAAAGTCTTTATCATGAAGCTCAAGGTACTCGGGAGGACTCGGTGGATGAGGCTAATGAACGAAAACATTTACGCTAGGCCGAGCTAGCTGCTGAAGCTCAACACCGTGGCTGGAACTTTGAAGTCTGCCCTGCAGGGGTGGAGTGCAGAGGATTTGTGGCAACATCTACCAACAGATTGCTCAGAGACCTGGGAATCAGAGGCCAGAGCCTGCACTTGTCCATCAAAGCTGCGTCAGAGGTAGCAGAGAGGAGCAGCTAGACCCCTGAGTGGCCCCGAAGTAGGCCACAACGACACAGAGTATTTCTAGGACGCCAGAATTCATTGATGAGCCCTCCAGAGGCATAAAACGTCAGGAGAAAGACGTCAGTCACTTTGGTGTTTTGTTCACCATCAGCAAGAAGACTCTCAAGGATAATGACATCTTATCCTGTGTTTTTGAAATCATTCAGCAGAAGGAAGAAGCACAGCCGCTTTGAAGGCAATCGAAACGAGTCCAAGTCAAGTATCTAGTGGATTTTAGACAAACCACAAGTATTGGTTCAGTAAAAAGTCACATAAAAAGGACCTTGTCCATATGCGTTGTTTATGGACGTGTAGAGTTCCAAAGTCAAGTTAGCAACAACCGGCTACATCTGCAACATCCGGTTACACTTTCAAAATAAAACTACTGGTTAATGTGAAAATGAACATTGTTCATGATATGAAACGTTGCAAAAAATGAGTCAATGTTGAAAGCGAGTGTTTACAACGTTGAGAGGAAGAAGAGGGACTATCCCTCTGGGCACAAGAAGAGAAAATAACTCAATGAGAGTGACTTTCGGGAACAGCAGTCAGGTAAACTTGTGTTTTCTCCTCTGAAAGTCCGATGTGAGCAGGTTCATATGTAGTCCAGCTGCAGTGAATCTCTCTCTGTCTTGCTAACCCAGCTGAGCAGCGCAACTACTGTAGGTTTGTTTTTGTCTTGGCTGCTCAGACTGTGATTGAAAAATATTTGATAAACGGCAACAATGTTTATAAACTGCAACGTGGAAATGATAACTACGTCGCCCGTGAACATCGCTCAAACACGCATGCACAAAATTGAAGTCGCGCACTTTATTGCACTCCAGCAGCAACATCAGTGGAACCAGTCCAGACAGCACACAGATGTGATGGCCCTACTTACAGGTACACAACATTTTAAAAGAAGACAGTGATTATCTGTCTCTCAGTATAAACATCATTTATTCAGTCAAGTCATAGTATAAATTAGGGCTGGACAATAAAACAATAGCCTATCAATAATTATCACAGTATAATTTTTCTCAATAACAATATCGCAAACGTTCAATAAATATTCAATTAACTCTTTCTCTTATTTATTTGAATCATGAACGAAATTGGCACTTACTTTTTCTATTAAGATATTTATTTAATGAAGGAAAAATGGACTGAAAATGAAAAGTTGAAAAATGAACTTAATTTTCCTCATGCATATTTGTTAAAAAACAACATTTTAACATAATTATTTTCAATGTTCTACCTCAGATTTGTGAAGTGATCCACTGTTTGGTAAGTGATTTTCATGTTCTGACCATGAAGAATAGTTAAAACCACAATTAACTATTTGGTTTCTTCAGCTTTCACAAAGGAGCCAAAATCAGCCTTCAAGTACCAGCACAGACCCACTCCAGATGTCTTTAGCAGGTCACACAGACCCAGGTGAAATACTGACAGCCTCAGCCAGTATGAGCACAGTCAGAGATGCACAGCCAGCAGCAGTCTTAACAGACTTTGTGAGGATTTTTCTAGAAGAGGTTTCCATTAGGCCTTATAACAGAGACAGACTGTTTTAAACGTAATAATGAGAGCAATGCAGTGTCAGGTGTGACTGTGCAGCAGTGCTCACAGGTAACATGGCATACATAAAATAGGTATGTGTGCTTATGCTCCAGCAACATCAGGAAGAAGGAACACGAGAAGCTTGAGAAACACCAAGGGCTGAAAGAGGAGCTAGAAAAGATGTGGAAAGTAAGAGCAGCAGTGGTGCCAGTGGTGATCGGAGCACTGGGGGCTGTGAACCCCAAACTGGGAGAGTGGCTACAGCAGATTCCAGGTAAAACATCAGAGGTCTCTGGCCTGAAGAGTGCAGCCCTAGGAACAGCTAAGATACTGCGCAGAACCCTCAAACTCCCAGCCTCACGAGCTTGAGGATGACACATACAACACATATATATATATATATATATTT
Organism: Lepomis macrochirus; assembly: GCA_024633595.2. NCBI lineage: Eukaryota > Metazoa > Chordata > Actinopteri > Centrarchiformes > Centrarchidae > Lepomis > Lepomis macrochirus. The sequence continues at coordinate 5,796,816 of JALXJV020000003.1, forward strand.
TACATATATTTTATATATATATATATAAAATATATATATATATATATATATATATATATATATATATATATATATATATATATATATATATATATATATATATATATATATATATATAGAGCAAAGAGCAACGCCCTAACCACGTCTGACATCAGTAGAGACAAGTTCGGGTCTGAATCAAAGCAAGTCCAAGTCAAGTCTCAAGTCAGCGGACACAAGTTCGAGTCAGTAAAGACAAATTCAAGTTAGATCTGAAGACAGATAAGACAAGCCAAGTGTTAATCACGACACGTTCAAGTCAAGTATCAAGGCAAGCAAGACAAATTAAATACATGTCTTAAGTTAATCAAAACAAAATGTCTCAGTCAAGTCCAAGTCCAGTCACATTCAATTCAATTTTATTTATATAGCACATGATCACAACAGCAATGTCATAGCGCTTTTCATATAGAGCAGGTCTAGATCATATTATTTCTCTATTATTTACAGAGCAAGCACTAGGTGACACAGGGAAAAACTTCATTTTAAGAGGCAGAAACCTTAAGCAGGACCATGGCTCAGTCACACATCTCCATTACATGTCATTTGCAAGTTGTCCAGGTCTATCGACGCTGACAATTAAAATGACACAGCATTATAGTATTTTCTAAACTGCTTCTTATGTAGCTGACGTCTGGCTCTTTCAATGCATTAGCGTACTGAATAAATACTGTTTGGCTGTGTGGCAATAAATCTCTGTGGTTGTCTTACTCTTTATTGTTAAGAGACTTTAACCAGGTCAGAATTGAATGTTTTTGTGGCAGTGAAAGCTCAAGTCAAATCCTCATTTTTAATCAATCAAGTCTGGCTTGAGTCAAATCTATAGCTCTTAGAATGAACAGACCACCAAAGATGATGCAGAAGGTTTGGGGCAGGTGTTTAATTGAATTGGGTCTTTGTCTGTTTGTTCCCATATGTTGGACGTCACGTTGGTCATTTCTGTATATATGACACCACATGTTGGCTCAGCTGACTTCATGACTGCAGGTACACAGAAACTGCAGAGGTGTGTTGCGGTATCACACAGGCAGCGCAGTGCATTAGCTGGTAGAAGAGAACTCTATTGCATGTTGTTATTTTACTGCAGTCCAGTAGGGAGTCTCACTGCATGGACTCTGCTCTTCTGAATGCAACTGAGGGGACAACTGGTGTTGGTGGTAGGAAACACAAGACATTTTGCCTCAGGGTTAGGATGGGTGGTGGACTACAGTGGTTATTATGGCTCTTTAAGTTATGGCAGCCTCTTTGCTCTGCTCTGCCAAGCCTGGGGGAGTCATTGGCCCTTAATTGCATTTGCACAAAAGTAATGGCCTTTTGGAGGAAGAAAATGCCAGTGGGAGAGTGGGGAGTGTGTGCTGGAAACAGATCTTTTTCACTGCATAAGCATGTGGTGAGAGAGAACTGACATACAGATACAGAGCCTGCATTATGTTATACTAAAAACTAGTTGATACTCATTGTTAAAATTAAATGCAATGAGCACAGCAGTAAACTAAAAAACATGCTATCAAGAAACAAGGTCCAGTAGCTTTAAAGAGTCCAACATGTCATACCTTGTATGCTATGCTGTTGAGGACCTTCATGGCCAGATCCGACACTTCAGGAAAAGGGTCTGCAGCGAGATGTAGCAGCACTCTCCAGATCTGAGTGTAAACACTGTTGAATGACACACCTGGAAAAGACGCACAAAGCAAATAAACGACTTAAGACAGGTTTTAATTTTTTGCGCAAATAAAATTCAGTTTTACTCATTCAAGTTTTAGCCAATACACATATATCGTAAATTAATACACTCACAAGTCACCCATCAGCACACGCACTCTTGTGAAACTCTCACCAGTCCCGTCTAAGTCCATTATCACAGCAGAGCTAACAGCTAAGTGGTAATTCACAATCATGCAACCATGTCGTTTTCCTTCCCTGCAGTTGTTACAGTTGTTGAGAAGGCAGAGGGAAATGACCTCCAGTGTCAGAAAATATACCTCATGTACGTGCACATTTCCTCACCCACTGGAGCACTGTCAACTGCTGTCAACTGTTATCAGGAATACAAATGAACATAGTCTCTCCTTCTGTCAGGTGTTTTTGTTCATCTGTTGCTACTCTTATCTTTGGCATTGCCAATTTCATTGTTTTTGTTAATCAGTCTTTAAACTCTGCCTCTTTTTTTTCACCATCATCTCCATCTCTCCTGTTATCAGTTTGTTCAGGGCCCCATCCGCAACATTTTGGGTTTTAATCTGCATTTAGCACATTATCTCAGCAGTGCGCGAGCCTCCTTCTTTGTTGCTGTGCTTTTTCTGCTTTGTCTCCCTCTAATTGTTGCTTAGTCGGTCAGCTTCAGTCTGTCACCTCTCTCTTCTCCCACAGTGTCAGCCACAGGGACACAAAGCGGTAATAGTCTGTTTCTCAGTTCCCCGCCACTTTTCTGTTCCTTCCTTCTCCTCCTCAGGTCTTCGCAGCCACGCAGGTGTTCCTGTAAACTTGACCTTTGTGGATGACTATTCTTATTTCATTTCCTTTTATGATCTCACTGTTTCCCTGTCAATTGCCTTACTTTTCTATTAGGCATAAATGTCAAGCCCTGGAGCTGCAAACTCCTTAGGGTGCTGTGGAGAAGTGGGAATGACTAGACCCTCTTATACAGCAGCTCAGATTCCTCTCCGGAGAGTGCCAAGAGGGTTCAATACTCCGACCCTTCAAAGACAGGAGACCAAGAAGGGATGATTTGAAGAAGGATACGGCACAGAACAAGGAGGAATCTGGAAAGGGTGAGGCACAGAGAGGCCAGAAGGAGCAAAGTTGGAGGAAAGAAAAAGGGAACAGGGAGGGATACGATATTTCAGATGATCTATGACAGAGATGGATAAAGATGTGTGTAGGAAAAATGAAACAGGAAACCCAGAGAGGAATGAAGAGGAAAGAGATGAAACCGTAGAGAAGGCAAGAGCGATGTAGGAAGGGAAAGTGAGAGAGGGAGTTAAAGAGGTGATTAGGCTGTAGCCTGAGGGCAGGATATGATTAGCGATGGCTAGCCAGCGTGCTACCTGCAGCAGTAAACAGCCAGTTGATAAATGTGAAATATGGTCCCTCTCCCATTTAACCACCACTCTACATTACGGGTGCACACAAATTACCACTCTCTACACAGTCCACATGAGGGAACGCGACGGCTGAGATTACTCACTGTCTGAACGCTGCACCAGTGACTTGTCCTGACTTGACACTTGTGTCATTTGAAGACTTGTGCAGACTGAAATGGATGTACAGTAGTAAAGATGTTAATTACTGGCTAAATGAACCACTGCATCACTGTTTTATGACCTCCTCAATTCTGGCAGATGACATAAAATACTTTTAACACTGCATAGTGACTTTTGGAGCTGTAAATGGCTGAGGCATAAAAAATGCATCAGGACATTTGAAAGCAGGGATAGAAACTCCTCTGTGAGGCATATTTGAAATACATTTCACAGAGAGTTGTAAGCAGTGTAAGCAGCACCAAATCATATCTGTGATGCTCTTTAAAATGGGAAAGAGCCTCAAATACACTGACACAAGTAGCGGTGAATCTAAGCCTTTCATGCGACAAAACATAAATGTCAGCGCAGACACAGAAAATGTTAGGCACAGTGTTACCTTCATCAGGCATTTAATGCCTGCGTTTATTAAAGCGCTTTCCAATGTTGCCTCTCATTCACCCATTCAAACCCACACTTGCTTACAGATGGCAGTGAAGTAACATACAAGGCGCTGGCCTGACCATCAGTAGCTATTTGGGGTTCAGTGCCTTGTACTTGGACATCTCAACAACCATTGGATTGATTGTCGGGACATTCTTTACAGACATTCATGTTCAGCAGAGCGTCAGTCCTACCAACTGTGGTGACCCTCTTCTGGTTTTGAGTTAAATATCTCAATAACTATTGGAATGCCATGGAATTTGGTAGTTATTTACGGTCTAGAGAAGATGAATGAAAGTGATGGCCGGGTGCTATGAAGGCAGATTGTATACCAAATATTGTGTTTTGTGTTGGAATCCTCTCTGTAAAAGAACACTTGGAAGACCAAAAATAACCTGGCGCGGGAGCTTGCTAAGTTGGACTCAACTTGGGGTGGTGAGGTAAAGATGCTGCCAAGAATAGAGGAGAACTGAGGGAGTATGAAGGCAGGAAGTATGGTAAATAAGGAGGATGAATCCTGATGACGCCATTAGCAGGTCAATATCTTCTTATATCCAGTGAAATATCTCAACATTTAAAAAATGGGTTGGAACAGTTTTTTTCATGCCAGGGTGAATCCTAATGATTTCGCCATCATGTCAAATTTCAACTTACTCAATACTTTGTACAAAGTATTTAAGACAGAAAGACTAATGCAATTCCTTTGGCTGTACTTTGTATCTAGTGCTAATTAGCAAGTGTTAGCAAACGGTTTGTTTATACATTAGTATGGACCAAGCGGGAAGCTTCCGGTCTACAATATGAAGCGGATGTGGAAGTCCCTGAAACCTGCAGTCTGTTGAAAATCCAGCAGGGAACGACTCTTGTGGTTGTAAATATAGTAAGTGTTATGGGAAAATGACCCTACTTCTCAGCTGATTTATTCTCTCAGTAAACACTTTCCGGATGAGTTTATGGTCTCAGTCTCTGGTATCAGGTCTTCTTGAATACAAAATGATGTTCATTTAGTAAATTATGGTCCCGTTTATTTTAAAATAGACCACAAAGCAGAGTATGTTTCAGGACAAGTCGTTAGCATGGCGACCTGTCAATCAGGCTAGAGCAGACACGTACCCTCGGCTCTGCGTAAATTTAACCAGCACCATTAAAAAAGCTTATTAGGAATTGGTTGGTTCACTTTCTCTGGTGAGAACATTTACTTATAAGACTGTTGTTCGCTAGACAAAGTTATCAGCCCTGTTAAAATGACAGTTAACGTGAGTTACAGTTGCACCTAGATCAGCAAGCTAGCTAGCTCTGCACACGGCCGTTAGTTCCGGCGTATTGTCACTTCGGGGCACTTCTTGGTTGTAAAAACTCAACATGGCGGCGCCCTATCGGCCAAACTCAAGCCTTCAAAACGGCAGTACACAAACCAACGGGTGATATCACCATGACTACGTCCATTTCTTTTATACAGTGTATGGTGTGGACGTGGACATGGACAGCTGTGGACACTAACAGCAGATGCACTTCTATACATACTACAATACGCAGACATGTTCCACATATGCTCAGTCGAAAACAAGATGCTGACCTCATAAAAGGAAGAAGAGCCCCCCCGACTAACAAGAAAAAATAAGGAATGATCAAAGAAAATGGTGTTCAACTGCTTAACAGGAACAGGGTGAAGGAGGGGAATACAGTACATTGGTACCAGAAGAGAGAAGCATGGAGGACCTAAAGTGCCTGGCATCGCAAATTTGGTTTTCTTCTCCATTACAGCCTCACAGATGGTCTGGCTGTTATAATATAATAGGATTTGTGTTTTTTTGTAATTATAGAAAGTGTAAATGTAAATAAATACATCACTACTGCATCTCTGCCCTGACTCCCACACAGCTTTGCTGTCTTGCTGGTTTCCTGCAGGCCAGTGTCCAGCAGCTGCTGCATTTAACATTTACGGTTTCAATTTGTTCTAAACTGCTCACCATAAAACACACCACTTTACCTCTCAACATTTCTTTTTTGCTTGTTTGCAGTTTTAAAACATAGATGTGATAAAACTGAGAATGTATGCTGTTGAACAAAAAAAAAAAAAGAGAGAAAGGAGTTAATCCATTTTTCAGGCAAGATGGAAAAACTAAGCCCCGAGGGTCTTATGAAAACAACTTCAGACCAAACAAAAGACAGAGAAACAACAAAAGAGTCAAAATGACAAGTGAGTCTCGGCTGAGTTAGATAACTGAATGTAAGTGACAACAGAAACGTAAATCAACCAACAGAACATCACATTCGGCACTCATCTGCACGAGTATGTATTTCAGCCTTGTCTTTATGCTCCTGAATATTGCTACCAATATCCATGCATCTCCTCTCCCCAGCTTTGTTTATACATGCAACACACTGCAAAGTGGGAGTTATAAATAAGCGTGCTGGGAGGCTGGGACTCTTTTCAGCCATGGCGGGGGCATAGCTTAGTGGGCGAAGGGCCAATATGTCTTTTAACCTGGTTACACGGGGACCTCATGCCAGCATTACGGGCCCACAAGCAGCTTAAAAAAGGTTTAACTGAACATCGCATGCTAAATTTGTCGGATAAAAGGGTAATGGGATTAAGCGCTGTGCCAGGCTGGTTTTTTTTTTGTGTTTTTTTTTCTCTATCCAACATTCATTTCCAAGCTTTAGTGTCCCATGCTACCTGTGTCCTTAAAGGAAATCCTACTAGAACAGCTGGCTGACAAAGATGAATTTTAGTTTGGTTTTGATTAAGTTTGGATTAGTTGCAAAATCCCAGATTAGAAGACCTGATCCTGAGCCATAGAGTAAAAAAGGCAGACAAAATATTTGCTTATCTGCATGTGAGGGAAGAAAATGTGCATATGAGGGTGACTGCACCCAGATTTACATGGCAGATTTATTAAAATTGAATTTAAAAGTAGAGGAAATTGGGCTGTTACCTCAAAGGACCGATATGAAGTTGAGCTTGACTGAGTCAGGTACACCTAAAATAAGGTGGCATTCATTTAAGGAACAAATCAAAGAACAATAAGAACAGGAAATTTCATTATAGTACCTGAACCTACTTTTCTGCCAAGTCAAATTCAATGTTCTCCAGAGCTCAATTTACTTTTCCATTTGATTTGCCATTTTGATTCATTTTCCATTGTGCTGTGCAAAAATCACATACTCAGACGTGCTGGGGAAGGGGTGTAGATTACAACACGGTTTGTAATGTAAAATGCAACAAAAAGAAAAAAACAGAGGGAGGGAGGGAAAGAAAAAAAAAAAGGGAATACCCAGTTTCACTTTCCACTTTCCCAAGGGGGTGGGAGTGAGTTAATGGTTTTCCTGCTTGCACACAAACTGGCTGTCAGGACGCATGGTGGAGCCCGCCAATCACCTGAGAACCGGGGTAAGTAAGCAGGTTTGAGTTCAATGTGTATCAGGAAAAGCACTTTAATGGTCTCAGGCTCTCAGAATCACAGGGTCTGTCCTTCCCGCTGTCCTTTACACATCTGCAAACCTGTTTTTACACTTGTTCTATTCTTAGCCTGAGAGCTTCTCCTTTTATCACCTCCCTCATTTCAGGAGTTTCACCCTATTTAGGAGTAGCTTGCGGTCTCCCTCTCTTGTGCCATCACATTCTACTGGTCATTCATTTCCCCATGTGTCTTTCTCAAGCTTATTTCTCCCGAGAGTTTACGGGATGGCAGTTTTGTGTTTTTTGAACAATGCAACACTGTCCCAGGTACTGGTTGCTGCCTGCTGTAATGATCAACAGGGTGCATGCTGCCACCAGTGCCTAGATGCACACTGGCTCAACATGTTCACAGAAGACATGCAGTATGCAAAATGACTTTCATGATGATAGGACAAATAAAAAAACCTTTCTGTTTGATTTCAATACAAAATCCTCAGTTTCAAAAGCAACACAGGCTCTAAAGACTAAACAACAAGCTGAACACATTGACGTTTAGGGCATTAGAAAGTTAATACAGCTAATGTCATTACATGTTTACACATTCAGTCACAAAGCAACATGAGCGTTTATATTTCCATGAGTCCAACATACTGTTTTCTTTAAGCTCTGTTTAGGTCTCCACAAACTCCAAAAAATATCTAGGTCTTTAGCCGCTAGATGCTTCACCGTGTTCTCTAGCTTGTTGCTAACTTTGTTCGCCTGTTGTTTGACGGCAGGTATTCCACAGTGGGTTTAAATGAGCCTTTTGACTAAAAACAGCTTCCTGCTGCAGCTGGAAATGAGGCTGATTAGAGCGGTGAGACTGAACCAAAACATTACATTGGTGGGTCTGAACCAAAACAATGAGCTAAAAAAAAGGTTACTGAGCTCAGTAGGGTTAGGGGGATTGCAGAGTTAGGTTTGTTTTTTTGGTTCAATGAGAGCATTGTTTTGGGGCAGAAGACAGATAACAGTCAAAATCAAAGCCTCAGAGGCAGAGATATTCTGACTTTTAGAGCCTAGTTTGGGTCAAATTCCAAAAATGCTTGGACCTACTCTTCACATAATGTAACTCAATAGTGTCTCTTCATAGGACTCTACCAGCATGCTAAATCCCCACATATTTCATGCCCCAGTTTTTAATCCAAGTATTCGGTTAAAAAATTGTAGTCTCCAATCCCAAACTGAGATAACACAACCTGGACATTACAAAGACATCATCAGGCTTAGTTTCTGAGACTCCGCTTTGGTCCCCTAGCTCAAAAGACATTATACAACAGGCTGTTTAGTACTCACTATGACTTACGCAAACATACATTTATGCATTATAATACTAAATTGGTCGAGTTGCACATTTAGGAAAAAGCTGCAGTACTACTGACAAGCTGTTACCTATGAGGGAGTTGAGTGAAGAATAGGAGGACACCCGTCGCATTTTGTCAATTGTTTCGAAGGAGAGGATGTACTCATCGTTGTCGGGGCTCCCCAGGGTGCTGCTGGCGCTGCTGCTGGTGCTCAGGTTACCGGGAGAAAAGGCTGCTGGTCCACCTGGATGAAGGAAAATACACATAGCTTTAGATGCAAACTGCAAAAAAAAAAAAAAATCATGTAGCACCATAAAAGTAATACCGGATCTCATTATCTTTAGAAACCACTGCTGTAAAGGTGCTACATAAATAAAGTTTATTATTGTTTTTATTGTTGTAAAAAGACAAAAACAAAACCACTAGCCAAATCAACATCTAATAAAGTGTAAGGTGAGAAAATAGTGTAAGCAGTCTTAGAGGCTACATGCCAACAGAACTTGCTCATTCAACGCCATTTCAGCTGTCAGGCTCAGTCATCTCCTGCCGTAGCTCTCCTCATCACCAAACATCACTCTGACTCACATAAACCGAAACACCATGCATCCTCCAAACTGACTGCAGGCTGAAATGTGGAAATGGAGATTGGTAGAGAATGGAAATACGCTCTGCTTTGTGCTTATTGATGATAAACACAGCTGCATATTGGAATAAGCACAGAGAATGTGAATTAGAAATGGTGTCAGCAGTAGGTTACGCACGTCACCAAGTGCCAGTGATTTAACTCCGCTCAGGGCTTGTGCATTACTCAGCGTGGCAGTGGACAGAGGGTTCGCCTTTGCTGTCTGAATCACCGAGCAGCGACGCAAACAGGAGTGACAGCAGGTCATGAATTCACATAGCTTAGGACATGTTATGGTGACGTGAGTTTGCTGCATTATTATGATGATTATTTTGCTTAACTGTAGGATTATCTATCATAATTATTCATCCATTTTTAGGAACTAAATCATTTTCTCTTTTTCTCTTACCAAAAATGCACTAACCCCAAACACAAGCACATGTAAATGTAGGTTCTCTTAAAGCACTTCATCACAGATTAAAACCTTTGCCTATAATATTTGCAAATTCATTGTTCTGAGGGTGTAAAACAATGAACTCACTCCCTATGCATATCAGTATGCATAGGGAGTGTGTCACAGTGTCTGGCATTGGGCCAAATTTTTCCAAGCTGTAATGTGGCGGGCCAGAACAAAGTCAAACCATATCAAACCATGTGCACGTTTAACTCAGTTGGTAGACTCGGGGTTGGTTGAGAGATCGATTCCATCTTATTGCGGATATTGTTTTCTCCCTTGTTAAACAAACTGAATAAAAGGACACTTTTGCACATGCTCACATAATTGTAGCGTTTGATCCACATTCATAAACCTATGGACACTTTTTTTTTTTTTCCTGAGAAAATTCAAGGGAATCCGATCACACGTTTACTGACGGCTTTTTCAGAGTTGTGTCAAGTAAGCCAGAGAATCTTTTGAATTGTCCTTCAGAGCTCTTCAAAGTAAAAGCTCTTAATAAACTCAACATGAGGCATTGCTGCAAAAGACGTTCTTGCGCTGTTATTTTAGAGGCACAATCACTTAAGAGGAAGTGGTTATGTGAGTAACTGTGTCATGACTGAGATCTATTTCAGCACCAGCAATTATCAATTTATTTATTTTTTATTTTTCTACAATCAAAACAATCTGGCCACGTGCCAGATATTATTGCTGGTGGGCTGGTTCTGGCCCGTGGGCCGACCACTGGTTTAAAACCCTGCCCCTTGTTGCAACTTATTGAGCTTGTCTCAATAGGCCTACAGTTCAGCACCATGGACAGCTCCCTGCACCTATGGGTGATCAGGCAGGATAAGTCAGGTCTGCAATGATGGAGTGATTTGTGCTGAGCTGAGATTGTTGTCCTATTTGCTTTGCAAAAAAACATCTGATTTCTGAATCTGCGTCACATAGGTGCAGAAAGCTGGGTCAGAAATTATGAAATTATGTCCCAAAGTGCCACTGAGTTTGTAACTGGGGCAGATATCTGTGGGACCACAGCGAAGCAACAAGCCAGAAGAGAGAAGATCAGAGGCGGAGCTTGTGCAGCAACTATGGAACCTGTGGCCAATATTAATTGGAGCTTGTTACAGCAGATCCCAAAGCTGAGTCATTAGAGGAGTATTGGGAAGAGTTGGTTTATTAACAAGTACTCTAGAGAGTTGTGACAGAGAAACCAAAGAGTAAACCAGGATTTACCCATGCTCAAATCAGAGCCCCGACAATTTGAACCCTAAACTGCTAAAATGAGAAGTAGCCAGAGGCAGCTGTTTTATGTGGAGTGACAATACATACTGAAGAAACAGTGGATAGACATTGATTTGGGAAAGGGTCACTGAAAAGGGAGCATAAAGCTGGACTGGAATAAATATCAACCCACCTAAAGACTGAACTATCTCTGCTTGGCAAACTGGTCACAAACTCTCTGCTGGTTGCGAAGCCTCTTATTAATGCTTACTGAATCTGTCTCAGAAATGGCAATGATGGAATGAAGAAGTAAGCCTGAGGACTGTTACATCTACGTTCCACAGCTAATGTGGAGGGAGAAAACCTGATGAAAATGTGATAATGGATTCATTTCTTTCATTCAGCTGACTAAATCTTCTTTGTCTTCATTCAATCCTCCCACAGATTTCATCTAAATGCGTGCTTCATCCCATTTATTGCTCTCCCTAAACTGCCTTATTTTCTTTTCTCGCTCCATTTTGCAACTCTCTCTCACCCTCTTCATTGAGGTTGAGGTTCTGCAGGCTCTTGTTCAGGTTGCGAGCACTGGTAGCAGCTCGGATGTTGGTGTAGGAGTTGACCGATCGCAAGCGTGGGATGGCCGGGCTGTCCCTCACTGGAGTCAGGTTACCAGGCTCTGGACGTAAAGACAGGGGGGGCGTACATCACATACTCTTGATAATCCCAAACCAATGAAAATAAATGTTGTTCTAATGAGTGTAATGTTAGAATGGATGGGATTCATCGAAAGGGAGGCCTTAAAAATTTACACAGACCTCGAAAACAAATTTTAATAACCTTAAAAAAAGCATTAGACCAGGTGGAGTGGAGCTAATCTGTGTGCGCCGGAGTGTGCTGACAGTACCTGCGGTGTTGGCTGGTGACGGCACCGTGTAGTTCTTCTCTTCTTCTATAAACTGGAGGGCAACGGTACAGAAGTTGCTCTCATACTGGACGACCAGGTGACTCAGTGCAACAACCAGCTCCTGTCAAACACATACAGGAAAAGCAAAGCAAAACATAATGATCATTCAGTCGCAGTGATTATGATTTTTTAAACTGTATTTATTTCACGGTGCTATTATCAAGCCAAGCTGGCTTTCTCCAGGTGTAATGGTGACAAATGAGTAATAAATCTCTAATCCAAACATTGTTAATGATCTCTTTAGTGATCTGACTTTTATTACCTCATTGCCTCCAGCATCGATGTGTCCCATAGAACCACTTCATATAAAGTTTTATTTTGAAGTCAGCAAATATTAAATTATGTCCTTCCAAGAGATCTCTCTGTAAGACCTTGAATTTTACCCATATAATATATTTTTCTAACCTTGTCAATTACTCGATCTCTGGGCCCGATCTCTCCTCTCTCCTTCTGATACATATTGTCAAAACATGTATGCAGTTGATATTACACATTTCTTATACATCAAATTTTAACTAAATTAGTTTCTCTATATGTGTCAGTTATGAACAACGACCGGGAGCAATGACTTCCTGTTTCCGGTTTTTAAGCTAAGCTAATTGCCTTTTCTGGTCACATATCTGCAGTTCGCACACAGACGAGAGAGCAAGAAAGTTTGATCTACTTCTTTAAACTATGTCCTGCGGGCTACACACCATTTGTTATCTAGATAATAATATCCTCATTAGCCAATAATGAATGTGCTAATGAATTCAGTTCATTGGAAGTCTTTCCACTGCGTCGAATAATCTTGATTGCACCAGCATAACTAGCAGTCTTACCTGGAATGTAGTAGGCCTAAAGGCATGGCAAGAAAAGGCCCACACTTTTCAACTGTTTCCATATATTTTGTAAACATAATTCCGACCTGCATCTAGCATTGTATTAGTTTGTCTTTTATATTATCTTGTTGTTAATAAACTAAGTATTTAGTGTGCGTGGGTGTCGTAGCGACCTTGCGGACCACAGGGCTGCCATCGTTGATGAGCTGGGCCAGCATCATGGCCACGTTGTGGTCGATGGTGGTGGAGTGGTCCGTCCTCTCAGCGGAGTTTCCCACAAACGTCCCCAGAGCAAAAACCGCCGCACACCTCACCTGCAGCGACACAGACAATGCTTTAACGAAAGTGGTCATGTCGAAAGACAGTTTGTTAAAGGTTTGTTGGATGAGTTTGTGTTTACTGTCACTGCCCTTCGTCGATGCATAGCTCTGTCTGAAGCCAGTGTTGTGCCATTTGCTTTGAAATCCAAACATTTGCTTGCCAGATTTATTCATAAATTTTTAATTTAACGTTTTGTGGGACCAGTGGATGAAAGATTCTAAGGTATTTATGGGTCAAATTTCACAATGAAATGCACTGGAGATTATCAGCTGCCCTGTGAGCTGATTTTTTTCACCTTAACTAATTACTTTCTCTGCCCGCTTCACTGGATGTTTAATCCAAATTAGCGCAGGAATAAACAGTTTGGTATATTGTTTATTGTGGCAACAGAACACTCTTTTTGCAGGCACCAGGATGCATCATCGCAGCTACTTTTTATTCTTGTGATGCATCTTTAGTGAGGCAAGAGCACACAGATGTTGCTTTGATAGGGTTTGCTTTGCTCCAATTAAAATGATGAACTGAAACATTTCTGATGAACATATGGGTAATTTTCTTTCTAAAACATAGAATAAAAGAAACTAACAAAAAAATGGATTGTTACTAGAAAGCAAATTAAAACACAAGATTGCAACATTCCTTTATGCACTGCAATATTTGGGACTCAGCTGCACCTGGGCCATCTATCACAGCCCTTCAGTTAACTCTACCATCTACACTAAAATGTGTTGATTTAAATCTAAGGTTTGTTTGTACAACACAACCCAATACCAATGGATTTTTTTTTAATAACCTATGCTTGTACTGCCAACACTTAAACAGGACCACAACAATAACCTCTGTGACATCTGTTAGTCCGCGGGGGTGTTGTGGATGTTATTTTATTAACACCCACAACACCCCTGCGCTCAACAGAATGACCCGAATTCCTAAAAGTACCAAGAATTTCTTCACAAAACTTTAAAGTCTCCTGAAGATCAGTCTCTTTTTCAAGAGAAACTTAGCCAATAAGGCAGAAAAAAGGTAAAAATAAATAAATAAATACATTACAAACAATATAAACAGGCCCAGGAAACAGCCACATACTGCCCAAAACAGCATAAACTATATAAAAGAAAAACATATAGGCATTTTAGTTTAATAAAAACCGTCAATAGAAATTGATCTTTTAAAATGTATTTAAACGTTGACAATTTAAAGCCTGTTGTACCCCATTCATCATTTTAAGAAAACGTTTTTGCTTTTCTCTCTGTACAGTGATTCTGAGGTTAACATCTTAATGTCTGCTTCACTATGATGTGTGTTCTGTGTGTGAGCTGTAATGAATTGCAAACTATGACTAAACAACAGCGTCACCTTAGTGTCTTTTTCCTTAAACCGTAATTAAACTCTCTGCTTAGTCACTGATCTCTGCTCCTCATTTCACTTTCGGTCCCGTTCAACTGTCTTCACTCATCTCCTCTGGGGGAACATGCGCACACACACATACGCATACTGCAGCATGTGAGCTGTCTCAATCTAAGACCCGAGGAGAACTTTAAAATGTATCTGTAAGGTGCCATTTCTTAAATATTTGAAGCAGTAAATTAGTCTCCCACACTGAATATTCCTAATGTAAAGTAAATAAACAACCTGAAATTTCAGCTGAAAAAGTATGGCTGAGTGTGTGGTCACAGGCAGATGTGTCTGCAGACCTCCGTTTCAACCCTCCGGCCAAAGCAGCTGTCTGTTTAGCGGAAAGAGAAAGTTACTGCTGGAAACAGATGTTCCTTGTGTGTGTGTGTGAGTGTGAGTGTGTGTGTGTGTGTGTGTGTGTGTGTAAGCATGCCAATATGTGCAGAGTGTGAGTGAGGGCACCAAGTGTCTGGGTGAACTTCAGGGCAAACTCTGTCTCGCTGTCCCTCAGGTCTGCACACAACCCAGTCAGATACTAACCTCCTTAACATGCTGGGTCCAAACTGTTTAAAGCTTGTGTTGATCTGCTCTGCTTTTTTTTTTTTTTTGTTTAGTAAATTGTGTGTATTAGTGTGAGCGGTCAGGGCTGTCAATAAAAGACTCATCGCTCTATTGGTCCCTATTGTTCATGGCGGGGGAACGACCAGTTCAACAGTATGTTCCTGACCTTAAAATTTGCTTTGCCCGCCTGTATGGTATTTTGGTGCTCAGTGCAGAGGACACGGTGCACAGGTGGGAGGACACAACAGTTAGAAGGTTAAATCAAATGAGGCAGAGCAAAGTGAGTTGGTGGTGGTTTGGTAGAAAATCGGTTTTAGACTTTGCAGTGAAAATGGACGTCTCTGCGTTAATCTGCGCAGTAATAATGCAATAATGCTTAATAAGATATTTTAATTAAACACACTTCAACCAGTAGATGTGTTCAAAAAATAAAACTAAAAAAGTAACATTTAATGTGGCGAAAGCAGAAATGCCAGCCTACATTTATTTATGAACTAATATGAGTGATTCATACAGTATTTGTTTTCTGCAGCCGCTTTCTACTGGATAAAAAAAGCCTCTCCTTCAGTTCATTAAATTCCGCCAGCCATCTGAAGGCAGCAGGACACGTGCGCTGATAAATCTCCAACCTCGGATTTGAGTGCCACACCAGAGCGCAGTTCCATTACACGCGGCTGTCCAATTTGTTTACCTTCATTAAATCACATGCAAACGACACCAAGCTGCTACAAAATAACCACACAAACCTCCGCACGCAGCAGACGGGTCCGTTATAACTCGGTATTCTGCTGTTTATGCGAGACACATCGGATTACTGGAGCTCATTAATCCTGTGCGTCACGGCCTCCTTACCAACATTCTTGCTGAATCACATTTTACGATATGATGTGGTAATGTACACCATAAGGTAAAGCTGATTAATATTGTGCAGAGCATTAAGAAATATTTGTAAGCAGTTACATGAGGTAACAGTATAGCGTGTTGATTGACTGTAAAAGATGGAATTACCTGTATTAAGAGACAATGTTGTAACACCATTAATTTCACCAGTACAACAACAGAGTCACGTTTTACTCTAATGAACACTTTATTCTGAAGTCTAATAATCAAATGCAAATGGTGCCCAAAAGTGTCGGACTCGGAAAATGGCCAAAAACATCTCTTCATACTTTTTTAAATGTACACAAACTCTGGTATAAACCTCTCACCTCTGGGATGGGGTCTGACAGCAGGGTGTAGAGCTTCTCGTGGGCGCTGTCCCGAACTCCACACCAGCGTGCCGGGTCAAAGTTCTGCCAGATACGGCCCAGGCAAATGGCTACCCACTGGCGGAGCAGAGGGTGGGGGTCTGACAGCTGCTCCAGGCAGTTGGCTATTAGGTTGCCCTGCAGACAGGCCTCCTGGTTGGGGGTGGTGGCAGAGTGAGAGTAGAAGGAGTGACGCAAGAATGATGAGTGTGAGACACGTTCACTTGGGAGGGAGGAAACCTACGGATTTGAAGGACTACGAGGTATGAAGTAATAACGGTGGAAAGGTGTGTAAGTTAAAATCAAGGACAACCGGACATGGTTGAAGATACCTACTTTCCCATGAGTCAGCTCTCTTAAAACACTATGGACGGTATGGACAGGGCTTGAAACTGTGGTAGTTACCACAGACCTGCCAGTATTTTATTTTAAACAAAATGACAATCTGCGCATTATATATCAGTCTTAACTCTTTTGAGCAGCTCAGGCCAGAAGCAGATTTGTACTTCATTAGCCAGTTAATCAGTACTAACCTGTAACCTCACATTGTGTGATGGACAAAAAGCTTATGAGCTCTGCAGCAGTATGACTTATTCCTTTGAACCCCATCAGCCCTCATCAAACCTTTTTTTTTCTGTGATCATAAGGTAATTGGTCCACAGAGGTTGGAGGGAGTCTAAAGAACAATGGAAAAGCTGGTATCTTTTGTGCAGAGCATTAACAAGTCCTCTCCTTTTTCACTTGCTTTTGTGCTTATTCTTTTCATGACACAAGTATAGTTTGTTGATTGACTGTAAAGGACTTTGTGAAAAGTAAGAAAAAGGATGTTGAGCAGTACAAAAATACAGCACAGTACAGTCCCTGAGAAATGCCCAGATGGAATTACCTGTACTACCAGTCAACGTATATTTCAACAGAATTAATTCCATCAGTACAACAGACAGAGTCATGTTGTGCTCACCACTCTGCTGCTCAGTTTCTCTTTTTAACAGAAATACCATTTTGATTCACTGTTTGATTCAAATCACTCTTCCTGCATATGTTTCACATTAAAAGACTTGATTTGAGACACTGGGAATTAATTCCCAGTCTGTTCCAGGTTGCTATGTTTTCTACCTGTGGTAAAATTCTGAAGAAGTTTCACATTAAAAGCACAACAGGAAAGGGAGGCACAACAAGGCCCTCTGAAAAACAATGCAAGGTAACTCCAGATCTGAGCCAGTGTCACTGGTCAATGGCACTGACTGGAGAACGTAACATGTTTTGGAGTATGGGGAACCAGCAAACTTCTTTCTGTTAGGCCACAGCGCCTTCCACTGGGCCACTGTGCAGGACATGTTGAGTTTTTATTAGTTTTATTAATACCAGTCTGTCCATTTTGCAAATTTTCATTTGGTGCTGTTGTTGTTGTTTATAAGATGCGACATTTCCTATTTAGATGTTCCACAGTAAAAGCAGGCTTTCATTGCTCTAACCCTGACACCGGCCTGAAGTGTTCACTTTAATGTCTAGTTTTTCTTGCTTAACACGGATCAGCATCTCTGCAAAAAAGAAAAGAGTGGAACGAATGAAAAGATGAATTTCTGTTGTATATTTTAATTTGGTAGCTGGGGCGGAAAGAGCAGCAGAGTATGCCATTACTGAACTGAACATAAAAGCCTTTAAGCAAAACCCCATAACCACATGAACCACAACAAATAGACCCGCTCTGTGTGCTGAGATTTCTTGTTTGTCTCCTATATATTAGGAAAACAACAAATCTTTTATCTGCAGCAACAAAATGCGCCCCAGTGCCCCCCCCCCAACACACATACACACTTTCCTCAAGTGCCTCAGATCGCTAGTGTGTTGTTCCCTCAGCTCTGATCGAGCCTGCCAGCTGAACCCTGAGAACTGGAATATTAAGACGGCAGTGCTGGCTGACATGTTCGCAACAGCGACACCACAGTAATGAGTGCTGTTGTTGAAAGTAAGAGGGATAAATAATGGAGATGTGGAGCAGGCAGAGAGTCTCTCTGTAATGCTGGGAATCATCTATTATTTACAGGCCTGTGAGAAAGGTAGCAGCATTAAAGTACAGTGGTATAGAAGAAGAATGGCTGTTTCTGAGCTTGAAAACACATATAGCCTTTCTGGTTTGCCACATGTATATAATGTTGAGAGAGACAAGTACTGTAATGCAGTGAAGAAAAAAATTATAAGACAAATAACATTCACAACTAGACAGAAAAATAAGAGCAGGAGAGAGGAAGCAAAAGCATTTATTTGTGGAAATGCGTGTGTGTGTGCTCCATGAAATGACGAGCTACATCATCCCAACATCGAACCCTCAGTGTCAGACACAAAAGGCTTCTGGGATTGAACACCAGAGGCCAGGAGCAGGCCGAAGTGACACTTGCGGTGATAAAGTGTCACCATGGAGGTAGCTGGGACGGAGATGGAGATTATAGAGGTGACTGTTGGTGACAAAACTGTCACATAACCAATATCTCCGGGAAATACACAACGGGCAATAGAGTAATCTCTCAAAGTGGCGGCTGGCCCCAAAACAACCAGCTGAGGTTCTGGTGAGGGAAGTAAATGAACAATGCGCTACGTTCTCCCTTTGGGCTTCAGGCAAAGCAAATTAACAGCAGTGCGGAAAAACACACATATCCAAACATGCTTATACACACACACACACACACACACACACACTCGTACCTGTCCTGTGTTGTAGCTGTTGACGATAACAGCCAATATGAAGACAGCCATGGTCCGATGCTCGGCCTGTAACAAAGAAAGGACTCAGCATATGTACTTTCATAGATGGGTTTGTGTTTGTGTGTGTGTGTGTGTGTGTGTGGTTTGCGATATACTACCAGCTATATACAGCTAGCCTCGAAAACCCGGCTGCATTTGCTCCTTACATGCTGGCTAATAACTTTTTTTTTTTTAAGCTGGGTCTCCAACATTTACAGTGTTGCGTTGGACAGATTTGTGGGGCTGTGTTAATGAGGGAGAGAGAGAGGGACGGGTGAGCGAGAGAGAGAGAGGGACGAGCGAGTGGACGTGCTCCTCGATTTTGCTAACGCTGCAATCAAATGCAATTCAAATAAGTAAAAAAACAAAACAAAAATCAATATGCGGCGGTCAACGTCGATATTTGTGTCGGGTTGCCACAAATATAAAATAACACTGCTGTTTTCGGAATAGCCATCCATAGGGGACAGGCCTTTAATTCCTTTCACACAAAACTACTGCTCGGTAAAGATGTGAAATCAATCAAAACTTTTTTTTATTTCTACCAGTATGAATATTACTTGTATAAAAATTATATCAAATAACATTTCAATTAAAAATGATTCATTTGATCTAGGCACTTTTATTTTGAAGGCAGCAAGGTAACGAAAACAAGCATACCTAAAAACAGGTGCAGGAAGTAGAGAAAAGTGTGGCAGATGTCAGAGAGTGAGAGATGCACTTCACGTGACAGTGTTCACAACTTGGATTCATTTTTATGAAAAGCCGTGTTGATGCTCTCGATTGGTGGACCCTTACAGACTAAAGAAATATAAACAATCGAGGAACAGACACGTTTTGACTTAAAAGCTTCAAAGGTTGGAAGTCAGAACCTTTTTTTTTCCTTCCAGTAAAATTGAGTAAATTAGAGTTTGGGGTTTCGTTGTTTCCGTAAAATGAACTGAATGGCTAAAATGTGGAGAAACTCACTGATATAACAATGTGCATCATGTCCATATTGACAAAAGTTTAAACATTAATATTTGTATTCACAATCTAAACAGCTTAGAAACAACTAAAGCGGGTGACCCAGCGAGCTTCCAGAGGTTTTATAGATCCAAACAACTTCTATAAAACCAGACCAGGCGTCTAATCAAGACCTGCGTTGTACCTACACCAGGCCACTAAACAGGGTAGGCATTAATTAAGGCCTAGACTATTAATTAAAGTTTTACGGTATGTACCTTTATATCATAACTAAACAAGGGTCACGTTATTTACAAATGTATGCATTAGTGGATACTCACTGGCATGTAACTGTCGGCCAACACTGACAGGAAGTACTTGTGTCCATTGTCTTTCACCAGGTCAGCCTGACATGACTGCAGAAAGAGAGAGAGAGGGGGGTTCATTCATTGCAGATATTGCTTTCCACTCATGCAGAGTTCACAGGTGGCAGTTTCCCCAAACCATGAATGAATACGTATGGCACAGCACACTGTTGAGTTTTCTTATTGAAAATTCCCTGCGTAGGCGTGTGGGGAAATAAAACTTCATCTTTTAACTTTTTCCAAAAATAACTCCTGCTCCTGGCACAGCATTTAGGATTGGATCATGTTTTAGTCTGCTGTAATATGACCGAAATTGCAGCTAAACTTACCGGTCCTGATCATAGTCACTGTTTAATGTACACATTAACAAAATAAAGTGTGTGGGAGAACACTGTTTCCTTATTTTTTTTCTTGAAAAGAATTTGGTAAATGCAGCCAAGGTATTTGAAACACATTACTGACGGTCAATAAATGAAACAATATTTCATCAAGCAAAAACAAAAACTGAAAGAATTACAGCAGCGTTGCCAATTTCAGATGCGACTGAATCAAATCAAGCAACCAAGAATCAACATAGAATTGTTAACTTGTCAAAATGTCTGACCCCTATTGTAACGCTTTAATGAAAACATGCAGGTGCTTTAATGAAAACATCATTGTGACTGAAATTTTTATCTTTGCCTATTCACACACTTCTTCTTTCGTTCCTTCAGTGAATCATTATGTGCAGGAGACAGAATTCACGTCACGACAATAAAACTGTGGTGTAAAAAAGCTGATAAAATAAAAACTGTGTGCGAGTGTTTTATATAAAACTTACACTGTCCACAGCCAGGATCTTAGCCCAGATGAAAACCAGCAGCGGCCGCAGCTCTCTGGCTGAACTCTGGAGCAGCTTTAATACGTAGGGGAAGATCCCCACAGACAGGGCCTGGAAACACACACACAAACACAGAGCCCTGGTGTTTATAGAGCCGTATTGATATTGCAGTTATGATCCAGGCCTCGCTGCTGAATGTGTTTGTCCACGTTTGGAAACCAAGACACACCTGTGGTCTGAACGGTAAACATGTACACAGAAATGGAATTTAGCTGAGCAGGAGCTGGGATGCCAATTGCAGTTCTGACTTCAGTTCAAATGTCTGCCTGTTTGTTTCAGCTCTGTCCGTGAGATGAGTTTGCCTTTTGGAGGATTCAGTACGCTACTAACTTTGACTGTGAGTGACAGCACCATGCAGAAAGGGCTGGCCCAGTGATTATGTCAAATTACATAAGATATACAACATTTTATGAAAGTATTACTGTGTATCTTAAAGTAAAGTAAGTAAAGTAGTCCAAGTGGTATCATTTTGGCTCGCCAGGTTACAAGTCAGCTGCAGCAAAAATGTTTCCTTTAAAGATGGGACTTCGCTGTCTGTTTACAAAGCACTTCATTTTCTGTTCAACAAGCTAGCTCAGCGTGACCTGTCAATCACAGTAAACACCTAAACACACAGCACTTTGTAGGCCATGAGGGAAGGGAATACGCATTTTCAAGTTCTGTCTGAGAGTTAAATAAGATTGATGCCACTCTGACGTCTGAAGAACGGAGCTGGAGCAACAACACAACCAGTTTATACTTGCTTAGCTTACAGGGGGAAAAGTTCAAAATACATCTAATAACAAATCTAAAGTTCACTAATTAACATGTTGTCTCGAGTGAGTTTTAGAGCTGCTTCAATTCATGCACAGAACGGGGATTGTGGAAGCGCACTGAGGAGGGATCCCTCGATGGCCACTAGGAACAGATACAGCAAGAACAATCTGATTCAACATGCATAAGGGCACCTGACTGTTGTTGGAAGACAGACTTGAAAAATTGTGACCCTTTCCTTTACCACACAAACGTGACAAGTGTTATCATCCAACTCCTCTGAAGACTCTAACGCAAAAAGAGTCGTTGTCTAGCTTTTTTTGTCTGTATTTTTTCTAAGATGTGGTCAAACGCTGTTAATGGGCCACAATAGTTACAGCAGCTACCCAGACAGACTGATGGGAGAAGTACGAATTATTCGCTTTCCTAAACTTTATTGTTCCCAATGTAATGACACTTATCTAACACTAGCTAACTTCTTACTGAATAGAGGCCTGACCAGCTTTACAGGAACAGTGTTGATCCTTAATATCGCTGTGTTCTGTCTCAATTGTCGGGGGATACGGTGGTCCACTTGTACTGTGTGATCCTTCATTTTTTTCACGTCAGTTTGAGTCACTTTAAATCAGTTTGACAGCCTGAATACAACCTTAAAATGTTTAATGCAACTCCAAAACTTTGTGCTTCTTTCTCCTGGGAGTGAAGTAACAGACAGTTTGCCTGCCGGGTCAACTGGTACAGCGTTTCTGGAAAGATTAGATGCTATTGATTTGTCTTTTTTTAGTACTATAAGTGCCACTAACAAGTTCACCTTTATTGTATTGGGGTTTAGGTATAAATCACAGCGATATCTCAAAACCTCAGCACATACAACTGAAACTATTTGCACGGCTACATACAGGACCATCTCACACCACTTCAATTTTCAGCCAAGGACATTTTGTAAATGTCTGTGTCTTGTTATCCAAAGAGGAGAGACATTTTTAAAATGAAACCAGGACTTTTGAACAGGCACACTATCCGAACGTACCAGACTCACAGCCCAGGGACCCAGATCCAGAAACCGTCCGAGCAGGTCTAGAGCCCGTAGCCGATGCACCTGACTAAGAAGGACCTGAAAGAGAGCAAAGGTCAAAGGTCAACTGGGCTGCCTCCAAACCAAGAGGAGCCTGAGATTAGAGGAGGAAGGAAGAGGAGGAGGAGGAGGGGGAAGGACAGCGGGAGAAACGGCAGAGAGGGTGAGGAGGTGGAGTGAAACAGGTGGCTCTCCCACCACTGCTGCTAACACTGGTACCATCCGCACATGCTCACTCTGTGTGTGTGCGTGCGCAAGCACAAATGTGTGGGCGATAGGGTGCGTCCTCTTGGCTGCCATTTCACTTGGCTTCTCAAGGGGATACAGGTTTAGGACAATACCCGTGAATGTATGTGTGTGTGTGTGTGTGTGTGTGTGTGCATTTTAGTTTACATGCAATGTAGCAGAGATGCCAAACGGAATCACGATGTAACAGTTTTGGAAGGAAAACTATTTTAAGGAGGCATATGGTATGTGCTAAAAATGTATGTGTGTGTGTGTGTGTGTGTGTGTGTGTGTGTGTGTGTGTGTGTGTGTGTGTGTGTGGTGTGTAGTTTATGCAGCATTAAGCACAATGCAGCACAAAGTCTGTGTGAGGGCTGGACTCCGGTCCATCCCCATGTGACTATCACACGGTGTGTGTGGGAACAAGCATATGGAGGAACCCAGGTCCACACTCTCTCTCTCTCTCTCACACACACACACACACACACACACACACACACACACGCTGTAACCAACACATAATGTATAATTAGTGTTCTCCGTGACTTTAACCTGGTGAGTGTGACCACACAAGCAGACGGAGGCCGGGAAAGACCGGTCCGGGGTTACCTCCAGTTCCAAGGAAGAGCGTGGGAACATGGATGCATCTGTGCGTGTTTGTTTTTCTATCCTGGTGGGATCATGACCTGACATATCACTCACGCCTTGGGGCACATTGCACTCAGTAGAAAACAGTGTGCTGATAAGCCTGGTGCAGGTTTCATGAAAAAATTGATGCCCACAGAGGAGCTTTTTACTCCTCGGTGTGTTCCCCAGCGGTCGCAGATGCTATGGCCGTGTAGGAATTGGCATCCGTGGGGTAATTTTCCTGACAATGGCCGTGTAGGAATTGGCATCCGTGGGGTAATTTTCCTGACAAAGTCTGTAACTGTTTATACCCTCTAAACTTCATATTTTATGAATCGTATTACAGTCTGTGTACTTTACTGTGATCAGACTTTTATGTTAATGTTATTAGTTTTCCTAAACTCTACAACGGAACCTGCTTAATCATTTAACTTCCTTTTAAATTGGTTTTATTCTTTGGAAGAAACAGATGATATATATTTTTGTTGGCCTGAGCAAAGTACATAAAACTACAGTTATTTGTACATAAATAAAAGGTCTATTTATGTAATGGTAAAACTGGCCAAAGTAACAAGTAACAACAGTCAAAATATGATGAGCCCATCAGGACTACAGCAATTTCAAACACCATAAACGTATTATCGACTAGATTTGTTTTTACTTTATTTTATTTAGCATTATATATTTTCTACAAAGTCACACTCCCATTAGCGCATTTAATGCACATGATTCAAATAATGCATGAACATATATGTGACATTTCATCATAGCAGGGATGCAAATCCAGTCCCTGAGCACTGTTGCTATATTACAATGCGCAAGAAGGTGTGTGTACATATTTGTCTCCGTTCCTTATTTGTGTAACACCTTGACTCCAGTCTCCTTTAGTGTGATGAGTAAGCACTTCCTATCATCCTGCTGTGAATGTGTGAGCCATTAGACCCACGCTGACATGTAATTATATGATATGATTATATATGCCTTAAACACTTCACTAACACCTGATGCCAAAAATAGGTGAATGTACTGAAACAAGACAATTTAGAGTGTTGTAATCCCTGTGCAAAATCTGTTAATCCTTTCAGGATGAACTGACTGTTGTCAAGACAACGCAGCACCGTATCTCTCCTTCCTGAGCTCTGTTGTTCTCCCTTTGCTCATTTCATTAAACAGCATTATTGATGGAGTACTCTCTGTTGCCCATTTCTTGACGCTCTTTGCATCTTTCAAATGGAGCCAGATTTTATGTTGGCATCAAATCGTAAATCCTCTAAGAATGCACCGGTCTTTTAAGTTCCTTCTTATGCAACCGTGTGCTTAAAAGGGTATAAAACCTGTTTATGTGTCCATCCGTTACATCAGAGAGCACAGAGTAGCCTTGAGATTACTTTGCCCTCACGGTGTAAAGCTGCATAATGTTGCGTAATCTTAAAGGATACTGCTGCTTTACTTCCGCCCCTCTCTCTCTCTTTCTAAATCCATATCAACAGCTCACACACACACACACACACGCACGCATTCCTTCACACACCATCCAGTGCTCCCCAATCAGTCTGCCTTTTCTTTGGCTTTTAACGGGTCCCGACAAAACTGCTGTATGGACGTGCAGAGTCAGCAGGAAATTACCATACAACGCGGACAGTGGCACACCACTACTACGCTGTGATATAATACAACATCACAACTGTACAACCCCACGGGATGGCGGTGGAGGGAGGAGGAGGAGGGGAAAGGAGGGGACTGTTGCTCAACAGCTGACGCGCACTACAAGGCTTTAGCAAGATTTCACCCCAATTAAAGCATCCCTAACAAATCTAACGCCGCTACAGGGAACACATGGCCCTGTTCTTATCACAGGCTTTGTTGCAGGGAGGTGATGAAGAAAACTGGTCTACAAATCCTCAAATTATAGGTAGATTTTTGCTGGGAGATCGTAAGTGGCGACCTGGAAGTAATAGTGTCTGATAAAGAAAAATAAATGGAGGGAGAGAGGGGAGCAGTGGGAGCAATTGTAAAAAAAGTATTGCTGTATATGGTTATATTCTAAGCTAATGACTCTTTGCACGTGTGTGTTAATCAAGATGCTTTTGCAGCAATGAGTTTCCGCATGCATAATGGAGAATAAAGCCTCTTTCAAACATGGAATCTACAACTGACTTGCTGACTTTATCTATTTGTTAAAGAAATGTCATTCAAACATAGTTACAGAAATGTTGCATGATTCCTCTGCTCAAAAGGTTCTTCAGTCCAAGCAGCTGCAGTGCCTGCTTGATATTTGGCACCTCCTCCGACTTTAATTCAGACTGGAGCTATATTACAAGTGTTACTGAAATGTTTCAAGGTCCAATCTTAGAAAATTGCTGTTCTGACTTCATTTTAAATGTGAAAATGAACGGAATAAAGTGATGATACTGGTGGCACGAGTGTGAATACTGCTGTCCAGAGAAACTTAATGATGCAAAAGATGAGACAATGAGTGAATTAAAGAGCTTCCAGCAGAATATGCATCAGCATATTCCACTATTATTTTTCTGTACTGTACTGTATTTGACATTCTACAACACTCCCTACAGTTTACTTTAGTTTGTGTCTTGAAATCTGTAATCATGGTCCCTAAAGCCATCAGTATTGGCTACTACTACAAATGTTTTCAGATTACAGACTGAATTATAATTATAATGCTGAATTATCATCAGAGCTAACTTAATTAAACAAGACAAGAGACATTTTAGAAAAGCTTCTGCAAAAGATTGCACAGGCTTTATGAACCTGTCTGATTTTGAAAAGCTTCCTTTTCTGTTTGGGGGCTGCTTCCACAACACAAGACAAACAGATGACAAATAACCTGTTAACCTGTTAAAGTTTGAGTTTATTCACCGAGTATTCCTCCTACACAGCTGCTTCTGTTTCAGCTAATGACTATGTTTCAACCTACATATTGAACTGTGATCATAAGCACCTATTTGGTATAACTGATTATTCATCCACCTGATTATATGCCTACACAGTCCCTGACATTGTGCAAGTGTACCTGGGAGCACTGATACTGTTTTGAAGGCAAAAGGTGGTCCCACCAAATATTCATTTAAAGGGGTGGTATTATGCTTTTTGGCTTTTTCCCTCTCCTTTATTGAGTTATATCTCTTTTTTGTGCATGTAACAGTTTTGCAAAGTGAAAAAGCCCAAAGTCCAGCCCAAAGAGAGTTCCCATCTCCCACAGAAAGCTGTGCTCTGAACTGAAAACAGCTCATCTGTAGTCCAGCCCTTCACTTCCTTTACTTGTGACGATGTCACAATGGTAACACGTCATAAAGCTTGCCAAGCGGCTGGTGGGGTCAGGCACGCCCTCAAACCAAGCTAGTCTGAGCGGAGGCCCTTTGGCTCGACTCACCTTTGTTTGGGTTTCCATTGTGGGAATGTTGTACCTGTACCTGCTTCAAGGTACTTGTTTTCGTATCACCTCACTTCTGTTGAGCTGAGGGATACTAAAATGTAACGTGAAAACACGACAGACTGCTGATTGGTCAGAGAGAATATTCACTATTCACTGCATCATCATTGCACCAGACAGAGTTTATTTTACAGTTTTCGGATGGATTTTCATCACTAAATCTACTTCTGAGAAGTTTTGAGGTGAGAAATCAGCTGTGTAGATTTCAAATTTTGACAGTTTTATGAGACGTGATGGCGGAACAAAAATGTGCTTGAATATATTTGGGAGTTGAGTAACTCTGCGAGTGGCTGTGGGGGAAGCCTGTGCCGACCCGCGGGAGGAGCGTGTGAGGCCGGCCAGCCGCCCGCTGGGTACTATCTGCAATGGAAAACAGAGCAGGGCCGAGTAGAGTCGAGTCTCTCGATTTGCGCTATGGAAGCGTTTTTCGGCAAGGCAGCATAGATCGTCAGAACACCGGCAACAGTTCAACGTTCAGTCCTGATGGTACGATGTGGAACAATGATGTTGTGTGGTTGTGGACTTAACTTAGTAACTTAGACCATCTGCTAGGTTACAGTCGCAGTCTGAAGGCTTTGATTTGGATCACACTACCTTGTTTCTTCCTTCTCTGCTTCTGATTGGCTGGTAGTCCTTACCTGGGAATTGCACATGTGCAACTCCCAACAAAGATTTTGTACAAGTAAGATCACTCTGTAGCTCAAGAGCGGGGCGTACAACAGACAGGCTGAAAAGAGGAGCTGCAGCAATGTGCAGTATGAGAAAAATATGGTGTTTTTCGAAAATTAAACCATGTAAACCTGTTCTGGTACAACCCCTAATTAAGATTTTGAACCTGAAAATGAGCAGAATACCGCCTCTTTAATTTAGATTAATGTGGTTCATTCCCTTTGAATTTTGTTAATTGATACATATAAGCATGTATATTTATATTTTTGAAAGCATTCTTACTTTACTGCTTTTTTTCCCACACCTGCCTGAACCTCTTGCACAGGACTATTCAAGAAAAATTCAAATCAAAAGAGAAAAGGGGTGTGTCTTTGTGTGTGTGTGTTCATACCTGCAGTACAATAGGTAGCTGCTCAGGAGGGTTTCTGTTCTCCATGCCCATCGTCAACCACACCTCAAACGCCGTCAGCTGCTCCTTAAAGAAAGGACTGGGCTGTGGACACAAAACACACACACACACAGTGCTTGTCATGGTTTTAAAGAAATGATGTGCGTACTTATTCTCTCTTCCTCGTGCACGCGCGCACACACACACACGGTAATGAGCCAGTCTGCAGTGACTAGCTTATCATTTCATAAAAGCCCTGACACAACGAGCTAAGAAGTGACACTGCACTGCAGTAACGACATAAATCCTGATCTATCATGATCACCTTCCCTCTCTCTCTCCCTACTCTCTGCAGCTCTGGCAGTTTGCCTGATTGATTGGTAGCTGGCCGCAGAGTTTTTGATCACGCTGAGTGTTAATATTGCAGCGGGAATTACGACAGCGTTGTGTAGACTGTTGATGGATGTAGAAAGGGGGGGAAATATCAAGGCTTCGCGGCTGGATGGCTAAATTAATTTGTGCATAATCAAAGCTTAATAACTCTATACACACTTTCACATACTCACTGATACATGAAGAAAGTGGCGTATGGTGAGCATAGGCCCCCCTTAGAGACCCAGCTTCTGTATTTGGAACACCTTCTAAAGAGGCTTTAATGCGGCATTTTGGAATATAAAACTCAAAATAACGCGTAGTTTCCTTCATAGAGACCTGATGCTTCCATGATAGATAACATTGTATTAGCATCTTTACTATAATTCTGGCATCTCTATTAATTAATTAATTATTGTACATGAAAATATAACTAAATCAAGGTACCCCCAGGATTCTCAAAGTTAAATTTAAGACTTTTAAAGACCTTTTTAATACCACCTAGGATGTAATTTAATGCCAACTTTACTGCCGTATAATGGAAATCTGAATGAATTTTAAGCCCGAGAAAATTATTATTTATGGAGTTACCTGAATTTAATAAAACATTTTATTATAACAGTTACATTCATATTTAATACACAATAGCTTTTTGGGGTGTGTTTGTACTCTGATAACATAAAATGAATGATGGTGGGGACCTAGGGGTTGAGACCCTCAGGGTTTCTGCAAGTTTCACCAAGTTAAATTTAAGACCACACCGAATGACATTTAATACCCATTTTATGATCATACCGTGATAAGTATTAAATTAATGATGAAAAACCAGTGGGACAACATGGCCTACAACTATTTACTTTCATATCATAGTTTTCCCAGCAGCATATGGCAACATTTTCTAATGGTATCTTAAATTAAATCAGCACAACCTGAAAGCGGATAAGCAGCAGAAAAGGGACTGATGTATTAACCAAGTCAAAATGATTGAACAATATGGCAGCAACAGTAGCAACAGTTTTTGCTAAAGTGCTGATGTGTGGGGTTGAATAGCTTCTTGTAGAACACTCCACTGTCGCAACAATCCCACTTTTAGTTTAAAGGTGTAGAACGACGTCTGACAGTCTACAATTGAATACAAAAACATTTTATAACCTTATAACCAATACTACTGCCTATGATAGGAAGAGAAAATATTTATGACTTTTGTAAATTAAATTTAGATGAGATGAGATGTAATAGCGTCAAAGGCCTTTCTTCGACAAAACTGATTTTTTTTTTGACATACTTTTCTGACATACTGCAGAAAAGATGGAGGAGCATATTTTGGAGTAGTGCTGCATCAACTCCTCTTTTCTGTCATGTGGGCTACGGTGTGACAGTCAGAGGACAACGTTCACAGACATTTCAGTAGGAAAACTCAAACTAACTTTTGAAAAATGTCTTAGGAAAATACCAGGCTCAATGATGGAGATGTAAAATGAAGAATAATGTAATGTAATAATTTTTTTTGCCTTCTACTAATACTCACTGATAATAATAGACACAGGTCCAATGATCTAAAGGGGTGAAAGGAACCTGACTGAGTGGTTTGGATCTTTTTTTCTGCTGACAGTGAGGACAGGGAGCCGTAACAGTGAGGCTACATTAAGCTTTGAATGACATGCAGGTCATGTTTGTTATATCCATATGGAACCCTGAAAGAAAACAATATATTTGGCTGAGAGGCAGTCAGGGGAGGCTTATAGGGTTAAACTATTATTATAATACTCAAGCATTGTTAAGGGTAGAAAATAAAACAGAAGTTGTAAAATCGGTAATAGATTTTCTCCAGCTCTAAATTCAGTTGTGGCAGAGACCAAGACAATAACGCAAACAGCTGGAGCACATCAGAGAGGAATTAAAGGCTCCTGAAAGAGCAAGACAGAGAGGGAAGATCTACTTTAGTAGCCCTCAGAGGCTCAATTACGGTGCCGGTAAGTGTTTTCAGCCAGAGTGCAGGAGGAAGCAGAGGAAGGATCAAGGATTGAAAACTGCCCTCGAGGGAGCGGCGGAGACGAAGCCCACCTCCGAGGACCAGGTGGGGGAGAGCAAAGGTAACATTGGGGAGCGGCTGCTCTGCTGCCACTTTCTCTTCTGTGAGTTTTCTGATTAGTTTGCACCACAAAGAATATGTCTGCACACACACAACACACACACACACACACAAAGATGGCTGGTGTAGACCCAGATATCTTACGCCATCATCAGGTCTAGCAGCCTCCCGCAGCGTGTTTCCATTCCTCCCAGCATGTCCATCACAGTCCCCAGCCATGTCAGTAAACATTACAATAAACTGCAGGGTCAGTCATTTTTGTATTTGACACACTTGAAGTATTCGGGAATGAGTGTGTGTGTTTGAAAGATGTACGGAGATGCTGCTAGTTGAGAACTTACGGCGCAAAGGAGCACCGTTGATGTTTACAGGCGTCAGTGGCGGACAGATCCAAGATAAGAGCCATCCATCAATGCTAGGGTATCCAGTGACCACTAACTTATACGCACACACACGCTCGCAAAAACACAGAGGCAGCATCTTTTTCCCCGATTCAACTGAAGTCTAAAAAAGTTTATTTTTCTCCCATATACGCACGCACTTACTCTGAAGCCAGTACCCTCCTCAATGATAGTGGGCAGCTGAGAGAGGCAGATGTCCACGGCCAGGTCCCACGCTTGCCTGTAGAGAGGTGACACGTGCACACACATACCACATTAGAATTACGACACACATTAGAAGGAATAACCACCAAACCGCACACATTTGTTGTAACTGAAAAGGAATCTCATTATGACTTGAAGCAAGAGAAACAAGTCCAAGACCATGGCTTTCCTTTTCCGCCCTACCATTCCCACTCACTCTTCACAGCTTGAGTTTTCTCCCTTGCTCTCTCTCCTCCCTGCACAAACACCTCTTTGAATTTCCAGCCTCAGGTCCTGGAGAGGGCAGCAAGGAGCCTTGAATCCCTCTCTAAACGCCAGCGTTCTCTCACGGTCATCATATCTAATTCATGGGGTTATGTAACTCACATCAGACCTTATCGCAGCGTCTCTATTCTTTCTGTCTGCGTCTCTTTCCTTTCACTTTCCGGCTCAAGAGCTCAAGGCCTTGATGGGGCTTTTTCCTCTCAGTTAGCACGAGTGAGGGGGGTTGAGTCATGTTCCCAGTCGATCCACTGCGATGTAATGTGATGCTGAACGAGTGACACGGAGTTCACTCCGTCTGAGACTCTCTCTGCTGCTTAAACAGCTTCTCCCATTAGCTGAGAGCAGTATAATAGAGTTGCACTCCTGTTAGTGTTAAACGTACAATGGATCCACTGCTGTTATGTATGTACAACACGCAAACACACAGAAAAGTATGTGGCTAAAAAACCCACTGCTGTCTAATAAGACAACTAGGAGGTACATTTTGCCAGTTGGTATTGTTTGTTCCGTCAACTACTTTTAAATTGTTCTAAAAGTCATCAAAAAGGCAATTTATTCCAGCCTTCATGTCAGCTGGTACATGTTCAGGCTAAATGGGAGAATTTATAAATTCAGCTGCCACCGTGGCAGGCAAAACATTTAGCCTTCCAGCAGAAAATGTCAACAGTGCATTCCAGGCATTATTAAGAAAAGGTGTTACTCCATTTGCAAGGTTTGTGCTGCTATATAAGGTCTGATTTTAGAGAAAGAAGACCATGTAAATATCAGACTGATGGTGTAAACACTGGTTCAGCCACAAAGTATCCAGCAGATTTGAAGCAAAGACCTCAACCTGCACTTGTACATATATGTTGTATGTATCTACAATGCATTTAGCTAACAAATTACAAGGGCTGGGGCGAGTAATCGATTCCATCACCTCGCATTACGTGCGTCGAAGCGTCGCTGCATCAGGTGTTAGCGGGACCCACTCGGACAAGCTCAGGCTACAAGGCCGCGCCTTCGACCGTCTAAAGTCTGGTAGGACTCGAGGACAAGCAGTATTTCTTTATCGCCTTCAGGTTAAAAGTAATTTCTGCCCCGCTGCTGTCATGGTAACATTCAGCTGGTTTATATTTTCTATTTATTTAACGGCCACATATGAGCGAGAAAACAGCTGAAATGAACAGTACAGACAATAACAGGACAGTCTGTGAATCCTTCCAGTTGTTCTCTTTGCCCCACACTGATGCAGAAATACATTTGATTATTATACTGCATTATACAGTGTTGAAATAAATCCATGTCAGAAACATTTAAAGTTACATGTAAAGTAGCCTAATTAATGTCTGTCATTATCACAGAGTGATTTTCTTTAGAATACATAAAATTAGTCGTTAGATTCATCGACATGAAAAATAATCGTTATGTACAGTCCTAAAAATAACTCTGCTATGTATGATATTTCAGAAATATTATTGGGAATTTCTTTTATTTTTATTTTTAAGAGTTATAATACTTCTAGATCGACGTGTCAGTGAAGTATTTTCTGAGTTATTTGTGTTCTGTTTGGCATGTTTGCAGAGCATCTGCTGATAGCAGCATGGTTTTAAAAATCACTAACATACCAATCTACCAGAGTCAAATTGGCATTTAATTGAGAGGGAAAGTATTTTACGGATTGGAACCTGCAATCCTGTAGTTAGTTTATTGTGGGGGAACACAAATTCCCATAAGCAAGGGTATGGTGGTTAAATATTTTAATAGTAACTCATTGTTTCTCATGAAGCTCTCACCCAAGATAGAATTTGGGGCCAAAATTGCCCAGAGTAAGATCCTGGATTTTACTGGGTGAGCATTTGTGCTCCTTAGATTGGACTTAGAATGGACTCCCCCTTTGAAAAAATTGAGACAACTGCGCCCCACCCCACATATCCAACTTGAGCCACCGTGGGGTGCGCCTCACGCTTTGAAAACTTCTGTCTTAGGGTGTCTTGTTTTGCGAGTGATTCTGAGAAGTTTATTGATCACTTTTGCACAGAAAATAATGGACGTTTATATTACAATAGGCTATGTGGTTGACTCTTTTTCAGGTCCAAGCCCCATGAAGCCCCTTACTTTCCTCTACATGCTGTGTGAATGTACTATTAACTCGCATGGCTGCTGATTCTGTGTTCAGCCTTTTGTAAAATGCCTGTGTGAAGTCAGTATAATGCTGCCTCACTCGGCTGAACTTGATTATGTGAAATCTCTCCTTTGTTTTTGGGTTCCAGTAGTATTTTATTGTTGACTGTTTGTTCTCTTTTGGTCAGTTTGTTTTGTTGAGTATTGTACCTTATTTTTAATACATTAAAAAACTAAACAAAAATGTAACTGAAGGGGTTAAACAGTAGGTATCAACTGATATAAGAAAGTAATAAAATAATGAAACCTTCCAGTGAGTCTTTACATTATTCGAGAGGCAAATAAACCTTTTTAGTCCTAATGTACAAACAAAATAAAGACCAGACAAATAATAACCTCTTGCAAAATAACCATCTCCAAATCAAATGTGTTTTCCATCATCAAGGAATGTATCAACAGGATATTTCATAACTTTAAGTACCAGTATTGGAATCTGTGTAGAAATTTTGTCAACAAATTTCCATCCCTGCTGGTGATTATGTAATCCAACGGTGTGGAAACAAGCAGATCGAGCAGTCTAATCAGCAACGACACGCTCAGAGGGAGGGAGGCTGCCGCACCGTTTGAGATGACAGCACTGACTTGCATGATGCCTGCCAATACGAATGAGTAACTCACCAAAACCAAGTGTGTGGTGTGTGTGTGAGATGGAGGGGACAGCCGACCACAGAGGAGTGCAGGGGACCAGTTGGTGGCTGACTAAGCTCTTTTTCCTGTTGCCTGCAGAGTGGTGCAGCGACGCGCACTGACAAATACACATATAAAGCAGACACACACTCCCACACAGAAACTGCCCACGAGGGAGTAATCAGCCTTAGGTTTATCTGCTCTCCTCTATTCTGCTCTATTTGAATAACAATTGCTGTTTGTGTTTGGGCACCAACATCGATCAACGAGCCCCTAAATTGCTTAATTCCCCCTCTCCATCGTCACTCACCCCCCCATCTATGCTGATCCAAACTTTTATTTTTCCAGCGCTGCCTTTTATCTCTGGCACTTCCAGGTTTTATCGTTCACTCAGTCTTGTTCCCCACACTCTTAAAGCACCTCTCCGTTGTTATTCTGTCCTTCTTAATACTGCATGTGGCTACTGTGAAACAAAGTGCAACTCCCAATTTCTTTGGCGGTAAACAGTGCAATACACCAGCAATCTAAAATAATGGGCTTGTACGAGCGAGAAAGACAGACTAGGGCTTGCTCAAGGAGCAAGGAGCAGTGTTCTTTACAATAAGTGATGCCGGGGTGTTACACAACAAGTCGCTGCTTGAAGCAAAGAAAGTGAGAAAGGTTGTTTTGTTTTTTTTTTCTGTTCGAGCCACATAATGAGTGGGAGAGATGGAGGCATTTATAGAAGACCAAGAAGAGAAACAACAGAGAGTGGGAGAAGTATTTGTGTAACTAAATGGAGATAGATGATAGGATAATGTTTCTTACATAGTGTGGAGGCGTATGTAAAGTCAACAGGAGGCTTTTGAGCATCTGTGTAACGTTCTAGTAATGAGGATACATGGAGGACAATCAGGTAAATGGTTAAAAGGCCTCAAGCTGTGTGAGCGAAAGGGACAAGACCCTTAGATTTGTGTTGTGTAGTAATTTAAAAAAAGAAACTTTTTTTTTTGGACTGGTATATTTTTATTTTTAAGTGCTTTTAACCTAAATCTGCCTTGTTTAGCACAGCTTGGGGGGGTGTAGGTGGATAAAGCCCTAACTCCATGCACACATTCAGGTCGACTGAGGCTGCTGCCGGTGAAGACTGTGTCTGCCTCTGCTATGAAGCAGACAGCAACACATACAGCAACACCGGCAACAGCCAACATACAGAAATAAGTGAGAAACACAACCACGGAAATTAAACTTAGCATGAACGAGGCGTATGCATATGCTTCCTCAACAGCATTTATATTAAGAGTGATTATAGCATTTCATTTTGTTTTTCTGTGTTGTATGATAAATGTGGCTTGAACTATGGGAATGAAGTGTTACACATTATAAAGTGTATTAAATGGGCTGATGGACCACTTTTGTCCTCTTTTTACATGAAGCGATGAGTGGTTGTAAATGAGAAAATCATGCTCTACATCTGATGTCTGACCGCGATGCTCCGTTCCTTTCTCGCACTATTTTTCGACCCCAGTTGTGCCTCCATCAGGAATACTCTGACATTTTGGCAAAAACCTTTCTTTGCTTTATCACTCGGAGTTTGTTGAGAAGACAAATATCAATTTCATTGCTGTTAACTCTGTAGAGAGTGAGCAAAAATGTTTAGCCCAACACCTGGATGCAGGGAACAGCTAGCCTCCAAGTAAAGAGGAAAATGATGCCTTTGAACTGTTTTTTTTTTTCTCCATCGTGTTTTAATTTGTTAGATCTAAGACTCACCTGGGTTTTGTTGAGAGTCGGGATAGTATGTAAACCAAGCTACCCAACTGTGAAAAACTAATATAGCCACTAACCTTAGTGTTGTTGGGCAGTAATTAGCTCCAAAGGGTAAACTCCCTGCCAAACCACACTGTCCTGTTTTCTGTTTCTACCTGTGCTAAAACCACAATATACAATGTGGACAGTAAAAGATAAATAAATAATAAACTAGCTCTTAGCACCCGCTTCCAGTGTTTGTGCTAAGCTAGGCCAAACATGTCTTAGACCAGAAGATGTGCCGAATGCCAGAGTTTAAATTGATATCAATCTTCTCACCTAACTGCCGGTATGAAAACAAACAAATATATTTCCAAGAGTGTTGGAGTACTTCTTTGAGCTTTGTAAAGTATCTAGCAGGTGGTCTGTTACTTATAATAATAAGAAAAATTACAAAAACAAAAACTACTAGCTGTCTTTAATAGTGGAAAGCTGTTTTAGAGAGGAGTTTTCATTTAATAAAGAAGCCCATAATATTCATAATAAGTGACTGAGTTCATAGCTTTTTTAATCTCTCTACTGCTACAATCTTTAAATAGACATATAATACCATAAATAACACAACACTGTCTCATGTCTAATCAAAGAATGTACGGAAAGAAAGAAAGTATGTGTTAAAATTCTTTTCATCCTTTAACTTCAGTGTGTATGAACAAACAGCAAAGCCTCTACAAAACCGAGGACATCTGGGTATCTGTGTGTGAGGCCTGAGCTCAGTTTGTGTGTCTTACCACATGGCGTGCATGTATGTAGGGGGCAGACGGGGACTGCTGACCGGTGTACAGTTGTATGACCTCATTATCCTCTCTGCTAATAGGAAATTGCGAAACAAGCTGGCCACCAGCAGGTCCTGACGAAATAACTTCTGGAACAAATCTAAAGACAGAGAGAGCGAACAGAAATTATCCGTCAGGTCAGAGACAGACAAGAATAAATACAATTCACACAAAGGCAGGAAGTGAGGAATACAGAAGAAGTTTAATTAGAGCGTGTGAGTTTGCTTACAGAATATAGAGAGACAGTGATTTGCAGATTAAAGCGATGGGTCGCAGTCACATTTTCATTAGCTCATTAATGAATTCACTAATTCACTTTAATGGAGCCTGGACAACCGCATGCCAATCTCTGGCTTATGATTGTGATTCCCTTGTTTTTGTGTGAGGGAGGTAATAATGTGTGCGTGAAGGATATTATACAAGAGATAGTGTCTGACAACTCCTGTGCCTACTGTTAGTGTTACACCCATAGAGTGCAAGCTGACTCAAGGGGTGACATATTTTAGAAATGATTTACACTGAAAGAATAAACAAAATGTATTTAGGGAGTTGGCCTGTCCTCAGGTGTTTTACTTATTCTGGTGTTAACTGCCAACTGAACTCTGTTGGACAAATGCAAATGACAAGATAAAACAATAACAATATGATACAAAACTCACAGTTTGATAATAAATCTCAATATGTCAAAATAAGTAATAACTTTACAGTCACTAAATGTTTCCATTTAAAATCAATTGCTACCATGGCGACCTGTCAATCAGGCTAGAGCAACTCGTACCCACGGTGCTGTGTAAATTTAACCAGCGCAGTTGAAAAAGCTTATTAGGAGTCGGCTGTTCACTTTCTTTGGTGAGTACATTTAGTTTAAAGCCTGTTTTTCACCAGACAAAATTACCATCCCAGTTAAAATGACAGTTAACGTGAATTACTGATGCGCCTAGCTAACCAAGCTAGCTAGCTCCGCACACAGCCGTAGGCTACACAGTGGCTGAGAATGAAATCCCCAATCATTCACCACTCCCTACTCCCTATGTAGGGGGAGCGCTATATGGTGAGATCGCTCGCATTATTAAAACAACACTTCCGGACACTACACCGATCGTTATTTCGGTGCTGTTAATTACGTCATTGCCATCGGACAATTAGTTTTTTCTATCAGTGTGATAATGTAGGGCTTGGTTAGAGACCATTGGTTGTACACAACTTTTCAAAATGCATTCTGGGATACATTGAGCGGACTATATAGGGTAAATTAATTATCGCTATACACTCGGACAGAACTACAAAATGGCGATCTGGCCATGTCCAGTGCCGCTGGTTGCAAAAACTCAACATGGCGACGCCATGTTGAACAGCCAAACTCGAGGCTTCAAAGCGACAATCCACAAACCAACGGGTGACGCCACGATGACTGCGTCCACAGTCTAGTGGAGTCAGGCAAACATTACATCTGACTCCCTTTGACATATTTTGACAGGTGAAATCATAAACAGCAAGCTAGTGTCAACTTGTCATGGTAGGATAACTAACTTGAGCAACTAACATTACCACAAATGACTACATTTATTACAATTTATAACGGTACGGTAAATAGAATATCTAGATTACCGACAAACAGTGTGCTTATGTGACATTTACCCACCTGAAAGTATAAATACAAAACAAGGTGGTGAGTGGGATTTTCCTCAGTTGTTTTACTTATTCTGATGTTAAATGCCAACTGAAGAACGCAGAGAAACCTACAGCTTATATACCTGCAGTGATCGCGTGCCATTTTAACTCCAAAAAGAACTGTTTAAAATTGAATGGGGTGTCCATAAACATGCAAAATGAAATGTATACCTATAAAATAACACACAACTGAGCAATCACCTATAAATATCCTATGTGCCACATTAGCGTTCTGCAGTTTAAACGTTTAAGTATTTGAGCTGCTGTGTGTGTATGTGAGGGTGTGAGGAGAGAGAGAGAGAGAGAGAGAGAGAGATTTGGATTAGGTGTGCAGTGCCTTCATTACAGGGATTCTCTCTGATGTGGGCTGCTTCATTAACAGCAGAGCCCCCAGGGTTTAAAAGGCTTCGGCAGCCATCAGCATTGTCACATTGCTATTCTAGCTGGGATACAGTTTGTCTCTGGGGAGTCTGAGTGTGCTCGTGTGTGGAAGTGCGCGTGTTTCTGTTGATGTGTGCTGCATACAAGAGACAGGTGAGCGATGAGCGAAAGTGTATGTGCTGCATGCAAACGACAAATGCATGTCAGAAAAAGAACAGTGTGTGAGTATGTTTATCGGGCCAAGCTAAGCCTGTGGGTAATGGTTTGTGTGTGTGTGTGTGTGTGTGCGTGTGTGTGTGTGTGTGCCCGCACATTTGTTGACACCATGCAGAGTTTTGCTTGAATGTGTATGTGTGCGCATATTGCTTTTACGGCCGCCAAATTATGGGTAAAATGATGTCCCCAATTACTGTCCTAGACATCCTAAACACAATTAATCTCCATTTGAGGAGCCAACCTGCACTTACTGCACTTCTGGCATTTTATATCAACATCTCACTATTTTCAACCACTGGGGATGTTCTCCAAGTTTTAGTATTGCTGATGCTTCACTACTGTACAGTTTTTATAAGGTGTCCTAATTTGGTATCCCTGGAAGCTGAAACACATGGCTCATTTCATTTGTCTTCATTGGCTAGACATGTAGAAAAGTAGATATTTTTTAACTGTTTGATAACTTTTGTTCCCTTAGCTATCTTTACAAGGTTGTGTCTCCATCACCTTCAACACCAGTGAGAACAGTGTTTTTGTTTGTTTGCTTTTTTGCTTTCAACAACTTGCAACTTGAGTCTTGTTTTCATAGTTTTGACCACCACCATCACTTAAGATAATACTGTATCACTGAAGTAAACTCCAGATCTGAGAACACGACGGCATTGGTAAAACAAAGTCTCACAGGTTTGCAAACCTTTGTATATTTGTCTGTTGGCTTAGACCAAGCGGGAAGCTTCCAGTCTACAATATGAAGCTGATGCGTAAGTCCCTGAAACCTGCATTCTATCGAAAAACCAGCAGGGGACGACTCTTCTGGTTGCAAAAAGAAGTCCGGTTCCATTAGAAATAATGGTAAAATGTTGTAAATGGTAAAGTGTTGTAGTATTAAAAGCAGGATATCACTGACATGTGAGGTGATTTATGAGACACTACAGCCTTTAACAGTGTAGTTATTGAATATTAAAAATAGGCCTACCTAATATTAGGTATGCAAAAGTCTTTCTTCCCCCAAACTAAGTGTTGTAGTATAACCAGCAGTATATCATCAATGTGTAAGGTTATTTTGGGGGCACTACATTGTATAAGTGTAAAGTTATTGAATATCTCTGCAGAATGTGTTTTCGGTGTTGCACTTTGTAGACGGTCCCAGCGCACTCGTCTCACAGCCAGGTGCACGTAGAGACCAATGTTATTTGTGCCGCTCCTAGGAAGACTCATTTATGTGAAAATGTTCTTGTAGCTTGTTGTCTACTTAACTTCGATAATAAAGAGGCGTCATTTATGTTTTAACCACGTTTTGCTTACGAGTTATTGATCCCGAAAGCTAGAATCTGTAAATATAGGCTATTTCCAACTTTACTATTATCTCGTAATTATGACATCTTTTCTCATAATTATGACATTTTTTCTCGTAATTATGACATTTTTTCTCATAATTACGACATCAGGTTCCCAATTTTTTTTCTTTGGTTAATGCAATGCGCTTCCGTAACAAAGTTATCAGCCCAGTTAAAGTGAAAGCTAACGTGAGTTACAGTTGCACCTAGCTAAGCAAGCAAGCTAGCTCCACACACGGCTATTAACTCCGCCATATAGTCACTTCCGGGCACTTCCTGGTTGCAAAAACTTCGACATGGCAGCGCCCTATCGGCCAAACTTGAGGCTTCAAAACGGCAGCCCACAAACCAACAGGGTGATGTCATGATGACTACGTCCATTCCTATATACAGTCTATGGCTTAGACCTGTCCCCTTAGTTACTGTTGCAACACTTGCCAAGTTTTCTGTTTCTGTTCTTCCATGGGCAGTTTACAATGACAGTGGTACCAGATTTA
Source organism: Lepomis macrochirus (assembly GCA_024633595.2). Lineage (NCBI taxonomy): Eukaryota > Metazoa > Chordata > Actinopteri > Centrarchiformes > Centrarchidae > Lepomis > Lepomis macrochirus. The sequence continues at coordinate 5,837,781 of JALXJV020000003.1, forward strand.
CCACTCAAAATCCTTAGTCTTTTTTGAAATAATGGGTTGTTGATTTCAAACAGGGGTAGAGAAAAACAGGCTTCTCATTTCTAGCTGAGAATTGTTGACATTGCTGGCTAAAATGACCAGAGAAAACGACTAGCTATCTTGCCAATTAAGCTAATGTTAGCTCCACAAGTTGGTTGAAAAAGAGTTGGTCACCAGCTGACTTAAATGTTTAAAGCTGTTCAAAAACTATTTTGAAATGATAAGCTTGTAAAAAAGTCTTAGATATACATTTGGTGGCTACATACATGATATCATAAGGGCCAAAAATTGCTCTGGCTTGTTTGTGTTTCTTTAAAGGCGCAGTGTGTAAGAATTTTAAGATTTTGGCCACCTCTCAAATTCATACTCCAAACAAGTAGGGGGCAGCATATCAATAACTGCTAACATGATATCATGCCACTGTGACAGTCCTAGCATTATAACTATGATATAAGGAAAACCCATGTCATTTTATTCTAACTTAACCTTGTTTGGCTGCTTACCTCACACACTTGGACAAGAAAACAGAGGTTAGAGTTATGCTTTATTGCTTGTTTTTTAATTGTTTAATTTTATAATATAAGAGAAAGAATTGTTAGGATGAGGATTATCCAATGTGTTTGGTCAAACATATCTCTGTCTAAGGTAACACTGGCTGGGGTTGATGCAGTGTAAACTTCTCCAAATCCAAAAGAACAGGACGGCGATGCTATCGTTAGCCAACACTTTGACACTGTAGCATCCCCGACCATCTTCTGCGCATGTGCTATTGTAAACTGAGCTTTTTTTTTTTATGTCAAACATGTTTAAAAATTCCTTACACTTTCTCTCTTTTGCTTGGTTTTGGAAAGACAAAATAAAAGAGACAATACCTTTTAAAACCTTTGAATACAAAGTATAACACTTACAATACAGGCCCATGGACATCGTTGTAGAGAGAACATGGAAAAATCCAAGGCATGATATACATGCTGTACCTAGTTCCGGTTGCTAAGTTATGATTCGACCAGCAATTTTAGGGACTTATGTTTCTAGCCCTTTTAGACTTTTTAGCAATGTCACTGTGTCACAGATTTCAACAATTACTTCAGCTGAGGACAATGCTATCATAACTGATGGAAATGATGACCAAAACTATAAAAATAAGACCCAAGTTGTGATAATTTCGAATTATAATGTCAGATTGGTAAACTGTTGGAAATAAAATGGTGACATTCAATTAAAGAAGTTTAACCGTGCATCTCCAGTGTGTGTCTGTGTATGTAAAGCCTCACCTCTAGGCAGCACATTCCAGGCGATCGTATCAGTGATGGCTGTGAAGATCCAGTTGAGCTCTCCGAGGGGAGTGCGTCTGTCGTTGAGCCTGCCAGGGATCCTGCACCACACACAACATAACACAGATGGCACTGTGTCAGCCACGCTCACTGCATGTCACATATTTGACTCAGAGCACAAAGTGGCAACTGCTCAGTAGTATTATCACAACACATCTGAAAAAATTTACAGGCACTCAGAGAGACTAACAATGAGTGCAAGTTAGAACATTCATGTGTGCTTATACGCTCATGTGAGCACAAGAGATCTATAGGCCAAGAGCTGACACACAGAGCAACATCAGGCACAAGCAGAAAAAGAATGCAGCATTTTGTTTGGATGATATGTGAGATTTACCTACAGGCATTTCAGCTGAAAATGTTCACGTAAGAATTAAGCATACAGAAAACTAGTATGTGCTGATTTGACCTGTAGACTGGCCGTCTCAGCAGTGATATAACTGCAGGTTTGATCAATGACATTTACCACCTCGGCAAACAATTTTGTTTTTGGAAATTTGATATTGATTTTAAATGACCAGTCGAGACCGATCTCCACACTTTAGCACGGTGCCAGCGACAGAGAAAGGTCTGGTTTAACCCATAAGGGGAAATTGCTCTGGCTTGTTTGTGTTTCTTTAAAGGCGCAGTGTGTAAGAATTTTAAGATTTTGGCCACCTCTCAAATTCATACTCCAAACAAGTAGGGGGCAGCATATCAATAACTGCTAACTGCTGCTAACTGTAGCTGCCGTTAGCTAGTTATCTCAGTTAACTCTTCAGCTAGTAGCGTTCCTATCAGTTGGCCTCCAGCACAGAAACTTTGGACCACCGGGAAGAGGTGGTTTTCAGACCCAGGGCAGGGGGGGACCCTGAGGGGAGCTTTGCCGGAATGAAGACAGATGGAGGCCAGCTTGACGACAGGGAATACACAGGGAGGTGATTTACAGTGGCTCAAAAAAAAAAAAAAAAGCTGACTGAATCATGTGTGGCAAAGCAAATGAACTTTAAAATCAGAGATTTGTGAATGGAGTTCGGTGTGATGTTCCTGGCTTACAGGCTGGAATAAGACTAACACTGCATCCTCTCCTGATACACTCTAACCACTAATCCAAGTGTTTAATATGGAAAACAGGTATAAGAATTTCCTTTCTTGCCATTTTGTGTTAGATACCTTGTGTAACATAGCAAACTCGCCAATCACACACATCTCTCAGCTACAACTACCAGGGAGAAGCCTATCAGACTTTCAGCTATTGGTACATTGTTAAATTATGAGACAGGAAGGGTTGGGACTAGCTGGTTAGCATGTCAAACTCAGTCGATATCTCTGCAAGCGATGGTGCCCTTAGAAAATGGTAACTGCTGATAGCGGAAGGGGAGGAGAATCATCTAATGTGTCAATACTTTTTGAATATTTGATCACCTCCAATACCCATGTCATATTTGTACACTTGCACTACTGCTCTATCAGTATAGTAGTGTATTAAACCTAGTTTTAATATTTTTCATCCAGGTATAAATGCTTTTCTTTACCTTAGTGTAGAAACTTCACTGACTGACATCTCATTGCTAAAATCTTCTGACTACAGTTCAGTATCCACACAGCTGTGCATTAGAACCCATGAGCCACACATTAGCTTTTAGAGAAGTTCCTCCTCTCATAGTCTGACACCTAAACAGTGACTGGAGATTGGGAGCACCAAGGAAATGAGAGCAGGGAAATCTCTTTCAGACAGAATCCAAGACGACATGACGGTAATCAGTGTAGCAAAACCAAGAAAATTACCTTTACCACACAGAGGCCTCTGCCTATTAATGAACACTATGTAAAACAGGGAGAGACGATAGGGGGGTGAGGGCAAACACTAGCTGGTTCACAGATATTACAGTTTATGTGAGCAAGTGAGTCATTTGTGTCGGGAACGGGATGGAAAAACTTTAAATTAATGAACAAATGGGGGGGAAAGTGAAGGTAAATGAGAGAAAGTATTTCTATAACTATGCACTAAGCATTGCAGCTGACAATGCTATATACAAGGAAGAATGTGTTTGTATGCATAAGAGATTTTGGAAGACGAGAAGATTGGGTTATTGGGAAGTGATTTATTTCAGTGCCTACGAGGCGGGATTTCCTGGTTGGTGGAGTAGCTCATGATGTGTTCGCTGACTCTCTTTACCCTATAAGGGAACCGATGCATGGAAAGATTTTAGGTTGTCCCAGACAAAGGCTGACAACAATTTGATTGTGAAAGTTTTGGTCATCAATCCAAGAAGGTGGTCCTGGTCCTAGATCAAATTGTCAAACACTGCCACCAAATGATATAGAGTATTGTCTACACCCAATATTTGAATAAAGTTTGAAAAGAATGAGTCGAAACTGTGGTCAAAATGAGTTGTGCATTTTTAAATCATTAAAGTATCATACATAGATGACAGTGTATTACATGTTGCGGCATGCATTTCTGTTTTTTTTTATTAAAATTCATATACATTCAGCTACAAATTGCAACCAAAATGTAATGAATCCCACTTTGCAGTGTGATGTGCAACCTGCAAGATCGCTGGTGTCAGTTTCAGGGGATCAGAGGGTAGTCCACTCCACAAAACCTCTTTAGCCTACATTCCCACTCATCTGTCAAACACCCAGTAAACCCAGAGAGCGAGGGTTCCCTTGCTGTATCAATGTACAACCTAACCCTAACGAAGTTTTACGGATAATTATCATGTTATCTCAAGAAAATGACCTCTTGTTTCTACTCGGCTTGACTTACTTTTGGTACAAGGTGCTTTTCTCAATTTAGCACACCTTCAGTTCTTCTATCCAGCCAATCAGCAGTCTGCAGTGTTTGAGCTCCACCTTATAGAATCTGCTGGGCTCGCTTGGAACCTCAACCGACGTGATATCAAAAAAAAGGAAACATGTACCAGGTACAGGTATTTTCTCCCCATCCCAGAAATGTCATTACCCACTGTCACTTGCAAACATTTTGTTTCCACTGTGGCTTTATAATCATTAGTTACTGGAGCACTTCCAAGAGCATGTCTTTGTGTTGAGCTGGAAGCATTAAATATAGTTATATACTTTATCTGATAATAAATTATATATATAAAATAAACAAAAATATATTTTACTATATAACTTGCTAAGCACTAATTAATTAGACTTTTATATAGTATAACCAACACACAATGTCTGACCTTTTCCTGCCCTAAACCTCCCATTTCCACCTGTAAGTGACAAATAATAGCAGCTATGAAGATTCTGGCAGGAACAAGCCTGCTGTATAACTATGAGGGCCGGCCAGCTCCTGAGCTCTTTGAGTGCTTGCCAAGTCAGCACTAAGGATGAACACTCAGCAGTTCATATCCTTGCTCAGTATCCAGTGTAATATATTTGAGGAAGGAAAAGGATGGTGTATTGATGGACAGATAGATGGATGAATTGTTGAACATGTTGGGAAAATGCCCTCAGAGGTGTTCAGGCTTGTGTTACTAATCAAAATACTAATAAGCATTCATATTTACAGTGATTCTTGTTTAAAGTACTCATTTGAGAAGTGCTAGTATTTTTGTAATTAGTTCATACTATTAATTACTCCCTATTAACCAACGGAACCAGTACGTTTTAGTGTCAGGTAGCTGCTCAGATACTAAAACTCACACTGTTTGCTCATGTTGATGAACTCTCCAAGCCACAGAGGCTTAAAGTGGAAAGGTCAAATGTGTTCACACTAATTTCCTAATATTAGAAGGGTTCAGAACAAGATAAGCACTACATTAAAAAAAACAAAACAAAAACAAGACACATTAATTTAAAGGTCCTACAAAAATAATGATCCTGGCTAAGCAATGTAATGTGACACCATCCAGTAACACACATATCGGCCAATCAAATACATCTAAGTGCAAACTGTAGGTAGAATTTGACATAAAATGCATCCAAGATGATTTTATTAAGATTTGAGAAAGTGACCATACACAGTACAGAGTAAACAATAAATCCCTGACCGTAGTGAAGGTGTTGGGAGGTTTGGATTATGCAATTAGCACAGCTAACAAACACACTGAGGCAAAGGGTTTTGAAGAAATACTACATACAAAATAAAATATTACAGATGTCATGTTTAACCCCCCCAACTTAATTATGTAAAAGTACTTAATATAAAGGAAAAGACAATTGTTGCAGTCAACACCATTCAATATGATACAACAAGCTACCAGCATATATGCAATATATGATAAAGAAGAAACTTACGACTTGAAACACATTGGTTGAGAAATTAACAACTTATGTAGGAGTTGAGTAATTACATTATAACACAAAACACAGCATCAAGCTTCAGGCTCATGAGAGGGAGTCTGCTGCTGTTTTCTATTCATTTGTAAATTTATGTTGTCAAATGTGAAGCCAAAGACAATCCATATTGTGTCTAACTATGACAAGGTTACACGGTTTTAGAGCAGTTTTCTATGGTTTCAGTTCCATAGAAACTCGCCCCCTTCTGTGTCACGTCAACAAAACTGCAGCATATCTCTAGAACACAAAGGCTTTAAATGAAACATAAAGCCACGTCATGACTTTTCGTTCAGCAGGCATGTGCCTATGTAAGTAAATTCAGCCTCATATGGCTGTTTCTGTTATACAACTGATGGGTTACTGACTGTGCTTTTAGTGGTTAATAATTTGTGTACGGTTTGATACCATGAATACTGACAGGGCGGATATAGAAAGGTACTTTATAGCACCTAATGCCTAACTCAAAAGTCTAACCTCAGCTGGATCAAGAAACAATCTCAATATGTCTGGATAAGAGATAGGAGATGTGAACAGGGTCACAAACTCTCAGATAAAGGGGATAAACTGTAACTCTTATCTATAGCAGGGTTGCAGTTGCGTAGCCGACTCGTCTCTCTGACGTCTCTGTGGAGCAAGGGCATAAACTATTTCCTCAAGGGATCAATATCTCCTCGAAATAATACCTGCAGAGACGTCATCACAGTGATATGATTTCCTTCATAAATGGAGACTGTAGAGACCCCCTGGTGAGTACAGCCGGGCTTCAGACGGTGTCAGACACCGGGGGTGGGGGGGGGACTCAAGAGGTAGGCTGTAAATAGGGCTCAAGAAATGAGTGTGTGTGTGAAAGAGACTTTGTGTGATTGAATATGAGGGAAACAGTGAGAGATATTGTAGCTTGTGAGAGATCAAAGTGTATTGTAAGCAGGTAACATCCACACGCACAAGACATCGTGACTCTCTCATCTAAAAGGCCATTGTGATTGGACGGGAGCAGAATGTGTGTTGGATGCATGTGGGAAGCAGACACAGAAGGGTGTGCAGATGGAGGAGAGAGATAGAGAAAGGATCGAATTAATAAACAAATCAACAGCACACAACTACTCGACGCTGACATTATGCTGAATACATTTTGGAACAAATGTTTGTAATGTTTCAATTCCAATGAGTGTTCGATACGTGCTTTTCCAAGAGTGTATGACCTTTAAAGGTGCGAACACGTGCCCAGTGAGTGGACAGTGAGTGTAATGCTGAGTAGCTGCTTGCTCGTGCCCACGTGTGCAATTTGGACGCAGCAAAACGATGACAGAGGAACAAAGCTGCTTCAATACTATTTGAGACCAACCACCCCAGACACGTTTTAAAGGCTGAACAATAATGAGCTGATCAGCATCTCTCTGTTGAAGCCTCCAAAGAAAAGCAACTGGTCGTGATATTTATGTTTTTGTTGCTAGGATACCACAAAGTCAGCTGACAAGTAACTCTCATAACTACAGAGCAGCTATGCTACAGTAGCTACAGGTAACTTATCATTTACTGTGGGAAGGATAGACAGCACAGATAAAAAATATGGTTGTCAGAAACTTTAAATACAGTACAGCACAAATTAGCTGCTTGGTCTCTGCAGAAAAAGACAGACAGAAAGCGAAACAACAAGAGTGAAGGCGCACCAGAAATTGGGTAGATGGTGTGTTTCTGTGGGTGATCTCTAAAAAACAAAGGCTCTGGCACTGAAACGAGTGAAGTTGCTGAAATAATCCGGCAAAACAAGGTGATCACACTGTTAAATATCATCAAGTGGTGATGGTGCGTGAATTCCACAGGAGTGTTTACTTATGTTGAGCACCCGTGTTCTACAACGTTCCTTTGTTAAACTTGTCTACATCTACTCCAGATATCTGCTGTGTGTTAAGGTGAATTTTTCCTAGCAAAGATTACTAAACAGATGCTTTTGTTAAACCATAATGTGAGATTAAGTAAATTAATATTCATACATCTTGAAGTACTTTTTTGAAAAGTTATATTTAAAAGGTGCAGTCGCTGATTTTTTTTTGCCAGAACAAGCTATAAACACAATGCTGACATCATCGATCTTGATGTAACTCTTATAAAGCTTTTATGGTGAAGGTGTTGGGGAACCAAAACAATGAGCTAAGAGAGGCTTAAACACTATAGTTGTATGAAAAAGTGCCACCGCACTGATTTGTTATAAATATTATATCTATAAATAAATAACACAAGCAAACATAAATGCAGTTTTTAAATTAAGTTTTTTTTTATTATTAAGGGGGAAAAAAATCCAAACCTAAATGGCCCTGTGTGAAAAAGTAATTGCCCCCTAAAACTAATGACTGGTTGGGCCACGCTTAGCAGCAACTGCAATCAAGCGTTTGCAATAACTGGCAATGAGTTTTTTACAGCTGTGGAGGGATTTTGGCCCACTCGTCTTTGCAGAATTGTTGTAATCCAGCCACTTTTGAGGGTTTTCAAGCCTTAACTGCTTTTTTAAGGTCATGCCACAACACCTCGATCGGATTCAGGTTTTGTTTTTCATTTTGTTTTTTGGACTTGCTGTTTTGAATCATTGTCGTGCTGCAGAACCCAAGTGCACTTCAGCTTGAGGTCACGAATAGATGGCCGGACATTCTCCTTCAGGATTTATGGTAGACAGCAGAATTCATGGTTCCATTTACCACAGCAAGTCTTCCAGGTCCTGAGCAAAGCAGCAGCCCCAGACCATCACACTGCCACTACCATATTTTACTGTTGGTGTGATGTTCCTTTTCTGAAATGCTGTGTTACCTTTACGCCAGATGTAATGGGGACACATAGCTTCCAAAAAAGTTCAACTTTTGTCTCGTCAGTCCACAGAGTATTTTCCCAAAAGTCTTGGGGGTCAACAAGGTGAGCCTTTATGTTCTTTTTGCTCAGCAGTGGTTTTTGTCTTAGAACTCTGTCATGCAGGCCATTTTTGGCCAGTCCCTTTCTTAAGGAGGAATCATGAACACTGACCTTAACTGAGGCAAGTGAATCCTACAGTTCTTTGGATATTGTGGGGGGGGGAGGGGTTGTGACCCCCTTGGATGAGTCATTGCTGCGCTCTTTGGGGTAATTTTGGTCAGCTGACCACTCCTGGGAAGATCCACCACTGTTCCACGTTTTCGCCATTTGGGGATAATGGCTCTCACTGTGGTTCACTGTGAGCCACAAAGCTTTAGAAATGGCTTTTTAGAAATGATTAATCTCTATTTTCATGTGCCTTTCTTAGTTGCACAGTTTCACCTGTACCGCTGCCTCCTCTGTTTTATGCTCTTTTGATCCGTTCCATCTGCACAAGTATGCTCAAATGTCATTCTTACCACCGCTACTGCCATACTGTTTTGCACACCACCTGATCCACCAGATCTACCTGGTCTGATCTGGTAATTAGAACTTAACTTGTACAAAATGTTTATAGATCTCTGTACTTCTTATTTATATATAGACTATTTGTATCGTGATTTTTATTGTTGCCATACCATTTACGCATACATTCTAACCTACCTCCTTGAATGGTCGGCACCTGCACTCACTTTCAAATTTTCTCCTTACAGACTCATTACTGTTTTACATATTTCAGTAATTTATGGTATGTGTATTCAATGTGTAACTATATGTTGTTCTGCACGTCTACACTTTCTTGGCCAGGTCACTGTTGCAAATGTGAAACTGTTCTCAATGGGCCTACCTGGTTAAATAAAGGTTAAATAAAAAAAAATAAAATAAAAATTACTCTGTTTCTCATTTGTTCCTGAATTTCTTTGAATCACAGCTTGATGTCTAGCTGTTGAGGATCTTTTGGTCTACTTCACTTTGTCAGGCAGGTCTTATTTAAGTGATTTCTTGTGTGAGAACAGGTGTGGCAGTGATCAAGCCTGGGTGTGGGTAGAGGATTTGAACTCAGCTTTCCAAAGATGTGATAAACCACAGTTGATTTATGCTTTAACAGGGTGGGCAATAACTTTTTCACACAGGCCCATGTAGGTTTGAACCCCGCCTTAATATTAAAACCCTTCAAAGTAAAACCTGCATTTTGTGTTTACTTGTGTTATCTTTGTCTAATATTTCAATTTGTTTGATGATCTGTAACATTTTAGTGTGATAAACAAGCAAAAAAAGTTAGAAATCAGGAAGGGGGCAAACACTTTTTCACACCACTGTATAATGTGCCGATGGGAACTGCCACATTGGATGATAATTCTTCATGGGTTGTCACAATGAGACACATTCTTCATGTTATAGACATTTGACTGACTGTAAAAAATAAATAATTGACTGGTGCAGCTTTAATACAGTAATAATTGAATCGTTAAAATACTGATAAATAACTGTACTCTTGTTGTCCCACAAACTGCTGTTCTGTGATATTTCTGTTTTGATGACGCATCCCTTGAAAATGTTTGGCACTTGACTTTAGTTTGAGTGCTGGCCCTGCTTCATAGAGCAGACAGGTTTAGATGGCAAATGGGTTTAGATACATTTTTCTTTTATGAGCTCTGAGACTATCCATTATTTAACTCTGAGGGCCATCAGCTGAGTCAACATTTTGCCCTCTGGACAGCATGTTCAACATGAAATGAACCAAAACCGCAACCTAAGCATCAGGGATCCCACCAACCCCAACTGATTAAAAAAGAAAAACATTTCCCAGTCATATTCAGGTCAGAGTGACAAATAAGGCCTTTTTGTGTCTTCACTTGATTTCACATTTCACATTATGTAAAAAAAATGTTTTTTTTGTTTTTTTTCTCATGAAATCCCACCTTTAATATTTCCGTGCTTGTACGTCAATTCAAGGTCATGAATCTCATGAATTTGATATCTATTCATTTCTCGATATTGTTTGGAATTGACAACATCTCAAACTGAATTTCAGTAGAGCATACAGACCAATACGGAAAATGTCAGCACTTTGCAGTTGCAGTTTCTCTTAGCCTTACTGGCTTACTGTTAGTACACAATCTGGCTGTGTATGTGTCTGAAGAGGACAGCTAACATGAAGAACAGAGAACAGGATCTTACAAAACATAGCAGAAAAGCTTGTGCACGGATGGTTCAGCCCACAGTACGAAGGGTGTTTTCTTTAAAGGACTAGTGAAACTAATTTCTGTTTCTGGCCATACGTTTTGAGAGATTGTTACAACCAAACCTATGATATAGTGGAATTTTTTTAATATTTAGTATTTCTATAGCATGTGTTGCTTAAGAGCTGACTTCATTCAATCCTGGCATTTGATTGATTCTTGTTTCCAGCTTTGAATTCAGATCACAGTTTGTGTGTTTGACAGAACCCTTTGTGAATATCATTTTGAGGTGGAAGTCTGACTCCAAAACCACTGTTAAACTGTCACGTCTTTGATGTTTCTGTTCAGTGTTTTACTCATGCCTAACAGAAGAATGAGATCAGGTAAGAATGCTTTCAACAGCGTCGCCTCTGACGTAAACCAGTGTGACGTTCTTGGGTGCTAAAACTCTCATTACAGCAAGCATGTCATAAATTACTTTTCTCCACTCTACAGAAGTCCATTCTTTATTCTGGTGAGAAAAGTGATAGAAGATAAAGAGGAAATGGGAGCTTGAGCGTGAATGGAGAGCTTCAATGTTGTCAAACCCGCCGACTGATGTTGGTGTTGTTAAGAAGGCAGAATGTAGAAACAAAAAAGTCAAAGACAAATAGAAAAAGGGCTTATTTCTTCAAAGGTGTTCGTCATCGCTCTAGTGGTTTCCCATCCTGCCTTGGGAGTCACTGGGCAGTAGCTATACATCCAGTACTAGGGCATTTCCTGCATAACACTCATGCTTAGAAGTAGTGTTTGACAGATAAGGAAAAGGCGCAGGCAGAAAGGGGTGAAACAAACTGCAGTAAAAAAAGATTAATTGTGTAAGATAATCAAATGGTAAAAGAGGGAAGATCAGTGACAAATAATGCATGAAGAGATGAGAAACATCTTGAAAATATAATAGTCCTTATTAATTTTGTAGAAACACAGGAAACAATCTGAGTGCAAACTTCGCACAAATGAGCCACTACTGGACCAATTAGTGTGATTTTGGTAAGGCATGAATATTACTATAGGGATATACTGTACATTACCTCTTCAGTAAGTTGTTTCTGAGATATGGCATGGAACACATGAAGAAATCAAAAGTAAGTGAGTCGCATCAATCCTGATTTATACATATACATGTTGTAAGAGTACAACAGAGTTAACATTCACTAATCACCTCTACATTGTGTTGTTATTTGTATCTGTGTAAGAGGTATTGTCAGTGAAACCCAACACTTCCTGCAGATTATTCAAAATAAAAGCCTACCAAGAAAGGGAGGAATTTTGTTTGCCCGGCAACATTATACAAAGGAAACAGCAAATTAAAATGGGAGAAGATTAAAAAATGAGGAGGCTTAATACTAAAATCTGACAAATGGGAACATTTGAAAGTCCTCTAATAAAAGCCTGTTCCAAAAAATGATTGCAGGTAAATAAAAGCAACTATTTGAGAATTTACAGCACTATCAACAACACTTTTGTTTACTGAGGTGAGGGATTAGATGTATTGTCTCCAAAGTACAACTCGTAAAATAGAAGTTTGGACAGGAAAGTAAAAATGTGTCATTGTGGGACAGCTCCTGCTAGCTGGAGTCCACAGAACCAAACAAACACACACACACAGAACAACTCTTGAGGACACGCAGGACAGGGAAGAGCACATAAGTGCAACGTGTCTCTGCAAGTCCTCAGCCAAAAACTAATTAAAGTCTAGTGGAAGACACAGATGTGCAGGTACTGTGTGTGTGCATGTGTGTTCGTGTGTGTGTGTGTGTGTAGTCCCAAACTGTGTCTGGGTGTCTGTGGCAGCCCGAAATCATAGTTTGACAAAACGATCATTCACCATCATCAAACGTCATTAACAGACCGAGACACTGCTGTTAACTTCTAAAACCAAGTTTATAGGTGTCATTTCACTTTCCCCCCCGTATGCACGTGAAAGAAGAAAAGCCACCCCCGATGGTTCTGTGAAACTACTAAAACTTTGGATATGACATTCATATTGAGTGCTAATATTTGAGAGTGTGTGCCTAAGAGCAAGAGATGTTCTGCACTCAGCCACTCGGTACCCTGAGGTTTATTGAAGAAATGTGGAGCTTTAAATCTGCCAAATTACTGCCGCTTTCACTGTGAGGCGGAAACAAAGGCAGAGAATTATACCTGCAGGATGGAAAACAACAGAGAGCGAGCTGACAATAAGGACGAGAGCGCAAAAGAGAAAGACAGGAAGACAGAGAGAGACAGAGACAAGTAAACCAGGATAATGATCTCTCTAGACTGCGCCCTCCTGAGAGAGAGGGGGAGGGAAAGAGTTGCGACAGAGAGATTTTTTTTTTTGTTTCTTTAGGATGGAGGTGGAGTGACACTTACTTCTCAATGAGGTCTAACGTCACCCCTGGCACCAACTTGGCACTCTTCTGCATACAAAACCTGGGGGGAAGAAAAACAGAGAGGGAAAAGCTGCTGATAAAAGCTGCAAAGAAAATAAGAGGTGCTCACAGACTAGACAAAGCGATAAAAATGTTTGGCCTCTAAAGTACAGGTTTTACGACCTACGAGAGAGCCAATCAGTGGATAAAACACTCAAATGAAAAATGAGAGCTTCGAAGATTACAACCACTGAGCGCTTTGATAAGTGTATTTTGGCTGAGTTACAGTCAAAGGGGAGGGGGGGCAGGTAGCTGGAAGCAGTCATATTTCTGCAACGTCTGGCCTGAGGGTTATTGTTTACTGTGAGTGGTTAGCTCTGGCAGGGCGGGCCAGCTGTAAGTCACAGCAGGTTGCCCCTCAGAGCCACGACAGACGCACAGCTCTGAGCTAGAGCTCACTGCGGGTCATCACAGACCTGGGGGACAGCAGGTGTGTGATGTGAGTGTGCACGCCCAAATGCAATCATAAGTTACACAACTGCACACAACATTAAATGGAAAAAAAAGGCGTTACTTTAACATAAATTATGAGTTACCCCAATGCTTTCACTATTTGACTTAACTGAGCTTGCACCAGATCATTTGTTTGGTTTGTTCATTACTTGTTCCGATGTTATGAATGATTACTCGGACGATCCTTGTGGTTTATTACTTGTGGTGAATATATATGAAATTTAGATATTTTATGACCTTGTAACTCACTAATTATTCCCATCATAAATTGTTCTATGTTTTAATGTCTGCAACCTTGTTAATTGTGCTGCTGCCTGCTTTGGCCAGCACGCTCTTAGAAAAAGGAATTTTTTAATCTCAATGAGTTTTCTTTCTGGTTAAATAAAGGTAAACATCAACAACAAAACTTGCCAAGACAACTTTATTGAACTTGAAGTTGCATTAACCTTGTTTTAACTCAACAACAAGCTGAAATTACACATAACTGTATGTCCTATTGGAGTTAATAAGACGCTATGCAAACATCCAGCAGACACGGGGCAACATTAGCATCCATTTGGGGTCATGTTTCTGGCTACTTCATGAGTGAAAGCCCAATTTTTACTTTTATCTCTGGTGTGGTCTTCATCAACTCCTGTTAGTGGCTGTTAAACTGCTAGATGCTAACTCAGCTAAGTGCCAAGTGTCTGGCTGAAAACAGCCACCTGCTGCTGCTAGAAACAAGAGCAGAGCGGCCGAACCACAACAGTAAAGCTGTGCGCCACAAAACCAACACATTAAAGCTAGATGCTCCTAAGAGAACTTTTTATGGATCCATCACTCTGAGTGACACCCTTGACATTACTGGTAATTTGACCCATTGTTCATATAAATACAATGAGTAGTGCAATAATAATCACATATATATTCATTTGAATACATTTCTGTTAAGTCACTATCCATCGGATGAGGTAACATAAGAACCGGGTGTCTGTGGAGACATTCCAGGATAAAAATGCTTTGTTTAGATTAAGGTAGATTCATATTAAAAGCATTTAACCAGTGAAACATAAGTTTACTTTTATTACAAAGTAGTCACAGAAAATACAATGTGTTTGTCAGTGAGCTTGACACTGACTGCTATCGTTGATCAACAATGCGTCTATAAAACATTTTGCAAGATGAAGAGCTGCAGGAGACAGGCTGCACACCAACCTCTCAGCGAGGTAACCACGTCCTTTCACTGTGCGCTGCTGTTCACAGACTTATGCCGTGTGCAGCATAAAATCAGATCACGGTTGCTCATAGAATGATAGGAGAAAAAAAAGGCCAATTACTGTCTGACTACTTTATTAAAACGACAATAGTTTGTTTTGCTGCCCCCAGAATTCTGTGACCCGTAGTATTAAAATGTTTTTGCTTTTAGCACCAGTGTTTGGATCTGTTAGGGGGCAGATTTGGTTATTAGCAAATATCAAATACAATTTGTAATATTAATAAATTTAATATAACAAAAATGATTAATAAAAGAGGAATAAATACAGAACACTACCAACAACCAATAACCAAACGTGATCTGAAGAAGCGGTTTGCCCATCTATGAATGCTATTTTACATTAATAAGGTGGACAGGTGAATCCGAGAACTGACCATCACAACTAGCTATTATTACAACACATACACAAATAATGACAGTCAACTGCTCTAAAAAAAAAGTTACACTAGGAGTTATTTAACTTTAGCACAGATCAATGATCAACAACTTCTGCCGTGTGTGTGTGTGTTGTGTGTGACAACAGAGGGGGGAAGCGCGAGGAAGATGGTAGGTGCGACCTTCTAACATCATGTACAAAAATAATATACAACAGATGGGCGGATAAATCAAGTCACAGAAATAAAACTATTTTACTTCATCTTGAGTTGCCAGTGGCCATGAGTTTCATTTTCATCCCAGGATGAGCAGCCAGTTAAACGCAATTTTTTTCGTGGGCCGCGCACATGCCATGCCAAGTTGGTGATGTTTCCACTCAGGATGCTCCTCTGTTAAAGCTGACGAGAACTTGGCACGGGAATTTGGCCTTCTTAGTTTCCTTAACAGATGCAGCGATCAGCTCCTTTGCCGACGTTGAGCAGTAGGTTGTTCTCTGAGCACCACTCTGCAAGACTGTTGATTTTGTTGTTGAAATTTTATAGTGTAGAATAAAAAAGAAAAACCATTTCCCAGTCATATTCAGGGCAGAGCGACAAATAAGGCCTTTTTGTGTCTTCACTTGATTTCACATTTATGTAAAAAAAAAAATGTTTTTTTTTGTTTTGGACATTTCTAATCTTATATTTGCTACGTTATTTTTTCTCATGAAATCCCACCTTTAATATTTCCGTGCTTGTACGTCAATTCAAGGTCATGAATCTCATGAATTTGATATCTATTCATTTCTCGATATTGTTTGGAATTGACAACATCTCAAATTGAATTTCAGTAGAGCATACAGACCAATACAGAAAATGTCAGCACTTTGCAGTTGCAGTTTCTCTTAGCCTTACTGGCTTGCTGTTAGTACACAATCTGGCTGTGTACGTGTCTGAAGAGGACAGCTAACATGAAGAACAGAGAACAGGATCTAACAAAACATAGCAGAAAAGCTTGTGCACGGATGGTGCAGCCCACGAAGGGTGTTTCTGGCCATACGTTTTGAGAGATTGTTACAACCAAACCTATGATATAGTGGAATTTTTTAATATTTAGTATTTCTATAGCATGTGTTGCTTAAGAGCTGACTTCATTCAATCCTGGCATTTGATTGATTCTTGACTCCAGCTTTGAATTCAGATCACAGTTTGTGTGTTTGACAGAACCCTTTGTGAATATCATTTTGAGGTGGAAGTCTGACTCCAAAACCACTGTTAAACTGTCACGTCTTAGTTTCTGTTCAGTGTTTTACTCATGCCAAACAGAAGAATGAGATCAGGTAAGAATGCTTTCCACAGCGTCGCCTCTGACAGATGGGTCGATAAATAACAAGTCACAGAAATAAAACTATTTTACTTCATCTTGAGTTGCCAGTGGCCATGAGTTTCATTTTCATCCCAGGATGAGCAGCCAGTTAAACGCAAGTTGGGGAGGTTTCCACTCAGGATGCTCCTCTGTTAGAGCTGACAAGAACTTGGCACGGGAATTTGGCCTTCTTAGTTTCCTTAACAAATGCAGCGATCAGCTCCTTTGCTGACGTTGAGCAGTAGGTTGTTCTCTGAGCACCACTCTGCAAGAATGTTGATTTTTCTGAAGTCTTATTGTTGTTTGAAATCCGTCCGATAATGGTGGTGTCATCCACAAACTTCTCAGCAGAGTTCTCGCCATGTTGGAGCATGCAGTTGTAGGTGAACAGCGTGAACAGGAGGCTGAGCGCAGAGCTCCTGCTTTTGTAGCCTGTGATGTTTTTGATTTCCCACATATCTTTGGTGTTGTGATCTCTCCAGTCTCTGTTGATGTCTCTGCTTCACCTCCTTGATGCCAGCTTTCAGTCACTGATGATGTATATTCCTCAGTGATGTGGTTCTCCTGGGTGGGGTCCTCTGAACATGTGCCAGTCTGTGCTCTCAAAACAGTCCTGTAGAGCTGCTGTTGCCTCATCTGTCCTGACTGATTTTTTTTACTATTGGTTTGACC
Source organism: Lepomis macrochirus (assembly GCA_024633595.2). NCBI lineage: Eukaryota > Metazoa > Chordata > Actinopteri > Centrarchiformes > Centrarchidae > Lepomis > Lepomis macrochirus. The sequence continues at coordinate 5,855,026 of JALXJV020000003.1, forward strand.
CTTTTAAACAGCTGGGTGTAAGCAGGCAGGCTCCCCTGGTGGGCATATGGACATGCTGGTGGACTTGAGGTAAAACACCTTCTGTTTGATTAAAATCACCAGCTACAATAAAAACACCATTCATTCATGTGACTGCTGATGACCCTTAAACAGTTCCTGTAACGTATGAATTTATGATTTGGCTTAATCATAACTGTGCAAAGTTTTAAGTCATGATTAAAAGTTCTGAAATGGTTTTGACCGTAGGGACCAGACAGTTTCACCGGAGCTGAATTTGAAAAGAAAAATTGTTGTTGAAATTGTATAGTGTAGAATAAAATCACAAGGTCAAAGCTCCTCTTTGCTATTTACACCTTCAGCCCTGCCATGTATGGTTATCGGGTATTAGGTGTTCAGTTCAGGTTCAACAACTGAAGCCACCATCATGCCTGGAAGAGAATTCAAGAATTTATAGAAGTCATGCGCGGATTGGGGAATCCAACAACTGATCCACCATGACTGTGACGTAAGAACCGGCTATCGCATTCAATAGTTCTTCCTGATGCTGGAAAATAATGAGATCCCACATGACACCAGTGTGACTTAATGTCTCTTTAAAGAACAGCACGGGCCCTGGGTGTGCTCGGCCCTCGAGGAGCAAAGAGGAGAAAGGATGTAACCAGGACAACTTGTTCTAAAGTCTTAATGATCAGCAACTTCCTGAATGCAAGCCATGATGTGCAAAATGTGCACCTGCATGTGCCAGCACATTGTTGTTGTTTGCCGGGAACACAGGTTATTCATTGTTTCCCCAATACAATGCAATCCAAGAGTGTTCTGCGTTTATTTTTGAGTTTCAATTGAACCACAGATTAAACATTTTGTTGATGTTTTTGTCTGCGCTTGCTGCAAAAGGGATATGGTGAATCCCCAGACATCGACAGAGATGATTAACTAAAAACGGAGCCTGGCAGAAACAGACAGACGGGCCAAAGTAAACAGAGCACAGACCGAGCAGGAGGTTGCATCAGGGAGAGCGTGTTTTAACTCAACCCCTGAGCGGGGAGATCTAATATCCCTCGGGCGAAGATAGGAGGAGGGAGAAATAAGGAAGGAAAGAGCAGGAGAGGAGAGGAATATTTGGTCCCACCAGTATCTTTAATCATCTTAATCCACAACCTGCATCAGAAAAAAAGCCGTGTTTGTGCTTAAAAATGATCAGACTATAACATTCTGATCACACACTGCGACTGCGAGAATTGATTCTGCGAGTCATTGTAATCATAGTATATGAACCCTAAATGATTTCCCTCTGGCTTGTTTATTTTTTCTAATACCAAAACTATGAATCTACCGCAGCATGTTTACTGCTTAGCAACGAGACAAAGGAACCAAGGGTAAATCTTTAAAATGGAAAATGTGTTGTCAGGCGTGTGATCCTGCTGTAAGAAGATGGAAATGATGAACAATATGGGTACCAATCTATGTATGTTGCCAGGAGCTAACCTTCATCCCTGTGACAAACTGGAGGGGAATCAGACAGATGATGCAGATGATTTTTTTTTTATTTCACAGACCTCAGCGCATTTCTACAAAATAAAATGTCACTCTGAGGCTGAATGGTTTGAATGAGTAGTGAGGACAGTGTGGAGCTTTTAAAGACAGTACAGTATATCTTTTCAAATCTTTCATCACTCCGGTCTCACCTAAAACTCACTGGGTCTTTGTAAAGCATCTGCTGAATGCAGTTCAGCCAGATGACGCATTGAACCTAGAATTTGCTGATTAGCGGTGCATTTACACCATCACCATCAAAAGGAAAAACATATCACACCAGGAGTAAAGTAAATGTTACGCCTCAAAACTAGGACGCAACAGGACATGACTCAAGCATCAGTCGGCCAGAGGTGTCCGGACGCCTTGCTCTTGGTTACTTTCTGAGACTGAAAAAAAAACAGCTGGACTCTCTTTCTTTTAGGATTTTCTAGTCAGCTTCTAATTCAGTGCATGAACCAGGTGAACAGTAAGATTTGTTTCAGGGATCAGTCTTGAACCAAAAAGGAAATTGCGAGGATCACTAATGTAAAACTGACAGTAATAGGTTACATTTGGCTGATTTCCCATCTTGTTTCCCTGTCAATCACACGTTATTACACTTTTGGCCTGGTGATGGCGCTACATGCAAATTTGAGAGGTCAAGTTTTTGCTCTTTATCCTGAGTTGAACATGAATGTCTGACAAATATTATGGCAATCCACCTGAAAATTCTCTAAAAGGGGAATTAGCATACGAAGCCAAAAAACAAACAAACGAACAGCATGGATCTTCTCACCTCTAACTGTTTTGAAAGCAAACTTGGCTGATGAACTAAACGTTCCTGGAAGAAGAGAACACGGACAGATAAGCTGACAGAAGTACAGAAGGGCTGGAGGGCGGAGATGAAGAGGAAATTGAGGGATTATTACGAGGTAACAGAGAGCAAGGTGGCCAAACTTTAATTGGATTGGTGAAAAAGAGTGTGTGGCCGCTGGAAGGAGAAGGCAGGAGTGGGTTTGTACATATTAAACTTTGAGGAGGGAAATGAAGTGAACTACTATACTGCTCGCAGGGTGGGTGGCGGGGGGAGGAGCGGGAGGAGCCGAGTGTCTCCTCTGGTCCCCACAGACCCGGCTGTCTTCTACAGCTCATTACTCCTTCAATCAGCCTTCCTGTCCCAAGTCACCATTTCTATCAGTCATGTGCTGGAGGGACTGCAGGGTGTTCTCCGATCTAATCTGCTCTGTCACTGACCTACAATATACAAGAGATATATCACAGTATGCTCTATGAAATCATCTACATTTGTATGACAATATGACAAATAAAGTTTGTGTGCACAAATGTGTGATTGCGATTACTATACTATCTGTTGTCCTTCTCAATATATATGCACTTGAGTAGTTTTAAATACTATCTTAGATAGTTTAAACTGAAAAAAGGAAAAAAAAAATCAAACTAGAATCTTTTGTAGACTCTGTTATCTTTCAGCCACATCAAGAGAAGATGTTTTAGTACAGCAGGTGTGGAGTTGCTTCTATGGGACAAACACGCTTTATGTTATTTTAAAATTTTTGACGATTAGCAGCTATTTGGAACATAAGAAGTGGATCAGTTTGAGATGTTTAATGGATGAAGCTTTGTCTTTGGAATCAATTGTAATATTGATTGATTGATTCATCCTCTGCCAAAGTAGCTTGATATTCGGACTGAATTGCAGTTTGGTTTCACATATTCATTTAGTCTGGCATCAAATTAATGTTGGTCGACTTCTGGTTGAGGCAGGATTTGGTTGTTTTTTTTTGGCTTGGCCCTAACGACCAAACAGGAACAACTGGTGTATTCGTACTGCTCTTTTTTCAAAGCAACAATTCAAATAATAATCCATTCTGATTAATGTGCTCTTTTTTAATTAAGAAGACAAATGTGAAGATGGAGAGGGTCCGGCCTGATCAGCGTAGAGACAGTCTTCATCACTGCTATCACATAAAATGAACATAAAAGTTCGGTGCATGCGGTGTACAGGACACATTATGCTAATTAAAAGGCATGTTGACCTTGCCTACAGCACAATTCAGTTCAAAGAAAACTCCAACCTAAAGAATTCACATGTTATTTCATATAACATCACGCAGCTCAGTTTGAATTGGTGAACTTCAACAATTTTCAGTTCCAGCTGAACAGCAGAGAGACAGACTGTAGTGATGATGTCACCTAGAGACGGATCCTGGAGCCGCTCTGACAGTGAATAATGGAACAACTGTCGAGGCCTTATGACAGCAGCCATGGTGGTTTTACTGAGACAGGTGCACATTTTGTGACTCACAGACGTAAGCCTGACATTGAAATCAAATTTATTTACATATACAGTATAGTAATCAGCAGATGTCACCGAATGACATCATTAAGTATATTTAGGTAGACTACTGTGTACGTCTGTAGAGACTGATTTAACTGTCCAAACCTGAATGTTGTTAATTTGACTACAAATGCATCATTTTTGCTACTTACTACTACAAAGCGAGAAATTCGTGTGATTGGCATCAGCGACACAAACAATCAAACGCCGCCATCTACTGCGTACCTGTCTGAGTACATAAAGCCTGTTGCTAGAAATCTTGGCGTCTTGTCTGACTGCAATTTCAACTTTGAGCAGCACATTACAAAGCTTTAACACATTTGCTTTCATCAACTATGGAACGTTGCCAAATTTCAAGATACAGAAACTATTTTACATGATTTTATGCCGTAATACCTGCGATTACCTGCAACTGCCTTTTTAAACGCTTAAAAAGAAAATCTGTAGACCAGTTACAGACAGTACAGAACTCAGCTGCCACAGTTTTAACCAGGTTAAACGGGTTTGAACATTTCATCGCGGTTTGAGCCTCTTTACACTGGCTTACAGTACATTTTACAATTGATTTTGATGTGCTTTTAATTACTTACAAGTCACTAGATGGCCTGACTCCTCGGTATATCTCAGATCTTTTCTCCCCGTATGACCCTGCTCATACCTTGAGATCGTCTGGCAGGGGCCTTTTATGTGTTCCAGACTCTTGGCTGAAGACTAAGGAGGACAGAGCTTTGGAAATAACAGCCCTGAGGCTCTGGAACACCTTGCCCGAGGAAATACGACAGGCTGAGTCAGCAGCTGCTTTTAAACCTAAGCTTAAAACATACTTTTATCGCACCGCCTTCCCCGATTTCACCTAATTCTAGTAGAACATTAAATATATTTATTCTATTACTGCTGTGCTGATACATAGGATACAAATAAAAATATTGCAATATTATTATTATAAGTAAATTTTTTTTACTGGGAGCAAAAAAACAGTTACAGAGCACAAAGCACTTCATAGATCTAGCCTGTTAATTTTGCCTCATATTCAACTGGCCATTTATCTAGTTTAAAGAAAGAAGCTAGTTCAAGATTTAAAAACACACTAAGGTAGGGACAAGAAATATAAAACGAGGTTCACAGAAAAAGATTTTGCTACTGGCGCCCAAGCAGCGTGAGGCACACTGCTGATCCGGCCATAGAAAATATTTTAACACACTCAAAGCATATGGTGTGACGTAAGAAGCTATCTAATTTTGCTATCAGTGTGTCTATATGATGCTGTTCTTTTCAAATCCACAGAGGTCTCCAGCAATTAGTCAGCTAAGGCATATGTAGCGTTACGTAACCGTTTCTTCTGTAGTTCACCCTACATCCAGAGACAAGAGGGGAAAGACGAATGTATCAGCATTTTTATAAGAAATTTATAGTTCAGTTATTATTAAGGCTTCAGAAAAAGAAGAGAGAGGTGTGTGTGTGTGTGTGTGAGTGAGAGCGCAAGAGTGTGTGTGTATGTTAAGGCAACAAATACCTATTCTTGTGAATGTTTTTCTTGTTTTACCAATAGGAGCTGGAAACAGGAGGACAGAGATGGAGCCACATTTATTCCCAGTGCATCTGAAGAGGCTGTGGTGTGTGTATGCGTGTATGTGTGTGTGTGTGTGCGTGCGGCTGTTTAAGGGGAGCGCACGCTGAATAAAAGGAATATGTTGTGTAAGCCGTCACTGCTGCATTTCTTTAAAATGTCTTCTGTGTTCCCATCCTTGAAGCTTTACATACTCTTTACACAGCACATTCATGAAGATAATGGCACGCTACTGGAGGTCAGCGTTGTACCTGTCAAAGCTGAGCCGCAAGCTTCAAAGGCTGACATGCACGTATCATAATGGGCATTAAACGCATGTATACGCTGCCTGTATGTACGGGCATGCGTGATTATTCACACAACAAAGCCCACCAGTAGCAGAGTTAGCATGTAAAGCTGGTGGTATTGGGGTGATGCTGAAGAGACTGACGCAGATGCTTGCTGAGGAGTTGGCTCAGCCTGCTTTGCATTCCACAGAGATTCACTGCTGCTGCCTGGCTAGTCCCTAAAGGACTGAATTACCGAGGTACTGCACCTCTGCCTGGCAGTGATGGTACATGTTCCAAGATTATCTTTCTAGTCTTCAAATTCCAAATTTGGCTCTTAAGAGTCTACAACCATACTCGCTCCAGGATCCCTTTCTGTACACAGTGGTGTTTTGATTGAAATGCTAATGTAGGCACGCTCGCTCATGTTAAAACAACAATGTTGATGATGGTAATGTTGATGGTCTGTCCTTGTTTCACACCTCTCTAGTCTTCCGACAACTCAAAGCACTTTTATGCTACATCACACTCAACCATTCACACACACATTCACTCACAGAACAGAAATTAACATTCAAACACACACACACAGACGCACACACACACACACGCACACACACCCCCGACGGAGCAGCCATCAGAAGCATTTTGGGGTTCAGTTATCCCCCCAGTCAGCTGGGGGATTGAACCGTCGATCTTCCAGTTAGCGGGCATTCTGCTCTAGCCACACATGTTACAATGGTCACCAGTTGAGCGCATGAAATTTGCACCTGGTGATGGTTCTGGATGTAATGTCGGGGGGGCGTCATCAAACTTTTTACTGTAAAGGAAACACTGTCTTTAACAAATAAAATTTCATGTTAATCCATCCTCCAGGTGTTGAGACATTTATCTCTGAACCAGAAATGTCAAGTTTATAGGAATGCTACTTTAGATAAGGCTATCATAGTCATGAGGATACAGGATGTCCATTGTGCTTATTACCAGAACAAATTATTGTTGTCTTCATTAATGCAAATTGAAGGACTATGTTGTTTTGCTAAACGGATAATCAAGACATCTAACCATCGGAGAAATCATGTGAAAGCATTTTGGATTTGACACCATGGATGGAAAATCTGGAATAAAAGTAAAAGCTGTTTGCTGCCTTATAAAAGGTTAGTTTGTCTTGAAATGCCAAGGTCAATTCCATAACATAGTATAGATACAGGGTCCGTGGGTTGTGTTATAAAATAATAGGAAGAAACTGCAAATTAGGTTATTCTTCGCTGGAACGTGATGTTCTGCGACAGCAGAAGCTGAAGCCCTGGAAGCAAGCTGCTTCCTCTGTCTTACTGGAAAATTGAAGGCTTTGACACTCCCAGTGGTGATAGATGAAAAGTAAGGGGCTCACTAAAGTCATCAGGATTCATCTTCTGACAGTCTTGAGCACTGTATCAAATTTCAAGGCACCCCATACAATACAACAGTTGACTGACTGACACTGGCGATCCTAGATCATGGATGAAAATCTTACACACACTCTTTCCTTCTTCCGTTGTTTCTTTTTCTTCCCTGCCCTGCAAACCCCTGGTGTCATCCCGTTCCCTTCCTGTCTATTTTCAGATGCTCACCTCCTCCATCCCTCCCCATCCACCACAGCAGTGGGGAAATCCCTTGAAGATGGAGCTCCATCAGTAATGATTTTCTGCTCAGCTGAGCAATGAAAGGTACAGATGCACTCACTCTTCCTCGCTCTCCCTAACTCATTCTCTCTCTCTTTCTCTCTCTCTCTGTAAACCCCATCATCCACCCCTCAATGCATCTCATTAAAGTTTTAAAGCCAAGGTAAGTCAGCACATCAGTGAAGCCCTCCATCTCCCCATCCCTAAACCTGCCAAATTCCACTCCCATCCCTTCCTCGTGTTCTTGCAGTTTCACAGTCTGGGGCTGTGTGAAATTAAGGAGAAGACGGCTCGGCATGTCTTTATTTAGAAAATAATAAGCGAACAGGAGAAACAGCAACAAACTATGGGAAGATCAGGAGGAGGGAAGGAGTGGTGAGCGGGAGCTGCAGCATTTCTGGAGACATGCAGGTGACAGCGGAAGCTGGAGGGCAGGTTGATGTAGATGAAGGCCACAGCTGGTATGGGGAGGGACTATTCTTAATCAAATCTTCTACTAAATCTGGCAGGACACTGAACGGCTGCTGAATGCTATGTGTGGATTATAGTCATTTCTATAACATAGTGTAACATCACACAATATCTATTTAAAGATTGCGAGCGTTAGCCACCACGAGTCACCATAAGCTGCTAGTCATTCCAGACCAAGAGAAGTTGTATCAGGGAAAAGAGGGATGCCTTTTTACTGCTCGTAAATTCAGCTTTTATTAAGAAGAATGTGTTATTTTTTCTTTTAAAACTTCCACAGTGTCGTGTTTATTGAATTTACTGTGAAACTCACTTCAACTGAAGTTTCAAGAGGGACAACAGAATGCCAAAAATGAATCATGACTAGATTTGCACACTTGGATGTTGATTTTTTTCCTTTCAGATGAATCTGTATCTATTTATATACTGTATTCTTTCCATATTTAAATAAAGACTATATAAATTGTGAATTATTATTATGAATATATTAGTAATACATTTGAATATTCTCTTTTGAAGCATTGGTGTTCATGTAACATTTATGCTAAATGAGATTATCAAAGTTAACTGAGCTATGGGAGGAAATTACATATATAATCCATATATTCAGTTATACATGACAAAATTTTCCCTGATTCATTACAGACCAACAAGTTAAATTAATTTATACAAACCACTGAAGCTTGACCTTACCGGGTCATTAATAGGAAGGATCAGTCCCAAATCCGTTTTTGAAAGGAGAGGGTATTAAGAAACAGTTCAGTCAATATTATCCAGCAGGCTTTTAGCAACTTGTTCTCCGAAAGGGAATGTTGGTAAGGGATATCAATATTAATGGCATAATACTGAGACCTCATTATCCTGAAGGTCATAGTGGGATGTGGATTTAGAGCGGAGGAAGATAAACGAAATTCTTCAACATTTCTGGCAGAGAAGAGACATTCTGCGAGCTGTAGGACACCTCCTGAAGGCGACCTGTCATCCCCACTTACATATTTTTTTAAAAGTTATCCGCCTCTTTCAAATTTTTTGTCAAAGATTTGTTAAGTCATCCCTGTGACTTTTAGTGTGTGCAAAGTGAATTAAGTCATTAAAATGCAAAAACTGTGTGGCTAAGTAATGATTTATGGCACCAAGGGGACTCTATACACTGCAGATAGAAACTTTATCTGGGCAGGTAAACTGGTACATGGAGGATGAGGTGCCAACCTGCATTTTATGGATATCGCATGACAAGAAATCTCTTTAAACCCAGCGGGTGATGGTTGTGTGTGACATTGAGCTAAAAAAATGTAAAAAAATAAATAAATAAAATAATGGGAGATATGTGTAATAGAGGTCACAAGCTAAGCTGCGTCCAAATTCCAGTGTAAAACTGATAGAACCAAATTGCATACAAAAAAGCATTCATGCTCTGACAAGGACAAATACACAATAACTATTAAATATGTCACAGAATATATTTTGACTTGTCATTCTAGGAAAAGTGTAAAATGTTGGTACTTACATTTACAATTAACTTCGTTCTATTCCAGTAAGCCACGACAGTGTGCCGGCTTGAACAGTATCAGGACCTTGAAATTAAAGCAGCTAGCGTGGAATTCAGCCATCATTCATTTATTTTTTTTTTATATCTGTGCTTTTCCAACTGTGACATATTCAAAATATCTTCTATGAAAAAGGTAGACAGAAGAGAACCGTTGGACTCCTAACACTGCCACATATCCAGATCTCACAAAAAGTTTTAAACTTATTTTAATAACTGATAGAGATGCTGGTCAAAACTACAAAAGCAAGACTTAACTGTCTTTCAAAGTATTATGCAAACATTTGTGATATAATGACAACTCATAGTGAACTAGTGAACTAGTGAACTACTGTAGTTGGCGAGCTAACCACTAACATGGCAGCCAGCTGGGAACATGGTGGCGCTAGTCAGTCGCAAAAGCTCTCCAAGCAAGCTGGATTTCTGTCAGTTATTAGGAGCTAACAGTAAGCAGTTATAGGTAGCTTGGTGACGAGCTGGAAACCGAGTTAAGAGTAGGGCTGAACGATTAATCGTTTTCAAATCGAAACTGGGATTTCAAAGAACGCGATAAGCTAATCGTGAAGACTGCAATTAAAAATGTAGTGTAATTATACAGCATCGGACCCGTTTCAAACAATTACGGACAGATTTCAGTCCTTTGTCTTCCTTGTGTGACAGAGCTGCTATCTATAAGAAACATTATTTCTTTCAAGTTTAAATGCTGATTTTGCTCCTGTGTGTAAATATAAGAAACCACATGTTTACTTGTGTGGTTACACTCTTTCTTTATGGTCAGAATGTGACAAAAGCTTGATACCATACATTACATTACATTTATTCATTTAGCTTTTATCCAAAGCGACTTGCAATTGCTATACACGTCAGAGGTCGCACGCCTCTGGAGCAACTAGGGGTTAAGTGTCTTGCTCGGGGACACAATGGTGGATGGGTCTCTCACACCAAAGGCACAGTCTTCTCCATTGCGCCATCACCACCCCGTGAATTACAGTGGATCACTTAACAAATCTGTGGTAGGAAAATTAAAACTATTACGACAAAAATCTTTTTCAACAAATATGACTAGTAAATCTTTTTTCAGTCCCTTTTCCTCAACAAAATAAATATTTTAATAACAAAATGAAGTGCTAATTTATTTGTGACTCAAATTAATTAAACCAAATATTTATAGACGATATATTGAACATTTATTATATTGTTACTGAGGAAAATTATATTGCGATAATTATCATTATTGTTTTATTGCCCTGCCCTACCCAGTGGTAGAATTTGTGCTGGAAGGGAAGATTTGTTTAGTTTTCCGTCTGCAAATATCATTACAAGGGAGTGAGAGAACAAGTGCAGCTACCTGACATTTCAAAGCAGACCTGTTGCTACTGACAAACTTCAAGCGACGCTCAAAAAGAGGTTTGATACCCAACCTTAACACATAAGATGACCTCTTTAATCACCTCTCAGACCGTCAGATAATAACATGCCCTACTGTACATACAGGATGTGGAGTTACAGAACATGTGTATGTAGAACATGAATTAAATATCTGTGTGGGTTTTTTTTTTTGACAGAGGATCAGTGATGCAATCACCTTTGCCTGGGTGTGCAAGCCCCACATGCTCAGTGTGCCCCACACACAGCTGACTAGCTGATGCAACCCGTGTGCTCCCGTGGTTTAGCTTGAAGCTCCACCAGTACAGCCCCTCTGAATGATGCATCGTGCTGCATTTAAATCAGGCCACTGTATCAGCTCAGTCTCCCAAACAACATTTTGCCTGAATATCTTTCTCCAATTTTCCACCGAGGTACCTGTGCAGGGATCATCATCCTTGCATCGCTGTGGATGATGTGGGTTTACATTTTTCATCATAGCTGAATACTGAGCAGGGTCGGAGCTCAGAGGAGTGTTTGCTCTCTGCGCAGAGCACCTCATTGTGTCCTCAGAGTGTCCAAGAAGCGATCCAACCTGCCACTAACAGGCTTTACAAATTCATAACTGACACACGGATGAAATGGTGCGCGGTCAAAGGAAAATGAATTTGAACAGCTCGAAGTTATTCAACTTCTTTCAAAGCAGAACCTTTTTTACAGTTTCTTAATTTCTGAGAAAGAAAATAACCATACAGCTCCTGTATGTCCTGTCTTAAGATCTTCATCCCACTGTTTGAGCCCTGATTGGGTTCAATAAAGGAGAACACTGATTAAATGTTAACAGTTAACAAATCATGAGAGACACAATACCATCGGAGGGCGATCTTGATGGGCGTGGTGAGACAGGAGGTGAAGAGGTCGGCTGGGAGGTCGGGGTTCATGGGCAGCAGCTCGCTGGCCTCGCAGGCAGCCAGCTGGATGCAGTTCTTCATGGAGGGCGGCAGGGGCATCTGGGCGAGTGGGTGGCTGGGATTGATGGCTGCCACCTGAACAGACAAAACATGACAGCTGATTACATTTAGTGACCACCTGAGCCACATCTCGATATACAGTAAATGTAACCAACATTTGGAATAAAACAATTAGGTTTAAGATATCAGGAGACTGTAAAGCTGCAACCACCACAGCAAGGACAGGATCTTGAGCTTTAGCTAAAGACCAGATAAGACATGAAATGAAATGTCAGAGGCTGACTGAAGAGCAGCAGAGCTCCAGACTGACATAGAAAGATAAGTAGTGAAGGAAGGAGGTGCAGGGAATAAGTGAAGGAGACCTTACTGACGTCTCGAAACAAGTCCAATTGTGAGTTTTTGCAAATGTCCAGCGATGGCAACAGGTGAAAGCATTAGCACCCCGTTACCACCTACACAAGCCTGTTGTCATTACTGTTGCAAGCTGTTCGAACTCGTCAGATTTGGCTGCATCTCATCGCTCCCAGAAAACTCTCAGAAAGAGGCAAATCTACTACTTGTCAACTTTCAGCAACCGACTTCACTAAAACCAGAAATCGTACAGTTTTTCACAGAGTGAGCTCATTCTCATTTAAAGTATTGTATTTCATATCGGTTGAACCTTGTCCACCATAGAGATGTTTTCTTCATAAGCTGCTGTGTTGTGCGTACCACTCTGAAAGTGAAATGTGGAGTTGGGAAAAGACAAAAAAGAAAAATCTCACTGAAAACTGAAACAAACTGACTTCAGTTATGGACAGCATGAGATGAGCAATATATATTTATTTGTTGGTTTGTTTTCCCTCCGTTGCATAAAAACAGGAAGAATATTTGATTGCAGGAGATACATAACAGTGCTGTTTGCAGGTTTGCCACCTTGTGCTTTCAGGCAAAACATTAGAATTGACACACCGCCTGAGATATTTTGAGAAAGTAATGATAATGTGATAGTTTATCGATCCCAGGGAGGAAATTTTCCTCTAGCTTGCCTCCTTAGCAGGCGGTCTTCAGAGGTAAACAATCCTCTTGTCTATTTTAAAGACTTAAGCATGTTATTTCCGCAATCTGGGACGGCACAGTCAATACAAATCTAAAAAATGGAGGTGGTCTGCATATGATGTAAAACTTTAATTATATTTGGAGCTCTTGACTATTTATGTGCTCATTGTGCTGTTGTAGTGTTGCTGTTTGCTGGGAGTTCAATATGGTTTCTGTCTTTTGCTGAGTAGACTTTAATGAGCTGTGGGTCTTAATGGAAGCAGCAATCCAAGACGTCCCCTTTATCATCGCTGACTGCTATGGGTTGTTGCTTTGCCTAATTTTACTAAGAAATTAGGAAGTGATATTATTATATTATTGTTATTGCCTCTTCTGCAAAATACCATCCCTTGGTCCTCTTTCATTGACTGCACAATCTACCATCACAGTCTTGCAGGCTCTAAATTTTGGAAGAAAAAAAAGATAAATAAATTGAAACCTCACCTGTTTATATAAATATTTTTTGGGATAAGTGATATTTCATTGGCCAGTGCTTGGGAGGTCTCCAGTTGCCCTGGCTCCCAATTTTTAACTGTAACTCCAGCTTTTGTGTTTTGTCCACCTCAGCCTGCTCATGTCGGAGCGCTCCAAGCGATCGCACTGAAAATTAGGAGTTTGTGAATGTGAAGACACTCAGTAACATGACCGTACAACCGTGAGTATACCTAGTGTTTCTGTCGCATTCTCAAAGCTTTGAAGCATGGAATGGTTTTAAATCAGGTAGCTTGTATAAATAAGATGCATTAGATTTAGTAATCTAGGAATGTCATTTCAATGTATCAGATATTCAAATCAACATTTAGGTAAGTAAAAGTATCGGATTTAACTTGGTATTGTCAGATTCCCAATATTAAACGACTCGGATCAAAAAACCTTAATTGAAACATCCCTCCTGTCTGGGCCTCCACATTTTATTACCTCACCTGAATATAGTCTAAGAAGTTATTACTCTTTAAGGAGACATTAAGCTTCATGAAGAAAGACCAGAGATGTGACGGTATATCACAAGGCGATGGCCACATATTTAATGAGGCAGTTCTCAACAATGTCATCTTGTTACTAAACTGATCGCAAGACTAGGCCCATCACGGATAAGTTGGATTTAGCTCATCAAGAGACGGTGATTAATCGACTGACCACATCAAAGGAGGGACTGCAGCTGACAATTTGCAAAGATGGCTGAACGGGCACTATTACGGCAATGTCTATTAATGAGTACCGTTCCAGTAACTTTTATAAATAATTTATGTCTTGATTGATGATGATTGATAATCTTGATTTATGATAATTAGTCAGAACAACATGTCAGCATGTCACTGGCAGGAAAAGGAAAAGCTCCTGTGAGTGGGAAGTGTGGGGGAAAACTCACTGTCTTACACACCTGGCCTTGCTCATTGCAAGCATGTCGGGTATAAATTGCAAACTGTTACCGTAAGAACTCTTAAAGAGCTGTATACACCTTGAACAGCTGCAGAAAATGCTGCTAAAAGTGCTAAAACTCTTTCTGTGTTTGCAAACACTTTGGGGGCTTCTGGGCACGAAGGCTGAGTGGGAGGAGAGAGTGTGAGAAAACTGTGTTTAGTGTTTGAATGCACTAAAAGCCCTGGCAATCAATTTCCACTGTCAAAAGAACACACGCAATCACAGGAGCATTTATAGACATATAATCTAAGAACAGAAGCACTTTCATGTATAGCAGACCCAGTATCCTACTTAAACACAAGCACAAACAGAGCAGTAATACGTAAGAGCTCGTGAATGGAAGCTACTCCGTGGGCCTGCTAGCTTTAGCTCAGCATCTGATGCAAGTTGGGGTAAACCCTTATGACCCGAGGCGAGCACTGAGGGGACGTGCCAGTCTTTCTGTGCCCGGAGGGTGACTCGAGTCAATTAGAGGATGAGACAAGGAAACAAATACAAGTAATGATCCAACAGCCTGCCCAGGAAACAAAACGGGGGGGAAAAAATGCTACTCCTTCTGTAGGCCTGGAAAAATTCACTTAATAAAAAGGCAACAAGAAACTAATCATCTGTAGTTTATTCATAAAACTACCATGACCTGATTCAAATGCTCAGCACAGGTTTCTGGTTAAGCTAATCAAGCAGTAAAAAAAAAAGGTTTGTGATGAGGCACTGTAGATTTATGTAATGCCTCCCGACTCCTGTATATACTGCACAGCCTTCCTGCTCGTCGCTAGTCCAATAACTCATTAGCTGGCTCTATAATAAGTGTTGGAAGAAAGGCAGCAGCAGCAGCAGCTGAAGCTCAGATCTCAGTGTGAGACATTTACAGAACCCCTCTATAAGGAGCTCTGCACACACATGAATAAATCATGATATTAAAAATACAGAAGAATAGTCTTAATTAATGGGGGAAAGCATGATAGCGCTTGCAACTGTGCATGTGTCTTTATCCATCAACATACATATTTCATTTCTCTTTGAAATACTTGCAGGCGTGAGTGGGTGCCCGATCGTTGCTGTGCAGATGGATCCTTGCCAGTCTTCTTGTAACATAATTCCTCCTCTCTCTCTCTAATGAGGAAATCGGCGACTCACTCGCAGAGACAGACGCCACAAACAAAGTGGCATGCGTTTCTAAAGCCTCTTGTTGTGTCAACCTAAGAAGAACATTGTCTCCTCAAAGAAATTTGGAAGAAGTGTATGACGGCTTGCTGCAGTAATCCTAACGGTAAATACGACAACATTGCCAGCAGAAGCTGATTAATGCCAAGCATCCACTGTAATTATCACATTAGCATATTGTTGTCTTGCAAATTACTATGAAAATCACCATGACAGCTTTCTTTTCTCTTTCACTGGAGGTATCAGGGTACAATTTAATTGCTGAGAATCCCTTTTTTGTTAAGTGACACTAATTTATGAGACTAATCCCACGGGGTGGGAGGATTTCAGATGTAAAAACACACAATCCCAGCAGAAGAGCTCAGCGCCGCACGTGCACGCGGGGCAACCAAAACGCAACTCTATCGGGCAATAAATTTCACAGCCGTGCATTAATTATTCATTAAAATTATCGAAGGAGCCGGTGGAGGATTAGTGTGAGCATCCTGGAAACACTGGCACCACAAACACCTAACCTAAAACGCACACACACACACACACACACACACACACACACACCTTTCCGCCCCGCAACTAATGCAGTGAGCATGTTTGCTGAGTGCACGCAGGAAGTGATGAGATATTTAAAAGGAAGCAGGTGGCCCTATAATAGAGCACTCAGAGCAGACACACAAACTGACTGACTGGCTGGACTGCAGGAAAGGGTTGATCTGGCGCTGTGGAGGAGTGATAAAACACCTCCTCCTCCTCCTTTCATATCTTCCCTTCAGCCGGCTCCTTCGTGCTCTTGTCTTCATCACCAAACAATACAGTCCCTGGTGAGATCAGGCCTGTCGTGCTATTTGAAGCGGGTGCACCGCGTGTGTGTGTGCAGTGTGTATTTAAAAAAGGCTGACAAAGCGCGTGTGTGTGTGTGCGGTGTCTTATCATTGCATGATTACCCCATGTGCGTGCACAGAATGCTGTGACAGAGGGATGTGGGTGCAGGAGAGCGTTGGCGAGGTGGAGGACTCCCCGCTCGGATCACCTCCTGCATGATTAAAAAGTCTCTAGAAGCCATCGCCTCTGTCTTTATATTCTATTACCCCTCCCTGCTAAACACTTCCTGTGTGAGTGGGTGAGAAGGGCAGGCACTCAGGCAGAAAAGTGAAACTGCTTATGGACATGCAGCTTCACCTGCATTTGACTGGGGGACTTCCTCAGTTTACTTCTCTACCCAAACACTATAGTTAAGCCCTGAAGCTCCCACCTCTAAATAAATAAATGCATACATGTGTGCACTGACTGTCCTTTCTTGCGTCAGCCACACAGCATCTCTCAGCTGACGATATATTCAGTCACTTCACAAGCTTCACTCCCAGGCCTTAAAGCTAAGTTTGACTAGAATTACACTCAACTGACAACAGACAGCGGTAGCTAAAACTTTTATCTTGGCTACATGGCCTTGGGAGAACCCCAAGTGGCCCATTACTCAGTAACCCTTGTACAAAAGGCTACAAGAACGAGGAGTTTGTGCTCCCACCGCCTCCTCTCTGCCTGATGAAAATCTAGGCTGGATGGTCAGTTCTCTTTCGATAGACAAGACAGTCAATATCAACTTAAAAACCTGTTATGGACAAAGTTGCTTGTTAGAAAACCCAGAAGAAGACACAGTGGGTTTGAAGCGAAAAACAGACGATGCTTTTCAACGGCAGTTTTAAACAACGGAACATCTGGACTTGTAGCTCTAGTCCAACATCAAGAAAGGTAACAGCAGCGGTTTAGATGCAGGTGTAGATATGCTGATGGGTGCCACCTACAGGCAAAGAAAGAAAGTAATTGCTGCTATTTTGACACTCAGAGCATCTGTAAGGACACATTCTGGAGAGGTGACTATGTTTCTATAATAACTCACTCTGATAAACAATTCATTTACAAATTGTTGATATTTAAGAGCCACAGGCTGCAAACTGCCAGGCTTTGCATTTCTACCAGAGTACACAATATAATATAATACAATAAAACACATTTTTACATTAATTTATAATACATTAGGCTCTTCATTTTACACAGCAGGTGTAGGTCTAGGCATTATGATTAAAACCTCAAAAACTCTTTGCCATAGGTCAAGTTGAACTTGCACAAGCTATTCCACTTAATGTTCTATTGAATGTGAATGAGTGAGTTTGAGTAAATTAAAAGCCAGATCTGTGAGGTGTTTGCATCTGAGAGACCAGTGTCTGTCTCTTGGAGAATCTTTCTTTTGAACCTGGATAAAGTCTAGTAAGCATTTTTTCTGCTCCCACACTAAGTGCCTCCCAAAGTAAACTATGGAGCTACTTTTACAAATAACTACAGTGAACATACTCAAAATATAAGGTGTAAAGGAACATGTGGTTACTTCTGTTTCCAGGACCAAGGACAGAAAGCTTTGTGGTATTTAGTAAAATATGATCAGTGATTTCAGCCCTGACGGTGTAGCCCTGCCATGACCTCTGCAAACTGAAGCAGGAAAGAGCAGGGGAAGGGCTGAGGGTGGAGACACGTGTGAAGAGTTCTGTCAAACACTGCGGCAACTCAGCAGTTTAGCTGCTGCCTTCACCTCTACTTTGACGGGTAAACGCAGCGTTCACAGCAGCCTTTCCATCCTCTCACTCTGCCTCCCGTCTCTCTGCTGAGTACTGCTCATCGCGTGCCCCTCTCTCTCTCTCTCTCTCTCTCTCTCTCTCTCTCTCTCTCGCTCTTGATTTCCAGCTAATCTACAGTCTGGCTGAAACTTCTCCATGAATAATTGAGATGAATGACAGCGCCATCTCATTAGGCATTCACATAACACGCCATTGCCGGGAGAGAGAAAGAGAGAGAAAATGTGAGAAAATGGTAAAGCAGTGAGGGGACCTGGGGTTGGTAAGGTGCGTGGAGGGGAGTTATGCACTCCCAAGACTAAACCAAAAACAATGATTTTGAGACAGCTGCCCATTTGATCTGGATCACAGCACTGAAGACATTATTGATTTTTCAGAGAGGATCCAAGAGGAGGAATCATGACTTCGACAGTCAATGACACCACTTAGGACCTCTTTATAAATACAGTATGTGAGTGTGTGAAAGAGTGACAAATCACCCACTTTGTCACTGATAACTCCAGCGGTTAATTTCTCCTGCACACCAACAGACTTGTGTGTTAGTATGACTCACCTAATCATTCTTTTTTTTTTTTTTTTGTCTTCCACTTACAACCCTACTACTAATTCAAGGCCGCTGTTTTGTTGGCATGACGGAAAACTATGACTGTGTTTGTGTGTGCGGCTGCCCACCTCCAGCTCCTGCTCTCGCTGCAGGGCGAACTGTTTAAACGACTTGACAATGATTCCGGCATTGGAGCAGTCGTAGACAAAAATGGACGGGCTCCCCATCCACGTCTGCAGGTCGTAGATGGACAGCGGGATGTACTGGGTGTAGTTCTGAAAGAGAAAAAGACAAAGAGACACGGAGGAGTCAGAGTGAGGAATGACAGCGACGGTGCATCGTGTTATTGCTGATAACTCACTTTCGTAGATTTGTGTTTAATTTTTAACTCGTCATCTGTTTGACGAGGAGTGTGAGGAGAGGAAGGGAGAGAAGCAGTTGAAAAGAGAAAATAATGATGAGGGAAAATGAGAGGCACAAAAATGGGGATGATGGAAACACAAAAAGAGGCAGGAAGTAATAAATCTAATACTCATGGTGCAATAAAAGGTGTTCTACAATGCCTCCCTGACAATGCTTCAACACCAAACCTCGACTGATCTCGTGTTTCGGCAGCCAGTGACACAGCAGCTTCGTTTAGCAGGAAAAGGAATAAAAGGAGTAAAATATGGAGGAAGAACAAGGATAAAAGAGAAGGAGAAGAGGACATAAGGCCCGAGGGTGTACGGGGGACGTGGAGGCAAAAGCTAAGCCCAGGCAGCAGCAGTGCATCATTGTGAGTGGGTGCTTACAAGACGAGGAGCTCAACCCTAAGAACAGCGCATGGAGGTAAGCTATGATGAACGCTTCATATTTGGTTTTAACTTCTTGACCACAGTAACTTTTCAAGAAGTGCACACAACAAATCATCTCTACAATGGAGACAAAAATCAACACAGCCAAGAGGGGCGAGCCCTATAAACATGACAGCCTGTCCCCTGACTGAGTGATGAAGTTACGCCATTGGCTGTTATTGAGTTAACCCACAGGCTGTTGCTCTTTCAAAATGAATTGGTGCGAACAGTCCCGAACTTCCTCGGGAGGCTTCTGTGAAGATGCACAAAGTCCACGAGTGTTACCAGGAGAATGTTATAGACCAATCATGGCTGCACACTCTGCTATACAGCACCCAGAGACAATTTAGAGGAGACATGCCACTCAATCACATCCTGTAACGGCAAAGATCGTGTTTACCCCGCCCCTCCCGCTAGAAAGCCAATAGTCTGCTTTTAACAGCCAAAGCGGGAATCATATTTCAGCCAATCGTGTGGTTCCACTGATGTAAGGGTCTGTTTTACCTTTACTTCGCATGCGAGAACTGGTCTGGAAAAATGCTTTTCGACGCCTTATTTTGGGGCAAAGTTGTCAAACTCTTTCAGCGATTTTTATCAGATTTTAATGCTGATTCTGTTCATGTAGTTTTTATGTCCCGGTGACCAGTAAAAGTGCAGTTCTGGCTCTCTTCCCAAACATTTAGATAGGAGCCTGGTCTTTGTTAGTCCGAAATAGCTGCCCGGAGGAGTTGCCAAGATGGCAGTCGAGTGGCAGGACATGTCTAAAAAGACTTTGCAGCTCCTCAACGCTGAAGAGGAAACGCATGGCAGTCACCATGCACAAGCGATTGGACATTTAAAAGCAAGTTTATCAGCTCTCTTTGGATGTCTTTGTTTGAGGTTGTAAAGAGTATGTTATGAAAGTCAGGACCAGTGAAAATATCTGCATTAAGAAAGCCACACATCTAATCCAAGAGGGAAAAGTAGGTAAAGCCAGTCAAAAGAACTTGCCCTAAAAAGGCTCTGAATATATTAATTTTGTATTTCTTTTCCTCCTGCTTGGAGGACATACTGCAGTGCTTTGTATGAAACTGTTAAGCTTTCAGTGACTACGTTAGACTGTGTTTATGGTAATTCAACTTGCAGACCAAACCAGACCAAAACAGCATGATTTGGCCTATTATGTGCTTCAGTTCAATGAATGCTGACATGTCACAACTGCTTGTCATGTGAATACAGTACTGCAGCGGTTATGCTGTTCGGGACTAGGAGATTTACTGCATTAATATAGAGTTTGTGTGTGGTACCTTATTGAAGACCCAGATCTCTCCATTGACAGTGGGCCGTGGCACCCCGTGGCCATTGTAGTGGAAGAGGACTCGCTCCTCCTTGGCGTTACGTCTCAGCGACGTGCACAGCTTCTTCACCTCATCCACTGTGGGGTCTAGACTCTGCTTGTAACGTGCCTGAAAAACAGCACGAAAGGTGGGAAGATTGTCAGCATGAATATTTTACATCTCAAATTCTTGCTTAAGACCATTTGACACTCAGACAGAAGTATGAACAACGTTATATCTCCCGAGCTTAACATTACGTGACATAGGGCCGGATTTACTAACATCCCAAATAAAGAGTACTACATTGCGTGTGCAGTCTAAAATACTGCACATATCACTTGTTTAGGGTACTATGACCACAGGAGCAAACACAATGGAGGTGGCAGTATTTAAATGAAGGTTTTAATTGTTTCCGCCATGGGGAGTCTAGAGGGGAAAGCAGCCACTGCGTAAAAACCTTGGTTTGTTTAGTTCAGTGCGTCCTGAGTATGTTGAAATCCTATGTACCTGCCCAGCCTGCCTAAGATTGCATTAAGTACTTGGGACAGCACACCTGAAAAACTGTTTTGGGAAACCCCAGCAGAAACAGATATGATATGCTAGAATAACCCAGACGCGAAGAAATGCCAGCAGATCATGGTTCATCCAGCCAGAGGGAACAATCACTGACCGCCCAACCCCTCATTCCCTCTCCCACACCTATAATGGGTTGTGTCGCTATTACACGGCGATCCATGCACTACTGCAGCAACATGGTGCTCTCCGCAGCACCACGCAACTTTCTAAATTCTTCCATCTCACTGAGAAAAGAAGTCAGGTCGAAACGAAATTTGCTTTATTGGCATGAATGTTAATATAAACAGTATTGCCAAAGCTTTAAGGAAAATACAAAAAACAACAATAATTGAATTCATATAGTTCATCGAATAAATAAAATAATTTTATTTCTATATATTGGATATAGAATAATATTATCTGATATTGTTCCTGGCAACGATAACAGCAGCCATCTCTGCGTAACACTTCCTTCCTTTCTACCAGCTTGGTAGATCACACTGTGTTTAGTAAATAAGTGTATTTGCATGTTACCCTCCCATTACTTTGCACAATAACATCGAAACACCCCAAATTGCATATTCATTAAGGCAAAAGTAGTAAATGAACAACAGGTGCTATCTAGCACTTTTGGAAGACGTCATTCTGCGTGCACACCGTTAGTAGATCAGCTTGCGTGTTAATTTACTGGTGATATCAAGTTTGCGCACGTTTTTACTCACCCAAACACATGGTAAATCAGGCCCATAATGTTTTCCATACATTAATAATATTTTTTTTTTATTTTGCTCAGATCACAAAACGCATCACAAAAAGATATATTGCAGGTAGGCTTTAATAAAAACATATGCATATAAACTCACACAACACATTTACACATTCTCCACTTATCATGTCTGTAAAAGAGAAGCATAACACACATATTGATCATTTTAAATAATGCAATACCTGCTGGTATTGGTGGGGTTTAAATTTAATATTTTTACACATTTATGATAAACTATGGCTGGATGGCCATGAGGGGGATCATCCTGCTGATTTTCTTTACATATTTCTCTATGTATTGTGCATCATAAAGCTTCATGAGAGAGGAACTGTTGGCACAGGATCAGGGCGATCCAACAGTGACTTACATAAACAAGACTCACTGCTGTTTTATTTTGATGGGATGGAGACATTTCTATGGTCGGCAACAGGAGAACCAACTTTCTTTAAGGACATCGAAATGCAATGTTCCTTATGGTTATGATTCACACTTAAACTAGGGCTCCACATTATCAACACAATAGATTAGATTTTTATATCACATTATTTATATCATTTGAAGCTGAAAGGTGCAGTGTGACGTAACTTGTCTTGCCGACAAAGTTGCGCATAAAGGAAATAGCTTGACATGTCAAGTTAACCTGCGTGCAGCTAGGAGGCAAAGAACATGTTTTTCTTATTCAAGACATCTGAAAATTCAAAGAAACAGCGAACAATAAAAGGAGAGAGCAACCTCTGCAGAACCGAAAAGCCACATTTTGTGAAAGACATTTAAAAGTGAAGAAAACTGCAGAACACAACAAGGACACAAAATATGAACTTTCATCTTGCAAAAATTCAGTAACTTGAGTCCAGTTCCACTCTTCACAGACTGATGGGAAAACAGAGCCTCAACAAAAAGGACTAACGGTGCTACAGAAAGACAAAGTGTCAGCATCCTATCATTCTGTGTCATGTACAAAAATACAGAGCAGGCAAGCTGACCTCGATTTCGAATCAGGATGGCGAGGGAAAAGATCTAAGCGACTTTATCTTCCAGTAAAACGGTTCTAATCGAAGTGGTCTCTTCCAGAGTGACAAATTGACAGTTGGCACGAGAAGTCACTGAACAGTTTGATGAATATGAAAATGATGTGAATTATTTGCTACGGTAACCAGATCTCAAGCCAGTTAAACACCTTCAGTAGATACAGCTTGGATGAAACCTGATTTTTGGGAAAAAGAAATACTTGTTTTAATATTACTGAAATACTACTTTACATGTTGTGGTTAAAACTGTCATCTTGACTTAGCAGACGTGTTCAAATATAAATCAAGCTGAACTTTACACGGCACAACCACTCAATGTTCCTAAGCATTTGTGAATTAATTTGTTCTTGTTTTACATTTAGTACATTGCACAAAGTAAAACTAACTTCCCCTTTTGTTTCAACATGGGGCCATCATGTTTTAATAAAACTACTGGAATTGACAAAACTGATACAGGGTGTTTATGTACAGGGTATGCTCCCATGTTGTGACCTGTTGATCAATTTCATAAAGCCTGAGTATTAAAATCCTGTTTTTTGCTGTGCAGAAAGAGTGGTGAAAACATACAGTGAGAGGTAACAGAACATAGACGATCAATAAAATTCATAGTGGGACCCCAGCTTTAGAAAGCGCTCTTCACCGTGATCATAAAAACACGTGAGAACGTGTTTGGGAAAACGGTGTTCATACCTCCAGTAGAATTCCTCAGACTCCTCAGGATCTATGACGCTGTTCTGGAGGCTCTGGTGGAACAGCACCTTACTAAAATACTTCATTGGTTTTTCCATGAATCTGCCCATTAGTATATGTTCATCACTTTGTACACAAGTGGTCGCCTCTACTTCACCATTAAACTATATTATTACACTTATCAATGACCAACAATAGAAAGCCTCATCAATTATGAACAGTTTTACTACACATTATTCAACACTCTGAGGCCCAAATCCAAAATGTTAAACACGTTCTTACATTTAAGAGAAAATGTGACATTTCACGTAGGGGGCGATATCTCTTCTACATTCCGTTTTTGAGCAGCCCAAAAACAAGGATCTGAATCAGTTAAGTGACTAAGGGAGCTGGCAGACCTGATGGAGACATTTTGTTTGCAATGATCCAATATTATATTGACTCAAACAAAGATGTTTGGCTTTGAAAGATGCCAAACCTTTTAAATGCCCTTTCACGCTTTTGAACAATAACGATTTTAGCTGAAAAACTCTGGGCTGATCGTATTTATGGAATATTGTCGGCCTTAATTTGAAGAAACAAATGCTACAAAAGCAATTGTTAATTTGTGGGGAAACAAGGAATCTGAAATGTGTGAAATTTAATAAAGCTGCTGATAGTAAGAAGGGTTTAAAATATGACATAATATAGTGCCACAACTGGTGTATTTTATGTTGTAGTCTTACAAATGAGGCACAGCAGTGCTTTTTTAGTACAGATTCACAGTGAAACACTAGAAGCAGATAATCTACACATAAACACTTAGCTACAAAAAACGCTACTGTTGTTTTTCTGCTGTCAACTTGTTTTCTTATCCACCTGTTGCTTGCTTTAGATCATACTTCACCAGTCTCAGTGATTTTATAAGAGTGAATCAGCGTGATTCTCATGCCTGTGCCTGTGTGTATGTGCAGTGTGGAAAAGCTGCTTGAGAAACTTTAAAGGAGTAACGGTAGGAGACGGAGGACGTGCATTGTTTATGCTCCTTCAGTTCATTAAATAAAGTGTTTGTGTATGTGTGGATGGAAGGGACAGAGAGGTGTCATCTGGTTATGCAACAGAAAAGCACCCGTTTATACCAGTCTGAATCATTTTTACACTCACCAAGGCCCTTCTGTTACATAACTTCCATGCCTTCTCCCAAACAGCCGGCCTCCTGTCAAATGGCTTTGAATCACAGCAGAGGCCATACACTTCTCGCAAAACTTTCAACTATTCAAATTGACGAAAAACACAAGACAAAACATGGCCTCGAGTAGTACAGTGAAAGGAGGGAAGTGTCTGAGTCTGCAGACTAATTTGCAAATGGGAAGATTTGATTTCCAAGGGTGTTATCAACAGGCACAGACCAAAAAGCCTCTGGATACAATTGGATAGATCTACAACCTATCAGAGGGCTACTGGACTTGGTTGATACTCGAAGACATTTTCCCTTGTATCCAAGAGGCTTCTTCAGTTTTGACTAAATGGCAGAGAATCCCAGCAGTTATCAAGGGGATGGATGCTGTTGGAGTCATGCGAGGTCAAATCTGAACGGCCATCGTTGGCACATGAGGCTGAAATGGAACTGTTCAATCTCCTGGGAAAGGATGAAAGGACACCATTGTAAATGGGGAATAAGTGGTGTCGCAGACCTCCCCTGTTGAGAGATGGATTCTCTACTCTAGTGTAGATGGCTTCTTTGACTCGTCCTTCAAATGATCTGTCCTCCCTGTCCAAAATATGTACATAGTTGTCAACCAAAGACTGTTGAGACTTCAGTTCCACGTCAGCGGCAACCATCTTGATCATTTATGAAAATGACTCAATAGCCAATAAATTTGTGCTAATTGGTAAAGTCATCTTACCCAACACACCCCACATCAGATAAATGGTTGTGACTGGTCCAAACACATCTAGGACGGGTGGAAATCTGTCTGAGTCGGAGAGGAATCAGACACATCTGCCAGAGCAAATAAAACATGAGCTTGCAGATTTGTCTGGTTCCTAGGCTACCATTTACCCAGTTTAAATGCATTGAATCAAAATTTGATTGTAGTGATAAACAACTTGAAAATGGCCAATACTTGTCCTAGAACAAAAATACCAGAAACAGACTCATAAAAGAGACAGGTCTTTATTTTAAATTTGCCTGGTTTATAGCATAGCAAGTATGATTTCTGAAGCATATACAGGAAGTGATGATTTTCACTCTCAGTAGCTTAATCATCCTACAATAATGGTAAAGTTAGAAATGACTGGAATGAAGCAGTGAATGAAAACAGTACTTCCATTTAATATAGAAATTCAGTAAGTATGGCATGGACGTTGTTATATGAACATTATTCAACATTTTAAATTGGTCTTTATTAGCAACCAGTCAGTATTTCATACTGGCCATGGCTATTATTTCAGACATACCCATTATTTAGGAATTTACAATGCACAACCTAAACTAAAAAACAAACATTGCTTTTAAAAGTCAGTCTTCCCTGTCTCTTATGTATAGAATTCATTTATTCACTTATGTTTTTTTTCACATTGGCTAGACCATTTATGCCTCTTTGAGCTAGACAGTAATTTATGATCATCGGTGTGTAAATGCTACAGCTGTATGATTATTGAAGTGCTGCTGGATGCTGTAATCTCAATCCTAATTATGAATCGTGATTTGCAGTCTCGATTTGCTGAATAAAATTGCTCATTGTTCGTCACATCACACACTCCTACAGAGGCCAAACTGAACAGACCTTGATCAAAGATGCCACATTTCAACTTCCCGTATCTGGACGAGTCTAAAATGCAGTGTGATAACAGAGAGCTGGCAGGCTGATTCAATTTGGGTATAATGAGATAAGAGCGTCTGAATGCCGAGAGGCGCGGCGCTCATCCTGATGATATCAAGTTGTATCTGAATGGCATAATGGTGTTGGTGAGGGACCTGCAGTGATGGAGGTACAGCGTTTGAAATCAGAGCTCGTATAAGAGAGGGGGTTTCTGTGGTCGGGAGGTATGGTTTAGGAAGAAAAGTGCTGAATTAAATGAGGAAAGAGAGAGGCAGGTGGGACAAGTGTTTACACTCATCTGCTTGTAGTTGTTATTTCAGATAGATCCCAATTGTATTCAAACGCTTTAGCAAAGCTGTTCATTTACATTCATGACAGTTGGGCATATAAAATTCAAGTGGCACAGAGAGATTAAGACAGATTCATATGGATGAGGAAGACACCTAGAAGAGTCCATTTAAATATACCAATCACAATATTCTAAGAAGGAGGCATGAGTGTGTGTGTGTGTGTGTGGTGGGGCGACTTGACTCCTTAATCTTCTAACATTAACCACCTTGACCTGAAGGAGGAGCTCCAGCCTGCGGTGGGAGCTGACTCTCTCTAAAACATCCTTCATCATATCCATCAAGGCCACAGGAAACAAACTCTTTTTAAAGGTGTGTTCTGTGCTGGCTTCTTCCCCATTCATCATCATGTCACTTCCTGAGAACAGGCGACCTTTTCAAAGTACCATAAGCATTCAGGATGCAATTAAAATACAGACTGTTACGCTGTAAGGTGCAGTAGGAGCCTCTCTGGCTGTCACACACACTTCAGGCCACATTTTAGACAACAAAATAGACCATGTCTGTTCTGACTGCAAAACAACTAGACGCACGTTAGACAGTCTAGCACGTTTCATGTCATCATGATAGGGCACTTGTGTTTTTAAATGTGAAATCAGCCTGTGACATACATCTAATCTCTCATTCTTCACACTGGAGACTCCCATGGAAAAATAATACTCCAAAAGAAATATAAGCTACAAAATACCAACATTACGTATCAACATTTATCAGTGACTGTAATGAAATGCATGCCTTTCATTGTTCTTATGATCGGGGCAAACTTTCAATTCAATTCACTCAGTCAAGGATTAAAAAAAAAACCCTCAAAGGACATGTTAACGTGGATGACAGGAACAGCATCCACTTGTTGTCAGAGAGGAAATGAGTATAGTCAACCTCTGTCCTCTCGATCACCGATCAAGATGTCAGTAACACTGGACTTGGTTTTATCCTCAAGCCGCTTTTACCTGAGCAGATCCCTGAGCAGGAAAGTCACTCTGATGCTGAAAACCTTGTTGAAATGAAACCTTGACCGGTTTCATTTCAAATTAAATGTGTCTGTATGGCGCTGT
Source organism: Lepomis macrochirus (assembly GCA_024633595.2). Lineage (NCBI taxonomy): Eukaryota > Metazoa > Chordata > Actinopteri > Centrarchiformes > Centrarchidae > Lepomis > Lepomis macrochirus. The sequence goes on from JALXJV020000003.1 coordinate 5,882,972, forward strand.
GGATAACAATGGATTTCACTGGTACCAGCGTCGCAGCAGAGAGGCTGTTAGTAACAGCACAGCAAAACCCTTTTTGTTTCGTTGAACCTGCCTTACTCCAGAACACACACACACTTTATTTATTTTTTCTTAAACTTTAACCAACAATGTTAGTCAGTAAGTGAGACTTTCATTTAAGTATTCATGTACATGTAACATGCTTCCAAATGAATGTAGTTAACTTTTATAAATAAAAAAGCTGTGTAGTCACACACCCTTTCATCTGTATTTTCCTGTTAGGTCAGACAGGGAGCTTCATTAAGACCAGTTAGCTTGTTTCAGATTGCATTTAGTGGTCTAAGAGCCTGAAAATAGAGCCCCCTTTCTATTCTTAGCTTGAGAATTGATTTGGAATGAGCTGAGTCGATGCACAACTCAATCAATGGGCAGTTTTGGTCACTGATCCTTCAACATGAGCACTACTGTCACCTGCAGTGGACAAACATCTAAACTAGAATACGTTTATTATGGTAGCTGACAGTGAATCATGCTGAGCTTCAGGCAGAAATGTTTCCAGTTCGTAACTGGACTTCATCTGTCATAAACAACGATGGACGTCTTTGAATCAGAGTGAAGGAGAAAATGCATCCTGCTCTGCAAAATGATTGGGGAAACTATTGCCATGATCAGCAGACAAATAGGATACATTTGTTTAGTTTCACACAATATCAATGTCACATAATCGTGTGGTTTGCCTCTTTTCTGCTCTCACCACACAAAAACGGGAAGAGGACTCAGAGGTTGGGGCAGTCTAGGTCCACTTGTTTGGGTGCGAACATTGCCGAAATTAACTTCTGGATTTTCATCATGCTATGGATCAGAAGAGGCTGTCCAAATTCTAGCCAACAGGGTTGGGCAATATGCAGATATATACTGTAAGATGTTGGTCAACTGCTAGATATTTTGTCATAACGGTACCTTTCCCCTTTCATCTCGCTGGTTGTGCGAAACCATTACAGGCAATGTTGCAAGTCAATGAGGGCTGCTGCATAGCAGTAAAAAGTCACGAACACAGAAACGCACAGAGACTGTTACTGTACAATATGTGTCTGATGAGCACGATACGCATGTCTCTCTCTCACACGTGCAGAGTGTAAAAGTCAAAAACATGACATCAGTAATGACATTGTGTGAGTCACAGTATGGTCTAGATCAAGGCAAAGAGTCACTAACAGCAGGCGACCGCTGATATAAATGACAACTGGGAAGACAGAGATGACTTCTGATAACACCTTTTCTGAAGGCGGCCAGGCTTTTGTATTTTTTTTAATCAACAGTCCTATTTCATATTTTGGCATGAGGTATAATTTTAGTGAATCTATATATTTAACATTGGTATAGTATTTGAAAACTTTTAGTTCAAGCTACATGTAATTTGGGTATTTAGGTAGAAGGAACTAAGTGTCCTTGTAAAACCAGAGTAAGAGCTATGTCCGCATTGTCAGCAAGAAGCCAAGCGCCTTCTCATTTCATTTTGAAAAAGTTAATAAGTAGGTGATTTTGAATAGCAAGGTATGAAAAGGGTAACTCGAAACTACCTATTACAACAAAACTGATCTGCAAGCCTGCCGTGTAATCTGACGGAAAAAAGGGGCAAGCAAAATGACAATTTCCCATCAGTAAAGTATACATATTCAAAATTAGCTGAGAATTTACAGCAATGCTGATGAATAGCAGTGAGTGCTCGGGTGAGCAGGCCTGCTTGGGGGTTGTCATTTCCCCGGTGACAGCAGTCAGTCTGCTGGGGCCAGTGCGTCCAGGCTGAGTCAGTCCACTGCAGTTCGCAGGTGGAGCAGAGGGACAGATGACACGTCTCATTCCATCTGCCAGCACACACCTCATGTCAAGACTACGTTATTCATGCAGCCAATTCTTGGTCCCAAAACTACAGCTTCAGAGAGGTGGAGGATTGTACTTTTGTGGAGTTTTTTTTTTAAAGTTTCATTTTAAAAAATGAAATAAGTTCGGCATGTTGTCGAGATGGTAACCAACCGACCTCCTATTACTTCTAACTTTGTAAAGGCCTTACGTGTTCCAAATGGCAGATTTCTCATGGTACAGTAACACTTAGGATTTTTCATCATTTCTTCTTCATCTGTTCGTGTGTTGAGGACGACTCTGATGCTGGAAGAGAGCAGCCGGAGTCAGAGCACTGCTGCTGCAGCTGACTAAGTGACATGGGTTATGTAACTGGCAGAAGGTCCAAATGAACCAAATGCTTATGTACTGTACGTTAAACAGGGTGAGATCATGCAAAAAAGAAATACAAACTGCTTTAAACACATGTGAACAAACTGTGTCATATCACTTTTTGAAAAACTGTTATCATCTCCCATCTTCTTATTACATAACATTAGCTGAGAAATTTTTTCCCCCAACATGTAGCTCAACTCGTACATGTTCTGGACATTTTCTATATCAGGGTAACGTGGGAACTGGGTGCTTCCAACATTCCCACCAATACATAAATATTATTTACCAAAGACTGTAGGGCATGTAGCCACCGTGAACCAATTGGTTTGTGGACTACAGATTCAAAGCCTTGATTTTGGCATGTTGGCCATCACCATCTTGTTTTTTCTGGAACCAGAAGTGACCATATTTGGACAGGGTGTAGCTGAAGAGGGATAGCCTGCCGGTCGCAGTGGTAACAACTTGTCAATGACAAGGTAGCTAAGCTCTAAAGCATACCCAGCTTTATAGTCTGTTTTCCTCTAAATGGGACCATCATTTAAAGAGAATAAACATCATGCTGTATTGAAGAAGACTTGGATCAAGCGGCTGAGACCATAAACTCATTAGGAAAGGTAAAAGTAATAAATCAGGTGAGAATTGGGGTCATTATTCAGAGACTTCTATACAACTGTACTTCTTTTTGCAACCAGTTGAGTCGCCCCCTGCTGGCCCTTTCAAAGAATGCGGGTTTAAGGCACTTCCATATTGGCTTGACTTTTCACACCCTACACGACATTCTGTCTTTATGTCAGGTCAGGTACTTTTGTCCCATCATGCCCCTCTGTTTCTCCCAACACTGCATGTCCTCATTCCAGATTTTGCTGGGAAGAAACTAAAGCTAAGATGTTCAGCCATTCAGTAAACAACATTCGGCTCTTCATTCAGAGACATTACAGACACCTAAACTGGTAAAGGTCAAAAACAAAAGGACACTCAAACGTGTTCACAATAAGCCTGCGTGTCTTCAGTATCAGATTCAGGATGCTTTAATAGACTGTTTTACATGAAAACCTCTGCGAACATGTGTGTGTGAGTGCGTGTGTGTTTTTGAATGTGTGTGTATGTAGTGTACGTGCGTGATAGCGAAGGGGCAGAGAGACCTCTAAAGCACCAGTCCAATTAAAAGCTGAGTTCTGAGCAGCTCTCAGAAGTCTTTGTGTTGTTTGTGTGTTGGTGTGGGTGTGTATTTGCAATTTACTCATTTTACCTTATGGAGGGGCGGGAGGTGATGAAAACTGAAACCAGATAAGCTCTGAGCAAGCCATTCAGAAAAACACTCAGAGTGCATTAAATCTTAAACCATGACACTTTATCTATTTCTGGGCTCTAGCACATTAGATTAAAAATGCAACAACATCAAGCTTTTTATTCAAATGAAGCGCACATTTTAACAAAATTTGGGAAAAAAGTTTGAAAATAATCTACCCCCAAAATATCCACTACAGTTATGCTAATTCTCCAGTCGGGTGTCATTAAACCATTGCTGAAGAAAAGCTGGACAATGATCCCTAAACAGTGGAATATTTTTGACTAGATTATACAGTTACTTGATCTAAATATTACAAAACTTGCTGAAGACCAGAGTGAAGGCAAAAAACAAGCAGAAAATAAAGATACAGGTTCAAGCTTCTCAAACGGTAAATTAAATATCTTTGGGTTTTGGATTGTTGGTCCAGGTAAAACAAGCTATTCAAAGATTAAACACTGAGCACCGAGAGCTCACGATGGGCAATATTTAGGCAATTTGTTGACATTCTGTCGTCTTAACAATTCATCAAATGATGAAGAAAATAATGACAAGACTAAGTGATAATGACATAAAAATTTGTTCGGCCCTATCATCAAATTTTAGATATCTAATGTATTCAATTAATTTGCTCTCTAACAGTTAGAACACTGTATGAAGGGTAACCAAAAACATGGTGAATCTGATAAGGATGTTAATTTGGTCAAAGCTGAAACTCGGCACTTTAAATTCATATTGTTTCTTTTCAAATGCAGTATGCTGGAGTACAGAGCCAACACAACAAAAACGTATCACTGCTCGAATACTAATGGTCTCCTCTGTAACAAGATGGTGGTAAATAAATAAAGTGGAGGGATAATCAGCAAATCAGCTGTGCTCTGTTTGGTATCAAAATGCCCTGCAAAGTGTCTCAGTGCTAAACTGACTAAAGTTAAAGTATATTACCGGCGAGTCACAAGCCTGATTCCTTCCACGGTCACAATGTTTTCTGTCCCTGAGTGAGACATGTAAGAACGGGGCTATCCTAAGCTGTATGAAGAAGGCCAAACATTATAAGTTGGATTTATCTTGAAGGGCTGCTGGATACACTGAAAGCATCAGTAACCTGTGGTTCGACAGATGCACTGAAGCTATTCTTATCCCGAGCAGCCAGCTGCCTATTACAGCGCTCTCCTCTGCCCTAATCAACCGCTGCCCTCATTTCCAGCCACCTGCAGGGAGAGTTACACCAGTTGGTGATTGAGGAGGGATTGGAGCGGGCAAGAGTGCCACAAACCCTTAGCCTGGAGACAGAGCTTAGGGACTCCTGCGGTCTCAGTCTCTGTGTGATGTTGTGACTGTATACGTCTAGTCACTGAAAGTCAAATTTCAGTTTTATTAAAACCTTTTCATTTTCACTCCGAAACATGATTTCAAAGGCCTCATCCTACGGTGGCCTGTCTCTGAGGAAGTGGATCAGAGACAGGAGTTAGAGTAGTAATTCATTAAAATGTTTTGTGCATATATAAAATACAACAATGCAAAAAGACTCTTAGTCGTGTTTTTATGGGTCAGAAATCATCTCCAATCTTGTGACGCTAGATGCTTTCTCACAGCACCAGGTAGAGTAATGAGTTATTAATATTGATCAGAACCAAAAACAAAACCACACTGAGATATTACTGTCAACAGCTGTGAGCAGCTTATTTCTACTCAAACGCAGACAATGGCATTTCTGTATATGTATCGTCTTGCTGTGGTTTCTCAGTGCAGTATAGAAATTAAAATGTTTAAGGACACATGTCTGGTGAAATGTATTCAAGCAGATTTATTGTAAAAGAAAGCAAACATATGCTTCGTAATGTTTTGTTTGCTCTGTATTAAAGGGGAACTTGGTCTTGGGGACTACTACTGGGTATGTTATGCATTAGTTGCATAAAGCCTTTTGAGGTTGCAGAGGGAGCTGAGCGAAGTCTGCTAAATGTAGGCTACTCAAGTGATGTCACATTTTCTTTTTTGTTTCGTTTGCTGTTGTTAGTTTGAAAAGGAAAAAAATCTTGGGATGTGGCGTGACAAAGAAGTGAGCTTACCAGACCTCTACAGCCTCATCTCTGCTCGAGTCTTGCAGCTGGATGCTACGTCAGTTGCTGTTAGCATAAAACACCAGAATCTCAGAGTGAACTGCCGGCAGTTAAGTTGAATTGTGGGTTAAGTAGGTTTTGCAAAAACAGACAGTCTGCTTCTGCTGCATCGATTGTTGTTTTTTTTTTACATGTCCATCAAGAGTCCAACAATGTCATAGGTATGCACTACTCAGTGGAGTACTCTTTTAATTGAAGTCCTGTCAACATCCTTTGAGAATACTATGTGAAGAAGTTATGCCTTATTTCAATATGTTCTGTATTGTATTCATTCAGTAGCTTAGTGTTCAAGTTATGTATCAAGACAAATACCAAACCATTTTTGAATATTCCACCTTGGGCCTAGATAAATAGTGATGATCTATTTTAGGGTGAAAAAATATTTATCAACTAATCGTTAGTTCCAGCCCAGATCCAGATACCCCAGACACTGGGGAAAACAAAAGCATCCCACTTTTAGTAAAAGTGAGTAGGGAGAGAGACAGAGACCAGGGTTTGGGTTTCAGGGTTTACTTTAAATGAATGGAGTGCCACACAAACAGAGCCCTGGATAGGATGTAATCAATCCCCTTCACTTCAGAAACAGATGGCAATTCTGTACACAGCACCAGGGATCAAACTGGATATTACACTCAAATATGTTAATGTTTATTTGAGGCACACAAAGGACGTCTGTCAGGTCCGTGGCTCTGCTAAAACATGCATGTTGGGGTAGGGTTTCTCTGTCGGACCCACACAAAGACACTTACACACTCTTTCATACACGTTTTACACACACAGAGCTACAGAATGAATGCATGGTTCTCCAGTCTCCACATTAACGCCTCCACTGAATGGCACAGTTCAATCAGATATTAAATCCTAATCTTTTAATGAACCCATCTGTGGCTTGGTTGAAAGCATATTTAGAGTTTTTGTATCCTCTTACACAGAAATGGAAGTAAGTCATCCAGTCTTATGTATCTGCTTAGTGAAATATGTGATATATGAAATCAATAAAGGCGTTGATTTCTTGACCTACCTACAATTACTGTTTGCTGAAACAGAGCAGTGTGTTATTAATGGAGCACTGTGTGTGTTTGTCTACATACCAGTTCATTTTAGCAGGATAACCACCACCAGTTTATAAGGTACACCTACAAAGTGTATTACAATCCAACACAACAAACCTGAAAGAAATTCTATCTTCATGAAGCGACAATGTTCAGTTTTTCTTGAAACCTTTTTTAGGCTTGTGCAGACGACACGACTTTCAGCCTCGGTAGGTCACTGTGCTGTTTAGATTACATGACTTGCCGTCTTGTGACGGGAGTCTTGAAGTCAGGGTCAACAGGGGGTCACATACTCCACGAGCTGACAACGGCTCTGTCACCCGACGGCTGGTTCTCCAAACTACGTTTGTCAAGAAAAGTGAAACAGGAAATTACGCAAAACTACGCACGAACACAGCTGTTGTTTGTTGTTATCATAAAGATAACAAAGCAAATATAAAGACAAACATGGGTGAAAGAATGGATTAGCACACACAGGTAGCAGGGATCATCAGAGAGAGCTGGAGGTCAGTAAATAGTGTTTTGCAGTGAAAAAGTAGCTGCCTGCTCTCACTTTATTTTTATTTTACTAAATATTGTACATAATATTACAGCCTAGACCCCAGACCTCTCTTTAAAAACAGCAAAGCTCAGAAAAACCTTGAACACATTTGATTTCCTTTAACCCTCCAAAAAGAGTCCTGCCTTTCTGCACGTGCTCAGTAAGTGTGATATCGGGCATTTGTAGTAAAGCCTGCAGCAGAGCCACAATACCTAGAGGCTACTTGTTCAGTGGGGGGGTTTAAATAACACTTCCAGTTGTGGTGCCTTTTTGCCTGGTTACTGAATGTGTGTATACGTGAAAGAGAGATGTATGCACGTGGAGGTCAGGTGAGCCCTCATTGCTGTGATTAATGAACTTGCTGTGTGCGTTTGTGTTTGTGTAGATGTTACTCCAGCCCTCGGGGCTTTAGAGCCCATTGAGCATGCATGGAAATGACCTTCTTCCAGTAAGTGTACATGTTCCTCAAGACTAAACTCACCTCCACCCACCATCCACCCCACCCGGGCTACAAACACTGGGAAATGGACATCGGGGTGTATTTTCTGCCTTCCTGCCTCATTCCTGGAACACTCACAGAGGCATCTGTCACTAAAAATAGCTCCCTCATCATCAGATCTAATAGCCTTGTTGGTGTTTTGGCAAAGAGTAAGAGAGCATCCTGCTCCATTGAAACAAGTAATGGTTGCACAGGAGGCTCCATTCACATTGCATTAAACGTAATGACATTGAGCAAGAAGCTCAAGATGGCTTTATTGGATTGGCACTGTGTTATGTCAGGAAAAGGAAAAGATGAGGTAGCCTAAAAGCATTCACAGGATATTTGTGACATCACTCATCACCTCACATATTCGCAGGGTTGTTGTTATGTTGCACTCACAAGATATCTGGTTAGAACATTTGCGTGGTATTTTATATTACCCAGCTACAGGGAAGCTGAATTAAAAATGGGAGAAAGAGAATATCAATAACAACAAAGTCAGTGCACCGGCATTAAAATCACTTGATGCACACATAATGTGTATTTGTTTGATATTTGTCAGGAGATTTCTGAATGTTTACTTTACCTTATAATACATGACTCACTGCAGCAAACAGGAAAACCACCTCCTCCACCCAGATAAAAACAGAAATATAGTAACAAAGTGCAGGATGAATTGCAGCTTATAAAACAACCAGGCGAATGTGGAAGTGAAAGCGTATGCAAATTAAAGAGACTGCAGTGACAGAATGACATGTAAAAGCAGAAAATGAATGCTTTCTTCGGTCTGTGACTGGCACTACGGGTTTGGGTGTCAACCATAAATATGTCACCTACAGAGTGTGGAAAAAAGCTAAGAAATAACATGTTAAATCAATGCCTAACAAAACAATATAGTGTGATGGTTTTAATTTAGCTTTAATTGGATGAACATTTCCATTAAGTTGCTTGATGGAGCCACTAATGGCTCTAATTCTGCTATTCTTACCGCCTAGTCTCACCAGCTTTCAAAACAGCAAATTATCAGGGCAAAAATCAATTCATTTGACTGGTATAGCTGTAATCAGAGTAACCACTTACAAAAGGCAAAGTAAATTCATGCAAAACTTTTGTGTTGAGTCTCACTTTGGTGAGCTTTAACAGAACTTTTGTCACTAATGGAGCTGTGTTGCACCACCCACTTTAACGCCACCTGCTCTGCCAGGGTATAAACCGCTCCATAACACATGGTTTGTCGACAGTCACGAAACGTGAAGTCAGGCGGAAGAAAGCAATGTTAGAAAACGAAGGAAGAGAAAGTTGAGAAAGATAAGAGCAAACTACAAGGTGAAGAGAAAAATTAAGGGGTGGAGGGAGGGACAGGAAGAGAATAATCATCGCCCTCCGCTTCCAACATCCTGAAGGAGAAAGCTGATAGTCTGCGAGGACGAGATGATGCATTTAACCGGTGGGAGAGGAGAGTAGGAGGGAGACAGAGAAGAAGCAGAACCGTATTAGATAACAGAAAGCCCATTAGACAGCAATGTCCAGTTCTTGTGTTACTACTCTCAAAGTATGTAGAACGCCTTTCATTTATTTAATAGAAGACATTTTAAAGAAAGCAAAACACAACACAATGACCGTTAAACTGGGTTTTGTCGGAGAGATCTTGTATTGGAATAAAACAGGATTTGGCTGCATACGGTGGAGTCGAGGACACACACAGACTGAAACCCCGGATAATGTTCAAAAAATGTACACAAGGATATGAACAACAAGGTGACTCACAAACAAAAGTGCAAAGCGATCAAAGCGAGGAAACACCAAAACTCCAAAACAGATTACCACCTTGTGAGATAAATGCTGCTAGAAGCTTGGTAACATAACGGGGCAGGGGTTAACTGGCGTCTTCTGTCGCTGAGCGCTGACATCAAGCAGATAGAAACATGCTAACGCTCTGCGGTCACTCAGCATGTCTGGGCATGTTTTAGGCATGACAAAATATGCTCAAAGCAGATAGCCTCAATAATAAATGCGACCGATTTTCAAATGTGCTCTTGGTAAACACTATTGATGAACTACTGGATAAGCATAATGATTTTTTTGCTATGATAACTGTCATAGTATACGGTTTTAGCAATTAGTATGAGGTACACACTGTATAGAATTAGTGAGTAGAGGGGAAGTGGGACACAGCTAATAGCTCTCCAGGCTAGCTAGCCTGGCAACCTAGCTAGTGAGATTGCCAGTGAAATAAAGTTAAAAGTGTCTAAAACCAATTCCTCTTTTGTGGAGCAGTAAATAATGGCTTCCTCTGTTTTGGACTTTCAGTCTCTCTGTTTACTTAAAGGTCAGCATGTACTGGTTAAAAAAGGTGCCATGTCAAAGTTCACCACAGTTGTACCCAGCACAAAAGATTTGCATGGATTTATTTCAGCCCAGCAAGCGGATCCCTTGATTTTGGAGGCTCCATTGAAAGTAAGTAAATTTGGTTCTGGAAGTGAAGTGCTTACACGCTGCTGTGAACATGCCGTAAGTCTCAAAAATAGGGACACTAGCGCTCATGTGAAACATAGTCACTGTACGGCAAATACTGTGGAGCATCTACAGATAATTACCATGACATTTTGTTTAGTTATTCTCTTTACCCAAAGGTGGAAAGTTGCCTTTTCCCTGCTTCCATGCTGCAACCATCAGAGACAGCTGATGAGAAATTAAGTGTCCCACCGAGCTCTATTATCTGCAGTGCGAACTAGGGCTGGACTAGAATATTCGAATATTCGAATATTCAATATTCGGTGGGCTGGTATTCGATTTGAAAATGTGACATTCGACATTCGTTTTTTTTTTTTTTTTTTTTTGCACAGCGTGCATATATGTTTTACACTATAAAATCTGGTGAAATAATACTTAACATATAGCTTCGTTATAGTTACTTAATAAATATATATTACTTCTTGGACTACTGAAAGTGTTCCTGCAACGGGAGTATTCAAAAGAGCGCAGAACAGCGGAGTTTGTATGGACAGAAAGAAGTGCATGCCTGAGCTTGTATTTTGGGTTAAGCTGCATTGTGGAAAATAGAATAATAGAAACAAAATGGATTGTCCCTTTTACGCGTTTTTACCCTTATTATCAATCTAAATCAATCTATTACGAAATATAGGAGACTTTGAGATTTTACTGCGACGTCATCGTCTACGTGCCCCAAACCGTTTGGATGAACGGTTTCTGGAAATAATCAAAATGCAAACTGAAAAATTGTGCATGTGTTGTGGTGGATAATTCAAATGCGCTGTGGAGAGTCGGGTCAGGACTCTGGGTTTGCCTTTACAGAGAGCGGCTCCAATAACCAGGCTTTGTTGCAATGAGCGTTTCCTTTATTTTCTCCTTAAGGTGCATAATTACAGTCTTATCTATTGGCATTGAGGAGATTTGTGGTTTCTGAAACCATAAACAGAATACAAATAATATGTAAATAATAATAATTATCTTTAAAGCATAACATCTAAAGACAAAAGAAACACTGTGTAATCCTATCGTATGTACGCATTTTCTACTTCAATGATGGCAAACTTCTCATTCGACTTGTCTGCTACAGATTATACATGACTTAAAAAATGCCAAAGAAACAGGCTAAGTAAATACAGCAACAAAACAGAAACTTACGGTTTTATGAACGCACAAATCACTCCGAACCAAGACTAACACCTAACAGCGGTGTGAAGTTTCTCCAGTATTCTCCGCTGCAGACAAGCCTCTCACTTTTCGTGTTGCTGGGCAGAATAGAGCGTGTGAGCCCCCTACTGGCCAGTGACTGTATATTCATGCCCTACAGCCTCCCAGCAACAGATGGCCTTTTAACACAAGCGGACAGGCAGCCTAAAGAGATTGTGCAGCTCGAAAATTTAAATATAAATGATACAAATTGATTTTTCGAAGCTTCGAATAATCGATGTTCATTACTATCGAAGCTTCGAAGCTCAAAAAATGGTATTCGGACCAGCCCTAGTGCGAACATGAATTCCTCCGAGCTCAGGAGACACTATTGTGTACCTGACCCTGACCTCTAACCTCTCTGTGAAAAGATGGGTGAGCTAAAATAGCAGCAAGTCTCAATGTCTGTCAATACAGTATCGCATAACACCAAGGACAGTGAGAAACCAGAAAGAAAAATAAATACTGTAAGCTGTGTTCTGTGACCCTTTCTAAAATCTCTCCACTGTGACAAGGCTGCCGGCTTTCATTTTGTGCTGACCTGAGCACTCACTAAAGTGTTTTACATATACAGCTTCTGCTGTTATTCAGAGCAATTTACAGTGAATACATTGGGTGAATAAGGCAATCAGCGGTAAGGGCTGCAATGGGGATGGCTTTAGTGCTCTGACAATGATCATTTGACCTCAACATAATGCGGTAAGAGAACTATGCTCTGAAAAGGAATCAAAAAGAGAGGAGGGATGTAGACGAGAGGTGAGGGAGGAGTTGACGTGAAGTTTTTCTTGAAACCTGAGTTTTTTCGGCAGGAGATATAGGACTATTTCTGCTTCTTTGGCTGAAGCAACAAGGTCATCCCACCACTGGGAGAAAAGAGGGGGGAGGGAGACCAGACCTGGTGTCAAACTTAAGCCTAGTTAGGATCTTCACCCAGTCGCTAAATGTACCAGATCAATCTCCGAACACGTGGCCAGTGGGTTCCTAATAGTGGGGTTGCTTAATATAGAGATGAGCTTCTCGTGTTGACAGCTAGAACCGCTCACTGTCTTCATTATGTTCTCTGAGCTCACGGATTGGCTGTAATAAATGTCTTCCTCTGTCCTCTTTTCCTTTCTATTTGTCCTGTGTGCAAGTCTCTTCCCTTTTTTTCCCCCTCATCTGTTCTCATTTTTAAGGACACAATTCCACTGCTTCTATGGCTAATAAACTGAGGTGCTCATATATAGATATGATCTGAGACTGTTATTATCAGGGGTCTTTTGAACACCTTGCTGACAGATGGAGTCAATAAGCTTAGTATGCTTGGAAGGGTACCTTATTCTAAGGTTTACGTTACAAATCCACAAAATGTTTGCAGGGCCATGCTGTCTGATGTGCTTGAAATTTCCCACATGTATCTATGTTGATAAATTCACCGCTGGTAATTCTGGCAGCCACGGGGAAGATTCTACCCCTTTTAAGGCCAAAACGTCTCTATAAAATGTTTCACCTGAAGCGGTGTCCAATTTTATGACAGTAATTTCGACACCAGAACAGTGGGCATGCTGGAAGAGGAGTTAGGGCACATGGGTAGCAAATTACAAGATGTAGTTTATTAGGGAAATATGCCTCTTTAAAGATCATGTATCTCTTAGTTCGGGTGATGAGAAACTGAAACTATATCCATTTTGGTCTTACTTCTTTGGGTTTTTATTTAGAGCACACACACACACTGCTGACAGACACTGGCCAGAGTGACACGGCCGACGAGGCATCTTCTGAATGTCATGCATGTCGGACAAACGAGCCTTGCTCAGTTGCTCGGCTGCAGTGCTTGGGAAGAGCTGGGGCAGTATGTGAATAACATCTGTCCCTAAAACACTGCAAAGTTGGTCAGTTGCTCATTTCAGACCAGATGGTCGCTAGTGTTGTAGGTGGCAGTATGAACTCTGGTCGCAACTATAAACGTAATTTAGCAAATATAACTTTTCAACAATTAAGCGTAACTCACACAGAATTGAAACTGAATTGTCCAATATTAATAATTTAATAAAAAAGGCCTCTGACAGGTATTGCAATGAATTGCATTGAAATTCTTCTGTAAAGGAATTGTGTAGGGAATAACTGCAGTATATGTGTCACCCCCCGGTTTAGTGATGCTGCTGTCACTGACCAGCTATGCCTTGGTTCTGTCAGGGCCCTTAGGGGACTTGAGATATCTGAAGTAGCGTACAAATACAATAACACCCATTAACAAACTGTCACCACACGTGTGTGCTGCTTATCCATTCAAGTGACTCATGTCAACCCAGACAACACTTCACACCTCCATGTCTGGTTCACCAACTCAAACAAAGGGCATGAAGTGTAACTAAAGTACATGTTTGCTTATATTAAGATAAAGTAAGAGTGATGATCTCGCCTGCAGCTTCACGGGGCCTCTTGAACTTGAACTGTGTTCAGACTGCAGGCCAGAGTGACCCATAACTGATTTTATTGCTCATAAGTGACTCAGATCAGTATATATCAGTAATAGTGTGAACAGCAAACCGTCACATGGAATCTGATTTTTTCGAGTTTGGATTTGGGCCGATTTCATATACGGTCCAAATCACCCTGCCAGAGTTTCAGCACTTTTAAAAAATAAATGTGAACAGTCAATCCAAAATCTGATCTGAGCAATAAATCAGAATAGAGCATTAAGGCCAGCAGTATTTCACGTCGTGTGTTGTCAGGTCAGGGTCCAGACTGCCCACAGATGTCAGCTATCAGTGTTTCCCCTATATTCATTGAGGGCTGCTGAATTGACCACCGCTACTAAAATTACCCGTGATCATTAATCAGTGCGCTACTAATGTTTTCACTCGCACTGTGAAAACTGTGCGAGCACGGTAACACTAAACGCTTGGCTAGCTTCGATTATTCACTCTTAATTACTATCGGAGCGTCGAACCTCAAAAAAAATGACATTCGGGCCAGCTCTAGTTACCCAAACTCCTGGAAAAGTGAGGAAAACGTCACCCTCCCCTTCAGACTGTGCAGCTGAGCAGGAAAGCTCACAATAGCCTACGTCTTTTGGCTGATTTGGAATTTAACATTAGCGTACATTATTAGGAGGTAGGCTAGCTTGCAGCTGCATTTCATTACTGACTCCAACTATTTGTTCACAGATATGGTAAATAAACATTTGTTCCAAATGATGTGAAACTGCATATTTATCATTAGAAAAAGGACAATTTTCTTGGGGGAGGACCCCCAACCCCCACCACCATCGGATATGGGCATCTAAGCCTACACAGCAAACATTGCAATTTTTTTTATGCTATTCCAACGTGCATCACATGCTCATGGACACCACAGCACTGCTGCTGACACAAGTTGTACTGGGGGTTTATATTCAGACATACAGCAGGGTGCACTATGCGCAAAAAAATCTTTCGCTTCACCTCCGCTGCTCCAACTCCATCCTCAGGGAAACACTGCTATGGATCAAAGGGTCCATAGCAGCAGACCCCATGCAAGTCAGGGGGAAAAGAATAAGAATAAGGAGTAAGATGAAAAAGAAAGCTGTGCCAGTGGATTACTTTAAGTACAACTGCTAGAGTTGGATGGGAGGCCAGTGGTGGGAAGGATGTGGACAGAAGCATAGAGGAGCAGTAATGACTGGCACACTTGCTCCCATATTGTCTGGAATACTTGTCTTTCAGGATTTCTATGAAAGTCATGTTCTTCTGATGAGATGCCCTCTACAGTAAGTACTGTGGACAGTAGGATTATAGGATTGCATAATGTTTAGTCCTTCCTTCGGTTGCATGTGTGTCTTGGCAACAGTTAAAGCAATCATTTTGGATAAGTTGCCTAGTCAGATTTTCTGTCATGCAGGCCATAGAGTTGCGTAGTAGTGTTAGTGGTATTATTGCCTCTGATTCCTGAGGTTAAAGCAGCTTGAAGTGACATGTGAGTCTCTTCCGGTTAAATCATCAGCAGATATTTGACAAAAAGTTAAAAGCACAGGCCTGTGTACATAAAAACTTTTGAGGTAGAAATGAACTCCCACACTGAAAACACAATCTTCGGCTTATCAGTTCACTTTTAAATTTGAGATGCATTCTGGATGAATTCAGCAACTTACAGCACAGTGTTTTGTTTTCAACTGCAAAAACTAAACGTTTCGAATCCGCTATCGCTCCACAGCAACGGCAGCCAAGGCTCAGGGGTATTGTAGTATTTTGAGCCGACAGTCGTGCTGAAATGAAGAACACAACTCGATTTCTTTCAACTAACTAGTGGCCATTACATATAGGATCATTACATTATCCAAGAGAGCTCCATTTGTCTTTGTAAAGTTACTGTGGGGATGTCGTTTAATGAAACTGACATGGGAATACAGAATGGGGAAAACTTCAATCCTTGTTTTTTTTTTAGCCTTCTGAAGACTAACAGAAAGATCAGTTGTGGTTGACTTAGTACCTCTAGACATAAATGATTTCTTTCCAGAAGTCTTGTAAGTGTGGGCAGCTCCAGAGGGAACGTAAGTCATCAACAGTGTGAGAAGAGAGAAGTGAGCAAGCGTTTGATTTTGACAGACCTATTTGGTACAGAGTTGTGGGTGTGATAGTGTGAGACTGTATTGAGATTTCTGCACGTGGATCTAAATTAGCAGGGAACTCACAATCCAATTTCGAATCTCAAGATCAAAAGATCATCACAGCGGCCATCACAGGTGTGATAATCTGAGCAAAAACAGACAAGAGCAGATCAGAAAACTGGTTGGACAAATTAAAGATGAAAAGTGGTGAATAGACCTGTAATAATGTTAAACATGTACTGTTTTGGTGCTTCACTTGCTGTAAATTGAAACACATGCATTCACAATCCACTCATCACTAGCTCTATTTTATCTTGACATGATAAACCAATCAGGTCTTTATTTGGGATTTGTGCTCAAACAAAAAACGGTCTCATACTAATTTGTGCATGAAGAAAGCTCAGGGAGCCCTCTGAGATGTTCTTCTTTTACACACATACTGTTGCCCTCTGAGATGTTTGAGCTTTTTATTTGTTGTTTAAGAATAGTTCTAATTAAAGCCCTGTTCTGCAGACAGGGGACGAGATGGTACAGCAAATGGGAGGAAAGATGAAAGATAAAAGGCGATAAGGAGACAGAGGCAGAAGAGGGAATAGGCGAGGAGAGGAACAACAGGCGAAGCAGGGAGATGAGAGTTTTAGTGGGGACACGGCCTGAAAGAAAAAGCACAGTGAGTACGGGGTGGGGTAGTAGAGTGCAGAGGAGATGTATAATGATCAATTGTCCACAGCCTGTGGCAGTCTACAAACCCCTCTAATCCTGAAAAGACTCTCCCTTTTTTAATGATGCAGAGGGACAAGGAAGAAGAAAGAAACGCTGTCAAACTCCGCATGGCTGGGTTTTACGGTTTTTGGAGGATTTTCCTGACTCTCTTATGTTAGGACCAGATGTAACATGGTTCGCACACTTTCAGTGTTTGGGTGCTGTTTCTTCACGTGGCTACAACTGTTGGCAGTCGGTGTCCCGTAGTGCGTTGTGAAAATATATAATTCAGTTCATAATCAGCATAATGTCTAGGAAAAGCATAACTTGCACGCTATCATGGCGAGACTGCAGAGGCGGAGGTTTAGATCAGCTACTGTAGGGCGCCTGGAGAATCAAGGCCATGCATGACAGTACTACAAGGAGAACAAAGACTCAAGCAAAGCTCACTGTATTTCATTCAGTCAAAAAATCCCTGTGAGTCAGAGCCTATTCAACGTTTCAACTGTTCATCCGCAGTGGTTTTTCTTTTCCATCCTCTTTAATGAAATTGCGGGATGTAATACACACAACACACACACACACCAGCAGCATAGTGTGAAACAGACTGCAAGATTAAGGCAGTCACTTTTAATTTGAAAATTGAACATGAGGGGGAAAATGTAATATTGTAACTGTAATGACCTGTTCAAATTTAAAGTGTACAGTCTATAAGCACAAAAGAGTGTCTGAAGCAAGTGGGGCTGAACGATGAATCGTTTTCAAATCGAAATTGCGATTTGAAAGAACACGATTAGCTAATCATGAAGACGGCAACCAAAATGCAGGTTAATTATACAGCGCAACTGGCCCGTTTTAAACAGTCATGCAGTGGCAGAGTCATTCCGTTGTCATCCTTGTTTGACAGACCTGCTCGCCAATCACAAGCGCCATGCGCTGCCTGTCATGGTCCTACTCCCCAATCAGAGCGGGCACAGGGCGTGTACATTTTACAACAACAAACAAAACTACAGGAAAACGTGTGATGAATGGCCAGCCGAACAGACACAGGCGTCAAATCACACTGAAGTGTTTCAACAGCGGAGCGTTTAGCCTGCACGCTGTTAACATGTTGACAATTTGTCGTTTTGCCTGCTCCAACTACAGATAACAGCTCTCTGTGAACCCGTTCCATTCCGCTCTCTGCAGGCTAACGTTACATATCCACATGGAGTAAATCAGAATAAGAGCATCTGATTTTGCTTGACTTGTTCAGATTTTGCTCATTTGTTCCGTTGTCCTTGATTTTTGCGCTTCTGCTATGGTTAAGTAGGCTATGTAGTTACATTGTTTCCTTTTTGTCTGTTTTAACTGTGTTTATTGTTGATGTACGATCGGGAGTCTGCAAAGGGTGTTTTATTTTTAAAAATAGACGGGCAACAAAACTTCAATGAAAAAAAATCCCAAATCGACTCCTTATCGCAATATTTGGCAGAAAAATCGCAATTATATTTTTTTTACCCAAATCGTTCAGCCCTAGTTTGAAGTAGTTTGCCTTGTGTTCCATCAGTGTATTCTTAAGATTCACTCTTTGTCTGACCTATTGCGTGCTGTATTGACCTAAATCATTAAAGTAAGCTAACAATAAAAATTAGGTGAAAACCAGGTTTGTTTCCAGTATAATCCACCTGCTTATATTTAGTTCCCGAACCTAAACATCAGCACTGCTCAAGAGGTGATACAGTTACCAAGTTAAAGGTACTCTCAAGGGATGGAATCCAACTGCTCATCTGCAACACAACAAATGCAGTCTAAGGATATAGTGCATCTTCCAAAGTTTCAGTAACACCACTCTGCTCTCATATTTTCCCTTGCATAATGTTTCTGAGCACAGTACACCCTCTCTTTATTAAGAATTACGTTGGTTTTTACAACAGAAAAGTCTTTCTACAACCCATTACAGAAGGATTACATAAGGTCAGAAGATGTCTCGCTGTACTTCAAGACTATGAGCCAGATCACTGAGCTAGATCATTTGGGTGACCCTGACCCTGTCTCAATTAGAATTTGAAACACAGATGTTATCTTATTGCAATCACACAAATATTCACAAGACTTAATATTTCTTTTACGTATATAGATGAGGAGAAACCACATAGGAGCCAGGGTGCTTTACAGATTCCCCTTAACTCCACATCAATCAAAAGACTGAAAAAAGACCGGCATCAAAAATGTTCATTTATTCCAGTGTGGTGCTGTGGAAATAAAAACCGGGAACACACACAGACTTAGGAGTTTCAGCACTACACAAACAGACTTGTCATTTAATTCAACATTTCCCAGATGGGTGTTTGATTACTGTCATGGAAAAGCTAATGAAACCTGACACCATCTTCAGGTCCCGCTAACAAGAAGTGGCCATCTGTCACTGGAAAAAAAGGGGTTTTTATATATCAGGGTTAAGTGTGATTACATTTAAAGATGGACAGAGGCAGAAATCGTGTAATAAAATGAACCCATTAAAAGGCCACCGCTGGTCAGGTCGTTGACAGATATCCCACACTGCTTTGAGACAGAGAGAAACTGTGAGAGGAAAGAAGGCCATTAGAGAGAGAAGGGGGGACGGGGGAGCCATTAGTTGTAGACTGAAGGGGTAAAGGGGGACACTAATGATCTACACAGACAGCTGTCCTACTAATTAGTGCAGAGTGAGAGGTGCAGATCTCTGCATTCACCACCAATGAGGGCCAAAGTGAAGGACAGTGGAGCCGAATGACAGTGGGAGTGAAGGATGCTGGGTAGCAGCTGACCGAGTGGCTATGTCTCAGAGTTGTGACTTTCTATTCTGCGCTAATGAGAGCGGGGACATGAAGACTGATATCACAATCTGCTGCGTGCATAATTGGAAGAACTCAATCTTTAATTGAAGCCACTTTAGGAAAAAAAAAACATTAATTATTAGGCTGTGTGCCCTAATATTTTAATAACTGCTGATAAAAGAATAAGGAGCCTTCTGCACATACGCTGTATCGACAGCGATTGTTTGTTCCAGCAATAAAAACACCACATCTACATCTAGCTTGCTAACAAACAGCTCATTACAATTCATTAGTCATGTTTTTCAGGGCTAAAGCTCCTCCTCAATTCTGTCTCATATTTCACTGAAGAATAAAACAGGAAAAAACTCTAACATTCCACTCTGCATTGCTGTACACTCAGTGCCAACTTCTCATAAGTAATTATGTCAACGCCTCTTGTACATCAGTGCAACTGCAGCAAGGACATTAATCCCTACTAGCAGATGCTTTGTTGGTAGTGGGAACAAACTGTTGAGCTGCAGCAAATATTCTGCCTTAGAGTGTTGAAAAGGGTAGACAAACATTCAAAGGCTTAGATAAACATTAAGGTGCCAATTCATCTATCGTGTTTCCCAGCTCAGGCAGAGGGCAAAGGGAAGTGAGCCACAGAAACGTAACCACTCACCCAAATACTTGTAGCTTGCTCCAATCAAGCTGCGAACCTTTGAAGGGCCTCCTTTTAAGCATAAAGCCTCGGTCGCACCAAAAAAACTGGAAGAGACTTTCTTGAATACTGGCAAAATGGTTCAGCAAGCATGATGTATTATAAATGATTTCCCTCTTATAACTGCATCATTATAGCTTAAATGGTTTTTTAAGTTACAAAGTGAAATAGCATGGTCATATTATGGAAACTAGCAGTAATGATCAGAGGAACAACAATGCATTTTTTTGTATTTCAGCATACTGCAAGTTTTACCTTGATGTGGAACTAATGATATACACTATGACTTTCATTACTTTTAAGCATAATTACTTTTCATAATCAGTACTCAAAGGAAAGCTGTGCCAAATCTGTGTGAATGAAAAAAATTTTTTTTTTATTTGACATTCATCTGGGGACTGGACAATTTTGAAAGACATTTGAAATCACAGCACTGAAGAAAAGAGCTTTTGATTTTAATCCTTCAGATACGGCTGGCTGCGTAGAGCCGAGTTAATAATAAAGGACAGAAAAACATAGACATAGTCTCTGGAAGATCAGTGCATAGAGGAAAAAGCTGGGTAACAGGCGCTGAAGTGGCTCACATGACTTGCAAAGACAAAAATGTCTTCAGGGATGGGCGATTTTTGTCATCGAAAACACTCTGCTCCTCCACGGTTATTCTCACAATTCAGGAAGTCAGATTCTGATTAAATCCGCCCCCAATTTGCACCATTGTCCTTCAACACACCAATGAACCGGTGCCTACACTCTGCCAAACTGGAAGCCCGTTGGATTGGCGTACACATGCAGCCACACTTTTTTTCAACACATCACCAGAATAACAAAATGCCTAAATGAATGGTGGGCGGTGTATCTTTAATCTCCGTCCGCTGACTCACATCCTGGCCTCCTGTGTTGTCCCCTCCTGCTCATCCTGCATCCTCTCCAGAAGGTTCATGCGCACACATATAATAAAGGTCTTCAACACATACACGCACAGCGTCAGGATGTAATAATAACAGCCACACACTCACCATTAGGTTCTGAGCCCAGCGGACACTGAAGCTCGATGAGTGCAGGCACAGAGAGGTGAGTCACGGTGAACAGGGCAGCGAGGCAAAGGGCAATTCATTACACCGCTGCATGGGACACGCAGATATCAGCCCACTTCCCTTACATGACAAGAACTGTCTCATTTTGTTTCATTAAACTGGTCCTGTTCTTAATATAAATCATTTCAAGAGGATTTCAGCAATGGACAGAAGTTTTTCACTGCAGAAATTTTGACTTGTCACAGCATGACAAGAACAGGTTACAATAATTTAGTTAATGATGGCTCAGTTCCATCAAGCGTTGCAGAGAACCAGTGAGCCAGCATGCACAGCAGCAGGGCACTGGAACTGGTCATTATTAATGTTACCAATTACAGTTCTGTGCCTTAGATTGGTTACCATGTTTTGAATTCTTTCAATATTCTTTTAATTTTTCTCACAAGTGTTTGCTTTTCCGAAAGCATGTGTTTTTCCTTCAACCTGGCAGATTACAACACACTTTGTAATAGTTTCCTGAAGGTCAATATTTTTATATTAATTGAGTGATTTTGTGTAATGTGAAAGGGGTTATTCATAGTAATGGACTCAGAGAACTATCACTCAACTCTGCAGTTCCCTACAGCTATTTTAGCATCTTTCAGCTCATTGTTTTAATTTTTTACAAATGTACACTATGGATTCCCTCTCACCACTCTTCATACTCTCATTTCCAGCTACAGCGGGCAGCTGTTTTCACTGAAAAAGCTTTACAAACCGACTATACATCCATGGCGAACAGATAATGTTCGCCATGGATGTCCTTCTCTATGTTCTCCACCCGCTGGAGAACACAGAGAAGCACTCTCCTTTCAGCATTGTTTTAGGGAAACTAAAACAGGGCAAAAAAGGAAGGTGATAACTGCTCTTACAATCATCATTGTTGGCTAACCCGTTTGTTCCAACGCCTTTATAGGGTGATCATAGACTGTATATAAGACGTGGACATACTTTGTGACGTCACCCATTGTTGTGTGGACTGCTGTTTTGAAGCCTCGAGTTTGGCCGTTAAGGCGCCACTATGTTGATTTTTTTTGCAACTAGCGGAAGAAACGGTGGAGCAAACAGCTCCAAGTTTATCTAGCGAGCTTGATTAGCAAGGTGCATCTGTAATTCACATTAACTGTCATTTTAACCAGATTGATAATTTTGTCTAGCGAAAAACAGGCTTAAAACTAAAAGTACTCACCAGAAGAAGTGAACAACCAACACCGAATAAGCTTTTTCAGCGGCACTGGTTAGGGCTGGACGATATGGCCAAAAATGTTATCACGATAAAAAATTTCATATCTTTCGATATTGACAATTATCACGATAAGTATCGAATCTGATTTTTGCTCCTCAGTGAAAGTTGTAGAAACTTGTCAGAATATGACAAACATTTGATTCCAAACAGTGGATCACTTCGCAAATGTGAGGGAGAACATTCAAAACATTTATGATCTTATATCATTTTCAACAAATATGCACAAGTAAAATTAAGTAAAAGCTTTTTTTCTGTCCTTTTTCCTCAACAAAATAAACAAATTAATAAATATGTTTATTAATTTATAATAATAAATTAATAATATAATAATAAATTAATAATTCAGTCCTAATTTGTGTGTGATTCCAGTGAATCATATCAAACATTTATTAAATATTTAAAATTTGTCATGCATTTATTTAGTTATTGAAAAAAATTATATCGCAATAATTATTGTTATTGTTTTATTGTCCTAGCACTGGTTAAATTTACACAGCATTGTGGGTCCGAGACGCTCTCAGCTGAGAAGTTGGGTCATTTTACTGTTATTTCTAATGGAACCGGACTTGTTTTTGCAACCAGTCGCCACCTGGTGGCCGTTCAATAGAATGCAGGTTTAAGGGAATTCCGCATTGGCCTCGCTTCTCAGACCGAAGTATCCCGCTTGAAGGTATTACATGTACATATCAGTAAAATGTATATCAGTTAAAGTGAGAGTATGTAAAGGGAAAGGGAAAGTGTTATCACTCATACCGCAACTAATGACAAGTCATTAGAATTTACAAGAAATAAAACATACCCCTGTTCATTCCAGTAGACTCACCTTACTTGGGCTGGTGTGACTAGTTGCTTATGATGGCTAAAACTTACAAAATTAGATAAGATATTGCTGCAAAACAGACTTCACTGACTTTACAACTCTACTTTACCTGTGTCGCTGTTACACTAAATTTTACTGTTATGTTATTTCACTAGTGGCCACACTTCAGTAAAGGTTACGAAGGCTACGTGTCCGATGGCAATACTTTTGATACATTTTTGAAACATATATTTTCATTCATAATTTCTATCCCATTTCTGTGTAACTAAAGCTCACACCACTTAAACAAGAATGGGAGATTAAGTCTCCCGTCCTGGAGGTTGATCATTGAAACACATTACTGCTCCACTCGCATGAGGGACCCACTTGACACAAAGCTGCAGCCCATTTTTAGAGCATATACCTCTATGACAGTTGTTGGTTTGAGGACTCCCAACTGTCATTTGTTGGGATATTTACAAGGTGATCAGCAGCAGAGAGAGAACTGATCAATAAGCTCCCTGGCACTCAGTCCCACAAGGATTTGGCAGCCATGACCTGTAGCCCTCCTCATTGTACATTGTTTATAGATGTATTGGTGGGATGTCCATACGTCTTCCACTTAGTTAATGGTTTTCTCTGTGGCTCCTACAGGAGTGAGTGCATGAGGAGAGGTGAGAGGAGATCATTAAGACACGCGTTATTCACTCTGCAGCTTCCACTCACACACTCTGGTCATCAGTTCAACTCAAATAGGATTCAGCTGATTTGGCAAATGTGAGGGGTCCTCCAGGGGAACAATGTCGTGGGTGGAGTGGTGTTGGTTAATGAGTTGGATGGGTGGAGAGGAGGTAGTGATGCTCTATAACCCCCAAAGTCAGGAAAGGATCAGCTTATTTAAACTGAATCAGGTTTAATTTGAGGACCATGTACCACTCATTCATACTTAAGTTTGCATGCTTTGTGACCAAACCACAATTTCCTAATGCTGTGCAAAGAACAGTTGCACAAGACCACACGTTGTCATCCTCACATGATTTGGGTTGGTTAACATCCTCACATGATTTTTTTCCCACCTGATACAGAGACTTCTAACAGTGACCATTATCTCCTTCATCCAGTAAAGGAATGGGAAATCCTGGCATTGTGAAAAAGTCCTTAAAACGTGTGATTTGAACAACTATATTGCTGATATAGTATAAAAAGTATAATGCCAATCTCATCATCGCTACAAAATGTTATAAAAAGTAGCTAAAGTACAATTATTATAATCTTACAATTATTACAAGAAGCCATTACACAGTAGGCCTCCATTAGGGCACTAAGCGTGAGGTCCTTCCTTTATGCCACACATTAATCTACACCCAGTTAATTATTGGATCATTTGTTCAAGATCGAGAATAAAACATTATATACAAAACATCATTATACAAAATGTAAGACAAACTGTATGCCTCAGTACACAGTACCGCACTTTGCCTGTTGTCAGTGAGCGGTGATGGCAGTTTTACAAACTCTACTAGACAGAGATCGCCTCTCGTCACATTTGCGTCTTGGTGTCTGTCGTGAGCAGAATGTGAAAAAGCAGCGACCATGCAAACACATGTTACTGCTGCTTTAATTGTCATCTTTGTCCCTCTTCTAGTTTCACATAGTCACTGTGCCACACTCTGCTTTAGTTTTTAAAAAAGCATACTTTACCTTTACTCCATAGAAATCAGGTGTCCTTTTTTAGGATTGGCATACCTCATCTCTAATGACAGCCTTGGTATTTGGTAATGGTAAATAGCCTGATATGTAAACATAATCCTTTGACAAATTCTGAGTTTGGAAATCAGATCTCAGTCCTGTCAGGAAGATGGAAAATTCCAACTTTCCGCGGACGCCTTGCTCTCTAAAACATCGGCAACGCCAAATGAAAAACATATCAGGGTGATATTAGACTGCCCCTTTAAACACACACATTGCTAAAATGCGAGCGTAGCATCCCTTTTTTTGATTTTCCATTTAGTTGAAGACCTAAAAAAAAAAATCAAATAAGCACAGTGCACTTTACCATTTTGCTGCTATTACAGACATAATATGTGGATGATGTTAACTTCTGAGAGTGGAACATTTGGCACATCAGCTGCCCCGCTGACTCATGTTGATCATGTCATTATTGAAGGGTAGTAAAAAGTGTTGTCATGGCCCCTTAGTATCTTAGCACTTGACAAAAATGTTCCATCACCCAAGCTTAGAAAGTGTTGCATCATTACACACTACACAGAAACCTAGTCGTACCAGTCCTCCGCTGTGCAGTTTGGTGCATCCAGGGTGGTGAAAGAAAACCTCAAAGCTAATCAGCAGCAAAGTGTTTGAGTTGCAGCTCGCTGATACATAATGCAATGACAGTTAGTGGAGTGGACAGCAGGGGTTTACAGGCTGCAGCCAAGCAAGAGAGCTAGATACAAAGAGGGATGGAGAACACCACAAAGATACAAAGACAGACCAAAGGAGACATGACAATTATGCCGGCCAGAGATGTGGTGTAAACCTGTTTGGCAGCTGCAACATGTTCAACAAGTACCGGGTGAGTTTTGACAAGACGAGCAAGCCGCTTTTCATCTCAATAACTACCAAACATCTGGCAAGTCGAGGGGCGAGAATTTCAAACTAGACTCTCAAATATACCAGAGGACAGAGAGAGAAAGACCAAAAAGGGTGACATGCAGAGAGAAAATGAAAGAGAACAAGTGAAGTTTGAAAGAGAATAGGAGAGCAGAGGAGGCATGTCGAGACGGAAAACAGAAAGAGAAACTGAAAGCTTAGTAAGGTATCTCAATAACGTCTAGTTTCTTCATGTGTCTGTGTGAAACAAAAGCCGTCTGGGCTCTAACAAAAAACCATACAGCCACACTCAATAAAGCTGGGACAGCAGAGAAAAGACCTTCTTTAGATGAAGCTCAACAACAGAGATGGCGGATGATGGTGAGGGATATATACACTGACTGGTAGTGTGCAACAGAAAGAACCGGAAAAGTATGAGAGACACTAAGAAAGCTGCAAGTTTATAAGTGAGGTAAGGCCACTAAAATGCTTAAAACAATATTCAATATGAATGTAAGATAGGGCAAGTAGTTTCAATCACTAGTTCAAAGCTTGTACCAGTGTGTGTGTGTGTGTTGGTTGTGCTGTTTGTCAGAACCAGTTTGCCATCACATGTCTCTGGTTCCTACCTGCTGACCAGCAGCACCACAACATCACCACTTCTAAAATGGAATATGATGTCCATTGTCACACTATCAATTAGACACCGGATACATTTGATTGTAGTAATGAGGCAAAACTCATTCCCTGTGGTGGAAAACAAATCCAAACTGGTCATGAGGTAATAAGAACCACAAGGGGACAACAAACTCTAAAACTGAAAATCAAGGATTTCATTTGTGAAGGAAGGGGGGAAAAAACAAACATGCAGAGCTTGAGTGTGACAGTGCGACAGCATTAAGGCTGGGTGGCACTATGTGTGTCCACAGCCAACAGCACCCCCATACTTACAATAATCAGTTGCAAACTTCATCAAACTGCAAAGCTCCAAAACAGCAGTAATAAAAGCAGCTGCACTGACAACACACACAAGACTGACAAACAGTAGGTTTTGACTTTTAACCCTTTTATAAGAATTTGCTTTAAAGTTAGAATGCTGAAGATTTCAGTCTGGGTTGACGTGGGCACAGTTGTGGTTACACGCCTTGAGTAGTACAGCAATACAACAGACTCCTCAATTGACGGTTGGCTGCCTGCCCTCTCTCTTTGTTGAATGGATCAAGGCGCTTATGATTTGTCTTCTGAGAAACTAAAGGCTCACTTTAAATGAATCACAATCTGGTTTCCCTTCACTGTTTACATGGAGAATCTATCCTTTCCGAGTTGACATCCTGACCTTATTTTTTTTTTTTTTTTACGAGTGACCCTTTTATCACTGCAATAGTGTGCATATGCGTTCTTGTATTATATTGTTGTTGTTTTATTTTAATCTCATTTATTTTGAATGGACCGACACTGTTACATTTAAGTAACATCTGTCTTTGCCTTGTTTCTTGAATCACTGCAGCTTACTCCCACACCACCATATTTGTGATATAAGGGTCCACTGAAATATGGCTTGTTCTGTCACATCTGTCATGGACTTTGTGTAATTGTATTGTATTTCTCTTCTCTTTATTGTTGTTTGTAGTGTTGATACTGTTGAATTAGGATAAATGAATAAATGAAGTGTGAAAAACAGAAATACAACTAATGTATCTGTTTACAGTGTAGCCAAACCAACCGTGGGCTGTGAAGATCCATCTCATTACTCATCTCATAACACAGAACCTATGATGAAACGTTATCTCCTGTATTTACAGTGTGCTGCCTTCTGCATAACGTTTGCATTTCTATCGGTTAATCAACTGTGGGAGTGTATGCAATATGAATTCCATGTAATAATAACAACTATATACTAATAATGCAGGAAAGGTGCGATCTGTCATGAACAAAAATTACTGTATAAGGAGGAAATTATTTCAGAATATAAACATACTGAATGTTATTATAACAGAACCTGTTTGGCGTCGTGTCGTGCTGTGATTTGCACCAAAAACAAATCTCCCAAAAGGTCAAAACACTCCCTCCCCTTCTCCATCCCCCATATAGAAAGATATACATTACAAGTATAGAGTACAATTAGAGAGCTTCTGATGCTATGTAGATGGGCTGTACCGTATCTGGTTCACTGAGCTATCTGATGAAAGGGTCTCCTTACAGAGGCTGCTGGACAGCATGTTGGAATATCTGCAGCTACTGTGAGAGCTCTCAGCTCCAAGCCCAGAAAAGGCTGAAATGCTTCATACCATCTTTTCTTCACTCTAGTGCAAACACACACACACACAAGCCAAAATAAATAAATAAATAATCCACATGCAAAGAAGATTGGTACCAACATGAAGAGGTCAAGTAAGGATGGCCACATGAGAGCCTAGATTGAAAGAAATATCCCTTCAATGTGGAGTGGAAAAAATGATGAAAAATGGAGAGCAGAGAGAGAGAGAGAGAGAGAGAGAGAGAGTGTTGGTTGAGAAAGTAAGTGGGCAGCAGCCAAGACAGAGTTTGCCTTCCTCTCTGTGTTTTCTGGCCACAAGGGTTAATGTGAGACTACAGCATAGAGAGAAATGGATTTGTGATGGCAGGCTGGCACAGCTAAACTCTCTGGGCAGCTCAACTGTTACGAACACCGCTCTTACATACCAACACCACCGGCAACACACAGGAAATGTGACACAATGGATTTTAGATTTGCTCTTAGGTGTAATGCTTACTAACTCTCCCCATCCAAAACAAACTTATTACAAGATTTCTCAACGCCGTCACAAAGCAGGTAAATAGCTGCTGTGTAGTTGATTGCTTTCTCAGTTTATGTAAGGTGTGTTGGCGAGCGCTGCTCTGCGGTGTGATGCTGCTGAGCTGTGAATCCTAAGGCTGAAAAAATAAATAAATAAAAAAGGAACAGCTTTCTCACCCTCCCACTCCTCCTCCTCCTCCTGCACTCCTACCACCATTTGCTGCTAACCTCCCGGTGTCAGCCGAGCCCGAGCCTACATTCCTTTAGCTACTCTCTCCTGGGAAGTCTCCTCCCCCTCCTCTTCCCTCATGTTTTACTTCTGCGCTATCTTACCAAACAGCCACACATTAATTGTAGTTTTACCTCTTTATCTTCAGATGCTTTTAGGTGGCTATGTAGGGGTTCCACAGTTCCTAGCAACATAGCAACGAGATGAGGCGCTCGTCTCACCTTGTCCCTTTCTGCTTTGCCTTTTCACCACCACTCTATAATCCGCCATCCTCTTCAACCTGTCCATCAGAGGCCGTGTTCAGACAGACAGATGATGTCTGATTTTTTTTTTCACATTTCTAATATCAAACATCCATTTTGGTACAAAGTCTCAACAGGGAAAAAAAGAGGCATGATCAAATCCAGATTTTGAGCCGGATTTAAAACCTATTCGCAGGTGGTTTGAAATGCAATTCAAATCCAATATCTGCAACGGCAACTCGGCCCAGACTGCTCAGATCAGATTTCAAGTGTTTGCTTATTATTTCCATCATTCCCCCACAGCACACATATTTGACATTGCAAGAAGCGCGGAGGAAAAAAAAAATATGGATGAGAGGCAAAATGTGAGTGCAGGACCAGCTGACGCGGTTTTACACCACAATGATGTCAACTTAAGCCACTTACAAAGAGAACGTTCTTAGTTACTGGGAGGCAGGGGTGAAAGTAACACGTTACATTTACTTTAATCACAAGTATTGTACTCCACTACATTTCAAGTCACATCTTTTATAGAGTTAAAAACAAAAGTCACATGAAGAAGTCATGACGGGCTGTGTGAGAGGGGAACAAAGGCTGCAGCAAATCAGCAAAGGGGCAGACAGACGACACGTGAGAGTCTGCACTCTCTGAGTGACTAAAATACTAAATGCTAACATGCTAACGGTGGATCATCCATCGACGAATTGTACATTTGCTTAGGAACTTTTCTCTTCAGTGAGCTGCGTGAGGCCTTTCTGCTGTTTCTAACAATAACCCCTGTCACAGTTGTGACTGCAGAGCGCTCAGTCAGCTCAGTGACTGATACATTTGAGTTGCAGGGGAACAGAGTTGGCTGATTATATTATGCTTTGAGAATGAATTAGCAGAAAAGTTGAACAGAGCGCAGACTGTGGAGGACTTCACAGTGAACAAGACTTGCAGAATTACATTAAGGCAGGTGAGGACAACCACACACACACACAAGAAAGAAAAGCAGCACATTTTTACATTTGAGAATGTGGAACTAGTGAATGACGATTAAATCAATTACCAAAAATGCTGCTGATTAAGTTTCTGCCAATAATCAGAATTACTTGATTGTTTAAGATCTAGTGTTTTGAGCTTCTGCCAATGGAGATTACACTTCACTATGTGTGCCAGAGAAAAAAAAAATACACTCTTAGTGTAAAAATAACAGAGGGGTTTGTATATTGAGGTGTGACTGAGTCTGTGTGGTTCAGTAGAAATGTTGAAATAAAAGTGCAACTGTTACATAAAACAGAGTGGTGGACGTCTAAGACGCTTCAGAGAAACGCTGGCGGTTTAGATTGCCCTTTAGCCAGCATGCACCGCTACAATGACAGCTAATGCCGTAATGACAGCAAATATGCTGTCTAAACACTGGCCATTTGCAATGCGGAGGCCAAGAGGCTGCTCGAGGAGGACAACAGAAGAGGAGCCTCTGGTAAAACACTGAGCTCTAATACAGCTACAAGCTGAGGAGAAGTGCTGCTGCTGGCAATGATGTGAATGCACGCACGCACACACACACACACAAACATTCAAACGCTCACTAAATGTAAAACAAACAGAGTAGCTACCAAGCTAGGTGCAGCAGCTGTCCTTTCGTGCTCACATACATCAAAATTTTCTGTCTGCTAATTCACACACGAGCGAGGTCATCCAGTTCCAGTTCTCACAGCTTTACTAAGGCTCGTCCTGCACTATAATTGCATTTGTCTCACTGAGAAATTAGTGTCTTTAAAAGTGACGCGCAGAGAAAACAGATAGATGCCCTTGTCCTGGAAGTGTGGGGGAAGGGGTTCATCGCTCTAATAATCACACGGTTTATTGAGAAAAGATTGCTGATTGAGAGAAAGGTGACGCACATCAGTAAGGTCCACAGGATTGGCAAAAACCTAAAAGACACTGGATATTCAAGATAGTCTGCCAAGATCTATAAACCTATTTCTAAAGCATCTTTAAAAAAGCATGAGAATGACTAAATGGATCCCCCAAAAAAATCGATGACCAAGTTCAAGTACCTGTATGCACCACACAGTGGCAAAAAAAGGACGGAGGCTGGTTTACGTGACACACTCACCCTGGGTTGCCAGTTTTCATATTGCTTCTGCAGGTTGGCCCCGATGGTCTCCAGGGCTTTCTGTGGACTCATCGACAGAGGATCTGGCAAGACAACACAGAGTGTAAACACACTGCGATCACACACACACACACACACACAGCACACAACAGTCACAGCATAGCAGGACCACACACACTCTCAATCTGGAGCTGAACAACCAACTGCAATGATATCATTCACCGCATACATTTACATTCCTGACGATGTTACCCATAAAATGACATAATCCAAACAAGCAGGCTGACATTATTTAACATTCGGGGCAAAGATTCCTCCATGTCATGTTTACATAGTCAAGTTATAATTTATGATTTCAGCATCAAAAGAATTTTTCTTGTTAAATCAAAACTAGGGTTTGGAAAAATAGCAGCACCCCCCCCCCTCAGGATGAAATATTGATGAGAGTAAATCAGCATGGCGTATAGCAGAATATGGATTGAGGACGGATCAAACTGTGCTCAGGAGGCACTGAAGAATGTACTAAGTATAGTACGCAGGAGATCCTGACATGCTTCCTGCTGAAAATGAAACCACTGCCCTTTTTTGGTGAATGAGGCCTACCTATCACAACAAGACAAAAAAAAATAATATGAATCAAATTATAAATTCTTAAGGAAAATATAACTTATGAGCTAATTTAAGCAAATTCAAAATACAAAATGACTTTTTTAGTAATGAATTTTAAAGAGTCTTTGCTTTTTTTTTCTCAAATTGGATATGGAAGAATTTTAAATATAAACACATGAGAGAGTAGCGTCCTCTAAGAGCCCAATGATGGTAAAAAGGAATATGCAACAGCATGTCTTGTGCCTACATATTGCGTGGTGAGCTTACAACACCATTTTATAATTTCCTGTTATGACGAAAAGGTTTAACTGTACCAGTATGTAGAGGACACACTCACCAAACTCACGATGGCCACTGACAAGCAGATGTTAGCCCCTCGATCAGCATATATAGCTGTAGCATGTGTCATTGGTGCATTTTAAGACATCACCTTTGCCTTTACTCCATAACATTCCCGAATACAGCCTCTAAGATCAAGAGGCACCTCCGCACAATGTCAGTGTCCTCAGAAACCGCCGAGAAAGTTTCTGAAACTTTAAGATGTGTTCCCTCTTTAATGTGCTTTCCTCACTCCTTGGAGTCAAGCAGTCTCAGGGGAGCTCAACGGTGGTTTTGAGGTTCCCATTCGATGTTTTTGTTCTGTGTCACATTGTGTTGCTCTGGTGAGGGCAGACTGCTTCCTCCTTCGCTGACAGAGGACTTATGAATTGAGCTCCCGTGGGAACGGCAGAGAGTGCCCTTAAACGCTGTAAAGTAAAAGCTAAACTTTTACTGTCAATTTAAAGTTGACAGCCGTCTTGTATAGTTTACCGCTACTTAACAACCTCTGTTTGATTTGTGCTCCTGTTGGTCAGGGCTGATCAGACACAGATGCGTCGTTACAAACCCCGTCGCCTCTGCGGTGTGCTTCATTTTCCTGACAGTATTTAGACATGCATGAGAGTTAAAATATCCTCTAGCCTAGCGTGCATAATATCTGTATGTTCAGATGATGAATGATGTGGTTCGACTGTGTTGTTGTGTTATGCAGTGTTGTCTTGGTTACCCTTTTGCTTTCATTTTGGTGTGCGTCTGTGGGGACTCACTCACCTATCCAACACTCCAGTCTGGCGCAGGGGGAGGTCTTGACCACATCAGGAGGGTCCACTCCCACGTTGAGACACAGCACCAGCGCTACACTCACAGTCTTCATCTGGGGGGAGAAGACAGCGGACACAACATTACCCTCACGTCACTCTCTAATGTTTAATTCAAAACAAACTAGTGGATTCATTGCCAACACAACATTGAATCTTCATTCATCAGAGAAACTGGACTGAGCACACATGCTTGTACTCAGGTCCGTTCTGGGAGTTTTCCAGTAAACCACATTCTGCTGCTGCTGCTGGCTACTGAAGCTCCAGTGGAGCAGTGAAGGTTAAGTGTCTCGCCCGGGGGGAAACTCAACAGTAGTTTGAGAAAGGAGTTATTATCTTCCCTTCCACGTTTTACTCCATCTGGTCCAGGGATTCCATTATGTCTGAAACTGAGGCTAGTTTCAGTCCATCAAGGAATTTAACCTGCAGTCAAAGGTTTGTCACTGACTGTACAGGTCAGGTTGCAGGTATTCATCTGGAAGAGTAGAATCACAACAGACTGATGCCACACAAGGTAATGAACCACGACTCAGAAAACCACTGGGACAGGAAGTGAGCAGGAATAGAACAACCATTGATCCAGGGGTTATGTGGCAAGTCCTGACACACACACACACACACAAACAAACACACACACACACACACGATCAGACAGGTCTTCTACAGTGCAAATTACACATTGCAGTTAACAGTGACCCATCACTCCATCTCCACTGTCAGCACCTCAGAGACTCTTTTCTTTGTGCACAGCAAACACCTTCATGACACCTTGGCACCCTACCTGTAACTAATGATTACAGGACCTCTTCTCCTTTAACACAGCTCTCTGTCTTCTAACAGCACAAAATATACATTAGTGACAACATGTGTATCGTGTATATATTGTTTGTTGACATTAATGCAGTGTTAAAAAGTGATCAACTTTTTACTAAAAAGTAGTGCATGCTGCCTAGGTATTATGTGGGTTTAGTTAATATGATGAACTTGTTAAAGGAGGCTCCACAACATTCTCATCTCTGTCTCTGATCAACTCACGAGGACAGTTATTGATGATGGCACTGCTTGACCCAAGCTGACCACTGACTGCTTCATCATCGTGTCACTCTGTAAATCAAAGTCTGATAGCCTTTCATCTGGGACAGGACTCTAGTCTCCAATTAGCCGTAGGTCAGCTAAATGCAGGGTTCCACACAGGGCTCAAATGTTTCTTGCAGCGCCTTGGTTACAGTTTGGTTTTACTGAAATCAGGTCAAAACAAGGAATCTGGATTTTTTAAGGCTGCATAGAACAACTGTAATTCCTATAAGAGTCATAAAAGCTTCCCCTGAACACACCAGGCTTTGTTACTGGAAGACGAACCAGCAACAATATGGGCAAACTGAGAACTGACTAAGCTGATGTGCTTGATGAAAAGTTAAATGACCACCAAAGTAATTACAATTTATCCTTTGAGGGAAATAAATGTATGCGCCAAATTTCATCCAATAAGTTATGGAGACATTTCACCTCATGGAGGCCCTTCAAGAAAGGACAGGGGATCACCAAAGTCATTAGGATGTTTCCTCTGGGCACCATGAAGATCTGTACAAAATCCAGGGCCAGTCCTTCAGTAGACATGGAGAGATTTCACTGGATAAGTGAAAGCTTTGACCTATTTGTGGCCCTAGATTTAAAGTGAGGGGATCTCCAGGTTGACAGGATTCACATGCTTGGCACCATCAATGTCAAAGTCTAATGGCAATCTATCCAATAGTTTTCGAGATTTATTTTAATCTGGACCCAGACTGTAGACCAACTAACACTGCCGTCCCTAGAGCCACACTGTTAACATGATACATTCACTGTCCATAAGTCAAGGCTGGGTAACGTCCATAGACTGTCTATAAGAAGGGGACACAGTCATCGTGACGTCACCCGCTGGTTTGTGGACTGTTAGCTGCAGCTAGCTAGCTTGCTTAGCTAGGTGCATCTGTAATTCACATTAACTGTCATTGTAACAGGGCTGACAATTTTTTTTTTTCTAGCGAACAACAGGGTTAAAACTAAATGTACTCACCAGAGAAAGTGAACAGCCATCTCCTAACATGCTTTTTCAACAGTGCTGGTTATATTTACACAGTGCCGTGGGTACGAGTCACTCTATCTAGCCTGATTGACAGATCGGCATGTTAACGACTAGTCAATCATAGATAATCCCGCCCTAAAGGATACTCTGCTTTATGGTCTATTTTCCTCTAAATGGGACCATAATTTACTAAATGAACATCATGTTGTATTGAAGAAGACTTGAAACTAGCAACTGAGACTCATTTAACTCATTAGAAAGGTGTTTACTGAGGTACTAAATCAGCTGAGAAGTAGGGTCATTTTACCATTATTTCTAATGGAACCGGACTTCTTTTGGCAACCAGAAGAGTCGCCCCCTGCTGGCCGTTTGATAGAATGCAGGTTTAAGGGACTTTCGCATTGGATTCACGTCTCAGACCGTAAGCTTCCCGCTTGGTAACATCAGTACTGGGGTATAAAACTGTATACACACTTGTTTTGACAGGAATAGCCACCTGATAGTTTATACATGTACAAATCACCGTGTAGGTCAATGCAATAGTGCCAAGTGACCTTTCGCAGGTGGTGTTAGATACTGTCTCTGTGTGTATTATAGACCTATACAGCACACGTTGTGTGTGTATAGTGGGTTGCATGATGTCCCACAGCTGAGCAGGGTGAGGAGGACTGTAATTAAGGAGCCTCTACTTTCCAACCAACAAAAGGTCAGTAAGTGGGACACACTACATCTTCACCTGACCTCCTCACCCCTCGCCCTTTTCCTGTCTACATGGTATGTATCATGAACTCATCTTGATGAATAGGAACTGATGACCATGTTTTCTGCTTGCGTCCCCTTCCATTACCATTTTAAAGAAAGGCCTATATATTTGAACCTCTTTATCTTATAGGCCTATGAAAAATATTACAATTACAAATATACCATTTCAAAGGAAATCAAACATTATATTGGAGCATTATATAGACTGAAGAATTCAAAACAGTTAAAATGTATAAAGATTGAACTATTTTTCTTTAAGGTTTTTGTTGCTTATTACATGATCCCCTTGTGTATCTAGCTGTGTCATCTTCTATTATTCTGTATCTTTTAATGTAGGCTATTTTGTTTTGGCTGAAGATTTTCATATGAGATGAATACAATTCAGTAAAAACAATACAAGCTGTATTGTAACAACAGACAAGAGCATTTCTTTTTTTTTTTTAATTAAACACAACCTAACCTTTGGGCTCACGTTGTTAATCTGTGAATGGTGTCATAAAATGTCAAACACGGAAAATTCACATTGACAGAAAGGTTCTCTATGCAGCAAAGGGTGTCTTCACCTTCAACAAGCCGGCATCAGTGCTCACTCATTATTGAAGGGTTTAACAGCTCACTACCACTCCGATTACACTTGATCACACAACCCTCCGATTAAGAGGCCTGTGCGTTACTGACTAAGCTAAACAAGCACACCAACAAGTGGTTTTAAATTTTCATTTGACCATGTTCTGCCCTGCGATCTAAAGGCTTATGCCATGGCTGATGCCAAACTTATGTGCCGACACCTGGTCCACAGCCTACAAAGTACAGGCTCTGTGAGACTAAAATGCTAATGTCTACATGCTTACATGCTCACAATGACACTGTTAACATGCTGATATTTAGCAGGTATAATGTCTTCCATGTTTACAATCTTAGTTGCATTTCAGCATGCAATCATTTGCTAATTAGTGTTACACATAATGTGCAGCACAGCAAAGTAGTTTCATTGGCCAAATGAAACATTAGACCTGCTGCTGGTACTAGAGGAAAAGTCAGGGGATCACCAGAGTAATTTGCCTTCATCTTCTGGGGACCATGAATGTCTCACAATTTATCCAGTAGTTGTTGAGATATTTCAGTCTGACCAACTGGGGGAAAAAAATCAGTTTTAATGAGGAACAGAAAACAGGCTCCGATAGCAGCTAAACACTAAATGTTCAATCATTAAAATTTGCCACAGAGATAAATGATCACATTAACTGGCTATTGTGAACTTCCCAAAGTTGCCATGTATTGTAGAGATGGAATAAAGAAACAAATGAGGGGGCAATGCAAGAAAAACACCTGCGAAGCAAGTAACCTAGCCTAATGAGCACTATAAGTCATTTAAGTCAGACATCTTAAATGACTGTATGTCTGGAGAAAACCAACAGATGTCTCAATACACACTTTTCTGCTGCCAACTTGTGATGGTGTCTTTAAATCCAATGATAGCTCAAGAGTTGTTTTAAGAACACTAGAAAGAAGCTAAAAGCCAACCATGGCCTCCCCTGTCACCAGATCTAAAACTAAAAGTGAGGTGTCATGAGACATACTGTAAAGATTTTCACTTCCTTCATCCTTCAAAGAACTAGGAAGCTACCCTTCAAGAATGGTCTCATGTTCCTGGACACACAGCTCAGGACCTTAGTGACAGAAAATCCAATGAAGATGCAAGCTGTTTGGATGGCAAAGGGTGGCTGGACAGCTTATAATTATTATATACACTATATATATTTAAACTATGAGGCGTTTCCCATGATTTTGTCCCAACTTCGGCATTTCTACATCTCTCTCTTTAAATAAAGGCAGGATGCAGTTAGATCCGCTGTTTACAGAAAGACCACCTTATTGCAAGTGATTTTATTCCGTGTTGAAATGTGATCTTCTACAATACACATGCAGAAGACAGCTCAAGAGCCTTCACTCAATGTTAAAACTGTTGATGTGCACATGAGCGTTCCTGCTCTCTATAAGCTCTGCAGGGGTTGCTAAATATCACCGCTAATATCCTGGGAAAGACATCCATCTTATCTAAAAGATACTACAAAGACACCGACTCAACTGGAAAGAACCAGGACAGCTTTGCCCTTTAAAATACATCAGCTGAAATGACAGCACACTTTGGAGACGTTTTAATGCTCAAGAGAGAAAAGGTGTTACTGTCATGGCAGATAAAATGTCAAGAGATGGTAATAAGTAGTTGATTTTCAACAAGTAAAGTCACCGAGGATCAACATTTTTTTTTTTCCACTCAAAATACACAAAAGCTACAGAATGACTAAGCTGTCGCAACCAGAGGTACGGGGAGGACATCGACTACTACACCCGCAGAGCCACAGGGTTTCACATCGGTGTGGATCAGTTACAATTAAGTGGCTCAAGATGGTGAGATAATTAACATTCCTAATATAAACAGCCTTGATGAAATTGGGTTTGTTTTTTGTTTTTATCCCGCATCCAACGCAGTCTATATATAATACATTTGACATTCATTTGCATGAGAATAATACAGATGGATGAGGAACAGTGGTTTTCTGTTCCAGCTCATCATCGCGGTGCTACGTGGCATTTGAGTGTGACGGCACACAGATGTGGTCCACATTATTCTCATTGATTTATCTGCTTGTTTATTTCACATTCTCTCCCCCCCCCTGTCTCTCTCTCTCTCTCTCCCTCAAAAACAACAGTGAAAACAAAAAGTAGTGGCTCATTTATCAACCAGGTTCGGAAATAACTGGCTTGCAATGAGGTAAAATGCTGGTAAATTTATTGGGCAGAAAAAAAAAAAACAATCTACCCTGAGGGAAACTGCCAGACCTTAGACTTTGTTCATAAGGTTGGGTGTAGTTCCCATTAAAGGTAAAATAAACATTAATGAAAGCAGACAGAACTGAACGGCTCTATACAAACTGATTTATAACTGTGATATAAGCAGGGCAATGCAGAAGCCACATTCAGAAAAAAAAAGAAATCTTAACTGGTTTAGTGTTATAGATAATATGTAATTAAATAAACTTTAAGCTGTAGAAAACAAAAGTGCTAGCTTTCTCTGGGGCTTTCAACAACATCTCATGGTTTTCATCAGCAGTGATAAAGGCCAGGGGATGTGCTTTAAATAAAAAAATAAATTGTTAAGGCAACTGTATACCCTTGTATTCAAGGCACATAAAAAGGAAATTAAGGAAAGAAGCTAAAATTAATTAAAAAGATATACTGACAACATTCAATAATCTAAGTCAAAAAGTAGTCAAGTAAAAAATGACAAATATCCATCGGCTTCAGTTGTTATAAATTTGAGCCTGTGCTGTTGGGTAATTTGAACACTTTGAGTTTTGGACTGTTGGTTGGACAAAACAAGAAATTTGACATCACCTTAGACCCTGGGAAGTTGTGGTGGGAATTTTTCACCGTTTTTGACTACTACTGAACAATGACAACAAAAGTGGAATGCTTCCCTAGAAAAAGCACACAGAGTTGGACTCAAATCAAAAGAAAGAGGAACGTTAAAGACAATGATAACAAGGTAGAGTGAAAGATGAGCAAGGTACCAATAACAAGTGGTTCTCTATCAAATTTGCCTGTCTCAGAAGTCGTCAAGTGAGATTATAGACTTAACAAAATTTGATTTTAATAGATATGGTATGCTGGACTGAATGGATTCCCAATAATCAATTAATCTGTGTGAGGAGAAAGCAGAGGGAGGAGGAGAGGAAAAAAAGACAGATTGTGACGGAGCGTCAAAAGAGCTCACTTTGCCTTTTCAAGCACCAAGTCTGAGCCTTTGCTGTGATAAAAAAGTGATGCAGTGTGAAAAAAGTAACAGAACCACGGAATGAGACAGAGATAAACTAATACATGTGAGCATGTGTCTTCCTGTTTGGCCCTGTGCATATAATTGGTTGCCATCCTCTTCTCATTAACAACTGCGCGGGACTCCAGGGGACTTTCCAGCCGTTTCCCTCTGCGCCCTTTTAAGACTCCCATATAGCCCCCAGCGCCGCTCACTGCGTCGATCAATGGCCCCTGATTACTCCATTTGTTAGGCCCGGAATAAATGAAGGTTATTAAAATGGCGACGAGCATCGATCTCCTCCCGGCGTGCCAAAGCTAGCTGGCAGCAACAGGTCAGATATTGGACGCTTGAGCCCAAAGTCCAGAAAAGGCCTAACAGAGTGGACTACTCCTGAAGCAGAAGGAGTGTTTTGGGGATGTGTAAAACAAAGTATGTGGAAAATATTTTTGCCAAAGTGGACGGTTGCAAGCTCAGCAGGAGGAGCAGCAGGAGTGTTATACAGGGTTCAGTATGATTTAAACAAATGGCCACATTAAAAGTCAGGGCTAAAAGCTTGCTATCAGAGCCTCCTCCAGACAGCATCACTCTTCTTCCCTCCAAGAAATTTGTGTGGGGGTGCTTTCAGGAAGCCCCTCAGACTGTCAAAGGCATTCACAGCGTTGTAAAAGTCAAAAGTGACAGAATTTGTGGGAAAACTGAAACAAGCGTGTTCTGAATATTCTCCGTCAGTGACTGAATTCGTTTGACAGTGACGGAAAAATCAGAAGGCCGTAC
Organism: Lepomis macrochirus; assembly: GCA_024633595.2. Classification (NCBI taxonomy): domain Eukaryota; kingdom Metazoa; phylum Chordata; class Actinopteri; order Centrarchiformes; family Centrarchidae; genus Lepomis; species Lepomis macrochirus. The sequence goes on from JALXJV020000003.1 coordinate 5,923,373, forward strand.
TTCAGAACGCTGCCGACCACGTTTTTCGTTTTAAAACTCCAGGTACCGTTTTAGTGCAGACTGAAGTGAATGTTGTTGTACTTGCTTTGCGACGACTCCCAGTTGCCGCCACAGTCACTTTTAACTCCCGTGTTACACTCAGTAACAGTTTTAGCTCATTGTTGTTCCATGCAAAATAAAATCGGGTGCGGTTCTTCGTCTGTAGCACTTTATTCTTTCGCCAAATCTTCTGTAACTACGGAATAGCCATCTGCTTCTTGTTTACGCCGGCACACACGTGTCCAGTGTACGTGAACGGCCACTTGATGTGCGTTTTTAGTTGTTTTAGTATAGACTGAGATCAACTCTGATCCGCAGCTAAAACTCTGATGTGGAAGGAGATTGTATTCGTTTTTTTAAGTGTGGATGGGGCCTAAGGACGATGGACTGCAACTGTAAGTAATTCACATGCAACACTGTCACATGGTACAAGGTTGTTTATTTGTCTCTGAATTCCGTTGTCTGGTCAGTACGAGTCCCATTTTGTCCAGACTGGAACTTTAAGAGGAGAATTAAGTGCAAGCTGGGCCAGCATGGCTCCCCTCCTCTGAGGAATCACCGGCCCGCCATGGGGCCTGGTCCTGTTCCATGGGCCGGGTGCATTGCGGTCTGCTGCTCTTTAATCCAAAAACCCTGTCTCCATCATATCATGTCAGAGGTAACACGTGTTTTGGAAATAAAGCCGGAAAAAAACAAAAACAGAAGTGTAGTGTAGTTTGAAGGAGCTGCCGGCTGCTGCTTCTACAAGCGCTGCCGGTTGCCATAGCGAAACAATAACCACATGTAAGCCAACTATACCAGGACCCCTGTTCAGTTGGTGGCGAGTCTGCATATTAATTAGCCATTTTCTAGTAGTTTTGTCTTTGACCTAACATGCACATTACTAGGCTATGTTGCTACATAGCACAGCTATCTCAAAATGTCACAACAGCTGAGTGTCTGAAGTTTCTTTAGAAAGCCCAATAATTGTATTGTGATTGATAAATGAGGTGAAAAAAGAGGGACTGATGCAGTGGAGGGTGAAGAACAAGCAAGTATTTCTGATAATGTTTATCAGATAGTGGCAACTAATGTTATGAAGGAGGCAAAAAGTCATTTATCTGCTTTGTGTGGTGACATGCAAAGTGTCGGTTCACCTTTTCTCTCCATCCCCTTGCATCATCTGTCATTTCTGTATGTTAAATGTTACTGCGATCGACTTCTTTTTGAAAATTAAATGATATCAAATAGGCTATATGGCTCATTATTACTAAAAAAAAATGGTTAAATTGGCGGGCAACAAGGAAATTTTACAATCCTGTCTGTCAAAATTGACCTTTCAACCTCTGCTTGAAAAAGAAGTTGAAACCCTGCCTTCTTTCACACTACCGCACAATCTTATTACAATAGCTGCCTAAAGTGCACGTTCATTTTCGGATTGTTTGTCTTGGAAAGTTCTGAAAATTGTCCAACAAAACCTGTCAGTCATTCTAAGGCCAGAAAGAGAGTTTCAGATGCTGTTAGATGCTTGGACAAGGACTTTGTTTTAAGCACACTGAGGCTGTTAGCTGGATGGGTAATTTGCGTAAGAACCTGTGTCGCTGTAAAGATCCTACAAGCATCACCACTGGACGTGTGTGCATGACTTACTGAAAATATACAAGTAGACACACAGAAGTATTTACTGTAGACATCCTGTACACCTACACTATTTGTGCAAGTGTCTGTCTGCACAAACATTCTAACCTTTATTTATATAAGGAGGTACAAGTACAGCAACACTCTACTCCTTTCTCACAGTGTTACAGACCTACATGTTAAAGATCTATACAGTTGCATAATATCCAAAACGTTTGCAAATCTGCAGAAGTTTTACTATGTTTCCACTTTTCTCATAGAATCTAAAAAAGTTGCCTTAGTGGGAAGAAATTAAGTGATGGATTAGTAGTGACTCTTTGCTGTGAAAGACGAAGCCCTGAACTGGGACAATGAACACAGTCTAAACTGAAAACATATCATTTAAAAGCATAAGATTGTGATGCAGGTAGTTTGGCTAAAAAAGTTGGACTGTTTTTTTAGGCACATACTACTGGATGACGCTGTTCACTTGCCGAAGTCTCCACATTCATCTCTACCGAGACTACAGAGTGTTACAGTACATTAATCATCATTCCCAATAAAAACCATCAGCATTTTGCTTCCTCTAATGACAATGATACAAAAGAGGATATGAAAGATGATATAAACTCAAGCTGAGTCATTTTCATGCAGCTAATGGCTTCAATGAAACCCCCGAGGATACGTGAAGTTCTCGGAAATCCAGAAATCCCACAGGTGCTTAAAAATGTGTCACAAGGTTTGGCCTCCTTTTTCCACACAGGAAGGTCAGAGGTCAGGTCAAAGCCAGTGTCAGAACCGCATCTTTCTTCAGTATCTTGCTCAAGGGCATGTCAGCAGGGCAGAAGCTTACTAACAAGTAATCTTTAAAGTGAACCTGACGCCATAATTCAACACCAGTACGAAATCACTTGCCTGTAATTATTTTTAGTGAAAACACATTTTGTTTTCATGCCTCTGTTGGCTAAAAAGTCTATATACTGCCTAATGAAAAGTGTACATTGATTGAATTCAACTAATGATGCAGAAGATGAAGCGGCAAAGACCGCATGTCTCATTTCCACATTATTACAATGGGCTTGGATATTGATGACTCATTGATTTCATTATTCCTAAGTCGAAAAACCCAGCAGGCAATGTGTGTGTGTGAAAACCAGCAGGGAGGGATAAGGGAGAAATTTAAATTAATCTTGCGTGAGTGTTTGTCCAACACAACCAGACAACTTATATTCAATATTCATATATATGTTTGGTTTTTTTTTAAAGATCAAAACAGGACTGCCCTGAGCTCTTTGTAAGTCCGAAAGGGAGATTACATAAATGACAAATGACCCGATGTGTTCAATTTTAAAATCTGAGCGAAGAACGTTGTTTTGCAAACGCCCGCAGGCTATTTTCACACAGCTACAAACTGCTTTGACAATTCAACACCAATGTGCTTTCACTGTCTTAATTACAACAGTGCTGTGGGCATTAGGGAAGATAAAGGGAACAACTACGCCACTGATGACAAATACTAAAACATTGTGATAGACTATCATAAAAGGTCATGGTGAATCATAGTTAAAGTAAAAGCCTTGTTGTGCTCGTGTGTCAGATAGTGAGAACAAAATACACACCACTGCAGAAAAGAATGTTTAATAGACACAACAGAGTCCCAGTTCTGAGTCTTATCCTGGTTTTGATCATACTGAAGATGACATTCGCATCGAACGAATAGATTTGCTTTGTCATCTAATCAGCAGCAATGAAGACAGTCAGGATTATTTAATTACGTTTAACATCCTCTGTATTACCAGGGTCAGATTTTCATTCTATTTTTTGTTTTACTAACTACTACTGAGGGCCGGCACGGTGGTGCAGTGGTTAGCGCTGTCGCCTCGCAGCAAGAAGGTGTCAGGGATCAGAAATCTGAATAAGGAGTTTTGATTTCTATCAGAGCACTCCAAGTGGTACATCATTTTTCTCCAAAACAGAGGAAGGGCTTATCTGGGTATGAAACATGAGCACGCACATGGGAGCACCTGGAATGGGTACTCCAAAACCGAAACATAACACGGATACTAATAATGCATTTCCATGGGCTCGGGTTGGTCCATGTGCGCAGAGCTGTACCACGCCCCGTGAACACACACATTTCCACTTCCACCTCTGTGTTCAGCTTTCACTTTTGCAGCTTGCAGCTTATAACAGATACATAACTATTAGATATCGGCCCTATGCTGACTCAAATAGTTGGATTGGGCATCGGTGACAAGGGGGCCAATCTATTCTGCCGATCTATTCAAATCACTGACAGAGATACTACGCAATGCGTCAGCAGTGCTCCGAACATTTTGCTAGGTGAGCTAACATAGCACGGAGGGAGCCAAAAACAACTCCAACAGCTGCTTGCAATATCTGCAAAGCCAAAGTTGAAGGGGTAGCACTGAAAAATATAACACAACCAACATATTCACAACACCTCCAGAAGCACAGTTAGTAAGCAATGTTTAAGTCAAGCCTGATGTTGCCGGCTGCTGCAAAAAGGCTTTAAAACATTCGTTAATGACACATTTTCATTATTAAGCTGACTTATAACTGCAGTTTCGGCAACTATGAGATGATGCCTGGTTGCCAGCCTAACAACCGCTTAGTGTTGAGCTGTGTTTCCACTGGTAACCCAGCGGGAGGCTTTAACTGTGAAGCATCTGAAGGAAACACAAAGACGAACTTTGTTTGTGTTGCTATTCTTCTGATTCTAACAAAACAGGTGTACATAATAAGATATGGACATATTGGGAATTACAGGGCCGCAAACACATTTGAAATACTGCAGAGAGGCAAAGTAAAAACAAAAACATCATAGGGAGCTGTTAGACGAGGGGCTACACAAACTGCTTCCTGCGTTTTCTCCAAACCACACAACAACTTCTAAAACAACGTAAGCAATAAACAGCATGATGTCCATGTAAATGCACTCACAGGATTTTGAACATCTTATATTTTATGATGTTTGGATGAAACTTTAGCAATGAGAATAAATATTATAAAAAAGTTACTCATGATTAGTTTTCATGTAAATAAATTGACACTATAATAAAGACGAGAGCCAATGACTCTACTGCACACCTTCCACTGTGCCTCGCATGGCCCCTCTGTCTCCACAAGACTGCCAGCATGACACAGTCCTTTCCATTTGTTATTGGCAAGTAAAATCAATTCTGATTCACCTTCACAAGCTGAACAGGTCCCATACACACATAGTTCTAAAAATAAGCCTCGACGACACCATTTCTATGTCTGAAAGGATATCGGGCCGGGACAAATGAGCATTCAGAGGCAGACAGGACGCTGGCAGGGTTCATAAAGAGGCTACAGCGTTAGACTGGGAAGGGGTGGACATAAAGTTTGCATCAAGTTTGCGTCAACCCACTGACGTCATACACCTTACAGCTCCACAGGGGATTGTGAAGCATAAAAGTTAGGGAGAGAAAGGTTTCACTGCACGTAAGGTAGGTCACCTTACATCCAGCTTTGAGGCAATTTTTCTGTTCAATGTTTAACCCTCTGGGGCCAGATGCATGAAACTCAGTTCGAGACTAAACTTGGATGGATATGGATACACATTACTTTTGATTTATTTCCAACAGTTTTTTTTCCCTATTGCAACTTTTGACGTAGTTACAACCTACAATGTCAGTTGATGTTTGTGAGGCATCAGGATAAAAACAAGTGTCCATAATGCTCAAAGCCTGTGCTGCAATCGCTTATCTTATCAGGTCGAGGTTCATGTTTGTTTGCTCCCCAACATACAGGTGTCATGTTCTATGTTCACTGTGAGTTCGAGAAACAACTACTCACAACATCTGTTTACTGAATTAGTGTCATTTTTTTTGAAAGTTTCTCAAACAGAACCAATCAGACTTACATAAAATCTTTGTAAACTTAGTCACACGAACACTGGACGTCGGACTGTACGACACTGACAGCGATTTGTACAGTATATCTGAAAACTATTATCATGATTCTACTTGGCAGGTGCAGGAGACACAATCATGCAGCACACACAGAGATGGGCACAAAAACAGCTGTGCACAATTGCAAATACACACACACACACACACAACTGAGTAGCTTTTATTGGCCCGACAGGGGAATAAACACACCATTTTGACCAATAGGCCTCTCTCTCTCCTAATGTGTTCATACAGAGACAACTCTGCGAGTGTGAGTGTGTGTGTACACATGTCTCCAAGAGCAAGACCTCTGATTTCCCACAGTGCAGAACATCATTGACAGCCCACTTGTAAGCCTCTCGCTGCACATTTCTCTCACCAGGCTTAACTGTTCACATACCGACTCACTCGACACCGCAAAAAAAAAAAAATACTGTCCAAAAGCGTAAATCAGTCAGAACAATTACAGGCCAAGTGATGTATGTGGTGGTCACCCATGAACAACTGAAACGAAAATGTACAAAGCTGCACAATAACATAACATTTTTGTGGCATCCAGCCCAAGCAGCTCTCCGACCATTTGGTATGTTGCTCCTGTCCTTGAAATTCGCTTTGCCCGTCTGTGTTGTATTTTGGAGCTCAGCGCAGAGCGCACGGTGCACAGGTGGGAAGAGACGCACTAACAGGTGGTAGGTTCATTCAAATGAGGCAGGGCAAAGCGACTTGGTGGGTTTTTGGTGGAAAACAAGTCTTGGACTTTGCGTCGAGAACAGGTTGGCAACATCAATCTGCTGCCAACCTGATGATCCTGTCAACAACAGCAAACTAAATACTTGACATCAGTCTCAAGTGATGATTAATGAGTAATTCTAACAGAATCTGTTGCTTTATACTGTGTCAGTTCAGTCAGCCTTTTGCACTTTGTGCCGCTGCACATACATGAACCAAAATAGCAGGTGTGCTTGGCTGCGCCTACACACATGACCTACCACTTTACGCTGGTCGTTGCACCTGCTGACCTTCACTGAGTAAAAAAATTTGAGAACACAGTAGGGCTGGACAATAAAACAATAACAATAATTATCGCAATATTTTTTTCAATAACAATATAACAAATGTTCAATAAATTTTCAATAAATTTTGATTTGATTCACTTGAATCACACACGAATTAGGACTGAATTTTTTACTAAGATGTTTATTTTGTTGAGGAAAAAGGACAGAAAAAAAAGCTTTTACTTAATTTTACTTGTGCATATTTGTTGAAAAAGATTTCATCATAAATGTTTTGAATGTTCTCCCTCAGATGTGTGAAGTGATCCACTGTCTGGAATCAAATGTTAGTCATGTTCTGACCAGAAAGAAGAGTTTAAACCACAATTAGCCATTAGGTTTCTTCAGCTTTCATTGAGGAGCAAAAATCAGCCAACTCAAAAGATATAACGATTTGATACTTATCGTGATAATTATCGATATCGAAAGATATGAAACTTTTTATCGTGATAACATTTTTGGCCGTATCGTCCAGTCCTACAACACAGCTGAATGCTAAATGAATCCCAAGAACAACCCTGAATTACTATTATTACCATTATCTTACCACTGAATATTTCTGGTACAAAGTGCAGAAAAAATAAATTAAAGTACACAAAACAAGCTGGTTCTGTACCCATTGCCTTTCATTTCCCAATCATGTTCAGAAAAAGATGGCTTTTGAAAACATGGCTTTCAAATAATTCTGCAATTACTGCCGTCTTAAGAGACGCATTAACCCCATGCCAGAGCTCCATTCAAAGACACAGTCTTCCTGCGTGAAACACAAAATGCTCTCTTTAGTCGTAGCTCTGAGCCCAGACGTGTGAAAGGACACATTCTTCTTACAAGTGTACAGATGAGGGGCTGTGGCCTGAAAACACTCCGAGCAATGAAAAATGTTACACAGTTGATTTAGCATGACTTTCTGATAGGAATGCCCATTTCAGCCAGCTTCTATTACCTCTTTTAAATCAATACCAGAGTCACATTTAATGATGCCTTCTTATTCAACATTTCCCTGAAGCATGACACTTTAGTGCGCACTGCGGTGTAATTCCACTGATGTCCTAACAGCAGCGAGGTGTTACATTTTCATTTGGGTACAATTCTACAATAGGTGCAGAGTTTGTGAGGGTTATTAATGACTACGTAGCATTTGCCATCATTATAGCGGTGCTGCTCTGTAGCCACGAGGCAATGAAAGAATCAGGTTGGTAGCACTGCAGTGGATCAAACGACAGCTTTATGAGAGCTGACATACACTGTGGCCATTCATGAGGGAAAGCTTTGAGGTTCCCCTGTCAAAGTGCTGCACGGGTAGCCTCCAGCAGAATAAAATGAATTGGCGCTGTAATAAAGACGAGGGTAGCCAATGATTTGCTGCTGCATTCTGGCTGTTTAAAGACTGATGTCCTCTCAGAGCACAGTGTGTAGCATCGGTGCATTTGATTTGTCTCTTTAATGGATTGAAATTTTGAAAACCGCCGTTGTGGATGGCCAACACACCCATCCCAAGCACCACCGTTTCCCTTAATGCACCAATCACTGCTAAGCACAAACTAGGAAGACTTCAGTCATCTTTCCGCTCAGGTGTCTGGGCTGCCAAGCGCCTAAACCACCAAGACACTTTTAGTATGCAGTTAGTGTTAAGCAACAATTTCAAAGTTAGATAAGAGGATTGATACACTCTAATATGTGTGTGGTAAATATGGAGCTACGCTGGGCACGGCAGATTTTAGTTACAGAGTGGTGGCTGCACAGTGGAGGAGACTGGTGAGAGAGACCCGGGATCAATTCCCCACTGTGACACATCCACCAATGTGTCCCTGAGCAAGACACTTTATCCCTAGTTGCTCCAGAGGTGTGCGACCTCTGACATACTTAGCAATTGTAAGTCGCTTTGGATAAAAGTGTCAGCTAAAGGAATTAATGTAAAGTAATGTAATGTACTCAAACAGGTGGAAATAGTTTATAATAGAGTCGGATTAATACAGTTTTGGTGTGCTAACCTGTATTTACAACAATAGGATGAGGTATATGAGGTCGCACAAGTCCGCATGAGTTTATTCCCTCAACAACTCTGCACGCACTAGACTGACAGGGCCCCAGGAGAACGAGCCCCTACAAGGTCAAACCACAGCTCAGCACAGGGGGGCATCCTTAAACTTTTGAATTACTCCAGACACAGATGAGCAGACGACTTACCCTGTCCTTCATCCTCCAGCTCTGGGCTAAGGCCTTGGAGCCCTCAATCTTCTCCGAGTGTCGTTTCTTCATGAAGGCCAACGGAAGTTTCCAGTCATTCATGTCGGCCTCCTCTTCCTCTGCGAGGCCCACAGCCGGTGAGTGGAGCAAGTCTGAGTCCATTTTCATCAGGGCCCTACAGGGGAGAGCTCCGGTTAGTAACACAGGTTTGATGAGTTAACCAACAACATGGTAATTTTAGCTGTGCCTGGTATTCTACTCTCACAATAGCAAATATTTGGCTAATGTTAGTGGCTTGGTAAATAACTTGAAACCAGAAAGATCCTGATCTAAATCAAAACCAATATTAGACGATTTTATGTGGGCAAAAATGTCATATCCTCAAAGTAAGATATATTTTTTTTTAAAATATTAAAACAATACAACTCCTTACACAACACACGATCTAACTTCCTCTCAAGGGTTTTTGTAATGTTTCAAACAAACAGCTCTTCATCCCAGGAAAGTGAAGTGCAGATTTCTGTTTCTCCACTAAAGTAGTGCATTTACTTAGTGGCTGTAAAAACAAAAGGCACCGATGGGAAGTTGGTTCTGAATTCAATCAATGTTTTGATTCCATAGCTGCTGAGTTTTCTAGTTTTGCTCATAGGATGATGGTTATGAGTCATGTTCAAGCACTGCTGTGACGCTACTGCCTGAATGAAAACCACAACAACAACTGAAACCAAACACACTCACATCTGGATTCCTTCAGGTCAACCCTCAACTTCTACTTCACTACAACTTTAAACAAACTAGCTGCCTCTTCGGTGTAGCACCTGGATGCTGTCATGATGGGAGTTGAACGTGAACACTCCTCGAGCAACAATAACTGGGTTATGTGTTATGTGCGCCTGAAATTATCGCAATCCGGCCTGGCTGTCTTTAAGCTGGACTTCACAGCAGGAGCGCTTTGATTGCGAGCAGCTGGCAGGACAGTTAGCAAATACACCGGCTAACTTAGCTAAGAGCTAGCTAAACTAGCGCGGCTAATTTGACAGCTCTTCCTGAGGCTGGCTCTGGGTATCGATGCCAGCTGTCGCACTGCATGAGAGGCAGCAGCTATTTGAAGCAAGCAGCTTGCGAAACATCACGCACAGAGTCAAGTGCGACAGAGCAGATGTGCAGAAATGGCGCTATAGTTGTGACAGAGACGCGTGCAGATGCGTGCAGACCTTGGTGCGGTGGGATTATCAACCCGGGTTGAGGAACCTCTCCGTCTCCGGACGATGACCGACACGGTCGCACAAATAATCCTGGTCAGAAAATTGTAGGGCAGCGTCCACAGCCGGTATAGTATGTCAAACCCGTCAAATCCAAGCTGGACTGGTGCGTGTTTGCAGGGGAATCTGCGGCTCCTCTCCCCACGGCTCTTCGCTATGGGAAGGGGCTGGAGACGAGGCCCATCTTCACACGGACAGTCTGCCACAGCCACGCGAAGCACCGGCCACACGTATCGATGACTGGGGTCGTGTGGTCTCCTTCCACAAACCAGCGACCCTGGTAGCTGATTTGGTGCGACGGTTTTAACGGAAATCCCACACAATCCCGAGAATATCTCCGGAGAGGCACTTCTTCAGCACTTCTACAAGGGCGCAGCCATCTTGGGTTGGACCCAGAATGCACTGTTGGGGCGGCGAGGCTGTCATCAAACGTCACCGCGGTTGTTCCTGTCACTCACCAAAATATAAACAGAACTGTCTGCCACTCTGCATAAAACTAAAGAGATGTTTTTTTAAAAGTCTGCATATCATATACCTACTGACATTTTTCACTATTCACTAATATGGTTGTCACAGGTACTTTATTTCTGAAAATGAAGCAGAGTAACCAGCTCTGCCTCATCAGCTTGGAACTCCCCTACAAAATCTTGTTAAATTGAAAAAAAAACTAGTCTCTCTTTGCAATTGATTTGACTGATCTCACTATGGGTCATTGTTTTTCATTTTAGCTGTGCCAGTATTTGTGAGTTAAATTGTTCCTGTTTTTATGATATCTGTATTCTTGCAGCTTTTATATCAGGACTTGCTGCTGCGGCAAGGATGCTCTTGGAAAAGAGATTTTCCATCTCAGTGAGCCTTTACTGATTCAATACAGATTTAAAAGGAAAAAGAAAACTCATCTCTTAAAACAGTAGGCTACATAAAACCAATAGTAGGCCAATCCACATAATTAAATGTTATAACTGCATATTTGAATGTATTGTGTTGCGTGTGTGTGTGTGTGTGTGTGTGTGTGTGTGTGTGTGTGTGTGTGTGTATTGACTTTTAGCATAGCCTACATAAAACCTGGTATAAAAACTGCTTTATCCAGGTTAATTTTTTTTAGCCTCACTTAGGACAAGCTTTTCACAATAAGCCCTAATTTCCTGAGTCTACAACACTCCTCTGAAAAGCTACAAGCTAATATTATGATCTGTTCATAGTGTACTGTGTTTGTAACCTTCAACACAAGGGCGTCACTTTGTGTTGAAAAGTGGTGGGGACACAAGGGCTCAGATTAGGGGCTTGATGATACATTTGGTTCATAAGATGTGACGATGTATGAGAACAAGACAAGAAGATTTATAGCACTATTTAGATTAAATATTTGCTGCTGAAATATATGTGAAGGGGGTCTGGAGATTTTGAACATATAACTGGTAATTTCCTGTATTCTGTAGGCATTTTCTGCTCCAATTTATGGAGGAAATGTCTTTTTTTGTATGAGGGAAAGGGTTTCATTGCTGGGCCGTGTTCACTGTGACCTGTGTCACCAACCTGTATCTTGTTGTGATTTTTAGACTCACACACCAAACAATGGAAAACTTTGAAGACACTTTAGTCAGAGATTGAGCCAAATAGTTGTACATTTTTGATTTTCCACTTCTTTGTTAAACAGCACATGATTTAAGAAGATATTTCTAATCATTCCGGCCCTGCGATGGACTGGCGACCTGTCCAGGGTGTGCCCCGCCTTTCGCCCAATGTGAGCTGGGATTGGCTCCAGCCCCCCATGATGGAGGATAAGCGGTTGACGATGGATTTTGAATTTTGCATTTACCTCAAAAACACAACATAATTACAGCAAGGACCATCATTCTCAGGGTGGCAGGAGATCGCTCAAGAGAAGACCTGTTGCCGACCAACATCATGTAAGAGACTCAGGTGAATGGCGAGCCTTCTTGCCGCACATTGATATAAACTGGTATGACTATTAGTTATAAAACATTAAATCAAAAGTTCATAATACATTATGAACCTCAACATTCTCTATAGCGCCTAATGCATGTTTGTAAGTGATTATAACAACTGCTATAATGTGTTATGGATGCATCGTGTTATAAATATATGCATAAGTCATTATATCGATGACCTTCATAGAGAGTGTTACCAAACCAAATGTCAACAGTGTCAAAGTGCTGTAGTGGTGTACATCGAGGCTAAAAGCATTTATAGAGAGATGATCCTGAGAAGGAGTCCAGTGTTCACACATGAAACCAAAGTATTTGATTTATTTCAAAAGTATCAAAAGAGCCTACTTAAGTACCTTAATTACCATGATTATCATGTTAAAAGCTTTAGGTTTTCTGAAATGTGTCCAGAACAACACTGTTTATGCATAATATCAGGAAACATTCTACAAAATTAAATGAAATATTGCTCTAATCTTATACAATTTGGAAAGTATTCCACACTTGTCATTACATTATTCCCACTAATCATGGCATAGCAGTATTGTTAGCGCCAAGTGTGTGGAGTGGCCGATTTATAGCCAAGTGAAGACGTGCATCACGTCTTCCCTCTGCGTGATGTTTTGAATCTTGAGCCAGATAGTTGCATCCATGGGCACATAGCAAGAGAGCAGCTGTTCTAAGATCCCTCACTGCATGTGGGAGTGTTTTAAAAGTAGCCTGTGCTGTATTTAAGATATATAGATGTGCCCTCAAAATGGTGACTCAGTTGCACCAAAGATGAGAGGCTGTAACGGAGGCTAAACGTTGGCTCAAATCTTTACTTTTATTTCCTTGAAATAATGCAGTCTTCATTTTGGTTACTGTTATACACTAGCTTCCCTTTTGTAAACTTTTATTAAACAGCAGAAACAAGCTGTGAACCATCTGAAATGTTATCATGTTTTAAAGGGGACCTGTTGTGCTCATTTCCAGCTCTATAATTTTATTCCACCAGAGTAGCTTTGCATGATTGACAAAACGAATCTTTATTCCTTATACAGGTCCTTTTTGCAGCCCCACAGTAATCTGTCTAACACAAGATGTTTTAGCTCCTGTCTCTTTAAAGCCCTCCTAAAAGCCCACTTTTTTTTGATTGGCCTTCCCAGAAGCCTGCCAAAGGGCTTATGAACATAGAGTCTGAAACTCTTAAACTAGTGGGATGCGAAACAGTTCTATTTACAAATAAATAAAATTTACAATCATGCTAATATCAAACATTTTTGCTCCAATAACCCTTCAACCCGGTGCTGTCAGTAACAGCCAATCACAAATATGCATTATTATTAGGGATGTCCAGATCCGATCACGAGATCGGAAATCGGGTCCGATCACGTTGTTTCAGACTCAATCGGAATCGGACGTTACCTCCTGATCAGGACTCGGCTATAAATGTATATATATGTATATATAGATGTGCTTTGCAAACACTGTGGCACTTTTATTTTTGCATTTGTTTACATGCCTGCCGGGTATTTAAAGTTGAGGTGCTATTTGTTTTTATCTTAGACTTTTTTTATATTTACTGTTGCACTAAAGTCCAAAAGTGAAGAATTTACGTTATTTATTACTTGATTGTTCAACCTACCTCACAGAAGTGCTCTGTTTGTTCACAGAGTTGTTGAATGTTAAAATAAGGTCCATCTTCATCCATCCATCCATCTTCAACCGCTTATCCGGAGTCGGGTTGCGGGGGCAGCAGCTCCAGCAGGGGACCCCAAACTTCCCTTTCCCGAGCCACATTAGCCAGCTCTGACTGGGGGATCCCGAGGCGTTCCCAGGCCAGCGTGGAGATATAATCTCTCCACCTTGTCCTGGGTCTTCCCCGAGGCCTCCTCCCAGCTGGACGTGCCTGGAACACCTCCCTAGGGAGGCTCCAGGAGGCATCCTTACCAGATGCCCAAACCACCTCAACTGGCTCCTTTCAACGCAAGGAGCAGCGGCTCTACTCTGAGCTCCTCGCGAATGGCCGAACTTCTCACCCTATCTCTAAGGGAGACACCAGCCACTTCGCCTGAGGAAACCCATTTCGCCGCTTGTACCCGCGATCTCGTTCTTTTCGGTCATGACCCAGCTTTCATGACCATAGGTGAGGGTAGGAACGAAAATTGACCGGTAGATCGAGAGCTTTGCCTTCGGCTCAGCTCTCTTTTCGTCACAACGGTACGGTAAAGCGAGTGCAATACCGTCCCCGCTGCTCCGATTCACCGCCAATCTCCTGCTCCAGTCTCCCTCACTCGTGAACAAGACCCCGAGGTACTTGAACTCCTTCACTTGGGGCAAGGACTCATTCCCTACCTGGAGTTGGCACTCCATCGGTTTCCTGCTGAGAACCATGGCCACAGATTTAGAGGTGCTAATCCTCATCCCAGCCGCCAGCACTCTGCTGCGAACCCGATCCAGTGAGAGCTGAAGGCTACGGACCGATGATGCCATCAGGACCACATCATCCGCAAAAGCAGTGACGAGATCCCAAGCCCACCGAACCGCAGCCCCTCCTCGCCATGCGGCTACGCCTCGATATCCTGTCCATGAATATCACAAACAGGATTGGTGACAAAGCGCAGCCCTGGCGAAGGCCAACCCTCACCTGGAAAGAGTCCGACTTACTACTGAGTACTCGGACACAGCTCTCGCTTTGGATGTACAAGGATTGGATAGCCCTAAGAAGGGCCCCCTCACCCCATACTCCCGCAGCACCTCCCACAGTGTCTCCCGGGGACCCGGTCATATGCCTTCTCCAGATCTACAAAGCACATGTAGACCGGATGGGCATACTCCCAAGCCCACTCCAGGATCCTTGCGAGTAAAGAGCTGGTCAGTTGTTCCACGCACCAGGGACGAAAACCGCATTGTTCCTCTTCGATCTGAGGTTCGACAATCGGTCGAACCCTCCGCTCCAGCACCCTGGCGTAGACTTTACCAGGGAGGCTGAGAAGTGTGATACCCCTGTAATTGGCACACACTCTCTGGTCCCCCCTTTTGAACAGGGGAACCACCACCCGGTCCGCCACTCCTTGGGCACTGTACCCGACTTCCACGCAATGTTGAAGAGACGTGTCATCCAAGACAGCCCCTCCACATCCAAAGCTTTTAGCATCTCCGGCGAGAGCTCATCAATCCCTGGGGCTTTGCCACTGTGGAGTTGTTTGACTACCTCAGTGACCTCCTCCAGGGAAATTGACGAGAACCCCCATCAGCCTCCAGCTCTGCCTCTACTAGAGAGGGCGTGTCAGTCGGATTTAGGAGTTCCTCAAAGTGTTCCTTCCACCGCCCAATTACCTCCCCAGTTGAGGTCAACAGGGTCCCATCCTTACTGTACACAGCTTGGACGGTTCCCGCTTCCCTCCTGAGATGGCGGACAGTTTTCCAGAAACACTTTGGTGCCGACCGAAAGTCCTTCTCCATGTCTTCTCCGAACTTCTCCCACACCCGCTGCTTTGCTTCTGCCACAGCAGAGGCTGCAGTCCTTCGGGCCTGTCGGTACCTTGCAACCGCCTCCTGAGTCCTCCGAGACAACAAATCCCGGAAGGCCTCCTTCTTCAGTCGGACGGCTTCCCTGACCACCGGTGTCCACCACGGTGTTCGAGGGTTACCGCCCTTGAGGCACCTAAGACCTTGAGACCACAGCTTTCCACTGCAGCTTCAGCAATAGAGGCTTTGAACATTGCCCACTCATGTTCAATGTCCCCAACCTCCACAGGGATGCCAGAAAAGCTCCGCCGGAGGTTTGAGTTGAAGATCTCACAGACAGGGGCCTCCTCCAGACGTTCCCAGTTCACCCGCACTACCCGTTTGGGCTTACCAGGTCTGTCCAGAGTCTTCCCCAACCCCCTGACCCAACTCACAACCAGATGGTGATCAGTTGACAGCTCCGCCCCTCTCTTTACCCGAGTGTCCGAAACATGCGGCCTCAAATCAGATGAAACAATTACAAAATTGATCATCGATCTTCGGCCTAGGGTGCTCTGGTACCATGTACACTTATGAGCATCCTTATGCTCGAACATGGTGTTTGTTATAGACAATCCATGACTAGCACAGAAGTCCAACAACAAACCCCCACTCAGGTTCAGATCAGGGGGCCGCTCCTCCCAATCACGCCTTTCCAGGTAACTCCGTCATTGCCCACATGTGCGTTGAAGTCACCCAGCAGAACTATGGAGTTCCCTACTGGAGCCCCATACAGGACTCCATTTAGGATCTCCAAGAAGGTCGAATACTCGAACTGCTGTTTGGTGCATACGCACAAACAACAGTCAGAGTTTTCCCCGCCACCGAAGGCGTAGGGAGGCTGACTCTCTCGCTCACTGGAGTAAACTCCAACGTAAGCGGCTCAGCTGGGGACTTGTGAGTATCCCCACACCGCCTGGCTCTCACACCTTGAGCAACTCCAGAAAAGAATAATGTCCATCCCCTATCGAGGGAGCACGGTTCCAGAGCCAAGACTGTAGCGTGGAGGTCAGCCCCACCAGATCTAATTGGTAGCGCCCATCTCCGCACAAGTTCCGCTCCTTCCCCACAGAGAGGTGACGCTCCACGTCCCCAGAGCCAGCCTCTGCTGCCCGGGTCTGGTCCGTCGAGGCCCCTGACCTTCACCGCCACCCAAGTGACAGCGCACCCGACCCCCGCGGATCTTCCGATGGATGGTGGGTCCAAGGGATGTAGAGGGGGGTGCCACGTTGCTTTTTCGGGCTGTGCCCGGCCGGGCTCCGTGGCAAACCCGGCCACCAGGCGCTCGCTGACGAGCCCTCCTCTTTCATGATCTTCCATCAGGGGTTTGTGTGAACCATTCTTGGTCTGGCCCCTCACCTGGAACCTCTCTGCCTTGGGAGACCCTACCAGGAGCACTAGGCTCCAGACAACACAGCCTCCTGGTTCACTGGGGCACGCAAACCTCTCCACCACGATAAGGTGATGGTTCACCGGAGAGGAAAATAAGGTGAATTAAATAAAAAATAAGGAACATCCTGGATCTGTTTTTTGCTCTTCTTTATTCTTTTTATGCTCTTCTTTATCGGGACTCGATATCGGTAGATACTCACAATCAATTGACTTGGACTCGGACTCGAGGGCAAAAAAACCTGATCAGGACATCCCTAATTATTATTATCCTGCTTCTCTCACATGAACACTATAACAATGAATGCTAGTGCATTGTAAGCAATGAGAATTGACTTTCAGGTGTTTTACTGTTCAGTGACACTGAACTTGAAGTTCGGGATGGAGGCCATGAATTTCACATATTCTCATCTGGTCATATGTTGTAGAATGCATTTGTTTCAAATACATGTTTACTTTTGGTGCTATATTATTGTTTGTGTTGCAAAAAAAACATTTAATTAAGGATTTGGCCTGATTACTTAAAGAAGTTCTTTTCATTTTGTTTTTAGTTTATGATTTGGATACTTTTGTAATGTTGGAAATAAAAAATGAAAATGTTATTACATGACCATGCCTACTGAACAGTAGCACTGCTCAGCTTAGATAATGGCCAGTTCAAAGTAAAATCCAATGAGCTGAGCCATACAGTGGCTTTTCACTGACAGCAGCTGAGCGGGAATAGACACAGCTATGGCTCAGAAGAAATGAAATTGTAATGCAAAAGTAGTGAGGTAACGCAAAAATATTGTGAGGTATTGAGGGAATGCAAAAGTTGTCCAAGAAATTCTCGCTGTGATCCAGGGGGCTCCGTAGATATCAGCATGGCAGGAAAGACACTGACATTGAAAACTTAGTATTCAGGTAATAATATTACTTTTACATACATTTATCATTTTTTTAAACTTTGGCCACCATTAGCATGAACAACTGATAAAAATAAGCAAAAAGCATACTAGGTCCCCTTTAATTTGAAATTGTTAGCAAACAGTTTCCTGTTTACATATCCAGCAAATACAGCGCAACATTATGCTAGATTTATTTGGAGCCATGTCTCTGAATACGTAGCCAATGTAAGTCAAATATTCACTCTTCTTTATAGGCTGTTCTTTGATATCTGCCAATTCCTGAGGGAAATTTCTGGCTTTTTAGCTGCTAAATGCTCCACTATGTTCACCAGTTAGTCACTAAATCTGTCTGTCTGTGTGAAGAGAGGTGAGAGTAAACCGCAACAGGAAAGCTGTAGGTCAGAAAGACAGAGAAACTGCAGGCGATAATTCTCTGTGGCTTCATCACTGGGTGAAGCCCTTCACATATGAGTGGGCATGTTATCTATTGTAAATACAAACATTTTGATGGCCATTTGAACCTGTAATAACTGATTTTTTGGCCACTTCAGGGCAGAGCTGTGAACACAGCATTCACATATTATCCCCATTTTAGTTTAAACAAATTTTGGGAGAGATTATTCTGGCCATCTTGCGAATAAGTCTGCGAATTTATTCTGTGTTTTGTATCTGTTTTTTGAGTGACCCGATCACATGTCACGTAGTTTTCAAATTGCCTTCTGATTTGTTGATTATAATAGTCATTTTAAGGACAAGTGTGTCACACTAACATATAAATGAAAGATGGATACTTTGATTAATGTGATTTCACTCGTTTCATTTGTTCTTGTTCAACAATATGGTGATGTTAGCTGTGTACACCCTTGCTTTTCTCAGCACCTGCATGAGTCAAATCCATTTACACGTGATTTGTCCTCAACATCCTTTGCTGTCAGGCTTCACACTCATTTCTCAAACAGCAGGAGCTAAAGGTTTGTTTTTGAAAGAAGATTCACTGAGCGAAAAAGCTGTCCCATCTGTCCCAGAGTCAAAAACCAACAGCAGTCTGTATGTACTCACTCAGGCAGTTGGTCGTGACATTGCTGAGAGACGTTTAATTGGGAGAGTACAATCAACATGTTTACCAGTTTGTTCTTGGTCAACAAAGAGATTTGCTCTAAGGCCTTAATGACTTAAATCAAGCACAACAGTCTGTCTTGGGCACAAAGCACAATGCTGTGCTGTGATGACTAACAGCTTTCTTTGGGCTGTCAGCTCATCAGACGACATGAAAATGCTACACCAGATGGATGGAACATGAAAATATCCCTCTCAGTGCATCCGCCAGCGCAGCAATCATTGCCGCGGCCTCTTGGCTCACAAACAGCGCAGGAGCTGGTGTGTAAGAAACTCACAGGTACATTCGACCAAATTTGTTCCTCACGCCTCCCAATGCCAGAGTCTACTGCTGAGAGGGGGGGCAATCCAATCTCCTAGGTGTGATAGAGGTTGGGACCCTGACATAGCTGATGGCTAAATGAGGGAGGACAAGAAAGAGGAGATTAGTCCACTTTTTTTCTCCTCCTCCGCCCCTCTGACATGTAGGGAACAGGGTGACATGATCAACTGGGCTGAATCCTGGAAGGAGGGAGCTGCTCCCAGAGTTAAATCAGAATAGAAGGCTCAAAAGCCTGCTGAATGATTGCAAGAAGGCAAAGAGAAAGAGCGAGAGAGAAAAGAGACGAATGAGAGATGAATGGATGGATGCAAGCAAGGGAGTGTTTAATAAGAGGATGTTTTCCTATCATGTGATCCTCCAATGGGATGCAGATAGACCAGTGACTCCTATCAAGAAGGAAACTGGAGACAGAGCAGAACAGTAATGGAGCATCAATCCTCTTCTCTTGTCCTCTCGTGTCTCATAAAGCTACACATTTTACAGGAATCTTCTCACTCAGCAACGTATTATCACTCACCACTGTCATAAATCAAGTTGAACAAGAATTCAAATGTTTTAGAGTTAAATACTAAGCTAAAAACGCATAAAAAACTTGATCTCACTCAGACTCTTCTGATAAAGTTTCAAAGGTTATTCTGAGCTCTTTTTGTATTCAACAAAAAAGGCCAGACTCTCTGTCTGCCGTAGTCATGAATCGCATTGCTGTTTTGAAGCCAAGTATACAGTGCATCGATAAAAACACTGTTGCTGTGATTAATGCTTTGTTCTCCATTGCATAATGATGTCAGTATTTACACTCTGAGCAGCTCCAGCAAAAGCCTCTGCCTTCATAACTCACACTCAAGGTTGACTGAGAATAAGAATTATGAATCTATCAAGTCCCCAACTGAAATCTGGAAGACACTGATTGCTGTAGTGTGGGCATTAAATGGTATTCACTGGGGGTTGGTGTTTAGATAGACATTAAATAATTGTCTTGGCTTTCAGAAGCTGCAGAGAGATGCTGTGGATGGAGCTTATTGTCAAAATTGCAGGTTTGAGTTGAGCAACCAACTAGATGACAGGGCAGGTCTGTGGCAATCCCTCAAAGCTGTAGGCAGGGGTTAAAGCTGCAAATCAAGTGTTGGACATGGCCTTCTATGAATATGTTATTTCTGCTGTTTTAGCAGTTGGAAAGCAATTGTCCTTGATGCATGATCAGGAGAAAACAATCAGTGAAGTACAATTCTATTTCAGTAGCCATCAATGTTTTCCACACATGCTCTATGTTTAGATAAAGTAATGCAAAAAGCTAATTTCCTAATTCAGCTGCTGGGGACTGCAGGAGGATGCAGGTCCATGAGCTTTTGGATCCCGAGGCAGAATTTGGAGGTTGGGCTGAAACTGGTTGCCCTAAAAGTTTAGACAAAGGATATTTTATATCTTGCCCTAATGTTTTGATGATTTATGTAAAGTATTTTGAACTGCCTTGTTGTTGAACAGTGCTATGCAAAATGCATTTGACTTGACTTGCCCTTACAGGCAAATGCTGAGGCTGCAACTTACAGGCAGTGGCTGCAGGTGGAAGCTGAAGATTGCTGCCAAAGGCTGTCTGCATTGGCTGGGGATACGGTTGGATAGCTGCACCTGCATGCAAAGGGTTCAGCTGCTGCCAGGCTGACAAAAGATGTGTTATGGCTGCACTGGCTGGCTCTAGTTGACTGTTGATAGCTGCTGAGGCTGGCTGTTAAGAAAAGCAAGGTCGAGCGCAACAAAAATCACCACATTATAAAAGAAGAGGAAAAAATGTGTCATTGAATGTCAGCTTATAGACAGTAGCTGTGTAGTAGGCTGTGGATGCAGGTGGGCATTAGAGGCTGGAAGGAGCAGGAGGCAGCTGTTGACGAGGCTGGCTGAGGATGAAGGTAGTGACAGGACCTGGCACTGAGATACTGCAAAAAGTAAGGGCAGTGACAAAAAACATATTTTAAAATATGTCAAATTTTTAAAAGCCGTAAAAAGTAATATCATTCAAGATACTCATCCACAGGTTGGGGCTGCAGTCACCTCCCTGGAACCTCTAGCTGGAAGGTAGGGCTGTTCTTGCCTTTCGTAAATATGAGGCTGTAGGCAGAGGCGCGTACTGTGATACTGTGAAAGTAAGAACAAAGTGCAGGTGGATGTTGATGCTGCACGTCAGCAGCTGCAGGCTGAGGTTGGAGCAGAGGCTGGCTAACAAAGCTTACGTGTAGGGGCTGTGATGAATTCTGGCTACCAAAGGTTGTAGGTGGGGGCTGTAGCTGCAGGAAGTTGTTGGAGATGCAGCAGACTGGCAACATTTTTAGGCTTAAGCTGAGTTTGGGTCGTGATGGCAGAAGGATAAGGTTGATGTATCAGGTTGTCAGAGGCCGGGGGCAGAGGAAGAGGACGGATAAGGCAGCTGAAAACCTTCTGTTAGGGTTGATGAAATAACTGGTTGTTAGATGGTCATCGTGGCAGCTGGGGCCAGATGGCCCCTTGAAGATGTAGATAGAAATCTGGGGCCAAGTTCAGGATGAAAAAGGATTGGAGGTTGCACCTAGCTTCTGGAAACTACAAGCTGAGGATGGTCCTGAAGGGTGTCTGTTTAAGTGGAGGCAAGAGGGCTGACAATGGCTTGTGACTAGTTTTGGTGATGGCTGACTCCACAGCTGGCTGCCCAAATCTTTAGGGCAAACTGTTTTTGTAGCTTTCAGGCAGTATCTGCTGGTGGAAGCTGATGGATTCTTTAAAAGACTGTAGGGAGGCTTCAGATGGAGGGTGAGTTTCAAGTCGGAAGTAGCAGGTTTGAGGCTGGAGTTTGAGCTGGCTGCAGGAACCTACAATCTTGGCCACTTTATTAGGTACATCTTGCTAGTACCAGGTTGGATCCCCTTCTGCCTTCAAAACTGCCTTAATTCTTCATGACATACTTTCAATAAGGTGTTGGAAACATTCCTCAGAGACTTTGGTCCATACTGACATGATAGCATTACACAGTTGCTGCAGACTTGTCGGCTGCACATCCATATCTCCCGTTCCACCACATCCCAAAGGTGCCCTATTGGATTGAGATCTGGTGACTGTGGAGTCCATTGGAGTACGGTGAACTCATTGTCATGTTCAAGAAACCAGTTTGATACGATTTGAGCTCTGTGACGTGGTGCATTATCCTGTTGGAAGTAGCCAGTAGCCAATAGCTGATTAGCTATTTGTGTTTTTAGCTATTTAGCTATTTAACTAGCAATTGAACAGTTGAACCTATTAAAGTGGCCGTTGAGTGTATATTACTACAACAGTGACACTGGGTGGTGCTTGTTGCCTATGGCTTCATGTGTATACACACAGACACTGCAGGTGGTAGCTGGAGCTGGACTGGTTGGATGCCAGAAAGTTACAGCTTGTAGATCAGGCTGGGAGCTGCTGGTTGTCGGAGACTTTAGGCTGATGTTGAAGTTGAAATTTGCTGCTTGTGGCTGCAGGCAGAGGCTAGAGGCTGGAGATGATGGAGATATTTTCTAATGTAACACAAAATAATATATACATTTATATTATTTCAACGTATACAAATAGGAACATTTTGAAAGGAATACAGGTCGTGACTATTGTCCATGTGTACTTGTATGTGTGTGTATAAGATGACGAGTGTAACTCAATATGAGGGCCCTGGTGAGATCAGTGTTCACAAGCCTGATAGCTGGAGGGAAAAAAACTCTGCTTCAGTCTTTCTGTTTAGGCTCTGTGACTGAGGAGGGGCTTGCCTGACCACAACAGTTTTAGCAGTCTGTTGTGGGTTCAGGTTCTGCAGCAGTATATTCAGCTGAACGCACCGCTCTCTGCAGAGCCCTCCTGTCCTGAGCGGAGCTGGCACTGATGTTTCCTGTCAGGATGCTCTATGTAGGATTAAAGGATCCTCAGAGAGGCTCTGAATTTCCTCAGCTGCTTGAGCTGGTAAAGGCGTTGCCTTGTCTTCCTGACCAGAGTGTGTTTGTTCTGTCCATTTCAGATCCACTGTGATGTGGACTCCCAGGTATTTAAAGCTGCTCACCCTCTCCACAGTGGTCCCATTAATCCTCGGAAGTGTGAACATTCTCCGTTGTTGTCCTCTCCAAAAATTCAGAATCAAGTTCTTGGTTTTTGCGACATTCATGAGCAGGTTGTTATCCTCGCTCCAAGGTGACAGGTCAGCCACTTCCTCCAGGCAGGCCTTCTCACTGTTGTTGGAGATCAGGCCCAACATCACTGCAAACTTAATGATCACAGAGTCATGTATGTCTACCCGCTCTGACCACCAGGGTCTAAGATCCAGATACACTGTGTTCAGTCCCGCTTCATTCAGTTTACCAGCAGGTCTGGTGGGGACTATGATGTTGAAAGCTGAACTGTAATCAATGAACAGTAGTCTCATATAGCTTCCCTTCTGCCCGTCAAGATGAGAGAGTGTGTTGTGGAGAACCTAGGAGACTGCATCGACTGTATGCAAACTGCAGCTGGTGAATGATACGAAGAGGAAGACGCAGATGTAGAATTTGACACTCAAAGCATTTTATGACCACTTAGGTGAGAGCCACTGCTCTGTAGTCATTCACGCAGGCTGGAGAAGCGTTCTTAGGCACAAGGACAATAGTGGATGTCTTGAAGCAGGTGGGAACCACAGACTTGGCCAAGGAGAAGTTAAATATTGTGGTGAACTCTGGAGCTAGCTAATTAGCACAGGACTTCAGTACTTACCCAGGTATGCCATCTGGGCCTGGAGGTCAGAGCACTCCTCATATTATGCTCAGTCACATAGAGCGTGTGCTCATCTCCAGCAGATGAACTAACTCCAGCTGTGTAAGCCAGTTGCTGTTGCATTGTGAATTTTTTTTAGCAACATGCAGAAGCCACAGAAATACGTTAAATGCAGGTTTTAAATCATAACTGTAACTGACAACTACACTCTTATTAAAACCTACCAAACAGCTTTGTCAATAATTAGCTTTGAGAGATATGTAAATTACCTCTGCATTCCTGCAATTTCTCTGTAATCGCCTGCAGCTTCTGTTGACAAGATAATCGATAGTCACTTACACGGGTACCTATTCATTCATGACCATACAGGCATTGTGGAGCGAACATCCTGCAGACATGTCTCCATTTACGCTTGATCAATTAGTTCATATGAGACTAGATGACACCCAGTCAATTTGAATGAATGTAGGTGTCTACTTTGTGTGTCTTCCTCCCAGCAAAATTAATGTGCATCATACTCAATGAGCGATTACCTGCCACAGCGTCAGCAGCTAACGAGGATGAGATTTTACTTTCATTTTACGTTCATGAACACTCGTTTTTCTCACTTACTTACTGTAAAGTTGTTTTTTTGCTCTATTTTGTTACCAGCAGCTAGCATGGGAGACAAACACAGCTGAATAAAAAAATTTTTTTTTACTGAATGGAAGACTAGGTAACACACATGAAATGGAGAGAGACCAACAGTGAGACAGTGAGTGGGGAAGGGGAGGAGGGCGATAAGGGTTGATTGACCTTGAGTTTTGAAGTGATGTCTTCAATAATGGTGATGTCACCTTGTATTTTACATAGCAGACTCTGGGAAGGTTTGTGACACTTCAGGCTCAGTCCTTGTCACAGACGTAGAAAAGGGAATTTTGACACACACACACACACACACACACACACACACACACACACACACACACACACACACACACAGCAGTGATGAGACAGCTGCTGCTCACCTTCCCAAATACACTGAGAGGAGTGGGCGGTGTGGAGTATCTGGGTCTGAGAGCAAACCACTACAGACCACTTCAGCTGACTGGGATGTTATTTTGTTTTCTAAAAGGGAAGGCGGGATTGAATCATCATCTGAACAATATGCAAGTAGAGTAGATAGATGCAGCATCAAAGTTACATGATAAAGGCAAAATGTCAGGCTGAATTAAAGGAGTTGTTTATGAGATTCAGACTACACTGGCTCTATTTGTCATCGGTCAGGGTCTGAAATGCTGACACGTGGAGAGAATGTAACTGAACACAGAGAGATCTAGCAGGACATGCTGCAGTGTAAAGAGTAAAATGTGCAACATTTTGTTTAGAATTGGCACATACGGGCTAAAAGGGATTGTTATGATACACAACCCTTAAACGTGTGATTCAGATGAAATGCAACAGCATCTGGAGATCTCTTTTTATTACTAGTGAGAATTAAACTACATTCTGGTTATAAAGCGATGGGTTTGTGAGCCCAAACATGCCTGGAAATGACAATGGCACTCATCAAGAAACGCTTTGCATCTGTATAATTAATGTGCAGTTCATCGCTGCTCCACATTTGCTGCAAATAAATAAATTGTATGTTATAACGTTTCTAAGCTTTGCTCCAATATTATAAATAATGCAGATCTTTGAAAAATGCACCCAAAGCAAATGTGAATGACAATAACACTGTACTTTGATTAACTGTGCGGATAATGTGACATCTCTTATAATTTTGACTCACAGATAATGAAATATTCCCCTTTCTCTTAGTTAGATATTTACAACAAGACACAAATCAAGTCAAGTAAATAAACATGGCAGAAAACATGGCTGAGTACTGTGTTGCATTAAGCTGCTTCTAATTTAAAAAGAATTTTAAAATAATGATTTGCTAGGTTCTGTTCACTTGCAAATCAAGTAACCTGGCGTGTTGATAAAATGTTCTCCACTTCTTTGCCTCTCTGTAAACTAGGTTCACTTCAACCTCAGTCAAAATTTAATCTCCTTTTGGGAGAAATAACCCAGCACAAAGGAGGGCAGTGGCAGAGTTGCATTTTACAAGCATGCTTTGGTCACTTGATGTAATTGAGAAGGGATGTGCAGAGAGCTCACTCTCCCTATTACACACTTCTACTCCAGAGCCTTCTCCTTTACAGGGTTTCATCTTCACAACCTTATTGAGTCCTAAAACACACCTGCTCCCACAGTGCGACGGCCTCGCTCTGCCACTAAACGCTAAGTGCTTCGGCTTGTCTTTAAGACCGTGAGCTCTATGGGAACTGTTGCTCCATTATAGCGCCGAATAAAATTTTAGAAGGCTTAATGTTTATTTCTGTCAGGATGATGCTGTATTACACCTCCGAATAGGTCAGATTTAAGAGAGTGTGTTTTTGAGCCACTAATAGTGACATTTTGACAAACGGTGACATTTTCATCAGCAGGGAAAAAGTGACCTTTCACAAGCAAACTATAATGTGTGTTGTGATAATATTACTAGCATTGCCTCACACATACATTAAGGCTGTGAGATATTACAGTGCTGCTTTAACTTCTTCATTCATCACTTTGTTTATGAAAAAGTCCTTGGAATAAAATGAAACATTTAACGAGGTTCCTGTTCAGAAAAAAACCTTACTAATGAAAGCAAAAACTCCGTCTGCAATAAGACTTAAGGGCTCAGAAATCAGGTTTATCAAATCCCCAACCCCCATTACAGAAACCATGTTTGTTGTATACAAGCTCTTTATAATATCGATATCTACATCTCTATGTGTGTGTGTGATTGTTACATCTATCACTACTGCTTTCTTCTGCTATTTGTTCATCAGGACAATGTCTGGTTGGTTAGCCATAACCAGTTTGTTACTCTGGATCTTGAAGTCCCACAGGATTTGCTTTGCTCATTCATTCTCAACTATCTCAGAAGGTGTCTTCCATTTTGACCTTGGGACTTCCAGCCCATATTCACAGGAGATATGCCTGTACACTATGACAGCTACCTGGTTATGGTGTTCCATGTACGCACTTCCTGACTGCATCTTACACTCTGCTCTTATGTGCTGTACTGTCTCAGGGGCATCCCTGCAAAGTCTGCACCTGGGGTCCTGCCTGGTGCGGTAGACCCCAGCTTCTGTTATTGTGCTGAGTGCCTGTTTTTGTGCTGCCATGATTACTGCTTCTGTGCTGTCCTTTAGTCCAGCCTTTTCTAGCCACTGGCTGGATTTCTTGGTATCAGCCACCTCTTCTATCTGTTGGTGTTGCATGCCGTGCAGCGGTTTGTCTCTTCATGAAGGTATTTGAGGTATTCACTTAGCCCTTCATCTTTGGGAGCCATCTTCCTGATGTACTCGTGCATCTTTGTTGTTTCATCCTGGACAGTGGTTTTGACATATATCCTGCACATGCACACAATATCACTTATCTCCATGTTGTGTGCATGACTAGCTGGATTGCTAACGTCAGTCACTGGTAAGTCTACACTCAGAAATCGGTTGATTTTGCTGAATGTTGAGCTAACTGTTAAAGGTCTGTAAGCACCTCCAAAATGTTTCATCTCCTAAATTATTTCATATGTTACATGCAAAAGATGTTATGTGTGGTGTAGAGGATTTGGAGCTATTACAGCAACAAGTAACCTCACTAAGTCCTTTTGCAGTTGCTTCATAATGAGTAATGCAATTACTCTTACTAATACTCTTACTAATAAATGATATAAGTAATGGATAACATTTTTCAAGTTACATGCCAAACACTGCTGAAGGCAGAACTGACCTTTTGAAGCATACTGTTACCTTCCACCTGTATTTGGAATAGATGCTGTTTCAAACAACACAGGCCTTCTTAAAAACAGAATCATCAGTTCAGTCAGTCTGATGTTAAAGACTTAACCCACTTTCTCTATTGGACATATTTTGGCCACAAACCTGTTGAGGCAAAGGCCTAATGGGGAAAATGTTGTTTTTGGAGGGAGTCCAACAAGGCCAACACAAGCGGCTTGATGAACAGTGCTGTCGTAGCAAAAGCGTTAATGTGCAGGCTTTGGAGAATTATGATGAGGTTAGCTTAGCTCCTAGTGGAACGCATAATGCCACCAATATTTGTTTATGTCACTTTGGGTTTTAATGAGAGCAGAATAAGGACTCTCTGGTGTGGCTGGACATCAATAAAACAATGTAGCAGTCTGAGAAGTTATGAGAAATTGATTATAGAGTTTAAGTGTGAGACCAAATCATTCAGTCCTGTGACATCTACATACATGGATACATACATGTAGAGGGAAATGATGGCCCTAGAGTTAGAGTGTTAAGTAATATACAATGTTTGTGCGTGTTTGCACATGACGTGAAACTACTACTCGTGTCTGTGTGCATGTATGAATGGATAAAACCCTTCAGCCTTCTTCCTGTGCTGTCCCCAGTGGGAATACATGCAGCAGACTGCTCCACAGTGCAGTCGTCCCATTGGACAACTCCCTCCTGACTCCCCCTTCATCTCCTTCTCTGTGGGATGGTTGAAATGGAGACGTCAGAGCAGCAGAGACAGCGGAGCTGCTGTGCTGAGACTTCAGTTACCTGGCAGCGCATTTTAATTCTCAGCAGTCAGAAGTGGAGCAGTGAAGTGTGTACAGAGGGAAAGTAAAGCTTACTTTGTGGAACCTGGACAGAGCATACAAAGTGAGCAAGCTAACAGCTTTAACAATTAAAACTGCAGTTCCTTTGAGCTGTAAAAAAGAGAATAAAAAGGGTTAAACTAGCGGGATAGAGTTTTTTTCTGAATACAAAAAACACAAACATATGGTGGTTTGTGTTCAAACTACATACAGCCTCTGCCCTCACTACACAAATCTTCCTTGTTTGTGTTTGTGTTGCACCCCCACATCATTCACTTCTCTCTCTGCCATTGTAAATGCTGAATAAATAAGCAAGCAGTTTGCTACCAGTGTGTGAAATTGTTCATATCTATCTCTGCCATTAGAGAGTGGGTTCTATTATACAGCTTTGCATTATTCAGTGAGCCTGAGAGACAGATCATTATGGATTTCAGCCTTTTTCCACACCAGCCCCTGGAGTCCAGCTCAGCCTGCCGGCTGATGCATGCATAGGTCTGACCTTGCGCTCTGAACGCTCTTAACGCTGGAGAGGAAGGGGGAATGGAACGGGTCAGCTCAATACTGTGTGTATATCTCGTAAAACATCAAAGCAAAAGATACTAAAAATCTGGCTTCAATCTATCAAGTCACAGCATTTTTCTTTGCTTTCAGAAAGACAGAATGGGTTTGTAATTATAAAGTTGACCGCAACAGGAGTGCTACTGTTCCTGGTAACAAATTAGGTTACACTCTGGAAAGCTCAGTGAAAGCTGACTGACATCAAATGTAGTTTTTTTCAGTGTTACAGGACAATAAGTGGCAGGCACATGGTGAGAATGAGTGAAAACATGGCTGAACATATGCAGTACTTTTTTTAAATGCGTGGGTTATGGATTGAATATTGAATAGATATATGTGGCAAGCTGCTCATCCCTTACTGTACCAGAGGTGGGCTGTTTCCTGGTGGGAAGCACTGCTCAGCTTGATTATTAACATACAATTCTGCACATCAAAAGCTTTTAAAATGGCTCCATTTGGTAAATGGGCATTGTATTGCCACTGGTCTGCTACAGATAATGAATAAGGCATTACATGTTGATCCGCAGCCGTTCAGACTATGTGAGCGCTAATGGTAAGTATGCCTGGTCTTTAATGTGCATATGCTGAGATAAGGATCTGTTTCATGCCTTTCTTGGAACCCGGCAATTAGACCGTGCCATTAACCATTTGTTATATCCGCTGTTCTCGCCTACAGCTTGGCACCTTGCTGATTACAACGCGCTGGATCAATAATTAAACAAATTAAGGCGGACTGCCGGGTCAATTTCCATCCCATCTTAGCCAGCAGCTGCCGCGACATAATGCACAAGTCTTAAAACCCCTCTTGAAATGCAAAATTAAAAGCTTGCTACAAATGTTTGGACTGAACATTTGTTTCCAGGGTTCTGTTTGGTGGCACAGTTTTACGCAGCGCTCTGCCACACCGATGCGGCAGGGAGGGAGAAGTCATTTTCCTCTGAGAGTCTCCAACTCTTCAGTTGGCAGCAAACCTGTGACTTTTATTTGGCTGCTGACTGTGAATATCGCCTATTATTACAGCACTTCAGAGGAGAAATTAAGCGTTTTATGTTCCGACTTATATGAGGGTTCCCGTTATAAGAATACACATAATGAACTAAAAGTGGGCCAACTCACTATTTCAAATAAATGAGTTATGTGATGAGTTCTGTTTCCTACTCATACTCACAAAAAGAGCATTTTTTTGGTCCTGGATGCACACTGACAAGTGTTAGTTTAGGGATGATTACCCAATCACTTCTGGCAGTCTTTTGCCTTGTCCTTGCCTGCACCATATGATGTTTAGTGTAGATCAAGCTGTTTCCACGTAGCTGTGCGTCACTGCCATCGCTGGTGATTCGTTATCCCAACATGATCTATGGGTTGGAGCTCTTACCTCTCTGTGAATCATATTTAATATTGCGAGCCCGGGTGGGTTGTTACGTAACAGCCTGTTTAATTATTTGGAAACATTTCTCTTTCCTCTTAGCGCCGCCGTCTTGTAGCGGTGGGATTTAACATGCCCGCTATCAACACATCCGAGGATCCCAAAGCATCCCTCTCCTGCTGTCTGTGTGTGTGTGTGTGTGTGTGTGTGTGTGTGCGCGTTCGTGTAGCCCGCTGCGTTGGACAGGCCACTTTGCGCTGCTTCTTCTTTGACAATTAGCACATCCGTTTGTCTCCTCACTGGAGGACGACACTTAGCCTTTAGTCTGTAGGCAAAAATAAACTTTCAAGGCTCACGTGAAGTGTTTGGGGAAATGTGAGTGGGGTACCACGACGTACAGTACAGTGACCTCACTGATAAGCAAACATTAGGCTGAACGCTGAAAACTACAGATTTTCCTGTGAAGGTGTACGGTGTCAGAGCCCGTGAGAAAGAGAGAGAGAGGGGTGGAGGTGGTGGTGGTGGTGTGTGTGTGTGTGTGGGGGGGGACTCCGACCGTGGACCGTGGGACTGGTTTCTCTGGAAAGTGGGGAGCGGTTTTAATTTAAGGTGGACCAATAATTTCGCCACATAATGCTTCTGCCACGTGCTTATGAGGGGTTTAAATAAACCCAATTTGTCATAAAGTCCAGCAGGTGGAAGGTCAGTAACCTTTGCTGAACAGTAACAATAGGTGGGAAAAAAAGAGAAGTGACCCCGTAGAGGCAGAGCAATACAGGCCGCAGAAACGTTGCTAATGTTACATGACTATTAGTCACTATAAAATACCTCATATCAGACCCAGGCTGTAGTGTTTCTCATTCCTACAGTCTTGCTTTGTGCAGCCTACAATTTTGAAGTAACCTGCTTCATTTGAGTGGGCTATTTCCATCCACTCCTCTAGCCTACATTTCAAATAGCATCAGTCATTTCAGTCTGGAGTAGTTTGAATTTTATTTTGACAGTGGTCTGTTTTTAACAGTGCATTTCAACCAGTTTTCAAGACTATTTTGTTTCAAGAATTTTACCAAAACCTACTTTTTCATAACTCTAGTTTTGCAACTTGCTTTAATTCTATTTGCTTTGGATACAACATGTTGATTTAAATTAAAAAGTAGTGTGCCACAAAATGAGATTTTCAGGACTGAATTAGCCTATCTAATGTCCATATGACTAAAGTTGTTGCAGGTTAAACAGGCCAACACTTTATGGAGTTGCCTATTGTTGTGGATTTTCTCAGTGCACCAGCTGAACAGAATAAATCTCAGATTAGAATAAAATAATAATTAACCTAATAAACAGATAACCATGGCGATCTTTGGTCTGCAGAGTAAAAACCCAAATTCAATCCAACCCAAGTTTTTTATATCTCCAGAAGAACATCCTCTCATGTCCACGCCTTCTCTCTTGAGAAGCTCCTTCCTTGGGCAGTCAGTCACTCCCATGCTTGGCAGCAATCTTGCTTTTGTATTGCTGGGCCTAAGGCAAGCTTCCCAGAAGAGCTCAACCCACGTCCTGGCTGTGTTTCATAATGTAGGCTATCTCACATTAACACAGAATGAAGCACATTTAACCATCCATCAATGGTCAATACCTAAGATGTCTCCATACACAGAACAGAAAAAATGATGGACAATGTGATACATATAACACTGTGGATACAGTTTAAAGATAAACAACGTATGCTCTTTCCTGGCCGAACCCTCCATTTCCACACAGGCTGCTCAGAGGGGTTATTTTGATCTGGTCACTTAACCTTTCCCAGAAACGGTGTAGCCCGTGCCATCATTTATGGGAAACAAAATGTACATTTCTATTATGATATAACAATACATCTTATATCACACATCCCACATGTAGGCTAACACAGTAGTTAAGCTCCACCTTGATCAACTTCAACAACAATGTTATTCATGCACTACTGCATCAGTGATAACAATCATAAATAACACAATGAAACATGATGTGTGCTTTCACTTTATTTATGCTACATTTTGCTAATAATACTTCTGTACTTTTACTTCTGTACCTTTTTAAGTAGTAGTAGTAGTAGTACAGATAGTGTGGATATAGATAGTAGATGTGTGAATAGTCTACATATGGCCTGTTTTAATATTCAGCAATTTCCTTTTACTACATAGACATAGTGTGGGCACTCTGTTACTGTAGAAATTGTGTGGGTGCTTTGCAAACAGTGAGGACGACCTTAAATAAGGGGCTGGACTCTGTAGGTACAGCAGAACCCGCTGCCTTGCCTCTGTGATGCAGTGAGTCTGCGTTGCGTTAAGTCCGCTATATAAGATGCACACAGAGACCAGAGCTCACAGCTTCAGTGGACAGCTCCGTGGTGCTGAAATCTCAGAGACACCACTCACGCACTCTCGCAAGCCGCGATACATGACTGGAACCATGGACGGCTTCTCGTGGAAACTTTTTCTACTTTCTTGCCTGGTCGTTGTGGAGAGCTCCGCGCAAGACTTCGGACAGACGCAGTTTATTTGCACGTCGGTGCCCAAGGATATGGACCTGTGCACGGCCACGATGCAGAACAGCGGCCCGGCAGAGGACCTGAAGACCACGGTCATGCAGCTGCGGGAGACCGTGCTGCAGCAAAAGGAGACCATTATGAACCAAAAGGAGACAATCAGGGAACTAACGTCCAAATTGAGCCGCTGCGAGAGCCAGAGTCTCCCGGTAGCGGCGGGACCCGGCGGGAAACGGCCGGGGTCGAAGAACACGATGGGGGATGTATCCCGGGGCACCACGGACACTCTGGCCCAGCTGGGACAGACTTTACAGACGCTAAAACAGAGGTTGGAGAATCTAGAGGTAGGCAAGAATAGGAGAGCAGCGCTGAACAGGTCAAAAGTTAATTAAATTAAACTCCTGGTTATCAATTAGAGTGAAGGTTTAGCCTGTAAAAGTTGGCACTGCTGCGATATTGTTCTGGCTTTGTGCAGTCTCTGCTTGGAGCCACATGTGTTTTAGTTTATATTTTTCTTGACAGTCAGATAGAAACACCTTGTGAAGTAAACAAGTGCAGGGTGGCTGCCTTTGGAATAATATGACGCAGAGCACACACACACAACCAGACAGTGAGGAACACGAGTGGGACTGGGCTATAAGTCATGGGAACATGTTTCAGTGAGTTTAACACAAGAAAGAGAAACACAAAGTATTCCCTGTCCTCCTTTAATAACCCAGCATCTGTCTCCCTCTGTCCGATGCAGCAATACAGCCGAGGGAACAGCACCGCGCAGGAGAACAGCCTGAAAAATCTGCTACAAAACAAGATAGACGATATGGAGAAGCAGGTTCTGTCCCGGGTCAACACGTTAGAAGAGACCAAACCGGGCTCCAGGAATGACACCGAGCAGCGGAACAGAGTGGAGTCCACGCTCACCTCTCTGCACCATCGGATCACAGACCTGGAGAAAGGTGCGTTTGGATTTTCAGGGCGAGCGGAGTGCGCGCGTAGGACTTCTGCTGCATTTAATGCGCCTCTACGGGAGTTCAAAACAAGAAAAAGTGTTATTGTCGTTGCTTTTAGGGTCAATTGTCGTCTCAACCTTTAGAGAAAACAGAAAGCCTCATCACTACAGCGCTCATGATATACCGTTTACAATGCCGCAACCATCACGTTGCGCACAGATTGTGTGAGGGAGGATAGGAGAGCTGCAATGCTTAGCATATTTCAAGACCTGTTAGCACTTTTGCTTCGCTGAGTTTATGTTTTCCACAGCCAAAACCTGACCGTCTAACTGGCACATGAGCCTAAACGCAAAGAGGTCATTTTTTTTGCAGAGGTCAGAGGCAGAAAACTTTGCAGGGTGCGCCTCGCGCTGACGCGTTTTGGAGCACATTTCATGGCTTGTTCAGCTCTTCTACACGTGCAAATGCGCGTGCGTGCGTGGTATGTAAGCGAGAGGGAGAAGGAGAAGAAAGAGCCTTCCTACAACAGGCAAAAGACAGAAAATCACTGTTAAAACAGTCTTTCGTATTTAATCAGTTGGGGTCATTAGAAAATTGTGAAAGAATCTATTAAATTGTCAGACAAGCTTTCTTTAGCTTTCATTAAAATGTACTATAATCATATAAATCACACACTTGTCATCATGAATTCATGTATGTAAAATGCACGTGGGTGAAGGTTTACCCTCCACTTAATCCCTAAATACATAAAAAAAAATGCTGGAAATACTCTCAGTGTATTCAAATAGCTGATCTTCACATATGACACAGTCTAACTAACATTTCATCTACAGGTAAAGACACCAGGCCAACAGATAAGTTCCAGCTCACCTTCCCCCTGAGAACAAACTACATGTACGCCAAAGCCAAGAGGAGCCTTCCTGAGATGTACTCGTTCAGCGTGTGCCTGTGGATCAAGTCCAACGCTTCTCCCGGGGTGGGGACACCCTTCTCCTACGCTGTCCCGGGTCAGGCCAACGAGCTGGTGCTGATCGAGTGGGGGAACAACCCCATGGAGATTCTCATCAATGACAAGGTAATGGAAAACTGATTATCATGGATAAAGATTGATTTCTAACATAATTTATTACCTTTGCCATCACTATGGCATTTTGCATTTACATGGATGAAGTTAATATGTGGAACAGCTTATAGTGGGTGCAACAGTAGGAAAAAGTTCTAGTGCTTTGTGCTTGGATGAGTCAGAGTAACGTGACAACTTCTCTGTACCAGAACTGGAAATGAAACAGGTGCTCAGGTGAGCAACAGAAGGCCTTTTTATAGACGAAAAGATGTGTGACAGTGATGCAGCAGTAAAAAGGGAAGGTGTGGAAGCGAGGAGTTTTCAGGCAGGGAGTGACTCTGCTACTAAAGTGTGAAAGAGAGATTGTTAACTGGAGAGAAAGACGTGACTTATGCAATGTCTCTGCTGCAGGTTGCAAAGCTGCCGTTCCTCATCAATGACGGAAAATGGCATCACCTTTGCATCACATGGACCACCCGTGACGGGATGTGGGAAGCCTTCCAGGACGGAGTGATGCGGGGAAATGGTGAAAATCTGGCACCATACCACCCCATCAAACCAGAGGGAGTGCTGGTCCTAGGACAAGAGCAGGTGGATATTTATAGTTATTTTCAAATCGGTGATTGCGACTTCTGCACTTTAATCCCCCGACTCAATGTATGCCAATTATGCATTTCATTTTAGGTAAAGATTAAAGGTGGGAATATGAAAGAAATTAGATTGTGGAGACAATGAAATGTAGCCAATTAAGGCTTTCCAGTCAAATTAGTGTGTCATTTATTGAAACCCCTTATTGGAAAAGATAATAGTACAGTTTGGAAGAACTACAGGAAAACATTATTTGAGATTTTTTTTACAGTTTATTGCACAGAGCAAGACATATCCACTGTGAAGATACCACAGATACTGAAGCATTTGGTCAGATGACACTCTTAGAAAATGTCATGCATGCCTACGGAAAGCAAATGGTTCAGCAAAATAAAGATAACTCATTTACTAGAGATAACTCTAAGTCAATTTTTTTAAGTAAACAGCTAACTGGACTCAAGATGAAGTCATATCTAAGAACAAGAGTCCTCTCCAATTATGTCACTTGTAACAAAATCTTATCATTTTTTGTCTTGTTCTTAAGTGCACATCAATTCTAGGAGTTCCCCTGTTATTCCAACCTGTAAATCCTTCTCTGACCAGATAACCTTGAAAAATAGCAAACTATTCAATTTAAAAGGTATCTGTATTGTTCCACAGGACACATTGGGAGGAGGCTTTGATGCGACACAAGCTTTCGTTGGCGAGTTAGCAAACTTGAATATCTGGAATAAGAAACTTTCCATTACTGAGATCTACAACTTGGCGACCTGCAACAGCAAAGCATCGGCTGGCAACGTCTTCTCCTGGACGGAGAGCAACATCGAAATCTTTGGTGGAGCGACCAAATGGACCTTTGAGCCTTGCCGTTCGCTCAACTGAACTGCATTTCACTGTTCAAGAAAGGCCTCTCTGTATTTCTGAGCTTTTGTCGTTCTTGTCTTCATTTGACGTTTGTTAGAGACTATTTGAGTTATTGTTAAGCTTAAATCTGGGATTTCTATCATTCTTAGGTATTTGTGTGCAAAACAACACTTTTCATCTTGAGGGAAAAAAAATCGAATTCATCTTGGAAAACCTCAGTGAGAAGTACTGGTATCTATTTCTCCTTTTTTTTTTATTGGACATTGAGTTGAAAGCACACCTAAGCTTTTCGTTTGGCTTATTTCATCTTGGACCGGCAGCTGGCAATCTGCGCCTTATGTTTGGACAATTCACAATCCAAGTGAGGAATTACATAACCACCCCCGCCCCTTCCCTCTGGAGAGTGGGAGATTACGCTGTCCATCCAATTCTTGTCAGTGTTTGGCGCCGTGAAGTGATGTCTGACGCGGTACAGCCCCCTGCAAACACCCCCCCCACCCCCCCCACGCACACACACTCCCCCCACCCCTTCACCCTGCCCCGCCCCTCCCCTCCGGAACTTGCACTGTGACTGACGAAGAGATCGCCAGGAGAGGAGGGTATGTTGAAGGACACTGCAAAGTCAGACTGTGGTACAAGTCAATTTGTAATCGTTGTTCGCTTCAAGTGTTTCTGTAAGAATGTCGTTAACTTGCCAACATTGCTACAAAGCCTGGGTGCCTTGGGCTGGTACAAATATTCAGCACATTCTGTATGTTATTAGTTGCAAATTCAATGTTTATTGGTTTCTGTTTTCTTTTCTGAGCTGGGTTGAGTTTCTTGTTCCTCTGGTAAATGTAATTTAATTACAGTTTGTTATCTGACTTGACGTGTTTTGGCAGGTGTTTGTACTACTCTGTATTAGGAATGTTACAGTATTTGTATAGTAACAGCATGAATGACAGAGTGCTGTGAAAGCATTGTTGAAATCTGCTTTACTATCTTCTCTGGGTCTGGGTTTTTTACTGTATTGTTATATGCTCCAAGCATGGCAAAACTGAGAGATGAAGAATTTAATTTTTGTAATAAAATTGTGATACTTAATGTCACAGTGCATTCCTGGTTTTGGTTATGTGCATCAAAACGTCAGAGGGAAAGGGGCATGAGGGAAGGCAACACAGAGCGAGAGGGTGATATAAAATTTTTACCATGGTCAAACAGCAAAGAGGAGGAGCTAGTGGGCAGAGAAGTGAAATGTCCAAAGTCAGTGAAGGGCACAAAGAGGGCGCTTGGGAAACAGTGCCTGTGTGTTTGTGTGCAGTGGCTCTTTATAAGCTGACTGCAGAAGATAACCCACTCGCTGTTTTGTTGTCGCTGCTGTGAGGTGCAGTGCCAGCACTAAAGACAGCGAGGTTGTCAGAGGAGAAAAGTGCTTCGTCATATCAGCCTTTCATTGGCACAGCTCAAGTGAATGAAGCCTAAACTAAAACTACAGCACTTTAAGCTTGACTCTCATTATCAGTTCACCCAGAAGACCTGTTGCTGTAGCACCAACCATTTATATCGAAGAGATGTGACTGCTGACAGATCCTGCATTTAAATCAGACACTTAATCTCTTACTCAAGCGTCAAGTGGTGAAAGCAATACATCAGAATAATACGATTTGTTCTTCCGCTATTAGACCATGTTGAGATTTTTTACCATGAGACATTTTTAAAAAAAAAAAAGCTCTTCACAGTGGATAGCAGTTTTCTTTGTTTTAGAAAACCTCTAGATCCTCAAATGCTTATCATGTAATGTGCTGAATCATTTCTGCTCATTTACATCACATTTTGTCTTTTTATTATATGTTTTATCGAAAGAAGTTCAACTCCTCAGTGTTCTGCTTATAAATAAATTTATTGAGCCTTGACTGAAACATTATTGGGGGAAAGACAGAGATTTCAACAACTTTCAGTGTCTACATGTCAAGTGACACTTCAGTTTCTGCTGTCACTGCTTACATACCAACTACTTTAACTATTTAAAACACATATACTTCAACTATCTCTGGCTTGAATGTGAATGGTAATTTTAATTGCTTTCATTGTTTGCAGTTCAACTGACAGTTAAAAAATATATCTGCCTACAGGGCTTTTAATTCAACCAAATCAGTCAGTGTTTTAAATTCAATGGACTGTGTCACTACAGTTTTTTTCAGCAGAAAATGCATCCTTTTTTGTCGTCACAAAAACATCGTGTTTTATGGAACGAAGTTCCGCTCCTCAGTGTGGTCAGCTCATGAATACATTCATTGTGCCTTGATTGAATTATACTGGGGAAAGACAAAGTTGTAGGTCCTTGCAGGGGTTTTTGTTCAATGCATTTCCGTCTCAAGCTTGACCTTAAACTGGAAGTTTCTTCAGCTGAGGGAAAATCTACATCTTAATCTCCCAGGATGCATGGCACACTAAAACAATGGACAGGAGCCTTTTAAAAGAATTACAAGGCTTTAATACAAAGAGCAAATTCCTGTAGCAGCATTAAACACACACACACACACACATACACACACACACGGGGCAGACAACTATTTATTCTTTCCACTAGCCATGTTGGCAGATGGATCCCAAAACACTTGGGTTTATCAGCCAATTCCATTTATAGAAAATAGCAGGACAGCTGAAAGATGACTGGGTACTATCCAAAGTGGCTCTCATTGTAGAAGAACTTTCCAACCAAATACAGGATTTATCAGTACATCTTGGATAAAATTTCAAATAAGAAATGACTGTCCTTCTTGAAGCAAACTATGCTTTAACTGTTCTGATGAACATTGTTTGGTGCCAACTGCCACATAATCACTGAATCCATATATTATAATATATTTGTTATAACTATTATATTAAACTTACATATAATAATATAAAACTTCACTCAGAATAACCTGCTGAGCAAATACTGGCTCGGGCTTTAGCAGGGGGGCGGATAAACCCCAGCCAGTAAAGCCTGCCTCTACTTTTAACGCCACCACACACAACAACCCTCAATGGGCACACAGTCATAATCACTAGGTCTGCTTTCAACACTCAGCTAATACCCTGTCAGGGTAATGCTGCTAAGCCCTGACAGAATATATTGCTGCAATGCAATTGCATTTGTGCTCCAGACACTGCTTTGTGTAGAAAGAGATAAAGTGAACAGACTAAAATAGATCCAGGTGGCCTAAAGGATGATCTTACAACTTGTATACATAAGACACTAAGATCAAACTAACACTTATATGAATAATCTCAACTGACAACATTACATGATAAAATGGTTAGGGTTATGCCTATCTTTGCAGGCACGGACAGTCAATGGTTGATTAAAATGTAATTGCTCCATACAGCCTTGACATAAGTACAAAGGAGGCCACATGACTGGAAGACAGTGAGTACAGAGCAACTTCTGAAGGCAGTAAGATAACTTGTAATTGTTCTGCTTCTAAGGTACAGTACTTTACCTGATGTCTTGCTGGCAGAGCACATATTCTAGGACACCTTGTCCACCACCTGGTAATGTAAATTGATGCTGTGGTTCATACTGGAGATAAGGAGAAAGTGCCCTACATTATTTTTGAAGGCCTCATGGCAAGATAGAGTTAGGTCAAGTTTTTCAATAAGGCAAAGTCTACAGCCATGCGCAGTGTCACAGAGCGTGCTTTCAGCTAAATGCTAACAACAGCATGCTAACATGCCACCAGTTATAATGCTAGCATGTTTAGCAAGTATTATTTTTACCATCTTAGATTAGCATGATAACATGCTAACATTTGTAATTAGCACTAAAGTACAGCTCAATATAACATCAACTTTGTAGGTATTTGGTCATTAACTAAAGTATTAGTTGTTGTTTTGTTTATGTGATGGTGGCACAAGATGAAAGGTCAGGGGATAAAAGTTATTCCAAGTCATCCTAAGGGAACCTGGAGTGTTTCATAGCAATCCAACCAGTAGATGATGAGATATTGCAATAAAACAAAAAAAAGCATCCACAAGGAGGTGCTAGAGGAGAGGTCAGGGGTCCACCTAATCAGATTAATTCTCTGGGGACCATGGATGGGTGTACAAACTTTATTTAAGTCTGGACCAAAGTGGTGTAGTGACTGATGGACAGGACAGACAGGCATTGCCATCCCCAGAGCCATGCCGCTAGCATGGCTAAAAACTCAGGCCTCGTGGGAATTTGAGAGGCTACACATTGAAATAACAGACTGTTGCTGTGAGATCAGTGTTTTAAAAGAACAGTTCCACATTGTGGGCAAAACACTTAAATTTTTTCTTGGTGCAGAGAAGATTGATACCACACTCCCATGTCTGTACACTAAATATAAAGCTGGGGCCAGGAAATGATTAGCTTAGCTTAGCATAAAGGAAGCAGGAGGAAACAGCTAGTCCTGCTTTGTTTAAAGGTAATATAAAAGGAAAGACATGCATCTTACCCAATAGCCAAGTGATATTGCCAATATGCCAGGTTTTCTAGCCACATACACTGTATAGTTAAAATTACACAACACAACCTGTAAACGTTAAAACCACATTAATAAACCAAATCTGACTCAGTGATTAGATACAAAAATGAATGCGTGTCACTGATTTATTCAGGTTTCTTTGATTTGAGATGTATATCTGTCATAACAAAACAGAGGGAGAGAGCATTTTTAAAGATGAGACCCCTTGAGTAAAACCACAGACAGACAAGATTCATGGTGCTCCATTCTATCAATTCCACCATGGAGGTTGTTTTTTCTTTTGGAGAGATCGAGTGGATAAAGACGTGACATCTCTGCTGACATCTCATTAATTCATAAGCTGTCCCCCGTGGCAGAGACAAGACAGGAATAATGCTTCTGTTCAGAACCGCAGCAATTTCTCTTGTTAACATCGGGGTGACAAAGCAGCATCATGTAATGAGAGTTTGGGGGTACCATCTCAACAAATAAAACTAAGGAGAATGTCTGCTGAAAGAGTGCATGTTGCTTCAAATAAAATGTTGAGCTTCAAAACTTGATAATGGTCAAATGGATCTGACAGCAGATGCCTAAAAGTGGAGTGCCAACATCAAGCTTTCTCTTCAGAAGAGACAGGGAAAGAAAGAGCATCGTCTTCCTCCTCTTCGTTCTCCTCCTATGGTGAGAGCTCCCAGAAACAGCAGGGAGTGGAACTTGTGGCATTTACAGATCAGCAGAAGCTTCCAGGAAGGATGCAGGGAGGATAATGAGGCTTCCTGGGCAGATTGGGA
Organism: Lepomis macrochirus; assembly: GCA_024633595.2. Taxonomy (NCBI): domain Eukaryota; kingdom Metazoa; phylum Chordata; class Actinopteri; order Centrarchiformes; family Centrarchidae; genus Lepomis; species Lepomis macrochirus. The sequence goes on from JALXJV020000003.1 coordinate 5,965,121, forward strand.
TCAAGGTGGATGCAGGCCATGACAGGAGTCTGCTCCACTGGTCAGGACTCACTGCGGGAAGAAAACTCTCCACTAAACGAAGATCTGTCTGGTTCCATACAGAGAAGACCCACTCCTTTTTAGCCACCTACTTTGAACAGTTAACGTGTTATTTCTCTCTATAGAGTCCCTGTAAAATGACAATGTGAGAAGCCTTAGCAGAGGCAAATCAAAGAGAGACGTCTCTTTTGTGGATGGAGAAAGACCTGCATACATTTCTGCCTTTGCACAATGAGGAACTATTTTTTGTTGGCCATTGTTATAATTGTAGCATGATTGTAGCATATAAAACAGTTTCTGCTACATTACCAGAACCACATATATTCTTGATTTAAGAGGCCAAAAAAGTTTAGCTGTTGATTAAGGCTGCAGGTGGGAGACGTACACCTGCTAGCTAGTAACATTAGCATTAAATGTTAAGTACTTACTAACTTATTTAGACTTGTAACAGTTATAGCAGCCATATACAGTAGACAGCCTACAACTTTATAATACTTTGCCTGCTAGTCAGATAAGACTTTACAGTTAGTTGCCACTAGCTAAACTGCTCACTGGGCTAAAATATTTGCTGTGCAGCTGCACATAATGTTCTGTTCCCTTTAAGACTGCTCTGCTGCAAGGTAATTAGCCTCAACTGTCCAATTAGATTTCATTAATGCGGTCGCATGCTGTTGTTGAATAAGAGACAGGCAGGTCATAGAATTCATCATTGTGTCAGTCCTACTTTCTGAACGCTTATTATTTCTTTAAAATACTTCCAGACCTAGAAGCTGGTGAGCTGCAGGTGATCAAATCTTTGACACTGAATGTTCAGAGTGATCATGACAGAATCAGTAATGGAGCGGAGCTCTGTCACTGGTGACCGAGAGCACTGTAGTCAGTTTAGCCGGTGATTGTTCCTTGTTCAAAGCTTAGCATTAGCTACTTACCTTATAAACAGTGCTTGTATAGACTGCTTTTGTAGTGAACAGCTTGAACCAGCAACAGACTGAATGCGCTACTGAACCGCATACCTTCACAATCAGAGCTGAACGTTGCAGTGGTGAACAGTGATTTATTCACCTGCTGTTGCACTTGAAGTGCATTTAACCTGAGATGCGATCTGTTGGCTTTTAAAAAAGTGAACAAATAACTAGTGACTATCTCTAAACCAATCTCAATCAAAATATTTCTAAATAATTTATAAATCTGCAAATTGAGTCATAATATACACTTCACTACACTGTAAATTGCACCGGGAGTCCTGGGGCCCCAAAAGCCAGAGAATCAAATCCTGTTAATTATTTTTTACTGTTTTCATAAACAATGCGCAGAGGAGCTGAGGAGGTCAGTCGGGGCCCAAATGGAAATTTTTGCCCCAGGGCCCCCTAATGGGATAATCCGGCCTAACATCCTCAGAAATGTGCGTAACATGAATGTATTAAAAACATGTTTGTTTCTATTTTTATACTATGAAAATGGAAACGACATAGAATAAACTTTCATTGCAGACTGCAGTGATGTCCAAATTTGTAAATAAATAAAACTGCACAAAAGAAAATTCATCAGTCAAAGGAACAGGAAAACAAGAGTGTTTAAACTTAAAAGTGAAGTTTAAATTCTGAGCACATTTAAGATAATCAGGAGGTCGGTGCAGCATTGTGGCAACACACAGCATCACTGTGTTTGCTTTGCCTGCAAGCATTATCATTGTATCTTTGTTTGAACTCAGAGCATTTATTTATTGGTTTGACTGATCTTTACACCTCACAGTATTATGTCAAGCGGATTGTGCTGCACTGAAGACTCACAGTTTATACTTCTGCATGGGGTTGTAGCTGTCTCCCTCCTTTACTAATCCACAGGCAAACTTTCTGAATGAGAAATAAAAACTTCTTCAACATATCAGTATCTACGTGAGCTTGTCTGCATCACAAACATGTCTGGACAATCCGGCCGTTCTTTGAGATGCGGAAGCCTTTTGAAGTGTGCGTTTGATCTGAAACCCTGCTGAGTTATAACCCAGCTCTCCACAGAGAGATGCTCTTGCCTGTGGTTCGTTGGGGCCTCTCAGGTGTTTCCTCCCTCTGCTTGTGATGAATTTCTCTCAGGTGATTCCAGGTTTCCTCTCGGTTGCTGGATCTCTCTGCAGTGTTTTTCATGAATGAGTGATTATTTTTACTTGATTAAGTCATGTTAATTGATTATTTTTTATTTTTTCTTCTTTTTTGTTGCTAGGTTTAGCTGTTCAAGGGCCGTAAAACAAACATACATAAATTGCTGGGTAAAGTTTCATTTCTAACAAAAACAAGCCTAACAGTAGCACCACTGTGTGATTTCCCACCATGCCACTTCCGATCGGCTTTGATTTATTAATGTGCCTAGCCCTAACCTACTGCCACTTACCCCTTGCTGAATCCTCAATGAAATATGCATGGCTGACGCACGACAACAGGATGTCAAAGAGGAAACTGGAGGAACTCTGGGGAAGGTGAAGTGGAGGAGTCATCGCCAGGAGTCCTGATCTTATTTGAAAGGTCGTCTCAGGTTAACTCCCACATTGAAATCAGAATCTGTGAGACAAAAGACTCATCAGAGAAGAGGATCATAGGAGTGTTTTCTACTGGGAAACAGTTTTTTTTTAAATCAATATAAATTAACACTTTATATTGAAAAAATGATTATAGAAGTAATATAAAAACAAATATTTTAAAAATAAAGAAAACAAGAATATTACTAAACAAACAATTTAAAAAGAAAGCAAATATATTTAATTTGTTCAGGGTAAAACGTCTCATAACACAGCAATGTCTGTAAAAGTCTTAGCTATAAATTACTACTACTTATTACCATTACTACTGAATATATACATATATATATACACGTTTTAATGTCTTTACATCTTTTTATAACAGATTAATCACAAAATAAGAGCCTAATTCTCTTTGTCAGGTGCTGAGGTGCCCAGGAACAAAGCACTTAACCCCCAACAAGGCAAAGAATTACTTTCCTGCTGAGAGAACAAGTTTGGTGACTTTTAATTTTTTTAATGAAATGATAATAGGAGGCAGCCATTTATAGCAGTTATAAAATCAAAGAGTGAAATTTTCAGTCCCTCCCAAACCGATCATCTTGTTGATAGTGCTGGAGACTCGCCGCAAATGACACTCGACTCTGTTGCCCCTCTAAAAAAGAAGATAATAAGACAAAGATTGTTAGCTTCATGGTATAATACTGAAACTCGCAAATTAAAGCAAATATCATGGAAACTTGAGAGGAATTGGCGTTCCACCAAACCGGAAAATTCTTGTTTAATTTGGCAAGATAGTCTTAAAACTTATAGGAAGGCCCTCCGTAATGCCAAAGCAGCGTACTACTCGTCATTAATAGAGGAAAATAGGAACAACCCCAGGTTTCTTTTCAGCACCAACTAACTTCAATTTCTTCATCTAAACCATCAACCTGCCTCTTAGACCCCATCCTGACTAGGCTTCTTAAAGAAGGTTTAACCTTAGTCAGCACTTCATTAGTAGATATGATTAGTCTGCCTGGTTACTTTAAAGTCACTATAATAAAACCTCTTCTGAAAAAGCCCGACCTCGATCCACATGTTTTAGCCAACTATAGACCTATATCTAACCTTCCATTTCTCTCTAAGGTCCTGGAGAAAGCAGTCGCCGAACAGCTGTGTGACTTTCTACATAGCAATAGTTTATTTGAGGATTTTAAGTCAGGATTTCGAGCTCATCATAGCACAGAGACAGCACTGGTGAAAATTACTAATGACCTCCTAACTGCATCAGACAAAGGACTTGTCTCTGTACTGGTTTTATTAGATCTTAGCACTGCATTTGATACCACTGACCATCAGATCTTATTACAGAGAATGGAACATTTCATTGCCATTAAAGGAACTGCTCTAAGTTGGTTTAAGTCCTATTTATCAGATTGATCTCAGTTTGTCCATAACAATATTATATATACATATTATCTTTGATCAGGACATGTTGTTTAAGTCTCACATTAAGCAAATTTCAAGGACTGCTGTTTTTCACTTATGTAATATTGCAAAAATCAGGAACATCCTGTCTAAAAATGATGCAGAAAAAACTAGTCCATGCATTTGTTACTTCTAGGCTGGATTACTGCAATTCCTTATTATTAGGCTGCTCGAAAAACTCCATTAAGACTCTTCAGCTGATCCAGAATGCTGCAGCACGTGTTCTGACAGGAACCAGTAAAAGAGATCATATTTCTCCTGTCTTAGCTTCTCTGCATTGGCTTCCTGTAAAATCCAGAATAGAATTTAAAATCCTTCTTCTCACATACAAAGCTCTTAATGGTCAGGCACCATCTTATCTTAAAGAGCTCATAGTACCTTACTACCCCACCAGAGCACTGTGCTCCCAGAATGCAGGGTTACTTGTGGTTCCTAGAGTCTCTAAAAGTAGAATGGGAGCCAGAGCGTTCAGCTATCAGGCTCCTCTCCTGTGGAACCAGGTTCCAATTTGGGTTCAGGAGGCAGACACCGTCTCTACATTTAAGAGTAGGCTTAAGACTTTCCTCTTTGAGTAAGCTTATAGTTAGGGCTGGCTCAGGTGAGTCCTGAACTATCCCTTAGTTATGCTGCTATAGGCCTAGACTGCTGAGGGACTTAACGTGATGCACTGAGCTCCTCTCTCCTCCTATCAGTTTCTGCAGGTGTTTCTGGCTCTGGAGCTGTGGAGTCTGGATCTGTGGTTGCAAGTCACCTGCTGCCCCTGTGTTCCTGCTCGACACCCTCTGCTACAATTGTTGTTACAAGTCCTATTGTTATATTATTCTTGTTATTAGCATTAACGTTACAATTATTATCATAAACATTACTATAAATATCTGTACCATTATTCATTCAGTCTATAGCAACATTGGTGCGATTTAAAAAAAAATGAAATGAAATATAAAATTGAATGCTTGCCACTGAGTTTTATTTGCATCAGTTAACAAAACAAACCCAACTCAAGGTCTACTTAATCACTTGTTCTGGAGCTTTCAACTGTATCATATTTACAACTTGTCTCTGTTGTAAATAATGGCTTTTATCAATGGTTAATAAATCATTTGCTTTACACTTACATGTACAAGTCAATAATAAGAACGATTTTTGGGTTGTCAGGTGAGGAAAAATCACTCCCTAGTCTTCAAGTCTGCAGTTATAAATGTTAGTAAGTCAGTAAAAAAAATGCACACCGGTTTTTCACTTTTGAACAATCTATAACACGGCAGTTAAGCAAGCCATTAATAATAGGTTACGAGGGTCCCATTTTCTAATTACAACCAAGTCTGCAGTTTTAACAAGTAATTAATTAAAGGCTTTTTACTATAATCTGTCAACTTTGCAGTTTAATGTTAATAGAAAAAGTGGTTGAGGGTTCACATTTATCATGATGAATTAAAGAGCTAGCTAAAAAAAAAACAAAGTGTCATACAGGAGGAATAAAAAATTATTCTCAGGACCTGAAAAGTTCTTTCAATTTTTTGGGTTTGGGATCATACATGAACACACTATTTTCTGCCAAAGTTGGTTTTGAAAGACTGAAAGATTTTTTTTTCCCTTTTCACTTCTTTTTTTAAAATCTGTGGTCTTTGCACTGGTTTGAAGTGCTCAATTGGAAAATTGTGTCATCACACACTACCATGCACCAATCAGGATTCATGCAAATGATGGAATCAGAATATGATGAAGGTTGGTGGGTAGTTTGATCATTATCAATCAAATCTCATCCAACCAGTCCCGATTAGCAGATTGTTAAACTCTCAATAAATAATACCAAGAGATAATTATCTTTTAACCTTGGTTGTTACTATTTACTCATGAATATTTTGAAGCCAGATTTCCAGGGCTTTAATGATGATTTATTAATGATTTATTAAGCCACATTTCTTTAATTAAAATTACATAGAACTTTAACTCTAATGACTCAATGCTATTGGTTCTTGCACATAATGTCTGTACTTTCAGACCTATATATATATATATATGTCCTTCTCTCTCGTTTTCTTCCTGCAATCACCTCTCTCATATTCCGTCCTTCTCCTTCATAATCTTAATTCTCTTACTGTGAACCCAACCAAGCAGGTGTATACTTTTTCTTAATTTTCCCCTTACGCATGCTCACTCTCTCTCGTTCTCCACACATTCTTTTCATGCTCTCCCATGTTCTCTCTCTCTCTCTCTCTCTCTCTCTCTCTCTCTCTCTCCCCTGTCTCTTGGGAACCAGTTACAGCCCATATCTTGCAGAAATGGGCCATACAACAGAGGAGGCCACTGATTTCCATAACAGAGAGGGTGGGGGCTAACAGTGGTCTGCTGCATTGAGAAAACCTACAAGAAAAAGGGTGTGGACAAGGAGACCACAGAGGGGATAAAAAAAAGTAAAAGCATGGGAGACAAGAGAAAGAAAATGAGGTACCTGGAGACGAGCAGGTCAAAAGGTCCAAATATGGGTCCTGGACTTGCCTTTATAGCCCCCCATCCCAAAAGGTGCAAGTGAAATGTAGGATGATCGACTCCACGGCAGGGAGGGGTTAGGCATAGGGAGTGATCACATTTTCAAGGTCAGCAGTCTGAGCACTGTAAAGTGTCCTTGGATGAGTTTGCAGTCTGATCGAGATTAACTCTGTGGCTCTCCCTTGAGTTTTGAGATCACTAATGGTTGGGCCATTCCTGTGATCAGGGCCCTGAGGAGGGAGAGGGATACTCTAACAAAGAAAGAGAGAAAGAGGGAGATCTGTAAATGAAGTAGATAGAGAGCGACAGATGAGGTGAGCAGGAAAGAGGGCTGGGAGAGGAGAAGGGGAAAAGAACGGGAAGACATGAAAGAGAAAGACAGATCAAATGGAGCAAAGTGAGGCAGACAAAAGACAGAGGGAAAGAAAGTAACAAGAGATGGGAGAGGTTATGAGAGGCGGGTGCTGCAGGACGACAGAGTGAAACAGAGTAGATGCTGCCACTGGGTACACATACATATTCCATCTCTAAAGCTGCCTTTCTTAGGAAACACCACTACCCCCCCTCCTCTTCCCTCCCTCTCCCTCCCTCTCCCTCCCTCTCCCTCTCTGTGTGCCAGAGCACCGCAATAGCAGTATGAATAATTGAACGAGCCTGAATCGGGATCGAGAATTTCTGTTGCGGTTGTGTCTGCTGGTGTGGCAGGCAGGCAGGCAGGCAGGCAGGCATTCATGACAAAAACAAAATAAAAAACACACAAACACAATCCCTGACTTTCCTGTTTGCTTCAGTATAAATGTAAGAATACACTTGAAAGGCACACACAGTATTTCACACACACGGACTAGAGCTTGTACCCAGAGTAAGTAGCCTGCGTCCCTATCTCACTGTAGGGATTTAAGTAAAGGAGAATATTCAGCTACAGATGTACTGGAGCCTTTCCCAGCCTTGTATGACATTGAGCTGATGTTCAGAGTCAGAGCCTGAGAGGAAGAGGGAACAGGCAATGTTTGATATGAATATTCCCGAGTAGATTTTCACTGAAGGGGAATCTGTGCAGGATCGGATCAATCAGTTTTCCCAGTGGAGAAGGGGAAAAAAAGCCCACGTAGAGGACAAAAGTTAAGTGTACTGCAGGAGATATGTGTGTGTGTGTTGTATGTGAGAGAAGAAGAAACAGGAGTGCTGCAGTGAATGAGTGTGTGTCTGTGTGTGTGCGAGGGAGGGAGGCACAAAGAGCGGCAGTGGACATGAATGCATACAGTCTGTGTGTGTGCGTGTTTGTGTGGACAGGCTGAGTACCCACTTAAGTGCGTGTGAGATGTGGAACTGAAGGGAACATGTCTCTGTGTGTGCGTGTGAAAAAGAAGGAGGGTGTATCCATAGGGTGTTATCAGGTTGGGCCAGAGCTACAGCTACAGCTGTGTGTTTCTCTGTGTGTATTTGTGTATATATGCTCCAGTTCAGGCTTAATTGGCCCAAATCTGCCATTCAGTGAGGCCGGTTCCTCGCCCCTCCATGTGACCTCCTGGGAGAGAAGGAACATAAGTGACACACTAAACTAGCACTCTCTCACACCCTTGCCCACTCGCCATGCCCCTGTCTGGGAACAACGGCAACGGACGTGCAAAGAAATTAGGTCAGCCGCGGATTGTTCAATGCATATTCACAGTATATACACAAAAACACACACACACACGCTCCCTCATGACATAACGTTTCACCTGCACACATCTGAAACCTGCTGCTTGACGCTGAATTTTACCTGACAAAGTTGAAGGTTCATGTGCAGGAATCGAAAGTTTCTTAAAAGTCAGGACAATTGATTGAGAGTGTGCAGGATGCTTTGGTTTCTTAACAGTCAAAGATATTGATCCTACACATCCGTCACTTAATCATAATATTATAAAAATAATTCTACTAAGGGTTCCCCTGGTAAAGATGCTTGAAAAAGGCTGAATACTAGGTTACATTTGTAGCTATTTGTAACTATGCTAAATGGATGCCTGCGTATTTTTTAGCCTAGAGCAGGAGGGAAAATGTCTTTTCTAGCAACAAGCAAATCGTGTCCTACGTTTATTTTTAGGTGTAGTAACAATACTGACTTAAATGGTATAGATTACAGTTTATTATCTGTGGGGTAACGTAGGCCTACATCTAGCCTACTCGGCAGCGTGACATAATGGTGATTGGCCCCAGTGCATATATTTTACTTGCCTCCCCCTCTCCAAAAAATGTGCTCGTGTACACACGGGCGTACAGACACGTAACAACTCCACACAATTGCAAACCTGCAGTCTTTGATCAGCACCACGGACAGCAGCTGAAGTGCCAAGTATATCAAAGCAAATCAAACAGCCCTGCTCTGCATTCAAACCACCGCAGCCTGCTGTCTCGGACTATCACACCACCCGAAATAGCTTTAGCCAGTCTACAGTAACAAATCAACACAATGTGGTCAATAACCACAGAACCGATAGCGATCGAGAAAAGCACAGCAAGTTATTATAGGCCTACACAGTATAAATGATGACAGTATCTGATCACGTTCGATGCGGCATTCATTGCTGTCCCTCGTGGGCCCATGTAATCAGGCACCGGCAGCACCGGCAGCGCCGGCTGTAGTTTACTCCAGACTTTTCTCCACCTACAGTATGTTCAGACTTTTTGGTGCTACTGTCGAGTATGCATGCATGTTCACATGATAGCCACACGAGCACCAATGCACATGCAGAGAGGTCAACTGCAACTTCAAACTCCCCATACTCCCCAACATAAAAGCCCACTCCTATTTTCATTGGCTATAAACAGGTCTATGAGCACTCTCTGAACATTAACTCAAAGCAAAATCTATTAATCATTGAACACTTCATGCAATAGTCATCATCAGTATTTGGATGCTTGAAATCTGAATGAACTTAAAAGTTAGTAAGTATCCAATTAAATAAGATGAAACAGTATAATGCATCAATTGAATAAATGACTATTTTGGTCATTACTAGTATGGTGCTGTTTAAATTCTACAGCTTTTTTGCAGTATTTGCCAGGAAATTACAACAGTTCTGAATCTAAATTTACAAGCATACCCCACCCAATTAAATGTAATAATCTCTTCCTATGTCATTGTCTAGTCAAGCAGGATGTTGAGATAGCAGTGGAGGTGAGAGACAGGAAGGAACGAGAAGCTGTAGACTACTTGAGTATGGATATTGTGTACTTCACAGTCACCTCTGATCACCAGGGAGTCAGTCAAGAGTGAGTGAGCACACTGGTCCACTTGTACTGGTACATTTGTCTACAGCACTTACTACTCACTCAACTTTGTAGTGTTTTGGTAGAATAGTACGGAATTCATATTTGAGTGGACTGGTGGGTGGTGTTCAACAACCAACTGTGGGGGGCCAGGCCAAAAATGGCAGGGCCGATTTTTTGTCCCAGTCCAGCCCAAGCTTGCAATTTTATTGCATGTGATGCTGTGTAAGATAGATGTAATTATAGAATACTGGTTGTATGTATAAAATCTGTACATGCGACAAATGCAGGGTAATTTGTTGCATGCAATATGCGACAAATGCAATATCTAAATGATATACAGTATACAATGAAAATAGAAACACAATATCTACTCGTGTCTTCCGTCTGCACCGTTGCTGCTCTTATGTTTTCACGTCTACAGCCATGCTAGAGTCTCTGTGAGGCCTTAATTAAGTACAGTGGTGCTTTGAGCTAAATGGTAACACCACAATGATAATGCCAGGATCAGTGATTGAAGTGAACCACAAGGTGAAACTAGTAAATATTATAACATTAAAACAACTTTGAGCATGAAACAGTTAAGATCCTGCATTCTGGAGACATTTTCAGAAAGGCTGAGGCCACTGGGGTTTGAACCCCCGACCTGCTTGCTGTGAGATGACAGTGCTAATCACTGTACCACAGCACCGCCCAAATCAGACATGTGTTGTATTTAAATGGTAACACAGTTAGGGGAATCAAAGTAAAAGCTCTGCTGCTAAATGAGCTCTAGTAAAAGGCTGGCTACATATCAGCAAGCTAAAACAAGATAGCATGGGCCAAGAGAGCTAGCTAGCCCACCGGCGCAGTTGTTATGCTAACAAATGCCCTCTTGGTAATAACAACTCCCCGCTCATTAGTCGTGAGGACTGTTCGGTTCACATGATTCATCTCTGCATAAAGCCTTACTGGCAGGATATTGTTTTGAGTGTTGCTACTGCAGCAAAACATTACATAATGTAACATATAAATAAGTTGGAATTACATAAGCAAGCACAGAGAAGCAGCAACTTTTTCTTGGATCAGCAGCTAGGGACTGAGAGCTGGCAGATGATGGAGGGAAACAGACAGAAAGAAGGGAATCAAAGCGATGATTCAGCAACTGAGTGAAAGCCAAGCAGAAGCCTCGTGGCTGCGAAGCTCACGATGACAAGGCGACGAGAGAAGAGACTTCAGATGCAAGCAGGAGGAAAGGGAACGAAGGTTTTCCTCAAAGCTGACAGACTGATAGCACATGAGAAAAAAAAGAAAACAAAGAGAAAGGCAGAGATGAGGAAGGGAAAGAGCTGTGTTAAAGAAGTAGAATATAGGACGGGGTCAATCCATACTGATGTGTTACCAATAATTTATTCTCTAAACAACAATATCGTTGCATGGATGACATGCTGATTTAGTCTGAGAGACACCATTGGTTTTGTGGTGCGGGGGAAATACAGTAGTTACAGGATTGTACAGTGAGGTCTCTTCATTGGCTTAGTGCTTTACATCACTGTTGCTTGAGTATATTCTTTTCCTAAAGCTTGAGTCAGTCCATGATAGATTTACTATTTTTCTGGCTTCTTTGTTATTTTGAAGCATTTCACAGTTAAGCATTAATCCACTGCGTTAATCCTAACAAACAACAATGAACTGATCTCACCAACCAAGTGTTGCCTGTGTTTCCAAAGCCTGATATATTCCTACATTCCTCTGTAGCTCAGATCTCCATTGTTGTAGAAAGAATATTAAAAACACAATCAGTGAGTCACAATGTTGCACGGGTTGATGTTCCTTTATTGTGATAAACATGGGCACCGTAGTGTGAGTCAACCCCACATACACCATCCTGTTGCTGTAAATAGTTAGTAGCGCATCAAATGCGTATTAATCCTGAAAATAGTCTACCTCTTGCTTGAGCAATGTGCTAAAACTACAATGGCCAGTGCTATAGTGATGGCAGAGAGATGACAGGAAACAAGGGAGGAGGAGAGATGGGGAAGAAAACAAAAAATGTCCCCTGCTGGACCTGAATAGAGGACGCCACGGGCTATCATCCACGTTGTCAATGTCCAAACCGCTAAGCCCCCTAGTTTTTGTCTTTTGATGGGATTTGTTGACAATAAGAAAAATTTTGAGTAACACCAGTCTTATCCTTTTATTGAAGTTACTTTGGTATGCCTACTGGAACATTTTCTATTGGTTTAATTGCTTATCAGACCTTTGTGTTGACCACGAGGACCCCCAAATCCCTTAGAAGAGAAAGGACTGAGTCACATTCCGGTAGACAAGTGGTTTTTAGTCAAGTGTGGTAAGTCTATCTGCTCATTATGACAGTAACATAAAATCCATCAGTACAGAGTGGTCCTGCAGATCACAGGAAAGCTCCCAGTCACAATGACTCTGGTTGCTCTTGATCAGTACATCAATATATCATGGAGAATGGAGATTTAAAATGTAATGTTTTAAAAATGCAAGAGGTCTAGAGTCTAATATTAATGTAACATTGCAACTTTGCCAAAACAACTGTCAGTTCCATATGCACAGCAATGTACTGAAACAGAAATGATCTCTAGCAGTTTCACAAAAAAATATTTATATTTATTTAACTGCAGTGCATGCATGGATTTCAGATTCAAATCAAAAAGGCTGAAATCCTAATAATTAGTAAAAATATCCCAGTCATGTTGCAATCTTCCTTTAGGGGAAAAAAGAAGTGTTTTGATGCTCTGCAACAGAATATGACCTCATGAACCTATACATGGGTTAAAGGCCATCCAATTCCCTGTCAGTTTCTCCCAGATCCCTATTCCAATTAGAGCACTGATGTCCCAGGGAAAGACAACTTGAGCCCTTTGCACACTGCAAAAATCCCTTGGCTCCCTCTAACCACACACAGGTAGCTCACAGATTCATTAAAAATCCTTCTTCTCCCATGCACATGTCTCCCTTAAGGGACTTCGGAGAATCTCTTTTCTTCTCTACTCCATTTAACTGGCCTTAAAACTGACCTTCACCCAGATGAACAAGAAGATGAGTCTCGGTATCCACCAACATTCAAGATACATTTTATCATCCTACTGTCTTGACAGTGAACATCATTTGTGCCGTAATTAATAATATTAATTACAACTCCGTATTTCATTTAGGTGAGCCACTTTCAGGACTTCCAGCGTTGTGTACGCTCACTCGTTGCAATGGCAAGTCATGTCAACATGTTCACCTTGTTCACACTGTCAGGAACACAGATAGTAGAGTGACACAGTTTATTACTGTTGCAAAAGCTCTTAAGGAGGAGGTCAGGTTGGGTGTTGGGGTCAACAGCAATTTTGTACACCGTATAGGTCTTTGTTTAACCTTGACCTCAGTTTCTTAACCATAACCAAGCTTTTCTTTTGGTGAGCGGGTGAATATTGGAGCAGAAACACAAATGACAGCTAATTCTGCTCAGTATCTGCTGGATGTGTAAATAAGCAAGTGCGCTCACAAGTTTACCATTTCAACCATTTTAACATATGATTATATGTCAGTTTCCTGTTCATAGTTTTGTTTCACTGCTCCCAAGTGGCAAAAAAACAGTTAATGCAGGTGTAACCAAAGCAGTGGCACATCAGCAAACAATCATAGTTGACACAGTCATTTGTAATGGGTATGGAAAGCACCAACAGATGTAATCCGAACACCAGACAACAACGCTAATACATGGATGTGCAAAACCCTGATATAGCTTCAATAGCTTTTTAAAATTTTTTGCTATCTACAAAATCTGCACATGGCAACCATAGGCGTCGCCAGACCCTTTTTACTGGGGTACGTGCCCCTGTATCCATGAGCTGTGCCCCAGTGAAATGATCAAAACCCCTTGCTGTTGTTTTTGGATGTGTAGGGCTCCACAAGGCACATACTAACACATTCATTACACTTCAATCAAAAATATATCAAAATCAAAAATTTACGTGTGGAGTGAGGGGGTCCGTGCCCCAGTAGAGCTTTATTTCTAGCAACACCACTGATGGCATATGGTGTGGTTAACCAAAACATTTGATTGAAGCAATTGCAAGTTTGTGACTGGACAAAAGCTCTGGTTTCCTGCATGAAAGTCAGATGCACTGTAAGCCTATCCTTCACCCCAATCTCCACACGTTCTGCTTCACTGAAGGGCGCAATTCTTCCTGAATCTGACATAAATTGGATGTTAATACTGGATGAAGTCCAGAAAGGTCCCATATGCAAGTAATTCCTAGAGATACTGGGCTGAACAAATGATATCCTCCTACCAATGCAGGTGTGAGATCAGAAGATAGTGATGTGTGACATATTATGTAATTTGTTATTTGTAGGCTGCTAATTCAGCTTGATTTTCTGTGAAACACAAATGACACCATATATTACGAGGGAAAGAGAAACACGGCAGCTCCACTGAGGTGAAGGAGGAAAACACCAGGAGACAGGCAAGTACAGGACAGAGTCAGGCAGATGTACACGAGACCCTTCACCAAAACTGAAGGACTCCTACACATTACCAGTGCCAGCCCACACACAAATACATATAAACACACACTGTACAAGAACACACAGAGTCCCCTACTGCATCAAAGATTGTTACCTTGAGGAATGCAAAAAAGGGAGGAGATGTGTTCTTTCTGTTCATCTTCTCTGTAGTTCTGTATGACGTGATTTGTGTCTTGGCCCCTTTCATCTCCATCCAGCGGAAAACCACAACGAGGCCCAGGTATACTGTAGCTTTTCCAGGAGGGAGACACAGACAGACATACACTTAATATTTCACGTCTGCAGAGACTTTTAACTTATGAAGAGCTTGGGACCACATGAAACACTGTTTGATGGTTAAACCAAGTAGTGAGAAACCCCCAGGATAAAAGGAACTGAAAGCACTTTGTCTCTTCTTTCTCTTGGAAGTCATTCATCTGAGGGAATTCAAGATTGTTTTGGACCACAGAAAAAGGAAAGTGTCAATTTGTACCCAGGGCCTGTGAATCTGTGCAGGTAAGCATCTGTGACAGGCGTGTCTGCTTACACACTCCCCAATACGTCGAAGACGCCGTTTGTTTGTGTTTTATATAAAACATATCTAACCAAGCAACAAGTATCCCACCTGATGCACAACTTGAACTGATTTGGACTTGTGTTGATTGACTTGGGAGTTTACTTGAACGTTGGTGCTAAATATACTAATAATCCTTCTTGACATCTTTTAATGGAGGTTTAGTATGTTTATGAACACTCTCTAAGAACGGAAGAAATAAAAGTTTCAACTTTAGACATTTATGAGGAACAAAGAACAAGAGAAATAAAAGTCTCAGTTTCATTGGCTGTTATATTGTTAGAGAGTTTTGATTAACTAGACAATATTTAAATATATATCAACCCCAAAATACTTAAGAACACTTTTTGTGATGCACGTTATCTTACATATCTCTCTCTGTTGTGTTGGTGTTGTGCAGTTGTAGACGGAGAGATCGATATGTTCATGAACACTCTAACAAATGATGGCTAGCTAGCTTTTGCCTGTTTTCTGGGGGATTTCTGGGAAAAATGATAGAGTGATGCAAAAAAAGATGAGAAGTTAATACACAAAGAAAATCAATTGCAAGATTGATTTAAAAAATACCTTCTGTAATTCATTCATCTGGAGGATTGTTTTCTTTGAGCTCTCCCCTGAGTATCCATATTGTTATTGTGTCTCTGCAAATAGCTGAAGAAATTCCACAGCATGCTGGAGAGACGCCTCTGCATACTCTCTTTGTGTAACTCTGGATCTTGTCGACTCCAATGAAAAGACAACCGAACATTTCTCTTCACCAACAGCCGTGAGCCTCACCTCTGTTTTGATTGCCGACCTTTTGTTTAGCTTTGGTGAGAGAAATGTCTCAAGGGCAGCCGCGCTTTGTGGTAAAATCTCATTTGTCCTGGTCAGCGCTTCACGAGTTCAATTGATTTCAGAGACTTTTTTCCGCCCTCATGCTGTATAGGAGAGATACAAAGGTAAGACGTCACTTCTCCCCATGTTAAAGACAATAATGGTTCATTGCTGCACCGATTTCTGCCATCACTGTTAACCATGTTTTCTTTCTTGCTCTACTCTCTTTTTGCATGGGCCTCGGGGGCTTTATTACCTCTCTCAATCACAATGCATTGAATGCCCAATATGTAAGATGATGTAGACAACACATGTAGAAGCAGCGATAATTTAGCACCTAAATATGCTGTTTATTGAAGATTTAGCATTATTTTGCATTGCAATTGCAATTTAATTTAGAACATCACTGATTTTATCATATATTTTTCAATCCATTTTACAGCATACTACAGAGATCAGGGCCACCGTTTTGTAAAACACCACGTAGGAAATTATCAGCCTCATTTTTCAACACTAAGTGGAACGCAAGGAAAAAGACAGCACAATTACAAAGAAGGGAAAAACATTCAAACATTTGAACAAGAGGATAAAAGAAGGTCATAGTTGATGGTGAGCCACAACAAGCCATCTTTTCTTCAAAAAGAACGAAGGGGAAAACAGTGGCAGAGCTGTCAGAGAAGGACAGCAGGATCGCTGCCCTCTGTCAGAGTTTTAAGCCTCTAAATAACGAAATTTCAGCTGCTCAGGGCCTCTGAAACCCAGAGAGTGAAGGGGGAGATGGAAGAGAAGATGGAGGGATTGCAGATGGGAAAACTGTGGAGGAAACAGCAGAGGAAGAACCTGTCAGATTGTTTCTTTGAGTGTCAGTTCCTGATAGAACAGTGAGGTAGATAATTAGAACAGAGATCCAAATGGAAGGTCTAAAGAGGAGGTAATGTATAACAATGTAAAATTACTTTACTTACTTATTAGCTTTTTAGAACTTATAAGTTCTAAAAAGTAACTTCCACAGATACATTATGGCAATTTGTTGCAATGGTAAAGTAAAAATATTACACAGTGGAAAAATACTGGTCTGGGTTTGTCTGATGAAGACCTTGCTGGTTGAAAACATAATGTGAAATTGTTTGCATGTCCTGCTAGCTACACCTACATTAGTAACTGCGGTCCTCCTTCACAGTCTCTCCTCTCCTCTTTCTCTTCCTTTTTCTTTGGAGCTAGAAGGTCTTTCTTTCAATCCAAAATTCCTTCTCCAACCCCAAAAGACTATTTTCCATCTTCTCTCTTGATCCCCCTACTCCATACAATGGGAGAAAGTTCTAAACTTTAGGAGCCCCATCCTCAAAAGCAAATACTTTTGTCTTGAGCCTGAAACGAGGAACAAACAACAAACCCTGATCAGAGGACCTAAGATTGGTGATACTGTATAGGGCTACAGTGGCTCTTTAATGGAGCCAGGTGCCTGACAAAGCAAGGCTCCATACAAGATCACCAGTATCCTGAAGTGGATTTTGAATTTGATGGGATGCCAGTGTAAAGAAATCAAAATTGGTGCTATTTCACCTTAATGCCACCTTGCATAAGTCAGAGCTTCATTTGAGCCAACCCCGTCTAAAAAGTCCGGACACTTCTCGGATTTACATGCTGGTCTGGCCCATAGAAACACCCACATTATAGATGATAGGTTTAACAGAAGAGGATAAAGAGCCAAGGTTTTCAATCAACTTCGGGACAGCGCCAGCTGGGGCATTGAAATACACTCCTCATTTCCCCACCTTTCTGCTGACACCACCTGTCCTATATCCACCTCTTCATCTCCTATTCTAACTTCCTTGACATGCCTCTCTTTCCAAATGAGGCACTAACCCTGGTCACCTGCCACTTCCCAATCATCTGCCCTCTTGACCCTATCCCCCTCTCACCTTCTTACCATCTATTGCTCCTGACCTCCTTCCTTTCGTCACCCACCTCATCAATACCTCTAATATGACAACTGGTTGTTTTCCTAACATTTGAAAAGCAGCTAACGCGAACCCTCTTTCAAAGAAGCCCACGCGCAACCCTTCTGATGTAAAGAATTACAGACCTGCCTCTCTTCTTCCATTTATTTCTAATGGTGCTGTCTTCAATCAACTTTGTGCATATCTTTACCAGATCAACCTTCTTGATCCCCACCAATCTGGTTTCAATTTAGGTACTGAACTAAGACTGCCCTCCTTACCATCACAGAGGAACTCCATGCGGCTAGATCAGCCTCCCTCTTCTTGGTTGACATCCTGCTGGACCTTTCAGCAGCATCTGACATGGTGAACCACCAGATCCTCTTCTTCACCCAGCAAGAAATGGGTGTCTCAGGATCTGCACTCTCACTATGAAGGATGTCACTTACAGGGTAATTTGGAGAGACTGTGTCCGAGCCTTGTAGCCTGACTACCTGGGTATCTCAGGGCTCTGTTGTGGATCCCCATCTCTTTTTTCTTTACACCAGGTAGTGTTCACTTGGCTATTCCTATCACAGCTATGAAGATAACACTGAAGAAACTGTTTTCCCCCCAGTTTGAAACCCAGAAGGCAGCACGTATCTCTGTGTGTCTGGCTGACAATTTTTAGTGGATGTCTGCACACCATCTGAGGCTCAAACTCGACAAGACAGAACTGCTCTTCCTTCCAGGGAAGGCTTCTCCCGTCCATGACCTTTCCATTATTATAGAACTCTGTGGTGTCCCACAGAGGACTGCAAGGAACCTCGGTGTGACACTTGGTTACCGGCTGTTCTTCGCTGCAATAACCCTCTCCTGCGGATTCATTCTCCACAACATACCCAGGGTTTTAATAATCAACCCAGGGTTTGAAATACAGGAGAGCTACGGTGAGCTTGGCTCCCCTAAAAGAGAAATGAGTTCAAGCATGTATTTATTTGAACAACAATCACCAGTATGCATGCATTAGGTGTTGTGTTTAGAGTAGCTGTTGCGTGTGAGTGGCCTTTTCAAATGCAATTAAACGCACACATTGCAACAGTGAATAAATTCTCTGTTTCTTTGTTGTCCCAGGCTAATATCATGTGTGTGAAGTGAATTATATTGATTGTATATTTGTACAGATGTATATTTTTGCATGTAGGCGTGCGCATTCATTTGTACAAATGTGTGTCAAAATGTGGCCCCCTCAAAAGGTTTAATTTGAACACAGCTTTGTCAAACTGTTGTCAATTAGAACAAAAAAGTCAGAGTATTCCTAGAATAGTCAGCAAGTATCTTATGTGGTTTCAGCAAAGTGTTTTATGGAGTGTAATAACACACACAATCTGTCCGTATACAGTATACATATATAGTATTTTCCAGTGTTCAACACTGTGTACATCCCTCTCATGTGGGACCGGTCTGCACCAGCTGATCCTCTGACCCCTCCTGCTGATCAATACTACCCCATCTGACCATTTCTATTCCTGGCCACCATCCCCGCAGTCAGCCCCCTTCTCCCGCCTGCCCTTCTTTTCCGTTTGCCTTGCTGGGACTGGGCTGTCACGGCGGTGTCCGTTGCCAAGTCTGACTCATTTAAAGAGAGACACTCAGTGACGACACATTATTCAACAATATGGCCTGTTTGCTGTTTCCCATGTGCACCCATGTGGGAACAGTTCATTCTATAAAATTCAACACAATTCACACAACCCAGAAATATTAAGAGATGACCACCAATGTGAAGCAGATCAGGGACATTTATGATTTATTTACAAGGCTCCCAGTGTAGAAAGCTGACTGACCCAAAAATGTAATGAGAACAGTATATAAAAAGAACCAGTCTGACCCATATCTAGTTTAAATATGGGGCGAGTTCATAAAAAGATACAGTTAATCTGACGGTGCTAGGCCCAGACTAAAACAGCTGCACTCATGTGAAAACACACACTCTCTCTCCATCACACGCACACTTTTAGGGGTCTTCTATCGTTGCTGGTCTTCGGAGTCCTGAAGATTCACTGTTTCATTTGCAATCTAAAACAAGAGAAGAGGAGACAAAGAGACAAACCATTTAATACAGTGGTTTTCAAACAACCTCTAAACTGACACAAACTATACCATGCTCCCCCATTTGATACGGGGTTTGCTTCTAGATGTTTTAATACAGACACTGTATGACATCCATGACCAATTGTCCTTATGTTACTATATAGATGGAATTATAGTAAAAAAATGATTTCCCTTTTGCTGGGGACCTCAAGGACTCCACATTGAGAACCTCTGCTTTAATGTAATAAATATGATACAAACCAATTTTACTTTGCCAACAGTGCTGCAAAGCTTTAAAGCTTAAGTCACTGATGGTTACTTGAAAATGAGTTACTTAGCATTCAGCAGTTGCTCTCAGCTCAAATAAAAACATCAGATATATGCAAGTCCAGCCTGGGTCTGTATTTATCTCACATTCACTCCTGGGAATCACGCAGACTAAAAACACTCCTACTTCAGAGAAGGACTTTTTGAAGCTTCCTACACTTACTTTCAACAAGGCGAAGGACCCCTCCAAGGTGACGTTGCTGTTTTACAACACTCAAAGCAGCAAGTAGAAGTAGAAATAATGATGACGTATTATAGTTCTCTGACCACTGTAAATCCCCCTTTATTATGTGTAGTTTTTGTTTCTATAGATAAATATCTTAGATATCCCATCAATGTTATTTATGCAAAACAAAACAAAAAACAAAAAAGCATGACATTTGCATATTGCTTTATCTTGCTGTTGTGCCTCTCAGTGAAGGGGGGAAAATGCAACTCAACCACCATCAATGTGAAGGACCCACCTGGGTTATGCATAGCAGCCATTTTGCGCCAGTGCGCTCATTACATATCAGCTTGAGGTGGAAAGAGAGGTAGTCATCTTTCACATCTAACCTGTTTGCAAGCACACCGAGACCACCTGAAAGATTGTAATGTGGTTCACCTGTGATGTGAAAGCAAACGAAACAACTACAGGGTTTTACGATAGCAGATATGTGATTTTAGCATAATTTCAACAGCTAAGCACCTAATAAATCCATTTTCTGATCATGAAATGTGTTCAGGGAATGATAATGATAATAAAAAGTATAAACAATGTACATCCTCATGCAAATCACTTGGTAACCACTTATGCATGTCAGCATGTATGCATTTGCCCTGATTAATAGATCAAAAGCTGTTAAAAATGCTGTGCTTGTACTCTGTGTGCTTTGTCAGTTGGTTAAGTCCATTAAAAGGTTTGTGAGAGCGATCCCACGGTAATATGAATTATTAACCATTATGCTTAAGACGCCTCCTCTTTGTCCTGTTTGTATGTCATTATGCATTTCCTTGTCTAATAATACTAATAATGCTTCTAATCGATTATTTCTCTGTGAGCTCTCTGTGACACCAAAGAACATAAATAAACACATAAAAAGCATTAAAGTGCTGCATAAACTTCTGTCAGTAACTGGAAATTGATCACCAAAACTGTGCAATCAACAAATGACCTGTCAGTCTGTATAACTTCTTATTTACCGCTTTTGGTTCGTTGTAAAAAGTCAGAGTGAACAGGAACCAGCCCAGAACTAAAATGCAACAATGTATAATTTTTTGTGGACCAAATGATGCCAGGACACCAGGGACCACGCTGTTATCTGCGATAACTACAAAGGGAACTTTAATGACCAAAGTAGTCAGGACCTTGGTTTAACATATCATTCGAAGGGCAACGTCTCCTACAGCACAGAGTTCCTGTCACTGCGCTCGAAATTTATTAGGCCAAGAGGGAAGACTACCCCACCAACACCACTTCCAGTTTCCACTAGAGGTCTCCCATACAAGTACTAGCCCAGCCCACACCCGTTCGGATTCAGTCATCCAGCAGAAACAGGGTACATGTTGGTGTGGCTACTGCCAAAATAATTATAAGATGGTATTTAGAAACACACCATTTGTAAAGTGTACATTTTATACTGTAAACACAGCCACTCACATGGCTCGAAAATACATTTTGCACACTATATTGTTACAATGCACACCCTTCTCTCAAATATTATAGCCCTGTCATTACCTGAAATAGCCTAATAAAAAAAATAAAAGGATACAACACCCTACTGTGACGGCCCCTCTGCAGGGTTCACACTGTTGCTGACATGCTCTCTGTCTCCAGGAGCCCGTGCATACAAGCCAGCGCAACAGCCAGTCTTTGAGTGAACCTCCTTATGTCACATCTTGCATTGTGGTGTTTGATTTCCCATGCAGCACATTTTACTACACTTCTGACTTTACTGATTCCTCCCACTCATTTGTTTTGGTTGGCTTTGCTTATTTTGTTATAAATAAATGCCTTTGATTTTTAGTTTACCCATGTGTCTCTGATTTTGTTGCAGTCCAGGAGTCTGTGGCACTATATAAATATTTTACCTGTTAACTTGCCTTAAGACCGTCTCCTGGCAACTCCTCACATATCAGCAGAGGTAGTAACAATTTGCTAAGTTAAGCAAGTTGATAAGATGATTTTACTCCTATTCCTAAAAGAAGGACTAGAAATATGTCACCCAGAGAACTTTTGGACAGGTAGGAGTGATTTCCTACGCTGAGATGCTTAAATACGGGACCGGTTCCATTAGTAGGAGGAACGCATCCACATCTGATGGTATAGTAGATGTATATTAACTTAAAGGTGAGTTTACACCAAGGGGCTTCATCAACAAAGCACCGAACACATTATACGATCATGCCACAGCTATTTCTGCGCCGCAACAGCAAAAACCGAAGCCTAACAGCAAGGCCCACTAGCAAACTCCGTCATTATTTCCCCCAACTGTGGAGGCCTCAGCCTGCCTCCCCAGTCCAGTTAGTCTGGGCCCTACAGCAACACAACACAAAGCAATTTGCTGTGAATAGCCACCCAGGACATTTTCAGTACATTACAGAGGCAATCAGCATCAGCAAGTTAACTGCAGGAGAGTGACACTGAGCGACAGCAAAGAGCAGTAAAGAGAAAATAGAATCAGGAATTGCGCGAGAAAGAAATTTTAAAAAGAGAGAGCCAGGCGGAGAATTAGATGAGAGCTGTTATCATGTTACAGAAGGCCACAGTGCTGGTCAAGGTGTGGAGGGGGCAATAAAACAACAGCATAACAGGGTTAGGGGAAAGAAGGTGCAGGACATTTTAGTTATTAGATATGGACACTGCTGTATCCTGTTGGTGGGATGTATGAGCTTGCATGTGTGTTGAATGACTTAAGCAGCTAGATTTTTTCTGAAAAATCATCTCTGCAGGTGAACATCCATAAAACACACACAGCAACCTCTCTGTCTGTCCTGAAAGAACAGCACAACATGAGGTAGCAGGGCTTTTTTCTCCTGTTTTGTTTAGAGCTGATGCTTTCTTAGTAGCTTTCCACGTACTGCCATGCAACTCAGTAGGCGGACCTGGGCAAAGGAGTAAGGAATAATTCCTCTTTATTGCAACCTAGGTTGCAATAAACAGGAATTACTTATTTTTGTAGCTTTCATCTCTACCAGTAATAATGACACTGTACTCATCAAGGTAATCGCATCAAGACCTCTGGAGCATGGTGACAGGAAGTTAGTAACACAATCAGACAGTCTATGGCCTGACCTCTCTTGTCACCACAGCTTCCCAGATGGCGGTGTGGTTGTTTGTGCTGAATGGTGGTAATGAGAATTAGCTTTGTAATGCTCCTTGAATAGAAAACAATGGTCCAGAGTCGGACTCCTCTGCTCCATCCACACACAATGAAAAAGAAAAGGATGGAAGGAGGAACCCGGTGGGTGAGTCATGTCCCAGATATACAGAAGATTCCACAGTCTCCCATGTCCAGTTAGTATGCGATCCTCTTTCATCTGGCTTTCCAAGGACTCCCATAAGTAGGATGCTGTGTAGGGGTGGATGGCTGGCTTGAGCTCTCAGCCCCAACATGCCTGTTTGTTTCTTGGCCCATTGACCTTCCTAGTTGTGATATCGCCCACCACAGAGATCTCAGCAATTACATTCACAAGTACAGTGTTGTCATAACCAATAGAAATAATAACCAAAACTAGCGAAGTAACCCAAGTTGTAATAAACCAGAATTTTCCTTTAAGGCCTTCTCTGTCACTGTCACCACAAACGACTACAAATGGCATAGATTGGATTTCTCAACAACATACAATTTAACTTCTCTCAAAGCCGATTAATAAGTAATGAGGTGAAATGCTGTTTTGCAGTGGTTTTCCCAAACACTTCCTGTTGTCAGAGAATAATGACAATGCAGCAGATCTGCATCTGATCTAATAGGAGGTGGGAAAACAAAGAGGAAAATGAAAGAAAATGCACCATGTCCTGCCCTTACCCTGCAAAAATGATTATATAATAACAGAAGTGGATTGTTTTAGACAGGCATGCTGTTTCAAAAACCACACCTGGGATAATGTGACTTTCATTAAAGAACATCTCATGAGCTCTGGTTTCCATCTAGTGAAACTCAGGACTCACATGACTCAGAAGACAAAGGACAGAGACTTTGCAAAGCAGAGTTTAAATGCCACATTACTGATATGTTAAGTATGTGTCCTAAACCATTTATAAAATAAGGTGAAGTACAGCGTTATCATAGACAAAGAAACACATCAGCTAATACAAATTACCTGTGGGAGAAACGGCACTGCTCCTCCTCCCCAATCCAGAGCAACTTCTCCCCGGGTCAACTAAATGCAGGAGAAACAAAGTACTTTTCTTGTGATATTGGGGTCGAAGCTACAAATGACTAAAAGTAATTTAGCGTTAGATCAGGAGTAGGATCTCTTTTCACTATAGGCCTAATCATGATAAGGAGCCCTAAAGTATTTCACTTGTGCTTCCCAATAGCCTCTGAGCTGGTCACCGGTGCCTTAAATTTCCATCTTTAGGCTAACCCCCAAAGGTTCCTTGTCTCCTGGTTTCCACCTATTAATGGCTAAGATATCATCTATGTGTAAGTCATTAATGCTGTATTCAGTGCATTTAGTAATGGTTACATTTAGCCTATTATCGGCTGCCTTTATGCAGTCATTTAGTTATTCATGGTTGTATTTATTCATTCATGTGTATGCCTAGTAGGTTTTAGTTATGTGTGTAGTTAGCAGTTTAAAAAACCTTTAATTTATAAATAAGTTGATCATGTGGTTTGTGTGTATTAAATATATAGTCACTCTACATGAGTAAAGGACTCTGTAGCAACATTCAGAATTTATTGGCTATGAATTTTCCCTGCATAGGGAACAGGGTATAGGGCATAGGGTGGTGCCCCAGGTGAATTTAAAGTTAAATTCTGTTATTTGATATACTGACTATTTCTGATGCGAATGTGAATCCACTGCTTCCTCTTACCAAAATGAACATCATTTGGTATGATCATTTTAATGCCTTTAAGCCATGTGTTGCTGCATCAGATTGACACTGAAAAGTTGAAAAAAGCCACCCATTCCAATTTCTTCTTCTATTTTACCACTGTCCCATCTGGTCTTCCTTAAAATACACACTGCTGATAATAAAAAATATCCCCACTGTGTCGAGTGTGGCCTCATTCTTTATACACAGGCTTTCAGCGACACAGTTTGACATTGCATGTCTTGCTATTAAAAGCTTATTGTTGATAAAAGACAAAGGATGTGTTTTGGAAGAACACCCTCTTTAAAAGTACACAGTAGGGCTTTTGATGGCTTATGACTTAGGCAATTAGAGTTGGGGAGTATTACTCTAATAGGCTACTACGCATCTTTTCTAATTAGAAAGAAGACAAGATGATACATGAGGGGGTATTGCAGGGATGCTGCTCTAATTATAATCAGGGAACATTTTAAGTTATATAAATATATACTAGGACTATGTCTTAACACAGATACATGAATGTTAGTTATGTTAGGATTTCAGCCAATAGAAAATGAATGCTTTGTGGCATCTGGCAGTTCAAATTCAGTCACTAGCCTCGTTTCTTTTTACTCCAGTCCTACTTGCAATGCTTTCAGACACACCATGAGCTGTTCATCAAGCGATATTGTACTGTTCTTAGAAAAGGAAAGCCTCTACCTCTTTGAATGATAAAGGAAGTGGAAATCCACCGAGTCCCAAATTATTGATGTAGCTACAGGTAACCTATGAAATAAAACATAAACTCAGAGTAAACAAGTGATAGAAAAATACCAAGCTGCCCCTTAAAAATAAAATAACTCTATAAACAGAATCATCTTCAAACTGCACCGTGTTATGGTTGGTAAAACTCTAAAGCTTAATATTTTAAAATGTCAAGACCTACCGACAAAACATAACACTCAAACTTCCCGGCACTAATTTATGCAGTACATGCTAACCCTTTGTTACATCAGTCACCATACTTATGCTGACATCCTATTTTTTTTTTTTGATCAACCGCCATACATTTGATCTGAACGTTCATAATCTTTTAATTAACTGTATCAATCCCACTCTGTCAATGAAAACTTACAATGTCTGATATGAATATGACAGGAAACCTGTGCTGGTCACTTTCAGTACTCACAATTGAATTGAAAATCCTCCTTCTTATGTCCAAAGCTCTTAAAGCCTGGCTCCACACCACACATCAGACATGCCCTTAGTTTATAAACCCAGCAGACCTCTCAGGTCTCAAGGTACCAATCCCCTTCATTTTCCCAGAGCTTTCTCCAAAACTGATGAGAGCATCTAGCATCGAGCACAGAGCATCTTGCACCAATATTTTCCTGATACAGTATGTCTCATATTTTCTCCAACAAAGCAATTTTAAAGACTCAGATTATTTCAGAGCATCCTTATTTCCTGTTTTGTATTTGTTCCTGTGGACAGAGATTTAGACTTTAAACGGCCGTATGTACAGTATGTATTTTATTTTGTCTTCTACTGAAGTTGAGTTATGTTACAGTAAAAGATATCTTTTCTATTCAGTTATTTTTTTCAGTACATAAAGTACTGTAAATGTTGTTCATGTAAAAAAGTCTTTGTTCCTGCATTTGTCTTGAATTAGGCTTTATAAATAAACTTGAGGTTGAATCTGTCTTGATATCATATTAAAGTTTGGTGTTAAACCTGTGCAGGTGAGTTTCAGATACTCGGTAGGTTAGAACCAACTTTCATTTTGCAGTTCTGGAGGCTTGTGAAAGCAGAGAAAGAGATGAAAGGGTCGACTTTTGACCTTCAACAGCCAGGTGCACTATCATCTCTGCTAACCTTGTCTGACCCGTGTGTCTGCGCTGGACAGCCAAGGCCAGCTCTGCTTTCTTTGGCCAGCCACAGTCTAACTGTCTGTCAGACACACAGCACGGACACATGACAGAGAGCAGCTCAGAGGGAGGAGCAGTGTGTCACTGAAAACTAATAGAGGAAGAGTTTTATGTGCACCTTAAACTTACACATGGTTTTAGCAAGTAAACATTTTCATATTTTTCTTAAATACTTTAAACAGCTTTTCGTTTGAATATTTTGTTTTGAAATCCCATGATCAAAAATATCTATCCATCCTTTAGCTTGTTTATCTTTACCTTAGAGCGTGGCTGAAGGATTGAAAAAGTCGATCAGCTAGTTGGTGGGTCTACCACTTTGGTCCAGACTGAAATACTGTCTATCAGAGGTGGTAAACAAGTTACATTTACTCCATTACATTTGCTTCAGGAAATGTTTGGGGTCATTTTTATACAGTATATTTTTTACTCTTATGCCAGTCAAGGTGCAGAAGGGGTAACAAAACAACAGCACAACAGGGACAGGGGAAAGAAGGTGGGTTGATATGCTTCACAACATTTAAGTTATAATACATGGCTACATCATGGCACGGCTTGTGATTGTGGAGAGGTATTATTAGTTCTGTTGGTGGGATTGTATATGCTTACATTTGTGTTTATTAACTTCAGCAGCCATTTTTTTTCCTGCAAAATCATCCATGCAGGTGAACATCCATAAAACACACACAGCCACAGACGTAGCGATGCAAATTAACCAATTTTTATACAATTTCAATATTTTACACTTAGGAACCCACACACCTGGCTATTCAGTCCCGACTCAAGAACACACATTTGCTGTTTACCAGTACACTAAAAGATGTCAGACTGTGTAATGCTTCAAACACATACAGTCTTCCTCAGGTAAAAGTGAAGAAATAAACAAGCCCGACTTTTCCTCTAATCATCGGGTAAACATTTTTCCAATACTTAAGCTTATCCCTGCATCAGTAAATACATTAATGACATCCATATTAGCCTCAGCTGTACTTGAGTTTTGTTCCAATTTAAAAAATGGGAGCATGCTGATGCAATAAAATGGTGAAAATGGTAAACATTACTGCTAAACATCAACATGTTAAGATTGGCCTTATAAGTTGAGTTCCTCTCAAAACCAACTAGCATGGTTATAAGCATAGTCATATTTATTTATTTTATTGAATTTCATCTTTTATCTTTTATAATTTATTGCAAATATATCAGACAAGGACCCTTTCACAGCAAAATTCAAATCTCACAAAGGTGCTAATAATAATAGCAACTGATCTTCTGCAAAATCTTAATCTTAATATTATCTGGGGAAGTTGGTGAACTGGCTGATGTCTTGCTAGAGATGCCCTTACCCTAACACTTATTATGAAATATTACTGACTGACCTACAGAATAATATTACATTTATGCTATCACTAGGTACAGTTACTGTTCTGGGTAGCATTATTATTTTGTCTGTTTGGTTATTTTAAATGAGCCTCAGTCCTGTTTTGGTCAGAATAGCAAATGTGAAGCCTACACACACAGAAAGAAGAAGAGTGAACCACAAAGTAGCACTGTACATTATACTGTACTGGCTTCAACAACAGCTGGCTTCTGGGTTTATTGATGTGCAAAAATAAATGTACACATGATGACACACCCATGCATGCCCCCCCCCCCCACCCACCACACACACACAGTCACACACACACACACACACACACACACATACACACACACACAGTTCTGCAAACGCATGCATTCAGAAACATTTGCACATGAAATCCCATGAATCAGCACATTTCTAGACATCAACAAGCTGGAAGCTGCTTAGCCATGCCGGTCAGGCTTCAGGCCTTACTAGTGCATATAACATGAACATACACACACACACACACACACACATATACACACACAGCTGTAAACATTATCAATATTTTTCTATTTCTTTTGCAGGCAGACGGGAAAGCAGTAGATCTTCAGGGGGGCTGAGCCCTTCACTGGTAATAATCGCCTTTACACTTCTCACTGCCAGAGAGATGAATCATGGTGGATGGTGTCACTGTATGTGAGAGAGGAATGGGGGCCCTGATGTGCTGTGCAATGGCCTTTATGGTCCTTGGGTATGTGCGTGTCGCGTTGTGTGTATGTGTGAATTCAGGGGTGCAGAGAGAGGCCAAGGATCTTGTCCAGATATTGTCAGGAGACCATAAGCGCAGAACTGTTTTCACTGATCAAGGTGTCTGGATTCACAGAGCTTTATGTATAACTACAAAGTGAAGGAAAATCACAAAAACATACCACGATATATGCTTGAGAGCTTTTACTCACCTTTTCATACATATATTGTACTTTTCTTATTAAGGAAGCACATAGTGACTGCCACAGTGCACAGATGTCTGTAAAAACAATTATAACACATTTTAATAAAAATTAAATATATACAGTAAATACTGCATATAGACTGCAGGTATCATGCTGTCTGCTCAAATAATAACCTTACTATTATTGTCTGTTTTGGTGTCTTTGATATTTTTGTGGTTTCTGCCACCCACACATCCTACACAAAAAATAGGAACAATGCTATTAAATATCTGGAAAAAGAACCAGTCTGAACTGCTTAAAGTCCCAAGTCTTCCGATTTTCATGAAATCAGACTCTGTTTTTGATATTATTATGGTTAGCATTTTTTTTAGCAATATCAATTCAGTGGGTTAGGGTTTGGATTAATACTTTCAATGTCTTTACTTTCTGTAATTACCACTCTAATTGGGGGTGGTGGGGCCTGCTATTCCTGCACTACATTCAAATAGTCGCAAGCACAATGTATTCATAGAAAAAAAATTCAGCACATAATCCAGCATTAGCATTTTAAATTTTAATCTCCTTGATTATAGCCTCTCTGTTTACTATCCACTGTTCATTTGAAGAGTAACAAAGGGTGGCTTTTTAATGAGAAGCAGTCCCAGAAAGTACAACGTATTCTGCAATGTGGTTAGCACTTACTCTGCGATTGTTCATCAAAAATATGTGTACAAAACAAGATAACAGTCCCTTTCTACATTTCTATGTTTGGTGGATCAGTTTGAAATATTGCAATAATGGAATGGAATACGATGCAGCAGCAACAGCTAGTGGTTAGAGCAGCAGGCGACAGGTTACACACCTCCATCTCCTCACCAAGGTAACACACTCCTTTCATTGTGCCCTGCTGTTGTAGTAATTGCATGAAATCAGATCAGGGTTGCAAGTATTACTGTCCAACTGCTTTATTTAAACAATATAACTTTTGGCTGCACTGTAAACACACAGTCACCAGGCACATGAACACATGCATCTTTATTTGGGGCTTTTCACTAGAAAGAGATGAATTCGACATTTTAGGAAATAAACTTAATTGTTTGCTTGCTGAGTGTTACGTAAGAAGATTGATACCACTTTCGTCTGTACTGTAAATATGAAGCTACAGCCAGCAGCCAAATAGCTTAGCTTAGCATAGAGACTCAAAACAGAGGGAAACAGCTAGTCTGATATGTCAAAGGTGACAAAATTTACCTACCAGCACCTATGAAGTTCAATCTTTACCAAAACCAAAGTGCAAAATGGCAAGTTGTGGGGGAGCTACATCTTGGCCAGGTTTACTGACTTCTTGGATTATCTCCTCATGGTGATGACAAGCCTTCATATGAATTAAACAACTAACATTTAACATGCAATTTAAATTGTAAGCTGCAGAGTTGCTTGTAGACAGATTGTGGAGATTCTCAGTCTTCCAGGTCAGTAGTTATCCAAAGAAAGTTAAAGTCAAGGGCAACTTCACTTTGTATGAGGGACGAAACGTCTTCCAGTATCTTTCCAGTCGCCAGTTGCCCCTGACTTTTTTTACATTTATTTATTTACTTTATTTTTTAGTGCATTTAATCAGATGCTTATTTATTTACTGAGCATTTATTTATTTATGTATTTATTTCTGAATTTGTCAGGATCAGTCCTCCATAGACTTTAACCTTCTTTGGTAGAAGATTGTGTCGCCAGATTGTGAACACAGCCAGGATAACAGTTTTCTGCCGTTTCCAGTCATTGTGCTAAGCTACCTTACCCACCTGCCGGATGTAACTTCAAATTTAACAGACAGACTTGCGCGTGGTATCAATCTTCTCCTCTAATTCTCGATAAGGAAGTGAATGTGTAATTATCTCCAAAAAACCTAAATATCAATATTAAGTATTGAAAAGTCCCAAATAAAGTTGCATGTGTTTATGTGCCTTATGTGATGTTTATTAAATGACAAATTTGGATTCCTGGGGACTGACACTATAAACTTCCCCATAGATTAATATTCCATATCCATATCAAACAACATTATTATTGTTGGTTTCTTACTCTTATGGAATTTCATATGGACAGAATTTAAACTACATGGGATTTATAAAATTGTGCATAAGTGTGCAAACCAAATTGTTTTTCTGAAGGTCCAAGTGCCACCAGGCTCATATGTACCAGGGGTTTAAATACAATATATGTGTTCTGCAAAGTGTGTTTATGTGCAGATCCATCTGGGTGCCATGCGTGTGTCTAAATTGGTGGATTCATATAAACCTGTTAAAAATGTGCACACACGCCAAGGTTTGGCCTTGAGGTCTTTTCATTTCCCACAAATCCAAAATCTTTTCAACTTGATCAAAGTTCACTATTTTTTATTCGACCTTTATTCACCCTCACTAACTCATATTGAGTTACTTCAGCGCTCACTATTCTTTCATGGATTTCATCTGAGAGCATTCTAATGAAACAGAATCTCATGAAAGTGAAAAATAAAAATGGTTTGGTCCCGTGTTCACACTTTTTCATAGTTTTTTCAGAATTTGAACAGCATTAGCATATTAGTCTTACTTTCCCCAAAATCATATTAAACGTAACATTGTGGGTTAAGTCATGAATTAAAAGAGAAAGAGTGTAAAAAATTCTTGATTAGTCACTGAAATAACTATGGATGTAGATTAAAGTGAGGGGACTACTGAGACGTCAACCATGATAAAATGGAATTCATACGAGATGCAGTCTTAAGGTCTCAGACCTGCACAGACTTTAGCAGTGACCTGACTGATGAGGACATGGCAGTGTGACAGAGACGCCTGCCATCAAGCCAGTCCCCAGGAGTTGCTTGCTACCAACGCAAACCGCTGACCGACTTATGGACAGAAAAAAACCCTTCAAAATTTATGGGCAACATCTGCGGTGTGGTGACAGGTCGCAAGTCAAGATCAGAGGGTGAGTTTTTAAGAACTTGGACCTTCATGATTCAAAATGACATCCACAGCATATTTTATAGGAGGTGACACTTTTGCCTTTAATTTATGAAAGACACTTTGTTGCAGAAATATTAGTGGTAGCTGTAGATATTCATTCAAGTAATGAAGTACAACTACACAACTGTATGGTACGCACGCTTAACCTGAGAATTTACATTTTATGCTATTTTATACTTCCACTACATTAATCTGACAGCTATAGTTACTAGTTACATTACAATTAAGATTTTACATCAGAAGATGTGATCTGCTTACAAAATGCTGTCTTTGTTTTATCCAGCAGTATGTAAATTCATTAAATTAGCTCTACCTTGACCAGCTACAATAATACTAATTCTGCTATCTAAGCTATCTAATATAAATAATAAAACAGTCCTGCAATGAATCTTACCTTCATGAAGTTAGCATGTTTTGATTTTGTTGAAATGATTTCAGAGAAGTGTTGGTTCAATCGTATGGTCAAATGTATGGAGGCTACAGTTTGTCGTGCTGTTGAATTGTGTTGCATACTGTGAGCTATTTCTAATATGTATTCTAGTCTCATTGATATAAAACCTCTCACCTTGCTGCAGTGATGTACAGGTGTACACCAGGGCAGTACAGTACACCATGACATCGCTCCTTAAGCAGTAACACTGGATGTGGTCAGAGGTGCAACAAGCTGGAAACTTCGACCAGAGAGGACAGTGAAATACTGCTTTCTAGCCTTCTGATAAGACTTATCCCCAAAGTGGATTATTTCACATTGTAGTATGGCTATTTTTACTTAACAACAAGGGATCTAAATACTTCTTCCACAACAGAGTACTAAGCAGCAGCATTATACACTCTACAAGGAGTAGCGGTAAGGGCAGAGGTACTGTAACAGATGCAATTGTAGCAGCTGTGGCAGTAACATAGCAGAAGCAATATTATTAGTGGTGGCAGGAGATTCAGAAGTACTTGTAAGTGTAGTGGCAATAATGGATGTAGCTGTAGTAAAAGCAGAAGCAGAAGTAACCGCAGCAGTGGTAGAGGTAGTTTCAATAAAACTAGTATGAATATGAGATGTAGTAGTGGTAGTAGTTTTCATAGCCACATATCGCAGTGTAGAGGGGACATACACTGCTCAAAAAAATAAAGGGAACACTTTAATTAACACATCCTAGATCTGAAAGAATGAAATATTCTCATTAAATACTCCTTTCTTTACATAGTTGAATGTGCTGACAACAAAATCACACAAAAATTATCAATGGAAATCATATTTATCAACCCATGTAGGTTGGGATTTGGAGTCACACTCAAAATCAAAGTGGAAATCCACACTACAGGCCGATCCAACTTTGATGTAATGTCCTTAAAACAAGTCAAAATGAGGCTCAGTAGTGTGTGTGGCCTCCACATGCCTGTATGACTTCCCTCCAACGCCTGGGCATGCTCCTGATGAGGTGGCGGAGGGTCTCCTGAGGGATCTCCTCCCAGACCTGGACTAAAGCATCCGCCAACTCCTGGACTGTCTGTGGATGGAGCGAGACATGATGTGCTCAATTGGATTCAGGTCTGTGGAACGGGCAGGCCAGTCCATAGCATCAATGCCTTCCACTTGCAGGAACTGCTGACGCACTCCTGCCACAAGAGGGCTAGCATTGTCTTGCATTAGTAGGAACCCAGGGCCAACCGCACCAGCATATGGTCTCACAAGGGGTCTGAGGATCTCATCTCGGTATCTAATGGCAGTCAGACTACCTCTGGCGAGCACATGGAGGGCTATGCGGCCCCCCAAAGAAATGCCACCCCACACCATTACTGACCCACCGCCAAACCGGTCATGCTGGAGGATGTTGCAGGCAGCAACGTGGAAAGTTCTCCACGGCGTCTCCAGACTCTGTCACGTCTGTCACATGTGCTCAGTGTGAACCTGCTTTCACCTGTGAAGAGCACAGGGTGCCAGGGGCGAATTTGCCAATCTTGGTGTTCTCTTGCAAATGCCAAACGTCCTGCACGGTGCTGGACTGTAAGCACAATCCCCACCTGTGGACGTCGGGCCCTCATACCACCCTCATGGAGTCTGTTTCTGACCGTTTGAGCAGACACATGCACATTTGTGGCCTGCTGGAGGTCATTTTGCAGGGCTCTGGCAGTAATCCTTCTGCTCCTCCTTGCACAAAGGCGGAGATAGCGGTCCTGCTGCTGGGTTGTTGCCCTCCTACGGCCTCCTCCACATCTCCTGATGTACTGGCCTGTCTCCTGGTAGCGCCTCCATGCTCTGGACACTACACTGACAGACACAGCAAACCTTCTTGTATTGATGTGCCATCCTGGAGGAGCACTACCTGAGCCACTTGTGTGGGTTGTAGACTCCATCTCATGCTACCACTAGAGTGAAAGCACCGCCAGCATTCAAAAGTGACCAAAACATCAGCCAGGAAGCACAGGAACTGAGAAGTGGTCAGTGGTCACCACCTG
The DNA here is from genome assembly GCA_024633595.2 of Lepomis macrochirus. NCBI lineage: Eukaryota > Metazoa > Chordata > Actinopteri > Centrarchiformes > Centrarchidae > Lepomis > Lepomis macrochirus. Next base: position 5,999,780 of record JALXJV020000003.1, read on the forward strand.
CAGAACCACTCCTTTATTGGGGGTGTCTTGCTAATTGCCGATAATTTCCACCTGTTGTCTATTCCATTTGCACACCAGCATGTGAAATTGATCAGTGTTGCTTCCTAAGTGGACAGTTTTATTTCACAGGAGTGTGATTGACTTGGAGTGTTTTTTAAGTCTTCCCTTTATTTTTTGAGCAGTGTATTATGCTTCCCCTTTCTTTCTGTCATATACTATACTATGTTATATGTAAGATGTTCATATTAAAGGGTACAATATGTAAGAAATGCAAGAAAATTAGTTTAAAACATTTTTAAAAAAAAGATGTCTATGTACTGTGTTGCAGAGATATCTACTGAAGTTAAGATGCAACTGAGCTAGGCCCGGCACAAACAGTCTCTTACAGTTTTTCTCAGCTGCTTTAGTACATTTCTCAGATCAGAATTGAAATTCTCCTAACTACCCCGCATCATCTTGTCACTTGCACGTCATAAAAGCAGTTTTATAAGCAGCTCATTGTTCTGAACAAATTGCAAATGCTTTGACACATTGAAGCAAATAATTATGTACAATTGTCTGCTGTTTCCAACATTATCAATTGCTTGTCATGCTGATCACAATGTATTATACTGGTTCTCTGTTGAATAATCTTACCCCCCAAAAACATCTAGGCATAAGTTCATTGCATAAGTCTCTAAATGCAAAATGGCTGAACATGTCAAAATCAAAGTTAAATAAAGTCAAACTTTATCATCAATCTTTGCATTCATGTATACAGCTGCAGCCCTCAGACTATTCACCTGATAGACACAAAACCATACACAATGAACAGTAACAACACACAGTGAGTAGTCAATAGTGCAATATTTATAATATACAGTATATACAAGTAGATGTATAACTTTTATATGTCTGTGTGCGTGTATATACACACACACACATATATTTGTAATTTCAGGCTGAAAAACTGTTTCTGGCAGCAGCTTGGCTGCTGAAGTCCACTGGATCCTTCCCCAAAAGGAATAATTTGAGAATAAAGTATTGCCCTCTCTTCAACCAATGGAAGTGAAAATGAAAAGGCTGCTATAGTGGTGGTTGCAGACACTAGGGGGGAGGGAGGGTGTACTATGACACATTTTTATATCATAATTTGGAGGTTCACATTTGACTTGACTGAACTGCCCCGTTAAAAACAACAAAAGCATCCCAACTAATCAGAATTTCCTAGCAGAGAGAATCAGTGAACAGTGAGAAGTTGGGTCCCTGTTGCCTCTTGTCTGTCTGTCTGTCTGTCTGTCTGTCTGTCTCTCCTTGGTTTCTGCTCTCAAGCAGCTGCATAACAATAGCCGACAATAGCTTTGAAGAGATGCCCTCAAATACTGAATTCTGACTGGGTCAGTGCGATACGATTCACTGCCATGTCTAACAGTTGTGCACTGCTGAGAGAAGGTGATGGAGGGGAGCTAAAAGCAAGTGAAGAAAAAGAGCAAGGTGTGATGACAGAAGAAGTGGACGAAGGTGGAGTAAGAGAGCAAAATGAAGAAACAGTAAAGAGATGTCCAGAAGGAGAAAAGGCAGAGGGGCGAGGGGTAAGAAATAAATGAGACATGTACAAAGAGAAAGACAGGATATTTGAAGCAGACTGTCTATTAAAGCTCAAACTTTATAAGGCTGCTGAGCCTTGACACTGAAGGCGAGGTTGAAGAGGAGAAGAGATGAAGGGTCCCCCTGTTACACCCCGTCAGTGAAAAGAATTGACATAACAAATAATCCTATCTGTGCACCTAACAATCCACTGCACCACTGCCTTTTCAACAGCCAATATTTACAACCGCATACAGTATGTACTATGTGTTCTATAACTATGCAGCATTATGCCAGGGTGTCATTCATAAATCTGTGAACATAGCAGATGTTTGCATGCATTTGTGTGACATTTGCGTTTGAAGTCAAATAGTCATCATTTATTCACTGCTCATCTCACCGACAAATCACACTCTTGCCTCGCCTGTCGTAAAAACACCATATTACTCTGATGCAAATGAGCTGTAGTGGGTATGATGCATGGGACTGGATGTAGTATCTTCGGGAAACTCGCAGGCGAAACACTAGCCACCAGCACTCATGTTGATCTACTCTGCACCAACACGCACATTACGGCTTATGAATGGCCTGGGAGACTCGGCATTACGGTGGGCTGTGGTGAAAGAGCCCAGAGGCCACGGATCCTTTATAGTGACTAATGATGTGTGTGAGTGAGGGGAGGTTGTTTGTGTGTGCGTAGGAGCTGCTGGCTTTCCGACTGCACCAATTGAGCATGAAGGCATATTGCAAAAAAAAAAAAACAGACTTGTGGGCACAAACACATTCACGCAGAGAGTATCTCTGGGGAATATGTGAGCGAAAAGCACATGGTGAGAGGGATAACCACACTGGAGCTACTGATCAGAGGTAAGATGAGAGGCTGATGCTGCAGATCAGCATGTGATTATTTCAGGGTTTGAGCCTGTGAGCTGCATTCATTATTTCCTATAGGGATATGATGAGTGTTTGTGACCATAAGTGTGTGTAATAGAAAGAGGCAGAGAGTAGGGTTAAATGGGTCTGTGGATAAATATGAGCTAGCTAAATAGCTAGACAGACAGAAGACAGACTGCTAGCAGGGCTGTAACCAGGTCTTAAAAAGTTCATAAGTCCGAGGCCACCCCCCAATATACCAACCCTAAATAATGTAATAATATACCAAAAATAAAAATATCTGAATCATATTTGACAAATCCTCAAGTCCAGCTCATTTGTATTTTCTTGTACATTTTTGTCTAAAAATAGTAGTAATGCAGCTAAATACTACTAAATACATAAAATACTTGGATAACCCAATAAAATAACTGCTATGTTGATATGAATACCTAGATATCTAGAGTGACAGAAAGACAGGTAGTTAGGTATTCTTCTAGCTTTCCAATTAGCTGCCTGTCTGTCTCTGGTTTCCTAGTTTTCTGTATGGACAGATGGAGACTACAGCTACAGTAGCTAGCACCAAGGTTTTGAAAACGAGTAGCAGCCTAGTATGCTAGTCACTATAACCCCAACACAATACTGAACTGACACTGACCTTCTCTATGCTTTGTCACAGGTCTAACAGCTATCTTTCTGATAATAGGTTCTGAGAAATGTCAAAATGTATATTTGAGACAAACTTTTCCAAATGAAGATTAAGTGTTTGTTAGCTAACCTAACCTTGCAGTCAGTGGCATTGACCTTTTGCAGTTTTGCAGTAAAATCCCTGCTGTCACATAAGTATTAGTATCAACGGTAGCTTTATAGAAAAGACAACATTAACAGTAGCTGTAGAAGAAAACACAACATTTGGGTTATATATATAAATATATATATATATATATATATATACATATAGCTAAAATCATATACATTACACAAGTAGGGGCCACTGCCCACACCACATATACTACTGATTTTAGTACTATTGTATTTTAGTTGAGTTAATTGAGTAGTTGGTGAAACCTCTCTACTAGACAGGAAGACACAACTATGAAACCAGACGAACAGACAAACACATCTTTATTCAGTAAGTTATGCTCGACTCAGTTCACGGTGATGAGGTGCGCTGAAGTGCTCCGGGCAGATGTCTATCTAATACTCTCTGTAGGATTATTAATATTCATCAGCATCAGCGAGCTCTGATCAACTGCACAAATACAAAAACAAACTCACACAAACTTGTGCAGAAAGTCAAACAAACAATGAGCCTGTGAGTTTAAAAGAAAAGCTGATTACTTTTCATGGAGCAAAACAGGGCTTTGAAGAGTCCTGTGGCATCGTAATAGAACACGGTGTGTGAATATTTTGAAAGGTGTACACTGAAATAAGAGAGCAGTTCGAGCCGAGGGAGGAAGAAAAAGATTTTCCTGACTTGCTAATAGTCCTTTGGGACATTGCACACCACGATACATTGATTTTAATTAAACTAACATCACACCGACAATTTTTCTATTGAACCTTACAAGTAGTGGGACATTTTTGAGTTATCCCAAGGTACTTGAGGTAAGGCCTGGAGGTAACCAAAATCATGATGAAGGTGGGAACCGTAATTATACCGTATTTAATCACAATCTGGCCAGCATTTGTGGGAATATTCAAGACTTGATTACTAGGCAAAGTGGGCAACTGTCCTAGGGCCCAACAGTTCAACTTTGTCCCAGGGCCCCCCAGCCAGTTAATCTGGCCACGCTGACATCCTGTTCAGTTAAGGATTAAGACTTAACAAACTGCTGAATTAACAGACTGTTTGGTTCAGCAGGAAATTAAGAGGAAATTATTTTAAATTCTGATCATCGATACAAACTCTTCAGTAGTTTAATGCAAAGTTTACGGTTACGTAACAAAGCTAAGGTCAGAATCTCAATGTCTAAAGCCAGTCAGTGGGAAAGACTTCTGAGCGCGTTAATCCCACTCCTGATAAGGCCGTGCATCACTGCTGACTGAAGCACCTTAGAAGCGGGAGCACAGCGGCCCGCTGGCAGCAAAGATGCAGTCACTAAGCAGGACTTCACATAACAGCCACTCAATGAAAACAAAAGCCCTGGCCCTGTCTGCTGAGCCTCTCTTTCCTCAGCTTGAAAATCTAATAACCTATTGTTCGCAGCATCTCCTCTGCTTCGTCCAAGGCTGACGCATCCTTATTACAATAGATCGGCTGCAATTGATTTGTCTTTAGAAGCCTCAGGGAAACAAAAAGGCCCATTGATTTTCTAGTTTATAGTGAGGGCATGTGAGAAGTTTGAGCTTGTGGTGAAGTAGATGGCATGACACCGGCTCGTGTACGCATAAGAGGGTGCAGGGGTGAGCACACACAGCTTTGCATGTGGGATGTTGGTCTGAGTGTGTGTGCTCTGAGCCAGGCCTTCTATTGGAGATAAACAGGGCCATTTGTCTGGTACCGCAGCAGCTCACCTGTCGTTATAACTCAAGTGCCAGGCGGTGTCGGCCCGGTCGTCTATCAATCACACACACGTCAGGATGTCACAACAGAACAAGAAGCTGCTGACAACGGTGGAGATATGGTACAACGACCGTGGGGACAAGTTTTGTTAGTTTTGGAGTGAACAGAAAAACAAAACCCACACAGTGCTTCTGTTTGGATTTAACCATGCAGAAAGTGCCTTGAATGTCATAAATGGATGAAAAAATGCTAAAATTCATTCAAAAACAATTTTTTATTCCGATACAGTTAACATTTTGGGGCAAGCTAGATTAAGCTTCTCGCCAGAGTGACTTGACATTGAACACAACCAGCAGCATGTCAGCAAGGAAGTAACAACTAGTTTGTTGAATACTGAGTGAAAATTACTGACTTATTAAATCAGCCATCTTTAGGAACTAAAATGTTTGACTTGTGGAGGATAGAGTAAAAAAACATAATGGACAAAATCAAAGCAGCAGCGGCCAAGATATCAGTCTGAGTCATGCTACAAAAACACTGGATCCTACATTTCCCATAATGCAATGCAACAAATCTTTTCATTAGACCTTCCCTGTCCTTACCTTTCTGCTGATGATGTGGTTTATAATGCAGGTTTTACCAAGCCTTATTTATAATAATATGGTGCTTATAATTTGATATAACTACCTATCTAACTTCAAGAAGCTCTTGTAACACCTCTAACCCCTAACCTCTAACAGGCACTTCCGGGTGCTCTTCTTCTACCTCTTTACAATTTGCCTGTCTGATTGCACTATTTGTTAAATGTTATTGCTTCCCCTAGGTGTTTATCCCATTGATGCCTTTTGCATCAATAGCTCTTACTTGTATCTACTGTTGCTCTCTCACTTTACTGCTGCTTGTATGTTTTTTTTCCACAAGTCACTTTGGATGAAAGTGTAAAATGAGTAAATGTAAATGACTAAATGTAAACTACCTTAAATGTTTTATGTTGTACTCAATTATCTAACAACTAAATATTTAAATCATAATCTCGTCTAAGAGCTACATATACTGTAAGTACAACAATAAAAATCATACCACCACTAAATACAATCAAATAAAATTGAGTTGTTCAGGTTGTCTGCACATGTAAGTGTAATTTCTGACATTTTTGCTAAATAAAAAGTGAACCTGTGCATTTCCATCAACCACCTTTATACGAATATGTTAAATAAGAGGTGACAAGATGACATATTTAACCACTGACACATTAAGACATGCTGCTTCACACCTAAGATGTTACTTGTGTTTGTTAATGATTTTGTCACTACATGTGTTGCTTTTGTAAGCTGCTATTGTTGGAGACAGAGGTAACATGCAAAAAGGGCCCCTGATTGGGCTGGATTATTCTTTTCTTGTACTCTCTGGTATGCATGGCATGTAATAGTGAGTGGAAGCATGGCATGAATGCTTTATCAACACTACAGCAGGCTGAAGCAGGTACTGTAATGTCTAGGTGTATGTGCAAAATCTGTTACGGCCACGCTTCATCTATTCAAATCTTCTTTTTTCCTAAATGCTAACTTCTCCACTTCAGTCAGGTGTGAAAGTTTGTTTTGCAATATTGCATTGCAATATTTGCTCACTTTTTTCTCCAGATTGTCTGGGGTTTCCATTCTCTGTAGAAGCTGGTGTTGACATCCTTGTAGTGTGAAGCCAGGAGCGAAAGCTGAATATGGCTGAAGTCATAACTAAAACATGACAATATACACCCACCTCTTTCTTAGAAACATGCAAAAAAGATCCTTCCACCCAATGAATTGTAACTTCAGGCTGAGCATGACTACCCCTCATCATCTGCCAGCACAAAAAAAGTCACTGGAAAAGGTCAAAGCATGACGCGCACACAGAGAAACAGACAAGTGAATATTCTATTGATTAACTCATCTATGTGTCTCTCCAAAGCTTTGACTCACCTCCAGACCTTTCCTCTGCTGTAGTGGTGTCATCTGAATGCAGCAGTATGCCGCATGAATCTATGCCATGACTCAAAGGCTCAGACACAACTGATTCAGGGTGGGATTTACGGTCACGCGGCGGCTTGAAATGATGCCATCTTTATAATGGTGTGTTCGTGGGGAAAAAAGAGACACTGTTTAAAATCCACTGCTGTTGAGCAGCTGAAGGGATTTTCAAACTTTAAAAAAAAACTCTCCTGCTTTCTACGTTTTTTACCTGTGTCTCAGCACGACTCCGGTTTACTGAAATCCTCCTGAAGCTATAAAAGTATCTCACACAGAGTCATCCAGTTAACTGAAAATATGTTCAACAGTAGTCTATTTGTTTTAACTTTGTTCAACTACAGTAAAATGGAGCTCTTACTCCTTAGCACAGGATGCTTTTGTCACTGACAACCCTTCTCTAACTGTCAGTCAAAAACTAAATGAAACAATGTTTGCTGCTGCTTGTTTGCTTCATCTGCCCCCTCCACAGACCCCACCCGCTTATTCAGCCCCCCATTTGCCCTTTCCCTCCGTCTTCCCATGTTTCATTCCTGGGGCTCAGCAATTGTTCTTGTTATCGCAGAAGAGTGCACAGGGTTTTTGTGTCAGTGCGTATGTGTTTGACGACGAGGCAGCGGTGATGAAAAATGAGGCAGGTGGCGGCAATTTATCAACACTTGAGTGGCGCATGGCGGCGTTCTGGCAGAGGGAGGCGAGGCAGCGCAAAGCACGACGCTGAGGGTTTTTCTTTTCTCCTCCGCTGCGTCAGACAGACAGTAGGGAGGATAACATAACGAGAGAAAGAGAGAGGGGAGGAGAGAAGGAAGGGTCTTTCCTCTATCTGCAGGCTTCCACATCAAGCATCGGCTTTTCTCCCTCAGCACCTCCCTTCACACTATCCCCATCTCGCCCTTTATCCTGCTCTGTTCATCCCAGGGAGTCAGTCTTTAAGGTTTCGCTCTGCAAAACGTGGAACGTGCGCTCCCTTATTCTGCCTTCCTATGCAATTTGTATCTCTGTTGGTGTGGAAACAGATGACTGAATGCAGATAGAAATCGGGAATGAGAGGAGAGAGAAACTCTTTCACAGTCCAATGATGCCATGTCATCTCTCTCTCTCTTACTCCCACCCACCCTTTAACTTCCAAACCATCTCTTGTGTAATCTCCCTCCCTATCATCTGTGCTGTCAACCCCCTAAATAAGGATGCACGTGCGACGCACACACATAAACCCCCAAGCCACCATTACGCTTTCTGACCTTTTAGCAGTTTATCTTCTTCCCTATCATCCTCTCATCTCCTCCTGCACTTCAATGCATAAACACACATATGCACGTAGATACTGTACACACACATACGTACTGTTACTGTACTATGTGGGCCACGCTCGATGCATGCAGCTGCCTCAGGCACACTGTGCAGCTCTCTCCACTGGGAGGAACACATGGAGGGAAAGGTGAAAGTCAAGTGATACAAAGCATGACAAAAAGAGGCAGAAAACATGGATAACATGGCTCCACAAATGCCAGAAAATCAATTAATACAACCCCCACCCCCCTCAATCACACAGTGGTACAGACAAACATTTAAGGGTTTTCCTATATTCCCATAACATCTAAGTACCTGTGCTTTGTTTTTACAAATAAGTCATAGACCCTGTTTTTTCTTACCTTTGACATGCTACTAATGTATACAAAAATGTATATAATTTAATTCCTATGTATGGTAATGCAACCCATGTACCCACAGCACATACATGTGAAGTCCCGTGTTTTGCTTGGTTGCGTAAAATATTATATTATTAATAATAGTTCAGAATGACTAATGTCTCCATCTGTTAATATCTCAACAAAAAAGCAGAATGTGCCAGTGATTTTATCTTAGTGCCAGATAAAGGAGGAGTCACACGGAACAGATTAGAGGGGATGAATATATAAAACACAAACAAATTTTGATGAAGCTGAGCCAGTGGAAGAGGAACAAACGAGGGAACAATAAGTGGGGATGGTAAAACAAGGACAAATAAGAAACGGAAACAAGAGAACAATAGAGGAAATGCCTGGGGATTCTTAAATGGAGAAAAATGACTTCATCATAACCCCAGCTTCAATTTCCATATCAAATTAAACAGGGAGCATTTTCTGTTCATGCACTTACAAACAGAGAGGAGGAGAACGAGAAGACATTGAAGAATTGTGGAAGAAACAGCACAGCAAACAGCTATGATGCAGTGATATATAAATTACTTTGCACTCGGCTCTTAAAATAGGATAAGATAAAACATATTTGATGCAAGGATTCATGGATCTTTGAGAAAAAGGCCTATTCTAACTCTGTGCTGGGCTGCTTGACTGTAGTATTGTAGTCTGCTAATGCAGCATGTAAAACAGGTTGATTAGATTAATGGACTCTCCATGCATTTATTTTTATAACAGAAGTTGTGCTAAAAAAAACCTGACACTTCTATTGGCAAAAGTATGGAAAAATGAACAAGCTTCAATGACAGATTTGTACTCTTTAAAACATGAGTTTCAAAGCAGTATTAGTCAGTGTTTTTGGCCGCTTGGGAGATGAGCACAACAAGCTTAACATCACACACGTTTGACGTAGAATGGCCTTGTTTTGGATAACATATTAGCCAAAAATGTGCTGTTTACACATCCAGCAGACACAGAACAACATTAGCATTTATATAGAGTCAAGTTTCTGGCCACCTCAGCAGCTTAGCAAGGAAACACAAAGGGGGAATTTTGCAGTTAGCTAGGAAGAGGACCTCTTGATTTGACTGATTCAGGCTAATATATATTATATATAGGCCTCCTAGCTTCAGATAACTTCCCCATCACTTATGTTGATGTTGCATGTTGCTTTTAGTGGCCAGTATGAATGGGGAGAAAGATTACAGAAAGCTAAACCTATTTCACTTATGGGCACCTGACTTTAAAGACAGACTTGTGAACCTATCCTTTAATACTCTACATTAACTTTGATTTTCTGAATTCATTGTGTATGCCTGTGAAACAAATAAGTAATAAATAAGTGGAAAACAGAGAGACAAAAAGCTTAAGACAGATGGAGAGAAAAATCATTAAAGCTTTGTGCCCCTGAGTCGCCTGAACATGTTTTATTTACTGTCCCTTAGAAGCAGAGTTGGCTTCAGAACTGTTTGCTCCACAGTCTGGGTCAGTCTGGGCCCAGCACCTGATTACAGAGCCAGAGGCTGACGGTCCTTCAGGACACACTTGAGCCTCTCAAATACACACACACACACACACACACACACGTTTCACATGATGAAGTTTTCAGAGACCACTTTTATATATTATTTAACTATAACAGACAAACACGGCTTGACATTAACACCCGCCAAATGCGGGTAGATTTCGGGTCGTGGCGGGTAACACAGTCACTCCCACCAGCCACTTTGGCGTGTTAAAAAAATTGCAGTCTTGTCAAAAGACTGAAATAACAAATTGCAATGTGACACTATGACACTACAACTCCCATAAGTACTACCTGCCCATAGTGTTTGCTCATTGGTTCATTCGTGAAGCATATTGTCTCGCGCGCTACTGACCGACGACACTGTAAACAAGACGCTGTGGAAATGAAATGAAACCCGCGGACTGGCCGTCAGACCGAGGGCTGTTTGGCCTGCCGTTAATTATCAATTTAACCAGCGGCAGCGATGACAAAGCGAGCTTTTTTTAATATCACGCGAATCCACACAACAAGCGCGTCTCACTCTCTCACCTCTCTCGCGAGGGTGCGCACGCCAAATATAACATCCACACTTTTGTCAAAGTGAATGTAAAAATTGAATCTGTTCACACGCGACTGGTCGCGCGCACATACACAACAACACAGCGGCCAGTCAGTGCGTGAGTGTGCGTGGCCGACCAGTGTGGAGAAGAAATATGGACAGCAGAACGAGAGAAAGAGTAAAGGCAGGAGGAAAGGGCCCTTAAATGCTGTAAAATTACAGATGTATTCATGATTAAGGGACGTGGTGTTACTACTAGCAGAGCTGCCCTTATATCTGTATGGGAATAATCTGGAGAAAAGACCTGTAAACTTGTTTTGTATAGTAACTCAGAGCAACCAGGGCTTCATGATGATAAACATAAATCCAGTCAGAGCTCTGAGGAAAGGCAGATGCAAATGATTCTGGTGAATTGTTTTTTCAGTTTAGTTTCAGTTTTTTTAGTTTAAACTTTTACACCCAGGAGTTTTATTATATCTAATAAGAAGCTACTATTTAATGTGTTTATCTTAATAAACTACATCTTTTCAAAAACGAGCTTTACACACAGCCTTATCAGAGCTAATGATAATATTCAGACATTTTAGCACGCCATTGTCAACTTTAATCACATAAAACGTAATTTCCCCAAAACAAAAATTTGGCTAGTGAAAATGCTGCGTGGCTAGTAACTTTGGAAAATCACTAGCCACATTGGCTAGTGAGCAAAATAGTTAATGTAAAGCCCTGCAGACAAACTAACTCTTACCTTAGCATAACTTTATTTACATTTTGAAATGAGAACTAACACGCTCTCCCTTATAAAAGCTGAATTCATATCAAATAAAATGAACAACTGCTGAATTTAATATCATCAGTGTTGCTTCCATAGTAAGGTGACCAGATTTCTAAAATGAAAACCAGGGACATTTTTGGTTTGGTGGTCAGTATGTCATTAAAAATATAATGTTATTTTATATGTGAGTGGTTGTTTGTCTATATGTGGCCCTGTGAAGGACTGGTGACCGGTCCAGGGTGTACCCTGTCTTTCGCCCGATGTCAGCTGGGATAGGCTCCACCCCCAACCCCTCCCCATGACCTTGTAAACAGGATAAGCGGTTGACGATGGATAACTCTTCTGAATTAAGGGAATTGTGAGGCAGAACCTACCTTTCAGTCAGTAAGTAGAAACTGCAATCACTTTCGGGCAAGTGGAAAACTGTATTATATGGGTCGTTTTGGCCATTTAAAAGGTATTTTAACAGATAAAAAGTGCTGGATTGGTCGGTACACAGCAAGTTAAATAATGTAGAGTCATAAGGATAACTGCAAAAGAGATCATGTCTTTATTTTATATATAACTCAGCAGTAAGTCGCGTTAATTAATAAAGGATGTAAGACATACGCCTACCAAACACATATTCCATGCAGCAACAGGCTTCAATTATTGCCTATAATCATGTAAAGGTCATGCCTGATTACCCTATAAACTGTAAACACTTATTTGGCCACAATTGTGATTATTCACGCAGTCAGTTTTCGGCACCTGTATGCTCTGCTGTCCAGACTTTCTGGTCACGTAAAATGTGATTTCAGGTCTCTTAGCACCTCATACAGTCTATCATTAACACAAAGTTAAAAACGGGGACACAAACGGGGGCATCTGGTCACCCTATGCCATAGTCTCATGTGGTAATGTAACCAGTAGCCTATGCTAGCTAATTTTAGCTAACTTTAGATAGATGTAAACAATGCTGCAGCTGTGAACAAACCTGCGAGTTCTCTGACTTCATGACTCTTTTATACTTGTGTTACTGTTAAACTATACCGCATGTACCCTCATCCCATAATGTGTTGCCACAGTTGCTGCTATTCAGCAAAAGTTCCATAGGATCACATTAACAAAACACAGTTTACAAATCAAACCAATTGACATAATGCTGAGAGAAGCTGCAGGAACATCTACAGTACCCAGTACGACTCAGGGGAGGGCGAAAAAGGTCCATTATATGGTGCTTTTAAAATGACTGAATGAATTTGTGTGCACAAAAAAGCAATTATCATGTAAAAAAATGTTGTTGTCAACAGAGGGAACACATAAAAAGACAAATCCAAAATACATGCATGCTTCTTTGTCCAAAATCAAAGATTAACTGATGAAAACTACATGTGTTAAATAAAGTCTCTCCTGACACTGCCAGGCCCAGCAGAAATGACTAACTGTCAAACATGAGGTGACCTATGTCAAAAACACAAGCATCCACAGCTTGATAAATCGGCTTCATCTGGTTGATCTGAATTACCCTGAAGTGAAGTGAGATGAGGTGAAGCTGTTTAAAAAATTCCATGCACACAGTCAGTGACATAGGGTGGAACTGGTGTTTTGGGGAGGAAAGAACGGGGCGCAGGAGGGCGATGTAGCATTCACTGCCTCTGTAGCTCAGCCCTCCACTAAGTCCTGAGCTGAATAGTACCTCCAGCAACAAGCTGTGTCCTTGTACCACTCTAACTTTTTAATGAGAGCGTCTGCTCCCAACAGAGCTCGCCGGTCCAACCTTGGGCCGACTCGCTCCACAACATTTTCCATGACATTTTATAAATGCTTTTGAAAAGGGCAGTAAAGTTTGTATAACAGCATGAAGTTGATTGAAACAATCTCCATGGCTGAAACTGAAGAGTCTCCTGATGATTTATTGATAGTTTGGAACTAAGTTACAATGGCATTACAATCTGAGACTAACCTAAATATAAAACTAACAAACAAGAAAAAGCAAAAATTTAAGTTATTGTTTTCTAAGGGCATTCAGTCCAGTCGTCACGACACATACCAGATCACACAGTTCTTCGTTCAGTTCCAGGTGGGATCTTAGCTGCAGCCCTTCACTCCCCATGTCTCATTAAAAATTTAGCACAAGCAAATAAAGGCAAAAAGGAAGTAGCAGAAAAAAATCTCATTGATCAAATACCACAAATAGTTTATGAAAGAGCAAATGCACCTGTTACACTCAGCATCACTCTCACAGCAGAACACATCTCTGGTTAAAGGAGAAAACAACTTCCTCAAATATTAGGCAAAAACACAATGCTGCATTTGGCACACAGAGACATTTTCCTCATCTGATGCACATGAAAAATGTAGCGTTTAACCAACACAAGCTAAAAAAAATGTCAAAAAGCTTCATCCTACTGTTTGTTCACTCTCTCAAATAGTTCTGGTAGAAGAGGAACTGATGATTCTTTTCTTCATGTCACTATTTCTTTACGGTATTACCCATAATTTGTTGGTTTTCACAGTCAGAATAACTCCCTTACAAGTGACTTCCATTACAATATAGTATAACATGAAACAGCACAAACTCCATGTAACACAAGCTGCTTTAGGAGGTCAAAGGAGAAGGGCAGGGAGTGCAATACAAAAGAAATGCACGGCGACCTCTAAATACAATGGATTTTTATCGTTTTATTAAATTGTAGTTTACTTTGTGCTTTGTTTAAATGGAGAAATCATATAAATCTGCAAAACAGCAGAAAGTGGGATAGGAGTGATGAGGCAGAAGACCTGTAGTTATCAGTAAAATCACATTGTCGTTCGTTCAGCAATAAAAAAAAGAAGTTAAATCCAGAAGAAACCAGCATATTCACCTTATCACTCTAACCACTGATAAGTTTTTATCCTCTTGCCTTGACTTTTTTTCTTTTTTTTTTCTCTCGTACTCAGGCATTGATTTTTTCACACTCTCGCTCTTTCCCTCCCTCCCTTTGCACCCCTGTTGTTTCCCTCCTCTGTTCAGATCGCTTCATCTCCTCTCCTGCTGCTCTGTCTTTCATGTCTCTCTCCTCTCTCTTTGACAGAGACAGAAACTCTATTTCTTTTCCTCTGCCACCCAGGGACACAGACCTCAGGTCCGCTGTCGAGCCGCTCTCTCCCCTAGACTATCTGCAGGTGAATAAGTTTGGTTACTGTAGAGCTCTGAGCGACAGTACAGGGAAAGGCTGATTTTTATTAACCTTCTTGCTCTGTCTTGACAAGAAAAACTGTTTTAAATAATGAAGCGCCAGTAATCTTTGCTCATGATGTGTCCAAAACTATGGCCAGTTTGCAGGTTTGAAAGCCTTTACTGCTGCTGTTTGTTCATGACATGTACAAATGTACTTCTTGCTTTAACATGCTTTGTTGCTTTGGGTGGGGTGACATTCACATCATATCTCAGACCACAGTTATGAGAGACCGAGTAGGAAAACTGCTCACATCATCCTCCAAGATCTCACTGGAAGATCTCTCGTGTGGTGAAAATAAATACAGTTTCTAGTCAGTGTCAACAAACTGGTGACCAGACTAGATGGCATCTACATCTAAAAGAAATATATTCTCAATAATTTAACTTGTTTAGCTAAAAAAAAACATGTTAAATATGGCTCATTTAGAATTAATTTTATACTTATCTGGTGTGACTACAAGGTTAGCAACATGAGAAACATTTAAGCTGATAATACAGGGGGGAACTTTTTAAGCAATGTTGCTGGGCAATCTTGCTGGTGGCAAGTCCGACTATGTTTTGAACGGACAGCGGCAGGGCGGGCGGTGTCATTACCACTGATGGCAACATGGCCCAGCACCATTGCTCTAAAAGCTGCTCCCTGTATCATCAGCTTAGGAATAATACGTGAACTCTACGTAGTTGGAGGTTTTCCTGTTCTTCCCGTGCATGATTTATACTGCCATGTATTTATACTAGCATTTAAAAGCATCTATAATAGCATTTAGCCAAGATCAAGTCAAATCAAGTTTATTTATAAAGCATTTAAAAGCAGAGAAGTATTTATTACAGACAAGGAAGAAAGGCTAGAGAGGCTAACAGGCTAGGATGAAAGCTAGCCTTACTCCAGACCACAGTTATGCTCAATTAAATTTGCTGTGTTGCTCTTGCACTACCTATGGTTGAAATGCAGTCAAATTCTGTAGAATGACTTAAATTTGGCTGCAATTGCACATGTTCAAGAGCACTTTCTGGCATACACGGTAGTACAACAGTGTAATATAGGGACAGTATGGTATAACAGCATATAATAAGATTAGGTCGATCCAGTCAAAGTCCAGCTATAACATAAATTAAGGGATCACATGCCCAAAGTGTATACTGTATCCCACCAACTCTGGCTGCAAAGGTACAGTGTGCCTGCAGCCTGTTGCGTGAGTAACAGGGTAAAGCTGGGTTAAGGCCGAGAGGAACCTGCTACAGCCCTGCCTAGTCAGCACAAAGCCTCTCTCCCTGTCTCAGTCTCTTTGTAGAGAGTCTGATCAAAGGGCGGAGTGCGCTCTGAGGATTCACCACGTCAGGGAGCTTCTGAGCGGATGAACACGGACATCCCATTATGTTTCCCAGCGGGGTTATGCTGAGGGATGCGAGAGTCTTCCCTCAGCATACATCCGCGTGTGCCTGCATGTGACCAACTGAGAACGAACCTGCGAGTGTGAGCTCACACAGGCAGCTGCACTTCGGCCCTTGTTCGGTGTTCAATTCTGCGCACGTTTGAAAATACTTGGGTTATGGAGTGTGGGCGGATGATGATTGAGTTTTCGCAGGATCTGAGTATGTTAACGGTCTGCGGCTTTGATCAGTAATGAGGAAGATAGGGTCGAACTGAGCGGCGCTGCCTGTTATTTCAGATGAGAATCACAGGATCAAAGGCTTTTTTTCTTGCCATCGTTCCTCCCTCTCTTTCTGCCTGGGTGTCTCTGTTTAACCTCAGGCATCCTTGGCTCATCTCTGCCCCGTCCACACCCCACAGAAAATGCAGAGAACCTGTCAAAGGCTCTTAAACTCTTAAACTCCCCGCCTTGCTGCAGCAGGATGGAGGTGTATACAGCTACTGAAACAGGAAGCCTCAGGGTCAAGTTCCCATCTTTATGCAAAAAATTAATCCCAACAAGCTGCAGGACTGCTGCTCTGTTGCTGACCTCTAACCTCCCTGCTAATAGGGGATACAGCTAAAAGCTTAAAGTCCTTACAGAGGTCATGACCTGTGCAGGACCTCTGTATGAGTTTGATGTAATATACTATCTTGTTTTATCTTTCCTCTGTAGCTACTGTGTGCTCCAGCTAATTAGGCTGAAAGATAATTTAGAGAAACATTTTTTGGGGCAAATTCTAAAACAATCTCCATTTTCCTGAAGATAACAGAGTGTTTATCCTGCCTTAAAATAAATTTAAACAGCAAATTAGATGAGAATGATTAGGCCTTCAACCAACAAACTTGACTTTACTTTAGGATTCGGGGAAATGCCTTAGTGAGTCACTTGCTGTGGCTCTAAAGCCTATTTTGAGACTGTGTAAATGACTCCTCTCTCACCGTGTGTGACGGTACCACACATACAAGTTATTTGCGTGTGTGTGTGTCTGTGTGAGCGTGTGCATCGGAGTGTGAGAACCCACACGTGTGAGATGTGTTTTGTCACTTACCTCATTCTTTGACTCATGCATCTGTAGCTGGGATGTGTGTGCGAAGGTATTCTCTGGAGCGACAGTCAGCCTGTGGAAGAGGAGAGGGTGGGAGAGGATGGAGGGAGCCAGGGAAAGCAAGTGAGAGAGAATGAAGACAGAAAAGGCGAGGGAGAGATTCCACATTTAACAAGTTGTCACAAACTGCCTTCAGTTGCTCAGCTGCAATCAGAGGTGAGCAGGAACGCCCTTACACACTTCTGAAGTTTGAAATGAAAATTAAGTGCCTTGATGCTGGCTTTACACAGAACAAACTGAGCTCTTGCCAAATCTGACAAACAGCATAAATCACTGTGTCGGTTGTTTGTACTAATGTTTCTGAGGCAGCACTGCCTTCTTAAACATCATTAGGATAATAAAGCGCCACTACTCGGGTCCCAACTCTTTTTATGATCTCCTTTGTGGCTCCATAAATGACAAAAATGCACCATTGCTGTGGGTTACTGTCTCCATGTGATGATTCATAACGATCCAAAACTCATGATATAAAGATATTAAGTTCATCAAAGGCAACATGACATGTAAAAGTGGACCATGTGTCAAAATGTAGCTTAAGTTCCGTCAGGGAGCCTGCTATTAACCCTTCAATTGTTCATTTGGTATTTGTGATCCAATCAGCTGACCCCACAACTTTGTTTTATATCATTAGCCAGGCACTACGGGACTATTTCAGAACTTAGGGATATGTCTTTTTACTCCTCTACATACCATTTATAAGTGTGCTGGCGACATTTCATAATCCGATATTTTGTTTATTTCTAATGAAATTATAAAGCTCCAGTGGACATTTAGCCTGCATTAAGCCTCCTTTTAAATTAGTGAAGCCACTCTGGTAGCTTAATCATTCTGCATTAGAAAAATATAACCTGCATAACAGTTTCCCTTGATAGTTTCCCATTTTTTTATATATTGTCCTGTAGAATTGTGTATCCTATCATTGGAGAATGCCAGTGTCTGTTATTGCAGCAAGGTTTGCACTGGATTTCGACTTTAATTTCAAGAGATTTTATCATTATATTCTTTATATAACTGATTAATGCTGCATGACCCAGTTTGAAACCTTTGCATGTTCATACATGCAAGTATCCTGGTTATGAGATTTATCCCAGCTTTTTTTTCATATTTGTTCACCTGGTCATTCACATGTCTGGATATATATGTAGGCAGTTGCATGAGTAAATGAACCGTGTGAGTATAAAAAAGCAGGAGCCAGCATTTTCAAAAAAAGCAAGTGTCTGTCCCCAGTAGAGTGCCCCCATGGAGTCTCTCAGCATCAGATGTGTTGTCATCGTCAGTGTGGGTTCATTTATAAAAGGCTACATTTACATAGCGCTTTTATCCAAAGTGCTTCGCAAGGTTTTAGCAGCTCATTTACCCATTCCCACGCACACTCACACACCGATGGCACTGAGCTACCACGCAGGGTGCTGGCCGACCATCGGGAGCAACTGGGGGCTCAGTGTTTCGTCCAAGGACACTTCAACATGTGAACAGGAGGAGACGAGGACTGAACCACCAACCCTGTGATCAGTGCCTCCTGAGCCACAGCCGTGAAATATTTATGAATGAAATGTAGGCACTGGTTAATTCAATTCAACTTTATTTATAACAGAAGTTATATCAATGCACTTTTCTTATAGAGCAGGTTTAGGTTTAGAGAGAGAGAGAGAGAGAGAGAGAGATCTGCAAGCTGGTGGAAAGATACACTAATACTACTATTATTTGTCACAATGGCTAAAGCTAGAAAAAATAAGGACCAGTTTGATTACTTTTGGTCAGTTTGTGCTGTCTTCTTCCCGACAGCATCAAACAGAAGTCACACACACCAGTTTTTGATCAATGCTTTGATCCAGTAAAGCTGTTTGCTAGTTATGCCATTAAGATGTGAATTAATGGTAAGGACCTGTGTGTGTGTGTGCGTTTGTGTGTTAGGGTGTGTGTGTGTGTGTATACATTATCACCAATGGGCTCTGAGTATTGGATTCTGAGTATTTCTGTTCACAGAAAATTGTTATATTTTTGTTATATCAGTGTTATGCACTGGTCACAATGTTATACACAATGATTTTAATTTACCTTGTACTCAACATGGTCACATCACCAGGGGAAATTTGTGTTCATGTATAACGGCTTGAGTAAATGCTCTAGCCAAAAGCATTTTCACTGCTTGGAAATGTTGAATCATACATATAATGTTTGCACAGACTTATACATATAAAGTGCCTGTGGTGATCTGAATGAGTGGTGCAAACAAGCGAACCTGCTGTACTGTTTTCTGCCCCGGCAGAGATCGCTTCTCACTGCCTATTGGCTGAGTGCGAGAGGCGGCGAGAGGCAGATCCAGGCACAAGTTACAGCTGGAGGAATGTCAGAAACCCAAAAAACAGAACAGCAGGTGTGAGACTGCTTATTTACATATCGTCATAAAGAAGAATTCTGCTTAGGGCCCCATAGCTGCTTGAGCTGGGCTTGCATGTAGACACACACACAAAAATATAACAACAGTAACACAGGGCCATCCACCTCATCTGTCACTCCCTGCTTTAGGGACACCCACTTTGTCACTATAGTATTTCTGATCTTTGCATCAGCTTTTTGTCATGCTAGCAACAATTCCAGTCTGTCAGCTGGTCGGTCCACCATTTTGGTCTTAACAACTGTTTGATGGATTGCCATGACTTTTGGTATAGACATTAATGTTCCCCTCAGGATGAGATGTAATAACCTTAGTGATCTCTGACTTTTCATCACCATTATCAGGTACATATTTTAATTTGCCCGATATTAAAAATACACAAAATGAAAACCAACTTCCTACGAACATCAGCTGCAAGCTCAAGCTAATTAGCAGAGGACAGCGAAACAGCAAAAACTGTTCTTTCTGCAAGGGGTATGTGAGAAACGTTACCATTAGGATATGCTAATCGGTGGCACAGGTGGGCGGGTCATGCCTTCGGCATAGTAGGATTTGCAAATTTGTGTTCATGTCGAAGCGATGCTATTAAGCTGTGGCTGCGAGTGCTCACACAGGTCTGAATGGCATTTAACACGGAAGGCAT